>CM062817.1:381504760-382204053 GCA_031772625.1 Pinus tabuliformis | reverse complement strand
AACAAAGATAACTCGGTCCTTTTCACTTTTAGAGAGTCTAAAAAGGGACGGAAAGGCAACTCCAGTGGTCCTTTTTCGTAATATAATCCTTAAGTCCAAAAAGTGTAAAATAATATGAAAGGGATGACTTTTCAATAGTTTTAATGAGCTGAACAAGACAAGCGCTCGATCTTTTTGTGTAATAATCCCTCAAGTCCAAAAAGATAAAAATCTAGAGGAGGGATGGCACTTCCGGTCACTTTAACAAGCTGGAGAGCCAATTTCTCGGAAATCTTTTCATATTTTACGAGTCAGATGAAAAGAGCTAAAGGAGACTCGTTTTTGAGGAACGAGTGATTTTTTGGATAGCAACTGGTTCCAGGTAAAGTTTGGAACATTTAAATCACGGCTGTGGAAAGAGGGTGGCTAATAGAATCACTCGTGCAGCTGTTCCTCAAAAGGGTAAACAATCAAATGGAGGCGTATGATCGGCTAAAAAAGAGTGGAGGTGATGGTAAGAACACGACCAAGGTTCAAAAGCTGATAGTCATGTGATCAAAATGGTTATTTATCGGAGGTGGAGGTCATTTTTTAATGAGCTTGAACTCTATGGAAACATTTTCTCATTGCTAGTTTTACTTTTTAACGAGCTTGAACTTTGTGTAAAACTGCTCGTGATAATAGTCAGAGACGTTGATTTCACCATTAACACTGTTTTCTTTTGACGGTCGTGCTGCTTATTCAATTACTCCATCAGATTGATTAGAAATGTGAATACATGCTTGAAAAATGAGTCAAACAACCATATTTTACTCGAACTATGTGAATAGTAACATAAAAATAGTTTTTACCTCTTATTTTCACCATTTCATTCGAATTTGGGATTTTTGGAGCTCTAGAGGAGTTTCCCACTTTGATTTTCACTAGCTGATTCCGGGAGATTGTGTGGACTATTTTCGGCACCGTCTGGACCAGGTAGGAGCTAACCCTGAGCTCTTCAATTGCATTCTTTCCTTTTCTGATTTTGAGCATGCTTTCCTGTTCTTCTCGGCCTCTGGGGTTTGAACAATTCGTTCTCTCCCCATCACACCCAATGCATATCAAAAGGTGTGATGCATACTGAGCTGGCTGTTGGCTAGTCAGGATGCATCTCACCCAGTACATAGCTGGGGTGTGATGGGCGCAAAAGGGCAAGTTTATGCACTATTTTTCATGGAAATTTTGCTTGTTTTTGCTTGAATCAGGATCCTAATTCTTCTCTTGTTTGTTTTTCAGAGATTCATTGGATCAAGATGGTCGTTACATGGCGTGAACGCGAGCATGAAGAAGAGGACATGGTTGCTTTACATGATCTGGGTACGGTGACTGCTTTGCGGAACTGTGGTTTGCTTAAATTCTTCCGCATATCTAGCATGAGGCAACAAATCAATTTGTTGCAATATTTTATCGATGCATGGGATCCTATCAACCAAGTGTTCCAGGTTCGAGGTAAATCCATCCCTTTGACAGTTGAGGATATCTACTTCTTGACTGGTTTATCGAGGCGTGGTGCCCCTCTCTCACTATCAAGATCCGCCTGTGGAGGTGAATTCGTGAGGGATTATATTCACTGATTCTGTAGAGATGGATATCAGCCGAGATGTCACTGACTGGTCCTTGAGGACTATCTTATTCACCTTTGCTAGATTGGCTGGTAGTGCAGCTATTCATTTGGCCAACAGGTCCTATATGCAGTATGCTCTGGAATGCCTTGAACCAAAGGTATTCAACTGGTGTGATGCAGTACTTCCGGTTATAAAAGAACAACTCTCCAAGGTGAAGAACGGAAAGTCTAAGAACTTTGGTTATGGTTCTATTCTCACCGCTTTTGCCTTGGAGAAGATCCCACTGATGCAGCCATAGTACATTTCACTTGGACCGCCAGTACCAACGGAACCACGGATGCAGAGATGGGTCGATCTTATGGCTAGACATGCTAGTTAGTCACAAATTTCATTCTCTTATGCCTTCTTTGAGTGGTTTGACCGTCAGGAGATGGTCTTTGCTGAGTATCCATATGCTGGGATGGATTTCCAGGGTGACCCAGATTTGGTGCTGCCGTCCGGTGAGTAGTGGGGTGTTATAGGTAAATGTTCTGACCATATCCTTGTTTATTGTTTTTATAACATTCTTATGTCTTTTAATGCTATCAAAACTAATCAAACTCATATATTCATGTAGATATTGGACCTGTGCGACTAGCAGTGCACTCGAGGGTAGCAGCTATCGTTCCAGCAGGAGAGGCTTTAGGGAGGGCTGTCCTCCGCGATCTAGATGTAGCTGAGACCCTTGCAGTATTGCAGGATCATATCGAGGGTCTCACCCTTGGTATCTAGGATGTGAGGATTGACGAGTTACCTTTGAGATTACAGCGCCATACTATTGGCGTGCTGAGTTGATGGACTAGGCTCTTACATATGATTGCACAGGCAGTGACTTTTTATCACCAGCACCATTAGTCTAGGGTGCTTCTCTAGATTTTTTGAGTTTTTGGGTCATGTGAGCGATTTTGTGTTGGACACAGAACATCTTTGATAAACTATAAATAGTTATATATATTTTTGATTTTTGGAGCTTTATTTTGGTTAAGTTATATGATCCTGATGCAAATGTTGATTGAAATGCTTTCTTTTATAAATGCTGCAAATGTCTCTCTAACACATAATTTGCTAATGAATCAGTTAATGTGTTTAAGCTTCTGGAAATGTGCTGATATTGAATAGAATCAAACTGTCTTTCCAAAATCCTGACCCTTAGGAAAATATGATAGATAGCTAGATTCCGAACAGAATATATGCCAATAAGCTGTAGGATGACAAGTTGTGGGTCTAGCCTGACAAAAAGTCGGCGTATGCCACGTGCGATGGAATCAGAGAGAAGTTCTATCAACGCGCTATACTCAGCGATGTTTTTCGTTGATCGACCAATACATACTCCTTTGGAACTCACTAACTCACTGCTTGGATCAAAAAATGGCCCAGGCTGCAGAAGATAGGTTCCGCACACTACGACTAGCTCTATTGGCATATCCAACGAATGATTCCAATAGGTTCGACATCTGCAACAAATGCAAGAATGGATTACCTAAACAAAAATGATCACTCTTGACGAAAACAAAAATGTAAAAAAATAATATAAAGAGGTTACTATACCTAGTCAAGCATAGTAATGCTTAAGGTACAACCCGCTTCAGGGTTGCGCCAGTGGAATTCCATCGTAATCTACTAGCTCGTAGGCTCCTTTTACTAACACTCGTTTAATAATGTAGGGACCCATCCACAAAGATTGGAACTTACTTGCTCCCAATTTATCGGATTCCTGATCGTAAAGCAAGACCAGGTCACCTTCTGAGAAGACGCGGGGTTTGACATTTTTGTCAAACTGCGCCTTAACTCGTTTCTTATGGGTTTCGTTAGCCAAGGCGGAATTACGACGAGTTTCATCCAATTGGATTAGTTCCAAGAAACGAGCCTCTTCCTCTGAAGTTCTGGGGAGAAGGTTGACTGCGAGCTTGAGAGATGAAATCTCACATTGAATTGGTAAGATGGCTTTCAGGCCATACACCAGTTGAAAGGGTGTACACTCAGTCACATTTCTTACTGAGGTTTTGTACGCCCACAAGGCTGAGTACAGGATTAGGTGCCAACTCCGTTTGTGGACTCCGATCATCCTTTGCAGCATGCGCTTTAGGACTTTGTTGATGGCCTCAACATGTCCATTAGCTTGCGGACAATACGGAGTATAACTGTCGTGGGACAATCCTAGTTTGGCAGCCAATTCAACCATCATGTGATTGCGAAAATGCGATCCATGATCTGTGACTATAGCCTGTGGAACACTGAACCTAGAGACTAGATGATTAAAAAAGAAAAGAGCGGCCATTTCGCCGTTGTTGTTTAATGTAGGCATCGCCTCGGCCCATTTCATAAAATAGTCAACTGCGACTATGATATACCCATGCCCCCCGGCCGAGGTGGGGTTACATGTCATGAAATCTATGCCCCATTTGGTGAATGGCCCAACAACAACTATTGGTTGCAAAGGTGCAGGTGGTATTCTGCTTTTGCGGTCGAAGATTTGACAAGCATGGCAACTTCTGACTACGGTTATGTAATCTTTGAACATTGTTGGCCAAAATTAGCCTGCTCGTAAAATCCTTTTTGTCGTGGTGTAACTAGATTGATGCCCCCCACACACGCCTGAATGGCAATCATTCATGACTTTTTCAGCCTCCTCATGGGTGAGGCACCTTCGCAGAATTGTATCGATACCACGACGGTAAAGTATATCACCGACGATCATGTAGTCTTTTTCTTGGTATCGATTACGTCTTTGTTCAGAGCGATAGGTATTAGGCCTGTATGTTTGGGTTTGGAGATAGATGATTATATCTCCGTACCACGGATCGCTTGACGATATCAGAAACAAAGATTCATCCATGATTGTTGCTTTGGATGTTGAATCATTGGACGACGATGGGAAATCGCATAATAACTCCATGAAAACTAGAGATTTATTTGATTTGGACTTTACGAATTCCAGATCAAACTCTTGCAAAATAGCTATCCATTTTGAATATTTTCCCCCAAGTAACTGACGTGACAGAATGTAAGTCATTGGGTTGCAATTTGATAAAAAGGTAATTTTGCGGAAGAGGATATAGTGTCAAAATCTTTGTACTGCTTGAATAGCTGCGAGAGCCAGCTTTTCAACATAGGAGTATTTGCTTTCTATATCATTTAAGTTTCAGCTTAAATAATAGATAGGATGTTCGATTCCATTTTATTCTTGAACTAAAACCATTGCGATGGTTGTATCTGCTGCAGCTAGATACAGGTTAAAGTCTTTTTGATAATCAGGAGCATACATTAATGATGCTTTTATTAGGGATTCCTTTAGAGCATCAAAGGAAGCTTGCGCAACCTAATCCCAGTTGAAGGGTACTTCTTTTTTCAAAAGACGTGTATAACCTTTAGCAAGTTCGGAGTAATTTGGAATGAACCTCCTCAGAAAGTTTGCTTTCCCTTGGAGTTTCTAAATCTAAAGCAAATTTGAAGGTGGAGGCATATCGATGATTGCCTGAACCTTACATGGGTTGAGTCAAATTCCGTCTTTAGAAACCACAAAGCCAAGTAAATGACCAGAACCGACACAAACACAAACTTGTGTGGATTGATACGTATCTTGTAGTGTCAGCAACATAGACATATAACTCTCAAATGCCGCAGATGATCAATCCACTTTCGTGAATGAGCCGAAAGATCGTTGAGATATGGTTGAACGATGTTCTTGATGTCATCATGGAAGGCGTAATTCATAGCCCTCTGAAAGGTTGCCCCTGTGTTCTTTAAACCGAAAGGTAATTTGCGGTAGGCGAATGTGCCCCACGGACATATAAATGCAGTCTTCGACTGGTCCTGTGGGTGGATATTTATTTGATTATACCCAGAAAATCCATCCGTAAATGAAAATATTTCGCATTTGGCGCATTCATCAATTATCTGGTCGATGAAGGGTGTAGGGTATTTATCCTTTGGACAAGCTTGATTTACATCCCCGTAATCAACGCACACTCTAATCTTTCCTTGCTTTTTCATCACAAGAACAATATTCGATACCCAATCAGTTAGAGGAACCAGGTAAATGAAACTAGCATGTAAAAGTTTTTCAACTTCTGCCTTGATGGCAGCGGCTTTCTTCAGGTGCACCCGCCGAAGCCATTGTCGTACCGTTTTGACATCTGGATACATTTTGATTTCGTGTTCAACTATGCTCGAATTGATGCCTGGCATTTCTTCGTATGACCATGCAAAGACATCTTTGAATTCGCGAAAGAGAGCACAATATATTTCCAGTTCTGAAGAAGAACAAGATTTGCCGACATGAATATTCTCTACAACATTAGGTTTGATCGAGATATTTATGGAGATAGTTTCTTCAATATTGGACAAGTTTCACTTGGAGTCCACTGTATTTACAGTATTTGATAGAAAAAAAAACTGAAGGATGATCAAGGTCGTTGGAATAATCTTCGTTGTAATCCGGAAGATGGGAATGATGGTGGTAATTTTCCCATGGTGCCTCTCCTATCATCATCGACTGAATAATTCCTTCATCTGTAGAATGTACATGTGACCAAGGATCTGAAGAGGTTCCATATTCCTTTGACCTATCCACCCAAACATTCGATGAGAATTGATTTGGTTTTGCCACCCAGGTTGAGAAAATTGGTTGCTACAAAATCTCTATTGGGCTTGGAGGCAAAACCTGTTGATGATCCATGCTAACAAAATGTTCAGAAATCTTCTGAATGGAAGATATCATATTGCAGGTTCCTACTGTTGCCACTTCCACCAAATTACTAAGAGGTGGTAGGGAAAAAGTACCCATCAAGGTAGGGTCTTTCAGTAGGCCTACTTCGACATTTTGAAGCGAATGAGAGCTTCCATGGATCATTGGAATGCTTCCTGTAACTTGTGAACTGTCAAGGAGAAAGGTTTGTTGATCAACAATTGTAATTCCTCCTTGGAAAGGAAATGCAATCTTCCTAAAGTAAGTTGATACAATAGTAGCCATGGCATAAATCTAGGGCCTTCCCAGAAAGATATTGTAATCGAGGTTTCCATCAATAACTTCGATGTAAATTTCCACTGTTTTTCCCCCCAGTTAAACTTGTAAGTTACTTAAAATCCCGTATGGGGTGTATGTTTGTCCATCAAATGCTTTTAATGTCTTTGATGATCTTGACAAGGGTGGTGATCCTAATGTTTTCCAGCAACTCATTGACATAATGCAGGTAGATGCCCCCTCATCAATAATTGTTCGATGAACAGTTTTGTTGAGGGCCTTCACTTGGATGAGGAAAGCGATTTGAGCTAGTAACTGAGGTTCAAATCGTTTATGGTTAAAGGTCACCAGATTGGAATCCGCTGGGTCAATCCCACCTATTGCTGATAATAGAGACTATTTTTGGGAGGGGAAATTTTGCAGTACTTCAAGTGTCAACATAGTGGATGGCGGTTGGGCCAGATCCTCTACTATATTATAATTCTGTGTTGCTCGGGCACGAGGATTAAACATCGATTTGTGTACTACTCCCTTTGGTGTCTTTATTGTTAGCTCAGGAATGATGGGTGGCACAACTTCGGTTGAAGTTGTTGTCGAACTGCTAGGTTGATCTGCAGCCTTGTTGTTCGGCAGCTGTGGATGCCCATAATCTTTATTCCTTGTCGATATCAAAGCATCGTTTTGATATTTCGAAATGGAGAACATAAGCACTTCAGATGGGGAAGCATTATCACTAGCAACCAGATTGGTTTCTGGGTTTGGAAACGGGTCAGTCAATACCGCTGAAGTTCTTGAATTCTTAAAGATTTTCTTAACTTCGGCTTTATATGGACAATCTCTCGTCCAATGGTCCTCATTGCATATGAGACATGGCTGATTAGGTTTCTTTTGTCCATAAGGGTTTGCAGAAGATTTTTCAGGAGACGAATCATCCTGTTTCTTCTTTTTGCTTTTCCCTTTCTTCTTGCCCCCTGGCTGCTTCGGTTCTTTGCCTTTGTCGGTCGACACGACATTAACCTCCGAGGCAAGAAGTTCTTCATTTTCATTTTGACCAGAAACCGTACGGGCCTTCTTAGATGTAGCCTTCACGGTTTTCGTGCTGGTTGTGCCTATCATGCCGTCGTCGACATGAGAATCTTTTATTGATTTAGGAGGAGGAGGAACAAAAAACTTTGGTCTGGGAGCATCAGGAATTTTGTCATAGAGCATACTAGACTGAGTATAAATCAAGTCTAGATATTGCGCATGAGCAATGACTTGTTCTTTAGTGACAACTCCCCCCTTAGCCACATATTCTGTAATAGAAGGTAATAATGACTTAATAAACCATTCAGCTAGCAGCTGATCAGGAACATATGTTTTTACCATTCTACGACGATGTCGCCACTCATGAATATGATCAGATATGTGAGTGGTTGTCGTTTGCTTAAAATTGGTAAGAAGCTCCATTCCTATTTCATACCTTATGGGTAACTGAAAATGGGTTAAAAAGGTTGTGGCAAGGGCACTGAAGTTATCGAATGAAGCTCTAGGCAATTCGATGTACGATTTTGCTGCCAGACCAGTTAACGTTCACTAAAAAAGGTGAAGCCTAATCGAATCATCATTGAGAGTGTTGGATGAACACCACAGATGAAAAGTCATCACATGATTCGATGGATCTTCACCTGGATTCCCATTGAATTTAGGAATATTTGATAGAAGTTTATGAGGAATCGCCAACCACCAAGGGGTGTAAGCAATTGGATCATTTGTTAGCCGATTAAGATCTGGTAATTCCAATGTTGTGACGAAAAGCAACTGTTGGTTCAGGTTTGGCGAAGCATACCGAGGATAAGATGGGATCGCCTGAGCAGTGGGTCTTTGCATACCAGCATAATGTATTTGATGCTAATAACTTTGATAAGGTTGATGGGCATAACCATTATAATATGATTGATGGTGACTGTTTTGAATATACGGTTGCCCATTACCTGCAAACTTTGTTGCTCAGGTCCTCGGTGAGCTTGCTGGAGTTGCGGTTGTTGATATTGCACCAACCATGGTTGTGAAGTCATTTTCTATTGTCCAATATTGGATGTTTGACCAAAATGAGGGGTGATAGTACCTGTTTGAGCTTGAGTCGCTTCAGTTAAGGAGCCACTAATCGGCGATTGTGGTTGAGTCGTTGAGACAAGAGGCTGTTGTATTATGACCTGAGAGACTTGAGGTTGACATATAACAGGCAGTGCTTGTACTTGCGACACAGTTACAATAGTTGGTGTAGTGGGAATATTCGACATAGGTAGATTTGGTTACATTGAATATACAATTCTTGGTTGTTGAGGCAGTATTGGCACCCAACCACTGGATGCAATTCCAACTTGACCCGAATTTTGTTGTGAACTCTCATATGGTTGTTCTCTTGGAGGGAATAATGAAAAGGAATACTGCGCCCCATATGGCGGCAATCTAGTGTTCAAAGGAAAAATTGATCCTTGTAGACTGGACTGCCCAAATTGATACTATTGAGGAGGATCAATTTGCTGAGACTCAACATAAGAAATTCCAGATATTGTTCCGGACAAACAAACGAGAACAGACCATACTATCGAAACAGTTCCTGGGTGGACTCCATCTAGCAGTTGAGAGCTAGTTGGGACAGATGGTACACCAATGAACATTGTCAGAGTAGTGGCAAGAAGTTCTGTTACTGCTGTATCAGATGACACAGTCCTAGATGTCAATGGTTGTTCAGACATATTGAGTCTATCCAAAAGACTTCCTAGAGATTCTACAGTAACTTGCGATGAAGGTTGACTATCTTCTGAATTAGAAGGATATAGGTGGATCCCAGTTCCAAAATGTAATGGGGTACTAGATGGAAGATCCTCCACAATATTTTCTATCGCAATCAGTCCAGGTGGAATAGGTAGACCGTTAGGTACGTAAAATATTTCTGGTGCTGAAGAAGGTGCACACTCTGCAGTGATAGATGTTGGAGGGTTAACACTTTCCGAATCAGTCCTAGATGGAACTGGTTCAGGAATAGATGTGTTTACCATTATAGTAGGATAAGTTCTAGTGTCCTCTTGTAACTGTGGAACTTCTTCTGTAGAGGCAGGGTTACCAAAAATAGTTGGAGTAACTAGAGCCTCCGAGGATGTTGAAACACAAGTTTCGAACAAACCAGGGGACTTTGACCCAGTTAAACGAGATCGCTTGGCCCGGAATGGTTTCGTCTCTGGAGTCAAAAACGGTTGACTCGTTAGTCTTTGCGAACGACGGGGTTTTGATTGAATTTCTTCCACGATCGCGGATTACTTGATCAACTCAAAATAAACAGGGGAAAATGTTATTCTGATTAAAATAAATTTTATGATGCTTTGACACAACTTGCTTTTTCAATTTTTAAGAGTCGAGAAAAAGCTAAAGATGACTCTAGTCGCCTTCGATTTGTAATGAGCCTGAAGTGACAAGTGCTCAGATGGACTTTTTCTTTTAAGGAGTCTGAAAAGGAATGAAAGTGACTACTCTGGAAATCTAGACAGAGGGATTACCAAACCAATCGCAAAACTGCAGAATACTTTTTATGGTACGACAGTCAATCTTCCTGAATGCTGTGTTCAGTGGATTTCGATCGATAGGGCAGCAGACATGGCTTCCTAAGGATAATGGATGTAGCCTATTGTGGTCTCCCACTATATACTCGACGGTACGTGGGAGCACAAGTTCGTACTGGCACTTGTCATCTCAAAGAGGAGGATTCAACCAACCTACGATGAAAGCGATAGTTACCAGGCATTACAACGCTAGAATATATCTCTAGCCTAGACTTCTAAATGTTGTGCATTAGGTTCCAAAGCATTTTTATGTTCATTGAGGTTTATTTTACAGTTGATATTTCTTAAGAAGTTTTCCTTTAAGGTTCACCGCGTGATGTAGATATACAATTCCTAAATATGCAATCTAAGATGATAAATAGTTGTTTATTTTCTTTTTGCAATGAAAATCCTAGCTATTAAGGAAAGAGAAATGAAATTCTTTCAACATAGAGCAGAGAGAACACACTAGATGCACTTTTCCTAAATCAACTTCAGCATGCAGTCTTAATGAAAATGCACATGCATGTATTGTTTTTCAGTTTCCTTAATGTGAAAATGAAAAAAATAAAACAAAGTATAGATCGAAACTATCTCCTTTCAAAGGGACAATACTAACAATTTTCTTTTCAAAAAACGAAAGTAAAGCCAAGACGACACTTTGCAATTTCGAATTCAAAATTGATTTCGACACTTGAAATACTAATGATTCAAATCAAATACAATGGAAAAAGTGTAATCAATTGTCTAAAAGAGGAATGCTTTGTAATACTCTTTTTCTTGACTGAAAACGACACTTGTGACACTTTCAAATCAAAGGACGACAGTTCGATTAAGCTACTATTTGCACAAGAGAACTGTAAATGACGAAAAATACGTAAAAAACATTCACAATTCTTTATCGATGGAGGCTGAATAATGCAAAGGAAGATGGTTTCAACAGAGATATACTGATCATAGACAGCAAAACTACTAAATAAGCTGAAGACAATGAAGAAAAAACAAAAATCTGGAGGTAGAAACAGTCTCATCTGATCATTGCACCTGTAACACAGGGAAACAGGAATGCATCTCACCTACATCACACGGTGGGTGCAATGCATCTAGACTGCCAAGAAGAGATAGTGCGATGGTCCAGGGACGAGATTGAGCTTGGTTTTTTGCTCATAGTTTGCGGCTAAGTTCAGGGATTTAGGATGAGCTAATGATTGTCAGTAAACACAAAGTATAGGGGATGATCTAATGAGGCTATTTGAGCTACCACCAGGGCACTTAGGATGTTTGCAAGCTAGATGTTCAGTTCATAAACCAACCCGGAGATTGAATGAAGTAGCATTGATCTACTTTGCAGTTGCATTGCAAAAGAATTTTGAAGGCTAGCTGGCTTAACTTCAGGCTCCGTCTATGGTTTATAAAGCAAACAACAATAACAAAACAAACAAAATATTTGCTCCCAGTGGAGTCACCATTTTGTTATCAGGAAAACTAGTGTCTATTTAGAGCTACTAGTCCCACTAAGACGGGTAGCTATCTTAGAAACAAACAGATTAAAGTTGCGTTTTCCTTTATGAGAGATAGATGAGAGAGAAGCAAAAAGCACCAACCTCGGTCTTTCGCTAGTCTCCTTGCTTGTTTCCTCTCTCCTTTGATAGAGCTTTCGCCACTCCTTCCTCACTTGTCCCGCTTCAAAGAACACCTGTAGAGCCAAGGCAAAAAAATACCATCAAATCATAGAGATCTATAACCATAAATAATGTAGGATCAGATGTACATTAACCATATAAATGCATACACAAACAAGATTCAGAGATATACAAGCATATGGAGGAAAATTCAAATAGATTTATTGATAGAAGTAGTAGAAGAGAGGATTACAACTAGGCTGTCTGATCCAACATCATCCTCCCAGCATGAAAGCCCTCTTCACCTCATACAAAGAAAGATCATCCAACAATGTCTTCAAAGAGAAACCAACAACACTTCCTTTCAAATTACAAAATTCCAGCCTTTGGATCTCTTGGATGAGGGATCCATATATAGATGTTTACAGGAGAGTGAGTTAGCTTCTAGGATTTTGATTAGTGTCATTTCACTGATAGTTCTTGGTTCCACTTGGAGATTTCAGATCTCTTACTCATCCCTGGGCGAATTCAGAGAGGCAAGTGTCATATGAGTAGTTTCTAGAAGATTCTATGGGTTTCCACCTAGCACACTGCTTCTGCCATTTGTTTTCTCTCACTCATCACACCCTACAGAAGGGCTTTCTAGTGTGCATCACACCCCCCATGTGTAATAGGTGAGATGCATCGCACCCTATGCATGGAGCAGTCTGTATGGTCCTGTTTTGACCAGTTCTGAGTAGTTTTTCATGGAGAACTTCTGGGAGATGATGTAATTAGCTGACCTTGTTCCTTTATGGTATGAAACAACACTTTTAGGGGTTTAGAAGCCCTTGGTTTATGGACATATGTGATTGGGGTTGCAGTGCCCAAATATGTCTATAACAACAGGTAGCCTCCCTTTAGTGCCCACAAGATGACTACTTGTTCCACTGTAAAGGTATTTCTCCCTCTCATCCCATCCCCTCTTAGATTTATATATTGTCTTCCTCCTTGATTACCTCTACACCATCACCTTCAATGGTGAATTTAGATGATGGCCGACTCCTGATAACTCCCCCAGACTTCCTTCTCATGTTGATTTATCATCTGACCCCTCTTGTTTTCCCCTTTCGCTGGTGGTGTTGTAGCGACTACCACCACCCTCCAAAATTTTGGTTCGCATGAAAATTTTAGAGCCTACCTCGGATCCTACAATTGATTATCCTTTTTTACTTGTTGGTAACCTGATGATTTCAAGCTCCCCTCCTTGATCTTAAGAGTTGTACATGTTCTCATCTTCATGCAGCATGTGTCATATTTGGGCATAGGGGTTGATGGTTGTCATGTAATGGGAATGTTGTCTTACTTCAAGGGAATTGTGTGTGTATCAATCATTGTCATCACATAGACATGTTTCACACTCACCTCATGCGCTCATGTCACGAAGGTTATTGCATCAAGCAAAGTATGTCTTATGTATTTTAGATAGTCTATGTTGTGTCACTAAGTGTTTGTGTGCAATCATAGTTGAGTCCTATCAATGTTTACATATGTTTTATTGATCTCACACTTAGCCATTTTCCCAAGCAACCTAGCCTCATCCAGCTTCTTGGAACTATGCACTTTGCTTCTGCCACCATCAAGCTTCCTCCCTTGCCAGCTGAAACCATGTAGTGTGTAGAGACACCAACCTCCTTTGCCTGCTGAAACCACATAGCCTGCAGAGGCCCCAGCCAACACTACTCTCCAAAAATGTGTAGAGCAGTCCAGATGCACTGCACTCAAAAATTGCGCAGAGGTGTCCTCCTAGGACCCCTCTCCCACACAAGTGCCTTGAGTCTAAAAAATACGCAGTGTTGTCCAAGTTTTCTTGTTTATCTTGCATGCAAAAACACAGACGGGCCTCCCAGGGCCCCACTCCAGCAACAATCACTGCCCACTGAAATCGTGCAAATCTACCTCTCAGTGACTACAGGAAAAGGTGACATGGTGAAATCGCTTCCAAGGAGTTGAGGAGAAGTACCAAGGAACCGGGTAATGGAAAAGATTAGGACCACATGCAAACTCCACTGGATGCATGATCATCTTGAGGGTACGTATGGTAAGCAAGGAACATCTTCTGAAGTATGCCTCTTAGTTGATTTTGCAGGACTACTTGTCATTTTCATATCATCCTGTCCTCAGTAACATTCATGTGTACAATTGGGAAAATTCATCTCATGTGTCTCTTCTGCATGTCTTGCTTCTTTTCACTTGTTCGACCAACTGTCATCTTCTACATGTTGATTGATATGTCATGCTTGCAACCTCATCCTGGTGATGTTGAAGGTTGTGTTTGATTTGGGTTCGTCATGTACACATCTATTACACTCACACACAATGTTGTATGCACTATTGCACAAGTGTCATCACAGTCATTCAATGATCCATCACAAGCATCATGCTTGTCGCTGGCACTGTCGGTCAGTCATGTTGAGCATATGTTGGGTTGATGGTTTGAGGCACCTTGCCGTCAAGTTATGTTGAGTGTGTGTTCGCAATGTTCACATATGCACGAATTCAGTCGTTCACACACTTAGTCATTTTGCTGAAGTTCTAATGACTGGATCACCCTCTAACAGTTGGACCTCCACCTTGAAATCGACTCGATCGAATACCACCTAGAACAATGCAGAAATGTCCAACAAGCTATTTCAATATGCGCTGACTGTAAGTTGATCATCCAACTCTTCTGCTAGTCAACCAGAGAGTTTGACTGGGCAGTCACCCGGGGACTCACTCCCCTAAAAAATTGTGCAGAAGCTACAGACCTTGCCTGCTCCGCTGACTGAGAAAATTGCGCAGACACAAAATGTTCATCCCTGTCCCCCCTGCAAGATTGCGCAGTTTTTCTAACCAATCACAAGTAAGCCGGCCAACAACTCACCCAAAAATAGCTCACCCAAAAACTACGTAGATTTCTGAGCAAGCCCCTTAGCAGCCTAGCACCTCGCTCAATTTAGAAACTATGTAGAGGTGGTCAGCAGGCCAACCTCCTAGTAATTGTGTAGATTTTGTCTCCAGTAAACCCTGTAGTTCGTTGCCAGCTCCCTCTAGGAATTGCGTAGTCTTTTTTGCCAAGCCTCCTAAAGCCCACATCCTACTCCCTTAAGGAATTGTGGAGTTTTTGCTACCAAGGCCCTTTACTACATAAAATGCTTCACCCTAGAAATTGTGTAGATTTTCCATCCAGCCGAGCCAGATCCCGTGGTAAGTCACTGCATATATGGATTGTCCATCTCAGTCTCCCAGTGACCTCTGCGAAATTTTCACCAACAATGCCAAGATCTTACATCCTAGCTCGAAGCTCACCTCATGCAGCTTGGAATAATTGTCCTTGCTCCTGGTCACCTGCATACAAAAGCGAACGATCATGCATCATGGTAGAATAGGAGGTTGATTGATTTGATGTCATCTCGTCATGAGTGATTGTAGATACAAGTACATGAAAAAACATGACGCGACAATGAATGGGATGGAAAAAGAGAGTACATGCAAATGGATGTGTTCATGAACGGACGAAACATGTGAAGAGACAGTTTCACGAATGGACAAAACATGTGAAGAGACAGTTTTGTGAATGGATGAAACATGCGAAGAGACAATTTTGCAAACGGATGAAACATGGGAAGAGATAGTTTTGCGAGCGGACGAATGACAAAACATGTGAGGACATATTTTTGTGAATGAACAAACATGTCAAGCATGCCAAAGTACAAAAAAAGGAAGAATGTGCACATGCAACATCAAGCGAACCCAATGACCATCGAGGACTCTGCACAATTTGCCATGCGGAGGTGAAGCTATGATACACCAAGAAGACATCCATCACTCAACAACACTGCAGCTCGACATGCACACCAATAGTAGCATGAACATACCAACATTGTCATGTTGCGTCATGTCACGAGTCATGTCGGCCACATCACTACTATGGGCCATAATGTTGTCAATGAATGTAATGCAAAGTGGAAGTCCATGAGGCCCACTCATAATCTGAAGAGTCATGTAATCTAAAAAGTCATGAAAGTCAAACAATCATGAGGGAAGTTTAATAGTCATAAGGGCTAGTTTTGCTGTTGGCTACAAATACCCCCTCATTTGTACATGGAAAGGAATTTTCACTTTGGCTCCTCCCGCATAGCATTGAGAGTTTGTAATCTTTTCTTTGAGGAGCGAGTAGTGGCTCCAATGCCCCACCCACAGAGTTAGTTATGTATGATGTATCAATGTGTCTTGGAACTTTTTCTTAGTTTAGAATTATTCTCACAGGTCAGAACATTTTCTCACATGTGTTGTAACTATTTGTAAGAATTAATCTTGAACACTTGTAATACATGTTGTTTTAACCTGTGTTAAACAATTGAACTCATTCAGTTGTTCGAATGCATATATTTATGAAAATGTGTTGTATAAGTTGTTAATGATGTCCTTCCCGTGTTGGTTACCTCCTGAACATCAGACATAAACTTTTACGAAACATGTTATAACAACCGTCACACTCACCTGGACTGTGTGTTGGGTGTTGCACATGCTATCTTCCTCTGTGTGTTGTGACTGTCGCATCCATGTGGATTACTCTTTCGGAAGTTGTGCATGTCCTGTTGTGTTTTGTATCTCTGATAGAGTTGGGACTTCCTCCCATATGACTTGAGACTCACTCCCACCCTCTCTCTACTTTGAAATAACCTTGACACAAGTAACACTATCACTCACAAGGCAAGTGAACCTCGTTGTTCGAAGACAAAGCAGAACACTCTCTCGTGTTGAAAAGAAAGAGCTAAGGCATATATTTAAGATAATGGCAACTGGGCCATCGTACTGGATGGGACTCCTACACCAAATGGTGTGAGGTCTAGTTGGGACTTCATATCGAGGTGATCCCCTAATATTGGCGGGTCCAGTACCGTCAACATTTTGGCACTAGAAGGAGGGCTAGATGACAATATGAGCCCTTACATCCTGTTTTGAATATTTTCATATCTGTCATGGATATCATCAGACTCCTCCCTTCACGATGTCTGTCTATTGCTGAACTTGTTGACATCACGAGGGAGTTTTATGATCTCTTGTTAGAATTCACTTACAATGGTGAAGGTGAAGTAGCCTGGCCTGAGTACTTACAAGACTTCTATGTATTTATTGATGATGCAAATGAATTCTTTAATGAAGAGGCCAACTTGTTGCTTTGACACACACTTCGTGAATCCCCACAACGATGGTGCAATAGCCTACCACCCGACAGCGTGCACTCACTTGAGCAGTTCTATGGTCTCATTGAATCTACTTTCCATCATTTTGATCTGGAGCCTCTTGATAAAAAATTGTTAAAACAATGGAAGACTCCACAAGAATCACCTATGGATTTTTGGCAGTGCTTCCATGTATTGCAGTTTCAAGCTCCGAAAAGCCAGATGAAGTTTCAATATCTTTGGGACAGATTCAAATATTATCTTAACAAATCAGTCAATCCCAAGATGAAGTTGAAGTTCAAACCACACTCAGCATACTTCGGTGATGGAGTTGCGCAATCACAGATGGACATAGTCGCTTTCATAAGTGACTGTCCATCGTCCCCTCATCAAACAAATTCACACGATAGAGTGATGTGGGAGAACATGCACACATATCTGTTCAATTGTCACATCCTCCCAGCATCACTTCTCTCAATTTTCACGCAGATTTGGTTGTGAAGCCCATGGGTTGTCACATGCATCTGTTACCACACCCTCCTTCTTCGTTTTCTGTTGATCCACCAGATTGCATTGTCTTGTGTTCTTCCGTTAGACTGGAATATACACTTTTTGTGAACGAGGATCAAGCCATCAACAGAGTTGGTGTTGCACAACCAACCTGCATTGTCATTCATGATGAGTATGACTGGGAATCTAAGCATGAACCCGTGGTGAAGGATGACCCCCTTCTATCTGCACTTCCTTCGCTTTTTCCTGACATTGTTGGTGATTCTGTTATCTATGATTGTCCTTGTGTTAATCTATCCATGGATGCATCTACTTTCGATCATTTGCAGAATGCATCGGATGTCAGTACATCTTTTGATAGCGGAGAGGACAAATTATTCATTAAAAATCCACTTGATCCTTCATCTACAATTTCCAGAAATGCAGAGGGTGAACATTCTTGCTTCTCATCTACCCCTTTGTATGATTCATCAAATCATGAGGGTGCTGACAAAAATCTTGGATCTTTTGATCATGGTTGTTGTGATCTTTGTACTTATTCATCTGATCACGATGTTGATTCACTCACTATTAATCTGTTTAGGACACCAGCCTTTGATGATTTATCTATCGACGAAGTGGAAACCCCGCAAGCTATCGAGGCACTTCAGCTTGAGCTAATGGTTATGTCAGGCCCTCGCTGTCCTGAGGTTAGTTCCACTTTTGATCATAAAGTTTGTGAAACACCCAGGCTCCTCATCACTCATTTGTATGCACTGAAGATCAATCCAACACATAGATTTCACTTCCTCTACGAGAATCACATGATCCCATCATGTGCGGACTTGGGGAATCATTCATAGCAAGCACACTTGAAAGGCGTAAGTTATCAATTCTACTCATGTTTTCTTGTCTACCATAGTCAAGAGAGTGCATATGTTTATCATCTGTACAAAGTGTGTCACAACACCATGTTAAGTCTGCAAAATGTTTGTCTTGTGCATTCGCTCTTTTCTTTTCTGTAGATATGTTAGAACTTAGAGTGTGTTGGTGTTCATTGTTATATATTTTGTGTTTAATGGTTCACTTGAATGTGCTTCTCACGAACCATGCCTTCACCAACATGGGCCAGCCAATGCGCTAGTGGATGCATTGGAATTATCACTTCATGTGAATGGCCCCATGCACTATTTAGCATAAGAGTAGGAGTAGTCTTTGCTTCTTGCTTTGCTTTTCTTTCTGGTTCACAGGTTTGTTTTCTTGCTGTCTTGGTTTGGTTCATTTTCTTACTTTCTTTTCTTACTTGTTTTGTGTTTGATTTACTTTCTTTATTACTTGTGTTGCTTTGTTTGCTTTCTTGGTTTGGTTTTGCTTGCTTGTACCCATAGGTCAGCTTCTTGTGAAACCGTGTTTGGCTCTCGAGACAAGCCATGCAAATCTAGGAGGATTTGTACATCTATCAACATCTGGTTATCTGTTGTTCTCTCGCTTTATGACGAACTTGTTGTCTTAATTCGATGATGCCTTGATGGAAAATACATTCTGTTCAAAGTGAGTCTTGGTGAAAACACAATGCTTGCGCCCTAACTAGTACCACCTACTCTAGTCGGTTGTATTGGGTTAACCCTTGTCAGCTCAGTCAAGTAGAGTAAGGTGAGGGGGAAAACTTTAACAATTATATCAGAGGTATACATAAATACTTCTCTGAAGGAACAACCTCTTCTGCTCTCAATAAGTTGGGATCCCTCTTCCACCTTTGAAATAAATATGTGCCTACGCACAATGCTTTGAAAAATGAAAAATGAAATTATGAAAATTCTAAAAAATGAATAAGGCGAAAGAAGAGAAAGGATTCCTGCGCAGATAGGTGATGCAAGTAACTCTGTTGGGGTATTGACTAGGATCGCTGGAAGAGGAGCGATGCTTGTGTTCCTACGTGACTCCGTCGGGTATTGTGCACTGTTGCTAGCAAAGCAATACTAGAGATGAAACTTAAACTCTAACTGTCATATTACTAGTGAAACCATATACCCCTCATCCCCAATTGAAACAACTAATTTGACTTGGCTTGGAATGTGTGTTGATCGATCAAGAGAATGGTAGGGACTACATCTTTCAATCAAGATAGTGTGGAAATCACGATGATCAAAGAATCAAACAATACTTCCGGAAGGGTTAGACTCGATTTTCACGAAACAAGGTCCATTCAAAGTGTTGTAGTTCTACCAGTGTGTTTCCAAGTGTTGTAGCGGCTACAACCAACCTCCAAAATTTTGGCTCGCATGAAAATTTCAGAGCCTACCTTGGATATTGCTATCGATTACCCTTGGTCACTTGTTGGTAAGCTGATGATTTCAAGCTCCCCTTCTTGATCTTAAGAGTTGGCCGTGTTCTCATCTTCATGCAGCATGTGTCATATTTTGGCATAGGGGTTGTTGTTTGTCATGTAAAGGGAATGTGTTCTTTATTCAAGGGAATTGTGTGCATATGAGTGATTTTCATCACATAGACATGTTTCACACTCACCTCACACACTCATGTCATGAAGGTTGTTGCATCAAGAAAAGTATGTTTTATGTATTCCAAATGGTCTACGTTGTGTCACTAAGTGTTCGTGTGTGACCATATTTGAGTCCTATCAATGTTTACATATGTTTCACTAATCTCACACAACCATTTTCCCAAGCAACCTAGCCTCATCCAGCTTCCGGGAACTGTGCACTTTGCTTCTGCCACCATCAAGCTTCCTACCTTGCCTGCTGAAACCCCCTAGTGCGAAGAGACACCAACCTCCTTTGCTTGCTAAAACCCCACAACTCGTAGAGGCCCTAGCTAGCATTGCTCTCTAGAAATGCATAGAGAAGTCAAGTTGCACTGCACTCAGAAATTGTGCAGAGGTGTCCTCCCAGAACCCCTGCCCCACAACAGTGTCTTGAGCCTTAAAACTGCACAGTGTTGTCCAAGTTGTCTTGTTTGTCTTGCATGCAGAAACTGCACAGAAAAGCCTCCTAGGGCCCCATTCCAAGAGCAATCATTGTCCCCTGAAATTACGCAGATCTACCTTTGAGTGACTATAGGAAAAGGTGACATGATGAAATCGCTTCCAAGGAGTTGAGGAGAATGACCAAGGAACCAGGTAATGGAAAAGATCAGGACCCCATGAAAAATCCGCCAGATACATCATCATCTTAAGGGTAAGTATGGTAAGTAAGGAACATCTTCCAAAGTACGCCTCTTAGTTGAGTTTGCAGGAATTCTTGTCATTGTCATATCATCATGTCCTCAGTAACATGCATGTGTGCAATCACAAAAAGTCATCTCATGTGTCTCTTCTACATGTCTTGCTTCTTTTCACTTGTTTGACAAATTGTCATCTTCCACATGTTGATTGATATTTCATGCTTACGACCTCATCCTGGTGATGTTGAAGGTTATGTTTGAGTTGGGTTCTCCATGTACACATCTATCACACTCACACACAATGTTGTATGCACTGTCACGCAAGCATCGTCGTAGTCATTCAATGATCCATCACAATCTTCATGCTTGTCGCTCGCACTGTTGGTCAATCATGTTGAGCATATGTTGTCTTGATGGTTTGAGGTGTCTTATCATCAAGTTATGTTGAGGGTGTGTTTGCAATGTTCGCATATCCACAAATTCACTCGCTCACACACTTAGGTATTTTGCTAAATTTCTGACGATCAGAACACCCTTTAATAGCCGGAGCTCCACCTTGAAATTGACCCAACCAAATGTCACCTAGAACAACATGAAAGTGTCCAACAAGCCATTTCAATCTACGCTGACTACAAGTTGATCATCCAACTCTCCTATTGGTCAATCAGAGAGTTTAACCGATCAATCACCTCGAGACTCACTCCCCTAAAAAATTTCACAAAAGCTATAGACCTTTCTCGCTCCATTGACTGAGAAAGTTGCGCATATAGGCAAAGTAGACATCGAATGTCCGTCCTTGTCCCCCCTCCAGGATTACACAACTTTTCGAGCCAATCACTAGTAAGCCAATCAACTGCTCACCCAGAAAAATGTGCAGATTCCTGAGCAAGCCCCTCAATAGCCCAAAACCCCACTCAACTTAGGAATTGTGCAGAGGTGGTCAGCAGGTTAGCCTCCCAACAATTGCACAATTTTTCTCTCCAGCAAACCCTGTAGCCCGCTGCCAGCTCCCTCTAGGAACTGCACAGTTTTTCCTGCAAAGCCTCCTGAAACCCGCAACCTGCTCCCTCCAGGAATTACACAATTTTTGCTGCCAAGGCCCTCTCCGACACAAACTTCTTCACCCCTGAAATTTCACATATCTTCCCTCCAGCCGAGCCAGATGTCGCGGGTAGTCACTGCTGATCCGGATTGTCCATCTCATTCTCCCAGTGACCTCTGCACAATTTTCACCAATTGTGCCTAAAGCTTGTATCCTACCTCAAAGCTTGTCTCGTGAAATTTCACAGCCTTGTCCTCTCTCCCGGTCACCTACATACAAAAGCGAACGATCATGCATCATGGTAGACTAGGAGGTTTATGGATTTGATGTCATCTCATCATGAGTGATTGCAGATATAGGTACATGAACAAACATGACACGATGACGAATGGGATGAACAAGGAGAGTACATGCAAAGGGATGTGTTCATGAATGAACAAACAGATGAAACAAGTGAAGAGACATTTTTGTGAACGGACAAAACATGCGAAGAGACAGTTTCACAAACGGACAAAAGATGAGAAGAGATAGTTTCGCGAATGGACGAAACATGTGAAGAGACAGTTTCGCGAGAAAACAAACAATGAAACATGTGAGGAAAGATTTTCACAAATGGACAAACATGTCAATCATGCCAAAGTACAAAAAAAGGAGAAATGTGCACATGCAACATCAAGTGAACCCAATTACCATCGAGGACTCCGCACAACTAGCCATGCAGAGGTGAAGCTGTGATACACCAAGAAGACATCCATCACTCAAAAACACTACAGCTCGACATGCGCACTAGAAGCAACATGAACATAGCAGCACTATCATGTTGAGTCATGTCGAGTCATATTGGCCACATCACTACTATGGGCCATACTATTGTCAATGAATGTAATGCAAAGTGGAAGTCCAAGAGGCCCACACGTAATCTAAAGAGTCATGTAATTTGAAAATTCAATAAAGTCAAACAGTCATGAGGGAACTCGAATAGTCACAAGGGCTAGTTTCGCCCTTGGCTATAAATACCCCCTCATTTGTACATGTAAAGGACTTTTCACCTTGGCTCCTCCCATATAGCCTTGAGAGTTTGTAATATTTTCTTTGAGGAATGAGTAGTGGCCCCAATGCCTTACCAAAGGGATTAGTGATGTATGGTGTATCGATGTGTCTTGGAACTTTCGCTTAATTCAAAAACCTGCTCACAAGCCAACACGTTTTCTCACATGTGTTGTAACTGTTTGTAAGAATTAATCTTGAACACTTGTAATACATGTTGCTTTAACCTATGTTAAATAATTGAACCCATTCACCTGTTCTAATACATATATTTATGAAAATGTGTTGTATAAGTTGTTAACTTTTTCCTGCCCGTGTTGGTTACCTCCTAGAAATCAAATGAAAATTTTTACGAAACCTGCTATAATGACTGTCGGACTCGCATAGACTGCTTATTGGCTGTTGTACGTGCTATCTTCCTTTGTGTGTTGTGATTGTCGCATCCGTGTGGATTACACTTCGGGAAGTTGTGCATGTCCTGTTGTGTTGTGTGTCTTTGATAGAGTTGGGACTTCCTCCCATTCGACCTGAGACTCACTCCCACCCTCTCTCTCTCTCTGTTGTGAAAGAACATTGACACAACTAACACTAGCACTCACCAGGCACATGAATCTCGATGCTCAAAGAAAAAGCAGACCACTCTCTTGTGCTGGAAAGCAAGAGCTAAGGAATATCTTTGAGATAACAGAAATTAGGCCATCATACCGGATGGGAATCCTACACCAAATGATGTGAGGTCTAGTTGGGACTTCATACCGAGGATATCCCCTGATGTTGGTGGGTCTAGCACTGTCAATAGGTTTCCAAGAATCCTTTAACTATTCCCCCTCCAGATCCATTTACTTTCCCACCTGACGACACCATCCCTATCCCTCCTAATATTGACCTCTTGATCTCTGCTTCTATTCCTCCACTTGAACCAGCCATATCTCCGACTAATCAGTATACTAAGGACTCCTCCTTTGCTTTCCCTCACAACTCTATCGGGAGTGACTTTAATTTCCTCCTTCTTAACCTTGAGATGGACCTTAATTGCCTAACCATTCATAAGGTAAATTCTCCTAGATCTTCCCCTCATATCAGTCCACATTCATCCATTAACATCACAATTCGTAAAATTCATAAAAAGGATAGTTGAAATTTCATAGGGTATCCTAGGCCACTTTCAAACCTCTTTTCTGACTTTGTTGACCTTCAAGATGTTCCTATTATTTTTACTTCAGATTCTCGGGCACTTAGAGCACCACTGCCCACCTTTGTGACTCCATGATGAACATCCTTTCCATGAACATTAGGGGTTTGGGGAATCACTCCAAACAATTGCTAATCAAAAACATTATTTTGGATACTTGTCCTTCTATTGTTCTCATTCAGGAATCCCTTGTAGACTCTCCTTGGGCCATTACATATTTTAGAAAAATATGCCCATTGATGTTGTTGTATCAACTGGTACTTTTGGTGGCCTCATTTCTCTGTGGGATCCTAGTCACACACTTTTCCATGCTTTCAGTTTTTTTTACAAGAATATTACTCTCAGGACATATAAGGGGTATCTCTAATTGCATTCATATTCTTAACATGTACGCTCCATGTCAGTAATTTTTGACATTATGGGAAATAATCAACCATAGTAATATTCTGAAGATTAATGGAATCATTCTAGATGGAGATCTAAATGCCACTCTCATGGCAAAGGAATCATGAGGGTTGCATTGTGGAGAAGACCCTATGGATGATAGCTTATATAATCTCTTTGTTTATTGCCACTTGTTGGATATTTTCCCCTTCCCTCTCGCTCCAACATGGAACAACATGCAGGTTGGTGAGGAACATATTGGGAAGTGGCTGGATTGATTTATGGTTCGTGAAGATCTGATTGAGAGGCTTCGTACTGTTGTACTGTTCAACCACCCCCATTTTAATATATTATAAATTTCCTATGAAATTTATTATATTAAAATAGGGACCATTTAGTTTTAGAAAATTAACATATATAAAAAAAAATTGTTAATAGGGAACTATAACCAAAGTTTAATACTTAGGCTTTTTAATTAAAACCAAAGTATTAAACCTTGATTATCCAAAAAGGAAAATTTTAATAGCCCCTGCAACCAAAACTATACTTAGGCTTCAAAAACCTTAAGTATTTAAAAATATGGTTTATTTAATCAAAAGTAGAATAATTGGATTTTTTGATTCCCAAAGGTTTTAGCTTTATAAACTCTGACTCTTCCAAAATCCTGCATCGCAAAGTTGATAATGGTTAAGACTCCCTCGCATCGTAAATAAACAAAGTTTCATAAATAAAAGACCCCTATCCCAACTTCATTGCAATTGCGATATAAACTGGACCTATGAGGATTATTCAATAAACTTCATTAAAATCCCACGTCCATGACTATCACAAAAGTTCCAAAAAACTTAAGCCTTAACCTATCTCTTTTGCGATATGCGATAAAGTCCACGGCTATCGCAAAATTTTCCAAAAAGTTTAAGTCCATACTTCTGCCTTATCCCGATTGCAATATGCGATTAAGCTCAGACTCGACAGGATTATAAAATCCATTCCATAAATCCTCTGTGTTCAGAGCTATCGCAATTTCAAAAATTTCATGCCCCACTACCTATGCCGATATGTGATTGTGATTAGTCCAGTCGACCACTGATTGCAATATACAATAAATTCCAGACCTGATGAGATTATTCACTCCAATTCATAAATCCCCCGCGTCCATGCAATTGCAAGAATCACAGTCTTAAACTTTTCTGATGTCGATTGCGATTTTCGATAAGCCCCAGACCCAAAAAAAATTATATGGCTATCGCAATTGTTTTAGCCATGCCGCTTATTCCAAAGACTCCTTCCAAATGAGATTACGATATGCGATATCCTTCCTCATGCCGATTATGATATGACATCATTTGTGATATCATACTCCACGTCATCTACCACGCAATCACCATGTCATTATTCCATATGGATCCACCATGTCATAGTGACATCACCATGATGTCATCCCTTACGTCATCCCACAAATGGAAAATCGCAAATCTTTCAAGATTGTTGGTGTTGTATCGCTTCGTTATTGTGATATACGATATAATCGAACCCAACAGGATTATATAACTCAATCCATAAATTCCCTCGTCCATGCAATCATAAAAGTCACGGACCTTAAGCCATTCCTCCTCTTCCCATTCCAATTGCAATTTGGTCTTATTTGGATTTTTGTCTATTTCAATAGAGATTCTCCTTGCTTGAAATATGACAATAATTCAACTCTCGGCCTAAAAACGCAATTGCAATTATTTTGAGCTCCACCCCAGGTCTAAAAACTATTGTGATTTGTGATAAGACCATAAAATTATAGCTTGTCTTACCACAACCTCACTCCTTATTACTCTCCATGATGGTTGTGTTCAAAATCTATTACGACTTTAAGTTTTTCCTAATTTCTTGCAAAAGTGATTTGTTTCAAATAAAACTCGCTTATCAGTCTCATTTATTTCTAGCTTATTGATTCCTGTTTTCCTTGTTCAAGTTCATGATAGGGGAAGACAATTGTGTTGATAGGCGGTGGTTCAGTTCAAACAAACAGACAACCATCCAGAGAATCCGATGGAACAAACAAAGTTGATGAAGACAACAAACCACTTTCAGAACATTGCTACCAAAAAACTGTTTTTCTTTAAGGATATTGAAGGGATCTGTTTAAATACCCTCAATGCTTTGCACAATAGATTCAATTGTTTTCTGCTATTTAATCTTGCTTGTTGTATGAAATAAAGGTCCTGAATTTTATGAAAAAAGGCTTACGAAAGCTCACACTATTGTACTTTCAACCTTTTCTCAATATAACGACAGGAACATTGTTTAAGAATTTTCATAAAGAATTTTGAGAAGTTGCACTACTGTACTCCTGGAATCATCTTTGTGGGAAGGAATAAATTGCTACTATTTATTTTTTGAGGTGAGCAATGTACATCTGGTATTTCTATCTTTGTACCTCTGTTTTGTTCATAAATAAATAGTGAATTTATCTTTTCAGATTGCCTATTACATGGTATTTAAAGAACAATGTTACATGTATTCATTTTTTATCATGCCGCCATTGATATTTTTTACATGTTAAACAATTTTCTTTGATAGTCTAAATGTGATATAAGCTGTACACATTATTTTGATTAACTATTTAATCAAAGTAATCATCTTGAAATATTTTCATTTCCATTGGTGTTTGAGTAATCTATATTGTCATTTACTAAGGAAAATCATTATAGATCGCATCCAGATAAATGCTAAACAATCTCAGGTTATAGAGTAGATTAATGCATATGTTTTCCCATTTAATTCATTACTGCAAATCCATCTATTTCACTTCACTATAAGCTTTATACATTCATTCAATAACCTTTCATTGGGAAACTGGTCCCATTATCCCTAGTCAGAGCCACTACCTAAATGGAAAAGGAGTTGTCTTAAGGTCTAGAATGGGTGGTTTTCCCCCTGTGTTGAAGCAACGATTTTTGAGGCATCCACAGTTACCTAATGTCTTCTATTTACAGGACATACATCTCAGACCATACTATTATTATCCTAAGTTGGAGAATGGAGAATGTCTGCAGAGAAATCCCATTCAAATTCAACAAAGCATGACTGCTTGAACCAGGATATGATGACCTAATTCATACCTTTTGGTCTGAACTATCTGATTTCATAGAAGATTCAACAATGAGTGCATTGGTCACTAAGCTCAATAGAATTAAATCTAGAACCAAAACTTGGGAAAGGAATAAGAAAGAACAGATGATTGTGAAACTCAGGGATATTACTCGAAATTTTTCTGATTTCGGCAAGTCCTTAGAGGATAAAATTCTATCTTAGCAGGATCTCAACCAGCTAAAATTGTTGGAAGAAAGAAAAAATGAGATCTTGAAAATTCAAGACATTAGCTAGAGACTCAAGAACAGAGCAACGTGGTTGCATGAAGGTGACAAAAACACCAAATTCTTTTCATAGGTATGCTACTCATCACAAACACTCCAATACTATCTGGCAGATTGAGACATCGGAGGGGCACATTATGAACACAACCTTTAATATTCAAATTGAAGTAGTAAAGTTTTTTGAGCACTTCTATAAAGCCAGGGAGGATGTGGATTTTGAAGATCATCTCTGGGCACTTAACTAGTATCCAAATATGTTTGATAATATTGCAAATGATGAACTATACTTCCCTATTACATTAGAGGAAATTAAATAGACTCTGGGGTGCTTTGCAAAAGATAAAAGCTCAGGCCCAGATGGATGGATTGCAGAATTCTTTATTCACTTCTTCGAGCTCATGGGAGAAAGCCTATCGATGATTATGGAAGAAGCCAAAACTAGTGGAAGGATTTTGGGGGCCATCAAATCAACATTTTTAGCTCTCATTCCGAAAACATCATGCCTGAAGAACCTCTGGAAATTCAGGCCTATTTCCCTGTGCAACATTGTATATAGGCTCATTTCTAAGGTTATTTCCAGATGTATTAAAAAGGTTTTATCCACACACACCTCTAGAGAACAATTCGATTTTCTTAATAATCGACAAATTCATGATGCGATCGTTGTGGCCCAAGAGCCCATTTACACTATTCATACATGTAAGAAGGAGGCTGTGGTAATGAAAAATGATCTTCATAGGGCATTCAATTGTGTTGATTGGTCATTTATTAGGCTTACCCTATACAAGATTGGCCTCTGAGTAAACAAAGTGGAGTGGATCATGGCCTGCATCACCTCGACCTGCTTTGATGTGCTCATCAATGGATTTCCAAAAAAAATCTTTAAGGTGGGTCATGGTCTCAGACAATGATGCTCTCTTTCCCCTCTTATATTTTTGCTTGTATGGTATCAGTCTTAAAATCAAAGAGCCTCAATCTTGTGGAATTTTTCATCGACTGAATATTACTAGTTATGTCAATATTACACACTTTTTCTTTGTGGATGATATTTTAACATTTGGTATTATCTCTAGAGCACAATGGATTGCTTTACATTACATTTTTAATAGATTTGGTGCAGCTTCAAGACTCCTAACAAGAAACAACAAATCTACTCTATATTTTTCAACTAGCGATAGCTCAGATATAGACTATATTGTAGGAATATTCGGAGTATCATCAGTTCCACTGAAAGATGGCATATCCTACTTGGGATATAAACTAAAACCCTGCAGATATAGGACAATGGATTAGCTTTGGTTGGTTGACAACTATAAACAAAATCTATCTAACTGGATTCACAGATACCTCTCATTGGGAGGTAGACGCATTCTGGTATAGGCGACACTACAACAAATTTATGTTTTCTGGGATCACCTCTTTATGATTCCTAGCTCCATTGTCAAAAATATTACATCTATAGTGACCAAATTTTTCTAGAATGGAGTAGGGACTCTGACAAGGATACATCTCTGTAAATGGTCGGATTTAACTATTCCAAAGGATTTTGGAGGGTGGGGGCTCCTGGACAATTACTCCTTTGGAAAACTACTACTCAATAAATCCTTTTGGAGAGCAGTTAATGGAAGCGCATCTTGCATGAAATTGTACAATCAAAATACATGAGACATACAACATAGAAGGATTATTCAGAAACACCATTTCATACAAGAAAAATGGATCCATCATTTGGAGGAGCCACTTGAAGATTCTCCCCTGGTGGCACATGAGGATGGAATGAGGGTTTGGGGATGGATGGAATATTTTGATTGACTCAGACAACATTAAAGGAATGAACTGGGAGCATAACTTACAGGGAAACTTAGTAGACATCATCAACAAAAATTGATATTTTTTGCTTGGCCAATCTATAAGAGGCTATCATAATTGTTTTCCTATACAAAAGGAAGCATTGGAGATGGGACTACCTCGACAACATGCAATCAAATGGCATTATTATACCACCACACTTAGTCAGTTTGGTCTTTTTTACAATGCCCGCAAAGACCACATTACTTGGGGTGGGAAACTGCTTAATCAAACGCCAATCATCGCCGAAGCCTACAAATTCTATATTACTTAGAGATATAATCTTTGACAGACTTCTTGGTTCTTCAAGGAACACTCAAGGAAAAGTGATGTCCATATACATCATTTGGGAGATTTAGAATGCAAGGAACCATTATATCTTTGAAGGGAAGCCCATCGATTACAACTGCATTTGTTTCAAATTTATATCATGGGCGAGCGACATTTCACTGGACACAAGTGAAAAAAAGATCAAAGAGAAGATGATATCCTCCCCTCTAATTACTTTTCCCATAGGATGGTTTGATGGTGCATCACAATTGGGATTATGTGATTGTGGTGTGGTCCTCAAGCTAGATAAAAACAAACAGTACAACCTTCACTGAAATGGTGGCCTAGGGACCAACATCAAAGTTGAAATCATGGCACTTTGGGGGTTTCTCTGGTTTGCTGAGGAGAAATACCTGAATATCACCAACATTTATGGAGACTCCAAAGTTATCATAGATGTTATGCAGGGCCACTCTGCATTCGACCCACCTCTATTAGCTGGTTGGATCAACAAGGTTAAACATATGATGGCCTCCCTCCCATCCTACTCCATCTCACATGTATATAGAGATGACAATAAGGACAATGATCGACTGTGAAAAGCTAGGCTAATAGATCAATTTAGAATCATGCATTACACTCTTTCTGTGGATCAACATATCAGAGAGGTTGGTGAGATCCTCCTATCATAACAATGGATCTTGATTTACAATTTAAACTTCTATTTCACATCCTTTTGATGCTCCTTGTAGTTTGTTGTTTGCTCCCTGTTGTCTGCTGATGCTCCTTCTGGTGCTCTTGGTTTTTCTATTTTTGTATTTTCGAAGATATGTTTTTGATTTGGTACATGGGATTGTACAACACAAGTTGATTTTTGGATGCCATGACACATCTTTTGTCTGCATGGTCTGTTTGTTGTCTATCTAGACTATCCATTTTCATTAGATGCATGTACTGGTCTTTTTCCTAATATAAAAAAGCCAATGTTTTTTTCTTCTAAAAAAATCACTTCTAACATATGGTTCCAAACATTGTGAACTATGTCATTATTTGGGATGTACCTTTTTGAAGATTAAAGTCTCTTAATCACTAAGATGAATGCTAGTTTCCTTTGACAACTATGAAAAGATTAGACTCTATGTAACAAATGTATGTTAGAATATTTGGATTGATAAAAATCTTTTTAATGACCAAGTATGATATTATTGGGGGATCATTAAACAAATAAATATTTGTTGTGGTTGATTCAAATCATACATAATACATGAATGTGTTGTACAATTCAACATGGGAGAGATGTTGTCACATTAGCATTAGATAATTTTGAATTCAAAATAATTAAAAAATATTTATATTAAAAAAAAAACACAAGCTATTTTGAATTAGAATTTAAAATACAAAATATGGCTAATTTTACCAAAATATTTACAAAATATATAAATATAAATTTATGTTTTTGAGTTAGAATTAAAAAGAAGAAAGATTGTTGATTTTTCCATATATCAATAATAATAAAAACAAAAATACTTATGAAGTATAAACCAATTGCTTTGAGTAGGGTTAAATCCCTTCCATGTCTTAGGTTCAAACCTCATGGGGAGGGGTTGAGGATGAAAGATTTTTTTGGGAAAATTAATAACTTATATATATAACCAAAATGTGGTTTACATGTCATAATATTAATGATAGATAATGCAATAAGTGTGCAATTTCAATGGTAATTTACACCGTTCATTAGCACATAAGTTGACATCTTTATTGAGATCACAGAGAACATGGAAATATGCTATTGGAGAGAACTCTTTGGCTACTTTTATAATTTTTCTCATAAGACTTTCTAATGTTTTGTCGTGTAGGAGCCCTTCACCAAATGTGAATAAGGAAATAGTCTTCCAAAATAGTGAGAGAAGCTTTTATTTGGCTCATTGAATCCCATGGTAGAGGGCATAAGCTTTAGCTTGATAATTTATCGTACATCCCAAACTCCATAAATACTCTACAAACTTAACTTATTAGAAACCATAAAGCACCACTCCCTCTCCTATCACTCATCAAACAAAAAATAAATAACTAATTAAACAAAAAAATGTAACTACCTAACATGTAACATTACATAATAAAAAATAATTTATATAAATGATATATTCAAAACAAAATAATTCAAAATTAAAATTAAATTTTAAATAATTAAGAAAAAAAACCAATTTAATTTTTTAAAGCTTTTAGTTAAATTGTAAAATAAAAATTAAAAAAAAAAAACCTATTATTCTTCACTACTTTTCAAATATATTTATTTTTTAAGTTTTAATTTTCAACCAGATATTTGTATCACTTTTTACTGGAAAATTTTCAACCGCATATTATATAGATTTGACTTTATTTTAACATTTTGATTTTCAAACACATGTGACTTCTTTCCGTATCCTTCTTCATCCGAACACCACTCGTTCACTTACCAAAAAAAATCACTTTCATTAAACAAATTACTTTTACGATAATGTGCTCAACCTACCATCGTTGTAATGCTGATACTAACAATTCTTTATAAATGTTTGTTTAAATATTTAAATGTTTACATTATATTATTGTATCTGGTGTTTTAAATTTTTATATTTCAAAGGATATAGATATAAACATATGGCATAGAGATTATTGAAATTAATTTGAATCTGAATATGTAGAATATTTGAAATGTGAGGCATATCGGAGAAAACTATAGTCTCAAATTTCAAAATATTTCTGATACTAAATCATTTGTTTGAATTCTCCCTTCTGTAACAAAGATATGTGTTTATCAAATTTTAAATATTTTGAATTTGATAAAGAGGTTTTTATAGAAAAAGAGGTCAAACAATTGATTTAAATTAATTTAAATTCTAGAATTTTTAGTCTTATTAAATCAAATTCTAAGATTTTCGTAAACCTAATTAAATTTCAAAATATTTTTAAAATCTATAATTTAAATAAAATTAACACATAAAGATCAACCTCATGCATAAAAATCTCTACCTCATCCTTATCTCGATTGCCATTCCCCGATTTGACCCCGCCAGAGTCCGTCCGATTGCAAAATATTCAGGGAATCGACAATGGCTCAGGGGGCCACGGCCACTGCCTCTGCCTGTGGATTAAATCACCCAAATGGTACAGTCCATTTCGGGGAGGACTATGTACGCCTGTCAAGATTACTCGAGGAGCCGGAGGATATTCCGGCTCTGATTAAAAGATAGAAAAGATGATAACCACACCCTCGTCCAGACCAGGAGGCAAAGACCGCCCAAAAGTCTCATAGTATTAAGACCACAGGATATTGTTACCTTCGTAGTGGCAGACTTCTGACTGTTACCACAGGCAAAGTTATCCTCAACGCGGCGCGGCAGCAACGCAAGGGAAGCGACATCTACACGGCTCCTCTCGTCTGTTTCATCGACCTCATTCATCATATCTGGTGTTGTTTATTCACTCTGATGTTTATATTTGAATTTGCAGGCTGATAGCTTTTCAAATTTGTAGTGCCATGGCTGGAAAAGCGCGGACCACGCTCTGTTCGATCTGTTCGGCAGGAAGAAGGAATAAAAGAAGGATAAAAGGCACGATGACCAGATGATCATGCAGCTTCCTGGTACAAACACCCACAAACAACCTCAACCTGCAACTTATCATCCCGCAGCTGCTGCCACCCACAGTCAGGCTCAGTCCGCTTCTTATTATCCAACTCAGTCTCCGCGTGCTGAACACGACCAAGTTCGCCGTCCTGGTTATCAAAAATTTAAAATTTAAGGTTAGAAATGGAATTTTCATTATCAAAAAATTGGTTTGACTGTTGAAATCTTAAAATTTAAAACTAAAATTTTTAAATTTAAAATGTAATCTAGATTTACAAATTTTTTACCTAATTTTATCAAAATAATACTAAAATTTCCATAAAAACACACGAATTTAAAGCCTCATTAGACTGCCCTCAAATACTTTGCTGGCCAAGGGCACCTCTCGAATACTTTGCTGGCCAAATGCACGTCGAGTCGCATGTGCGCCATGCCTCCTCGAAGTTTGTGCAACTCTAATCCGAGATCTGGCTAGAATCTAACAGTTGCACTCGACCCAGATAGCCGGATTTCGAAATTATACAAAAGAATTAGCTGCAAAACCATAGACCTAGGACGGAACCATGTGGGTCAAAACCTTGACCCCGATAGCAATTTTAGCTATAGTTGAGGAGAAACTTTATACGTGGCTTTTTCAGTAAGCCCTTCGTTGTGTCGTTCTCGGCTCTGTGAAAGGTTTAACTTTGCTTCTCCCGCGATTGACAGATTTACTCCATTCGTCCCCTGTAGACAGGGAAATTCTCTGCATATTGTGTTTGTTAGTTGATCTGCAACAACTAATCCAGCTATCAATCCTTCATTGTTATCCTTTGTCGTTGAATTCTTCACTTCCTTTTGCTTTCAGTCAGCTATTTCCGAGTTCTCTGCAATGCTGAATCCCTTCATCAAATTAAGCTTTTCCATTCTATTTTGTCCAGCACATTAGCTCACCTGTGAGGACTTGACTTTCTTCACACACAATCCTGAATTGACATCTACTCATAATTACGACTTACACAAACTCAACATTCATAGGAGATAACTTATCAATTGAAACTTAGAGATCGAAACATAGAGATCAAACACAAATTACGGGAACAATTACTCAATCAATATTCACACAGAACCTAAACAAATTTGACTTGATTATACACTAATGGGATCTTTCCTCTCTTCCTCTAGGAACCTCTTTGGGCCATTCGTTCTTCTTCTCTTTTCCTATTTGCTTATTGGCCATTTTTTCTTCTTTCTCTTTTCTTATTTGTTTATTTTCATGTACAAGGATCATTTATGTATAACAATGATAGTGTCTTAAGATTCACTAAAGGTAGATTCATTTTCCATACAAGGAAAATATCGTATATAAATGCAGATCTAATGTGAGCCGAGAGGGATCCAATTTTTTCATCTGTAATTTTTTTTATTTAAATGTTTTGTATATATTTTTTTTAGATTTAAAAAAAAAAAATTTAGTTTGGCCGACATGAGCAAAGTTTCAACTTTGATGACAAACAATCATACACATCATAATGGGCTGTAGAATGAGCCTCTTGGCTCAATAATCCTAAAAACTCTAACTCTTCAAATAATCTCTCCAAATAGTACATCACATGTAGATGAGGAAATTTTTCCCCATTTCCTAAATAAATCTCTATTTAGACTAGTAAATCAAACTCCTAATTTTAATTACATAAATTTGACTTAAAGGAAATTAAGGGAAATCACTCCCTTTAATAAATGTGGCAAGACCTCCTAGGTCTTGCTGACTTGAATAAATGTTCCTACATCAATTTCAAGTGAAGCAAGATGTGGCATGTCTCATAAAAAATATGTAAGTGTTAGAATATAAGATGCAATGGAGGAATGATGAGTCTACATGATCTAAACAACAAAAGACAAAAGAATTGTTCATATACAAAACAATCATAGAGGGAGCAACCTCAGAAGTGCATAAGAAGAAATTTTGCATGCAGAAGCGCATATTCTTGATAGGGGGAGCCTAGTTTCAGACAAATGAGAAGTAAGCAATTAGAGAAAGTGATTGTTTTGTTGTTAATATCTCAAAGGGGAAGAATATGCATAAAAGACAAGGGGAGAAGTTGTAGTCACTAAGAAAATTTCCATACAAAAGAAGAGTTATAGATAAGGAGAAGAATGAGTTTAGGGGGAGCATTCCTTTGTCATTGATGTCAGAGGGGAGAAGTTGCAAGCACAAGGAGAATTGCAGATTAGGAGAGTTCTATAGTATTATTGTAGAATTGACTAAGGGTTGTCATCAATTGCAAAGGGGGGAGATTGTTGGAAATATTTCTTTCATTGATATCAAATACATGGGGTGCCTTATTTTGTCCAATATAAATATTGGAAAACGAAGATTGTTGCAAATATTGTTTTTGGACTTTTGATGCCCCATTTGGATACCCTATATTTGAATGTGATTTTACTCCAATTACTAGCCTCAAATGAGATAATAATATATATGGTTATAAATCTTATTCTGAGACCTTTCCAATGGTATATGTCACTCAGTCTAACTCCATAGGAATGAAGAGATATGAAACATTTCGTTAGGATGACCCATCCAACGTACAAGCAAGACGACCCAACCAATTTTACAATTCAAACCCATAAATGAACGTACAAACACTATAAATAAAGGGCATATGACTTCATTTTAACAAGAGTTCGTCGAAGAACATATATGAGGTCACAAGAAGAGTTGAGGAATAACTTTTGGGGTGATTCTTGGAATCTAAAGGTGGAAGCAAAAGCTTTATTTATGGAATGAACAAGCCATCTTGTTATTTTCTCTATATCTTTTAATATGTGTTATTTCAGACAATGAAACTTGAAGGATACAAATAAAAGATCGTCATGTACCAATGGTTCAAATTCAAACCTTGATTCACTATAATTTCAGAGATATGGTCAAAGGAAGTTAGGCTCCATAAGTACTCCTAAAATATTCTTCAAATAAGTTAGTCGGGAATTTTCTCTATAAATTTTGTTTTTGGATGTTTTAGACTATGAAAGTTAGAGGATACATACATGATATCATCATGTACCTATGCTTCAAATTATAGACCTTGGGTTTCTATAATTTCAAGGATATAATTTGAGAAAGTTAGTGTTCCTAAATGCTCATGAAACATGCATCAAACAAGTTTGTTCGTCATTTTTTCTATAACAGTCTTTCTAAGATGTTTCAAATTGTGAAATTTGGATGACACAAAGAAGATATCTCTAGGTACTTGTAGAAAATTTAGAACCATATTTGCAAAATTGGATACATGGTATGTTGTGCAAATTCGTTCTTGGAAGAATCCAAAAGCAACAAGTTTTGGGAGAAGTAGACTTGGTGAAGGAAGAAGCACTAGGCAGACCTAGTCAAGGAAAAAGAAACTAATGGAGTTGGTGAAGACAGAAGCATCAAGTAGACTTGGTGAAAGCATAAACAACTAACATAATTGGTGCCTACATATATTTACAATTTAAGGGATTGGTGTCTCCTACAAGTTGCTGCCTACAAAGCAATAGAGTGGATTGGTGTCTCTTGTAGGTTGGTGCCTACACAGAAGTAGAGGGGACTGGTGTCTCCTATAGGTTGGTGCCTACAAATAAATAGAGGGAATTGGTGTCTCGCGTAGGTTGGTTCCTACAAAGAAACATAAGGGATTGGTGTCTCCTTTAGATTGGTGCCTACAAAGTAGCATAAGGAATTGATGTAACATTAGGTTGGTGCCTATAAGATATTTCACATAAAGAATTTTTGTGGTTTTATCTTGTAAGGGTTTCCAGGTATATCTTGTGTTACATATTCAATCTATGATATTGATTTTTTATGATCTTTGTATGGCTTTAAATAAGTAAAAATTGTCATTATACTGATTCACACCCCTGCCCCCACTCTCAGTAGAATTGTGAATTCCAACATATGGGAAGCGAGAGTGCTATGGCTTGAATTTATAGAGATTTTTATTATCCATTGAGAGAAAAATGGGATAAGAATTCAAAGAAAAAAATAGCTACGAAATTTGATAGTTAACTGAGAAGGGAAGGAAAAGAATAAAAAGGGAAGAAATATAGAAATAATTAGGGGTTACTTATGAAATAATAAAAAATAGAATAAGTATAAAAATTGAATTAAAAGAGGTTTCTAATATTTATTGAGAGAAATATGTTAAGGTTTCAAGAGAAAATTTTAATAGCTAGGGAATTTGATAGTTAAACAAGAAGGGAAATAATTAAAATAAAAAGAGGAATGTTCACAAAATTAGGGTAAAATTAAGAAATAATTATAAATAAAACAAGATAAAAAGTTGAAAATAGTAAGGGTGAAAATAAGGAGTGATTAAAGAAATATAATAAATAAAAAATGAGATCTGTAAAACAATATTCTATGAACCTTTATCTATATATTCTACAAACCATATTTTATTAGGACATGTTGATTAATCTTTTTTTTTTTTTGATATCTAGCTGAATCGGCAATGGCGGTAGTATCGTACTTGCGTTACACGGGGTCAAATCCCACCGGCTGCCACTATAACAACTAGGAGGAATCGCCCAGCCCGCAAGGAACGACCCCTCAGGGTAAGACGAGACTTGAACCCGTGACCTGCACAGTGACACGAACGACTTAGCAGACCGTTTGCTGACCACGAGACCAAAACCCTGTGGGCCATGTTGATTAATCTTGACTATGGACTAATTTAAAATATTCTTGTTCAATAAGTAGATTTGACAAAGGGAGTGCGTCCATGCGATCCTTAATGTGAAGGAGTATATTTTCATCTCTTTGATCTATGTGTAACATTTGCTAAATAAAATCTCTAATATGGATATTACCATCTCAAAGCATTCAAGATGATATTCAAGTATCTGCGAGGCACTCAATATTTTGGTCTCTCGTATCCCAAAAACAGATTTTTCACTTCATTCTTACATAGATGCAAACTGGGCAAGTAATGTTGATGACCGAAAAACTACTACTGGAGGAGCATTATATTTGGGACCTTGCTTAGTTTCTTGGTTTAGTAAGAAACAAATTTATATTGATTTATCAAATGCTGAAGTAGAATATGTTGTTGTTGCATCTTGTTGTACTTAACTTCTATGGACTATCCAAACATTGTGAGACATTCAAGTCACTTATCCTCAACCTATACCTATTCTTTGTGACAACACTAGTGCCATAAGTATCTCTACAAATATTGTCAAGCACTCAAAAACTAAGCACATCCCAATCAAATACCATTTGCTTAGAGAGAAATTTCTTGAGCAAAAAGTCAAGTTGGAATATGTTCCCTCAAAGGAACAAGTTGTAGATATATTTACCAAGCCTCTTCCACGTGATTCCTTTGAATATCTCAGACAAAAATTAGGAATGATTCCTACATCTTCACTCTGCTAATAGTTCTAACGAGTATGTCTTGTTTAGGGGGAGATGGGGCTGTAAACATGAGCGGTTTACTTTCTGTACGCGGATCTCATGAAAGACAGTCACATGTATACGTGAATTTTGATCAATACAATCATGTATGATTCTCAGTAATGAAAAAAGAGTGGCACAAATTCAGGGGGAGCTACTCATATGCTTCCATCGGTTCATTATTGGCATTCTAGTTCTAACATTGATTTGTTACAGTCTATTAATGATGCTCATATGTTACTTATAATGATGTTGGTTCATGATAAGCTTATGAGTTTTTGCAAATATTATAACATTGCTGATTGAAGCAGTTATTTGGTGCATTTGTTGATTAATGAGATGGATATGATCATATTTGATGATAAAGAACTGGAACAGGCTAAGGGGGAACATCTACTAAGCTTATTGTTGGCATTTTGGTTTCTTAAGCTCTTCTTGTTGCATGACGAAATTGATTTGATCATTGTTTGATGAGAATATGTATATATATATATATATATATATATATATATATATATATATATATATATATATAGATATATATATATATGTTGTGATTATGTCAGAATGTTTGGGTTCCTTATGATGCAATTATATTTGATGATACTACTTAATGCACTTGACAAGTAGAGATTGATGCCTATACTATCTTGACTTACATATTGAGGATGATCATGTTACTATCTATGTTGCTTCTATCAGTTACCTATGTTGAAGAATCCTATATGGTGAATGATTATCATGGTCTTACTACCTCATTGTTGAGCTTCCTGTCTTTGGTTAGAAGTGTCATATATGTCTCTTGATGTAAAGTTCATGAAAATATTCATGTTGTCAATCATTGTAAAATTTAGTCATATATGGACTATTGGGATCAAGTCATGATATGTATGTATTCCCATTATTTGGGACATTGATGTAAAATTTGAAGTTCAATATGTAAACCCAATATGATGGGTATCTTATGTAATCATGCATCATTGATGATAGGAAAGGTCATATTTGTTTGAGTCATAAAGCCTTGTATTTTGAAAAAATTCAACACATGCTCAGGGAGGAGCATGGTCAATATGTATATTTCATGGTTCATATCAGCGGATCATACCTACAACGATCAGACCTATAAGGAAAGTACTTAATTCAACTTGGTTCAACCCTTTTCCCTTTATGTCAAAGGGGAAAAGGAGACTCGGTGTTTTGTTTGTGATGTTTGGAGTGAAGACTTGGTGTTTGCAGGTGGAGTCCAAACACCAAAGTTGTTGCCATCAAGTCCAAAGGGGGAGATTGTTGGAATTATGGATATTGTGTTGTTCTTGATGACAACCTTCTTGATAAAGATGTACTTGAAGTCAACATTGTGAAATTATGATGATTGTGGAACTCATGCAGATTAGTGCAAATTCTATAGAGGATGTAGACAAAGTAATGGAAGTTCAGTGATAGATGGATGAAAAAAGTGAAGTTTGAGAAAGTACACATGGTTCCTATGAATAAGGGTCACAAACATACACAAGTCCCGCGAGTAAAAGTTGCGTACAAAATCTGAACCATGGAAATCTGGTAAAAAAGATCAGGGAGTTGTAGCTCCCTTCTAGTGGGTGTTGGAGAATGAGTGCAGTTTGTAGCCTCCTATAGGTGGGTACCTATGTATTGGTAAGAGTCTACACCAGTGCTAAATGTAATGAAGATTTTATAATAAGAAAGAAGACAGATACAATGATAACGGTGGTTTTCTCCCACATTGGGTTTCCACCTAAAATCCTTGTGTTTTATGTGTGATTCTCATGCGCTATGACTTATTTGTTCTTTACTACATACTAGATGGTTACTGAATTAATAATGCAATGGTTAAGTTAATTTACTGATGAATGTTATGACAAATTAAGTAAACTATATATACATTCTTTACATTCACTAAGGTCGCGTAAATACATTGGTTGCATGAATAAAAATAGCGTACAAAAGTCCGAATAAAAATTTGAAAGTTTGAAGTGAATTAAAATACTGATTCACCTCCCCCCCCTTAGTATCTTTCCTGACAAAGCACAATACTCGATGTCATGAATGACTCCCTTATCTAACATAAATTTATGTAGTAGAGAGGTAATTTTACAAAATAAGCAAGATCAACATAAAAAAATTGTTTGATTGTGTTAATTGATTTTCCATCTTTGACAATTTGTTCTTCATAATAATCTCTAAAAAAATTTCTCATCTCGCTTGTGCAAGTTTGTCCAACCTACGTTGCGATTTTTGGCATTAATTGATTATTTGGAGTGTGTTTATTCATTAGTAGGTCTATTAATGTATTTTCTTATTATTTGGGAATAGCTACCATAAATCATTTGTGATTTTTTGTGAAGAATTATGCCCATGCATTAGACAGAGTCAATAGATTTCTTCTTGCATATTTTTTGAGATAGTTATTAATCTTATGCTCCCACCACTGGTGGATCTCTTTGAAACTCAAAATCTATGTATGCACATTTGACATAATCATGTTCAACAACTATCAACAATGGAACCAGTTTTGAAATATAGGGACTTGTGGGAGACAATTACCAATAGTATCCTTGAATAGAGCAACATACAACAACACACACAGTATTATACAAGTATGCACATATAAAAGAGATGGAAAATAACACAAAGTAATGGGAGAACCAATGATATGAAATTTATTTTAGAACACAATAATAACAATCTATTTCTTCTATGTTATGCAAGTCACATATTTATTCTTGAAGAATTAGTTAGAAAGTAGTTGTAACTGTCTAACTACTTTGATTGGTTGACTTGACTATGTGATTAACCAACTACATATGAAAATAGATAGTAAAGCAACTTACACATCCCACATTGACTATTGGGTTAGACGACCGAGTTAAGTAGCCATTCCAACATTATTGAGTAATAATGGGACACACCTCAAACCTTAATAGGTTAAGATCCCCTCTTTCAGATTATACAATTGATTTAACTTTATTTGGTACAATTGAATATTATCCCCTCCACCTGGTTTCAAATCCCATGGGGGGGCATCTTTGGCCTGTTGTGATAAAGCTCAAGGAGAAGGTTCCCCCATGCTTGTGGAGTCTCGACTCTTGCTAAGTAATAATTTTCTAGTATATCTGCTTCGTTGTTGGATATATTCTTGGTATTATAGTGAGAGTTGTTAGGTTTGATCTTGGGCCTCGCCTAGATTACTCCAACAAGTTACCCATTAACCATCATTAAAAAGGATGAATTTATTTTCCTTGACGCAAATGAATTGTACTGCTTTGAATTTGTCAATAAGAGAATGGGATAATAAGGGAATGAGAGAATAAACACTTCAAAAGCTAATGAAAAGGTAACTTTTGACCTTTGGTTCCAAACATTGTGAATTGTCTAAATGTTTGGGATGTGCCTTTGAAAATCAAAGTTTCTTAATCACTAAGATGAATGCTAATTTCCTTATGGAGGAAATATGAAGAAATTAGGGTCTCCGGAATGAATGTTTATTATAATATTCAGATTAATAAAAAAAAATTCCATTAGCAAATATGATATTGTTATGAGCTTATTAAACAAATATATATTTGTTGTGGTTCATTCAAAACATACATAATATATGGGTATGCTTACAATTCAATATTGTGAAATTGTTGCATGTTAGCGTTAAATAAGGTTGAATTAAAAATAATTAAAAAAATACTTATTTAAAAAAAAATTAAAATATAAATTAGGTTGAATTATAATAAAAAATACAAAAGATTGTTAATACCATATTTCAATCACAATAATAAAGGTTATTTGAAAAAAATACAACTTTAAATTGATATTTTTGAGTTAGAATTAAGAAGAGGAAAGATGGTTGATTTTACCATAACAATAGAAATAACAACAAATATTTATTTTTGAATTTGAGTTTAAAACACACACACACACACAACAAACAAATTTAATCAAAAAATAAATAGCTATATTAATTTTATTAATTTTATTAAACATGAAAAGATATATTTCTTAAAGTGGAAAGAATTATTATATAACATAAAATTAAATGATAAAAAAATTCTATTTATGTTTGATAAATTTTAATTAAAAAAAAAAAGAGTATACTTGATGATGATGATGATGGTTAACATCCACTGAGACCAAACATTGGTCTATAGGACCTAAAGAAACAAATTATTTATTTTGATTTAAGAATTTATTCCTATGCTCAAAAAGCTTGGAGAGAAGCCTCCTGAGCTCACTATAATTTTGAAATTGTAAAAGGCTAGGAAGGTCAGTATTGTAACAAAGATTGTGAAACTGAGATCTAATGTGGTTGTATGCGGGGCACTCTAAGAGGGAGTGGTTTTCATCCTCGATGTTCCTATTCTCACATATATGGCAGATCCTTTCCATCCATGGCATTTTAGGAACTGCCCAACGAGCTGTTTCACTATGGAGCTCATGAGAATTCATTCTAATCTTTGCTATATTAATTTTCTTCTTTGAGCTAGTTAAAATAGAGGGAAACTTTTGATCTTCTGGGGTGGGGTTGATGACCTTCTTATAATAACTTAATTTTCTTTTAGCTGCTAAATCTTTCTCACACCACATTTTTTCTTTGAACTTAGAAGTAACAATATCTTTAATGTTATTTATGTTTTGCAATGCATCATTCTTGTTGATCTCCCAATAGTTTAACCAGGCCCTTGTGTCTTTATGCCACCCTTGATTGAGCCTTAGGTGGTTTTGGCTGGAATTTAAAGTTGGCTTAGGAAGTCTATGATCGTCTATGTTATTGAGTTTGTGCTTGTACAGTAGAAACCTAATCATAGCTAGGCCCTCAATAGGGGAAAGACCTGCTTCTATAAGGAGAATAGGATAGGGTGTATTACTTTTAATTTTCAAGTTATAAGTTATAAAACGCTTTTGGATTTGCTCAATCTTTCTCCATGATTCTCTGGAGATGCTGCAACCCCAAACCTCACAGTGATATAAGATAACAGGAGTGACTAAAGTTTCAAAGAAGAACTTCTTTTTATCCCACATTACGAGGTTTGCTATTTTACAATTATTTTCAAGACCAAAATGATCTTTCCACCCCCCATTAATCCTTTTCTCAATGCTATGGTTCCTGTTGAGCTTGTGATGAATATCAATTCCTAGGTACTTGTAAGAGTACACTTCCTCCAAGTTATTATTGTCATACATAAAATTAGCATAAGTGTCCTTCTTGGATTTGATAATCATAACTTTTGTTTTGTGAGTGTTAACAGTCATACCCATGGTAGTGCAGAAATCCTTAAGAAGCCTGAGTTGCTTATCAAGATCAGATGGGCACCTTGCGAAAAGAACAATATCGTCAACATCGAGAAGAAGGATGACGACTATCCTAGCTAAGATCATGCCATCACATCCTGCTTCCTCTGAATAGCCTTCGAGCTTATCAATGTAAATGCCAACTAGGGTAGGGGAGAGGGGGAAACCTTGTTTAACTCCGATGTCACACTTAATATCTTTCGACCACCCCTCATTGCTCTTTAGCTTGGCAATTACAATCTCATATAACCTTATAGTGGCAACTCTCAACTCGAGAGGAACCTTTAGCTCTTCTAATCTATTCCAAAGGTTGTATCTAGGAATCGTATCGAAAGCCTTTCTAAAGTCCACAAAGCAACAAAATAAATTGGATTTATCATTACGAAATTCCTCCACAATGATCCTAAGAGTAACGAGGTGGTCTGTTGTTGAGTGATGCCTTTTGAAACCTTCTTGGCCTTTAGCCCACTTACCTTCACTTTCAAGCCATATGCTTAACTTCTTTTCCAAAACACTACCATATAACTTGGCTAAGAGAGGGTTGATCATACTTGTCCGATAATTAGAGGGGTTATTTGTATCCCCACTTTTAAAAATAGGGATAATGAGGCTCTCAGTCCAAGGTTTAGGAACCCTTGCTTGACTGCTTGATTGAAAAGCTTGTGGGTATGGGGGATGAGGACATGACCTCCAATTTTTAAGATTTCCGCCTGGTAACCTTCAATGTCCTTAGCTTTCCCATTAACGAGGCGATTAACCCCAAACTTAATGTCTTCTAAAGAGAAAGCTCCTTTCGTTGTGAGTAGGGTTTCCAAATTATCCATGACATTTGGAGATTCATAAAGTTTTTTAAGATAGGAATTTCAATTGTGAAGAGCAATTTTATTATTATCTTTAGCCTTCCTAATCATAATAATTTTATTATTATAAAAGTTTATTTAAATATAAACTTTGATAATAATTAATTTCAAAAAAATGATCTTTTCAAAACTTTTTAGTTAAAAAAAAAAATAATAAAAATTTAAAATTAAATTTTAATTAATTTTAAATAACTTTACCTTTTCAAAACATTTTAATTAAAATTATAAAAAAAATAAAAAAAATAATAACCTAACTATTCTTCATTACTTTTCAAACTTATTTATTTTTGAGTTCTAATCTTCAACCACATATTATATCACTTAATTTAAACATTTTATTTTCAACCACATATTATATCACTTAATTTAAACATTTTATTTTCAACCACATATTTTATTTTCAACCACATATTATATCATTTAATTTAAACATTTTATTTTCAACCACATATTATATGACTTTGACTTTATTTAAACATTGTGATTTTCAACCACATATGACTTTCTTTCCGTATCCTTCTCCATCATAACACGATACTAGCAGCAAATCACTACCTTTAAAAGAAAATTACTTTTACGATAATCTATTAAACTTACGAGAGTGAGGTCGAACAATTGAAATAATTTAAAATTTAATAAATAAAAATATTATATTCTATCATATTTCAAAATATTACCAAAATTTACAATTAATTTAATCTATAACCATTCTAAAATATTATCAAAATCTATAATCTAATAAAAAGTAATTCATAAAAATCTTTATAAAAAAACCACCCTCATCTGGACCAAAACCAAGAGGTAAAAACAGTCATGATATTAAGACCACATGATATTTATCTAAATTCTTACTATCATAATATTAAGACCACAGGAGATTTATCTAAATTCTTACTGCCCAGTGACTTGCAGCTGAAGTTACCTTCGTAGTTGCAGACTTTTGACTGTGCCCACACACAAAGTTATCCTCCACGCGGCGGCAGCAACCCTAATGAAGCGAACTATACACGGCTCATAGCCCTATAAATACCCACGCTCTTCTCGTTTCCTTTCAGCGACTTCATTCATCATATCTGGTGTTGTTTATTCACTCTGATGTTTACACTTTATATTTGAATTTGCAGGTTGATAGCTTTTCAAATTTGTAGTGCCATGGCTGGAAAAGCGCCAGAGAAGCAGGACCACGCTCTGTTCGATCTGTTCGGCAGGAAGAAGGAAGAGAAAAAGGAGAAAAGGCACGATGGCCAGATGATGCAGGCTCCTGCTTTTCACCCCCACAATCAAGCTCAGACTGCACCTTATCATCATCCAGCTGCTGCTGTTCAGCATGGTGCTGCCACCCACAATCAGGCCGCTGAACACGGCCAAGTTCGCCCTCCTGGTTACGAGGGACAATATTTTACCGCTGGGGAAACTGAGAAACAACTACACACAGGTTTACCAGGAAAGTTTCACAACACAGACAGCCCTGACTCCAGCTCTGTAAGTCTCTTTCTCTCTCTTAACTAATTTTTTTGGGAGTTTTCTTTAAAAAGATTTTTTGGAAGCTTTTCGGCTGGGTTTTTCCAGTCAAAATTCGGCAGCGATTTATTGAAATCTCAAGTTTGATAGCTAATTTTTGCACGATCAAAGCATCCAAGGGTTTTTCAGGGTGCTGAATCCAAATATGCAGTTAAAAAACCATTTTAAATAATACAAATCAAGATTTAACCTCAATTTTTTCCGCCGGATTCCGTCACCGGAATCTCCAAAAAGTCGACAACTCCATTTCTTTGTTCATTGATAGCGACAACACGGGTTTCTATGGTATTTATTTCTTGATTGATAATGATGTTTCTTGATTATTGGCATTTGTTAATGACGTTTCTTGATTATTGGCGTTTGATAATTATGTTTATTGATTGATAACGACGTTTCTTGATTACTTGCATCTTCAGTCGAGCGAAGAAGGGGAGGAAGACGGCCAAAGGAAAACAGGCGGGAGCAAGAAGAAGGGTGGAAACGACAAACTCCCCGGTAGGCACCATTCTTCATAGTGTGCTGGTGAATAGGAGGACGAGGCAGTTCTGCTGTATAAAATTAACACCATAGTAACGGAAGGAGGAGCGTTCAGTAAATAAATACTGCCTTCTAATATGTCTATCTGTGTGTTATTTTGAGTAGCAATATGTGTATTAGAACCGAGAGTATACTTATCAATGTCGTGCGCTCTGTTGCATGGCTTTGTGCAGTGTAGTGTGTGTTGAAGAGTCTAATATATCAATGTCATGCTCTCTGCTGCTGCATGGCTTTATGTAGTGTTTGGCTTGCTCTTCTGTCACTGGCATTTTGCATCCTACAATAATAATAATACAATAGCTAATGCAATTGGTTTCTTCTCAGGATCAGGTACTTCGGCTCTGCAAATCATTTACTCTACAAATTGTTTATTGATAAACAAAGTTTGTCAACTTAGAATCTCGTTACAAATTTAGCAAACTATAAGAACAACAAACTCAAGAAGTTCTTCAACTTTCCAAATTCATGTTGGGAAAAGGAGAAGAGAAAATACACTGGTCTAAAATGTAATAGAATGAAATATATGAGTAGGAAAGGGATAAATTATACTTCAAAAAACACACAAGAATAAAAACATTATTTTTTCAAATTTTAAAATTATTTTATATCTAATTAAAAAAAAGATATCCAATCAAAATATCATATAATATATGTTTTACACAATTTTATTTCTATGTTTTTCTAATTATCTATATATCCAATCAAAGAATCTGATATCCAATCAAAATATCATATAATAAATCTTCTACATATATACAATCTTATCCATACACAATTTGGCTATAAAATTTAATCACAAATGAATGAAAAATAAAAAATATTTCCGGGCCTTACTTTATCCATACACAATTTGGCTATAAAATTTAATCACAAATGAATGAAAAATAAAAATTATTTCCAGGCCTTACTTTACATTAGCCCTACATGTGCAGTAGCACACCACCTTATGCTGCTCTCTTAAGAACCTGTCCATTCTTATAAGACAGACGACTGACAATTTTCCTCGGGAATAGAGTTTTCAGAAGTCCAAGCAAAAGAGAGCAATCTTATTCCATGTGAGACTCTAAGCTCTTTATTCTGAACGAACGTCTTCGATATCTTGAATGTGGTCGTCTGTTATCTAATTTGGTTTTGTAACCTAATAATGTATTGTCTAACATGAGCTAGCGTGGAGAGGAGGGACCCTTTTTCTTTCTCGGCATGTCTTGCAATATCAATTTCAAAATTTAGAAAGCCTTTTGGCATTTAATTTGGGTTAATGGACAATTAATAGTGAACAGCAATTAATCGAAATTAAATATGGTTAAGACTGTTATATGGTAACATCAGTCACTATGATTCTTATAAACAATTTTCTATCGCTGAGAACCCTAGTGTCGTAAGTGATAGCTGGCGGAAACTCTGTTTAAATATAATGAAATTATTGATGCTAAAATTCATTTATATCATAATCATGCTAAGTAAGTATCACTGGTGGAAGCCCTGATGGGGGTGGGCCTTGGTTAGCCCCTCCTAGTTCTGGAAACATCTGGTATCAAGCTTAAACCCCACCACAAGTTCATCATTGTTAACATGCCCGATGGGGAGAAAGCTTAAGTAGGCTCGCCTTGTTATCGAGCATCCAAGCCCTCACGATTGTATGCATCACTGTTGGTTGGGCCCACCAGAGACTCGACCACAAGCATCATGGAAATTTGATGAGGTGGCACATTGTATGGTGGGAACCTCCCTACCTAAGGATTATGAACTATGGGTGTCACGAGCGGCTTGGATTTTGTTTGATACATACAATGTGTTGTATATACTATGTGGCGGCGATTTAAAATACGTGATTGGTTTATATAAGACATGTGACGTGGATTTAATGCATGTGATTTTTTGTGTATAATATATGCCGAGATTTGTGATCCATACGAAGTGTTTTCATATGATATGAAATAGGTCCACTTCTCACAATCAGGCTAGCCACCCTCGGTGCTTAGACCCCACGTTACGAGGCGGAGGAATTGTCTGGACGGGCAAAAGTGGCTGGAATTCGAGTAAAAGAATTTCAAAACATATTGTAGAAGCAGTGTTTGAATCGTATTTTTGATGGTGGAAATGGATTCAGCACCATCAAAAACATTTAAGACACCTAAAATTTTGAAGCTTAACAACTATAACTTGGATTTACAAAAATCTTTGCCGGATTTTCTCCAAATATAACCCGAATTTCCATAACTTTCCAGGCAACTCCTCTGCCTCGTTAGACTACACGACGTTAATTTGTGTGGTTGTTGGTAGGGTTGACGTCAGAGTATAGCATGGGGGAGGTCCACCAGTGTATCGATTGTGGCTCTCATTGGTTTCGATGGGGTGGCACAACACACGTTTGGATCTCTCGATCCAATGAATCATGACTTGTGGTGGGCACGTGCGAGTTGTCAACCGTCGAAAGACATGTGTTATAAGGCGTGTATGTAATACATATATATATGAAAATCTTCTGAGCGATAGAAACTTTAACATAAGTAATAAAAAAACATATTCGTGTATACTATATATATTTACATATAACTAATCTGACCCGAGCTAGTCCGATGGACTGCTAGTCCATGTCGCAACGCAATGTGGGCCAAATCTAAAAATCACACAGAACACGTGGCATGTTAATATGGGGGAAAGCAATTTCTCAAAACTCTTTCCTATTTGTATTGCATTAATCAAAGAATAGAGATGAAATACATATGGTGCTCAAGTCTAAGCACAACCTACAAGTATATAGTCTATCCCTCTGCCTCACTGACTGACTCTTGCCAACGCTTAGCCAATTTTCAAGCCCTCCAAGCTTTTATTTCCTTATGTTATTCCTTGAGGAATTAGGCCCCTATTAATTAAGAAATTCCCCAATTGGAATTGTGCAATCCTTCTAGGCTCATGCACCACCTGTACACTTCGAAATAGTCTACAACTAATAGTACACTACCTTGGAATCTCCATCTCAACTGGGTGACTCAAATTCTCTGCATGCATCAGTGATTTTGGGCTAATTGATTAGTTAATTGGTTGATCACTAAGTGAGTTGAAGTTACACTTCCACAACTTGACCTTCCACTAGTTCCTCCAACAGTTAGAACTAGTTTAATTGACCATAACTGAATTTAAGTAAAATAAATTGCTACAAATTAGCAATCAATCATACTGAACTGAACTCAAACTTCCCCAACTCGTAGCTCATTTAACTGAGTGACAAGTGCCTTGTCACCTCTGTTAAATACCTCTACGATTTCTGTTGAAATGGAAATTCGAATTTTATCTAGTTTGACAAAGGTAAAGTCAAACTGAGATTTTCTTGTTGCATTTTCAACACTCCCTCTCAGCAAGAAAGGGATTATCGGTTACCCCTATCCTGCCTCTATGGAACTCGAATTTGCCTCTTGACAAAGAATCTGTCAAAATATTTGCATCTTGTTGCTTTGTATGAATGTATTCCAACAACATAATTCGCCTCTGCACACAATCTCGTAGATGATGATACCAGATATCTATATGCTTGGATCGATCATGAAATACAGGATTTTCAGAGAGTTTGATACAACTCTGATTATCAGAGTAGATCACAGTTGGATCCATCATCTGACCAAATAGTCCCACAAGAATCTTCCTTATTCAGATCGCCTCACATTTCGCTTGAATGGAAGCCATGTACTCTACTTCTGCTGAGCCGAGGCCACAAATATTTGCTTCATGTTGTACCAAGAAATAGCTGCAGACCCAACAATGAAAATTCCTTCTAATGTACTCTTCTAGTATGATGGACTCCCCTCCTAATCTGTATATGTGAAGCCTTGAAGCTTCACTCCCTTTTCCTGTATGTACCATAGTCCAAACTGGGTGGTTCGTCTGAGGTACTGAAGAACATGCTTATTTGCCTTCCAAAACGACTTGGTTGGCCTAACCATAGCTTGAATCAGTTGGTTAAGTGCATAGATATATGGTCGTGTTTTCACAAGATACATGAGTGAACCCACAAGCTTCCGATAAATGGTATCTTCCACTTCCTCACCTGAAGTGGCATTCTCTTTCCTCCAACTAATAGCTAGAGGAATCTTTGTGGGTTTGATACTCTCCATGTGGAACTTCTTCAGTATCTTATTAGCATACTTGCCTTGAGAGACAAATATTTCCCCATATCCTTTCCATACTTCCAAACAAAGAAAGTAGTGCATGAGTCTCATGTCCTTCATTTCAAATTCTCTTGCAAGGCCCTCCTTGCAAGATCTCATCAACTTCTCATCACTGTTAAAATTAAATCATCAACATATAAAACAATAATCAATAATTTACCTTCTACCACAATATGATAAAGGTTTGCATCTGCTTCACTTTTGGTGAAGCCCAATCCAGTGAGATAGTTGTCGATCCTGGTGTACCAAGCACAGGGTGCTTACTTGAATCCATACAATGCTCACTTGAGTCTACACACATTCGACTCTCGGTCAAAGGTCTCAAAGCCTTCTAGTTGCTCAATGTACACTTCCTCCTCAATAACTCCATTAAGGAAGGTTGTCTTTACATCCATCTGGTGGATCTTCCACCCCACCTGTGCAATCAGTGCTAGAATTGATCTGATGGATAAGTACCTTGCTACTAGAGAAAAGGTCTCCTCATAGTCAATTCCCTCAACTTGAGACAATCCCTTAGCCACAAATTTGGCCTTGTACTTCTCTATGCTTTCGTCTCCTACATGAATTACCTTGAAGATCCATCTCGGACCCACCACTGATTTATCTTCTGGTTTGGGACCACTTCCCAAAAACTGTTCTTGATAATGGAATCATATTCCTCTACCATTGCATCAACCCATACAGGTTGTTCTACTGCTTCCTTGAATGAAGATGGCTCAATCTCTACAAGCTCAGTCATCATAGCCATGTAACCAGTGTACCAATCATGTGACCTTCTTTGTCTGCGCTATGAAGTGGGTCCTTCCACATTATCTCTAGCATCATGCAATAATCTCTCATCATCCATGGTTCTTTTCCTTCCTTCTCTGGATGTCTCTGCTTGAGTGGTTGTCGTCACTCTTTGCTCCTCAGCTTGTGGCTACTCCACAACTTCCTGAGGTTCTTCCTTTGGAGCCAAAAACTCATGATCAGGTTGCAACTACAACTGCCTCTCAAGGGAACATCTCATTGCCTTCTCCTCATCAAACTTCACATCCATTCGTACAATTGTCATTCTGAAGGATGGAAAGTACACACGGTAGTTGTGAGGAGTTTCTGTGTACCCCACAAATATACCAAACCTTTTTGTTAGCTCTATCATCTTCCTTTACTATTTGGAGACATTGTAGTAAAGTGAGGCTCCAAAAGTCCTAAAGTGTGACACATCAGGCTTCCTCCCCGAGAAAGCTTCCTCTAGTGTATTCATGCCAAGAATTCGATGAGGACTCTTGTTCTGCAAATAGAAAGTTGTGTTTCATGCTTCAACCCACAAGTGTAGAGGTAGGCCTTGGTCATGCAACAACACCCTTGTTGCTCTCACAATACTATAGTTCTTCCTCTTAGCCACCCTATTCTACTGTGGGTTGTGGGGTGCTATCAACTCTCGCCGAATACCTTCCTTTGAACATAAATTTTTAAACTCATTCGACACATACTCACCTCCATTATCACTCCTGAGAGCCTTCACCTTCTTCTAGGTTTCTTTCTCAACAAGTGCCTTGAATTCAATGAAATTGGAGAATGCCTGATATTTCTTTTGCATGAAGAAGATCTAGCACTTCCATGAGAAATCATCTACAAAGATAAAATAATATTTGTGCTTGGCAGTAGAGGCTGTCAAGAAGGGTCCACCGACATCAAAGTGGATCCTTTCAAGGAATGCATGTGCCTTGTTGTCTTGATCATGGAAAGTGGCTTTTGTGTACTTCCCCAAGGTACACCCTTTGCATGTATCCTGCTGCTTTAGTGCTTCTTTAGGGAGGCATGTGGTAATCTATTGCATAATATTCAAAGCAACATGATGCAAATAGCCAAGTATTCTATGCTATAGTTTGCTGACATCATGTCTCTGCACCTTCTTTGCCTTTGTGCTCAATGTAGCATGATCTTCCACATCTAGCTTGTATAGGTTCTTCACATAAACCCTAATATGCTTCGCTTGTCCTGTGGCTATGTGTTTCAAGAATGATTTCCCTTTGCTAAAGATCACATTGTAACCACGGTCTTCCAACTCTGCAACGAAGATTAGATTCTTCTTTAGACCTGAGACAACCATCAAATCATTGAGCCTGAGAGGGGAGCTCGACTCCCTATGAAAGGTGACTCTACCAATCGCGGTCGCGTTGTACCTTCCATCATCTCCCATCTCGATGTGCATCTGGATATATTTCTCCTCCAAGTCACTAAAAAATTCTTTGTTCCCTGTCATATGGAACGAGGCACTCAAATCCAAGTACCACACGCTTCCCATCATTGTGCTTTCCATGCATGCACTGAGAGTGAAGTCAAGCTCGAAGTTTGAAGCCAAGGCTTCACCTTCTGCTCCTCCTGAGGTTTTCTTGCTTGCCTTCTTATGTGGACACTTCGTTGCATAGTGTCTGAGTTCATGGCAGGGAAAGCACTTGATTTTGGACAAGTCTTTCTTCTTCCCCCCTTGACTGAATTCTCCTTTGGATTGGGATTTCTTCCCTTTTCCGTTCTTTTCTTTCCATCTATTGTGGCCAGCAACAACCCCCCCCTTTTTCATTTAAGTGTTGTCCAAAATACTAAATGAATGGGGACCCTTAGTTAAAATTTAGGAAAAGCAAGAGTTTCCTTTCTTCAAAATAAGGTTACCATCATAAGCTTAGGAAGATCTTTTGAATACTTTAAAACTTAAGTTTATGATAAGAAAAATCTTTAAAAAGTCGCATCATAAAATGACAGAAAAACACCTCCATTTGGGTATAATCCTGGTATGTGCAAGATTCTCATGCTAAGCGATATAGCGCATCGCAATAAGGTAATGCCAATGCGAAAGACTTCAAGATTTTTCCGATTTGCGATAACCCCGATCGCAAGATCGCATATCGCAGGGAATGGGCTAACAAAATATGACAAGCATAAAACTTCTGTGATCTGCGATGTTGCGATATCGCGATAAAGCGATGGTTGCGATGTTAAGCCAAATCAACTCTGCGATGTTATATTTGTGAGTCGGTGCGAGAGCGCGATGGTGCGATAATACGATGTCGCGATCTGCGACGATTGCGAACCAAATCGCAAAATCACTCCATCACAAATCTTTCGGGCGCACTATTCAAGAAAAGCCACTTACCATAATCTGACTCAAGATCATGTGCTTTTAATGATAATAAAGGAATTAGTTGTCATCTATTAAATGTAGACGCGTGCTTTTGCAAAGAATTACTTCACGTAAGGTGGCATATTTGATATATCTGTTGCATTTAAGACTCTCCCATCACCTTTCTTGATCAAATCATTTCCATTTGTGAGCTACAGGAACGAAGAACGAAGGGCGATACCAAGCCATACGCAGGAAGAAATGGGAAAGAAAAGTAAGGCTCAGGGCTCTGAGGTGAAGGAGATGGCACCTTTATATACAGACACAGCTTGTAGCAGAGACGCAGGGATATCGACGTGGGAAAGCATGTACAGACTGCTTGAAGAAGAAAACCCCAGAATAATGAAGGTTACCGCTGTCGCAGATTCACAAGGCTCTTCCGAAGCATCCTTAGAAGAACTAGCGTGCTCATTCCTTCATCGGATAGCAGCAAGGCCTAAAATTCTCCCATATACGGATATGATCAAGTGGATACTTGACAATGCAAAAATGAACGACAGACAGTTCAAGATTCAAGGACATGGACTCATCGGGTCATTCGCTGCACAAGACTTAAAGCTCATGTATCATATTCCTGAACCGTAGGTGACTTACAATGCACAATTCATTAAAAAATTTGTGGCGAAGAACCCAAACCTATCAGAGACCACTAAAGATTGGTCCAGAAAAGATGAACCGCTCAAAAAGGATAAAAACGGTATGTACAGCACTGGTTCCCTCACCTCTCCGTATTTTTTTGCTACGGCCATGCTTTGTAGATTATTTAGTATGCCAGATATCAATAAGTTTTCGTCTGAATGGTTACCATTGATTGATGCTGCCACAAATGTCGTTATTATAGATTGGGCCAAGATCTTTTCTGATAACCTATTCACGGCTATTATCAATTACCGGTCTAAAAGATCCATGTCTCAAAGGATCTATCCTCCTTTTTACCTATCCGCATATGTTATGGATTCTATTTGTTATGTGTCTAAATTTCCCTCTATGGGTTGGAAATGGACAACTCAGGACCCATTACCCATCCATGTTTATCATAAGATATTATGGGATTCTCAGTTCATTCCACATTTCTACCAAATTTGTCACGGGCTTATCTTACCCATGTATAGAATGATGTATGATAAAGAACCCCCGAGGTGCTCACCTGAGGCACAGATAGATATCATCCCCATCGCAAGATGGTTCGGAGAAGAATGGTTCACCTATATTAGAGTATTTGGAAGCACCGTCCCTCCTCATGTCCTACCTTTGTATATTCCTGACAAACTGCTGGCTCGAGAAATTGCATATCAAACCTGCTCAGAAGGTGGCCTAACCAAAGACCTAAAAGACAAAAAGAAGGCCATATGGCCCCAGTTTCCTGTAGCTTGTGGGGCCTTTTCATTGTTCGATGTAGGTCACGCGTTCACCGAAGTGGAGAATGTGACGTGTCTACAATTATTTAAATTCTGGCAAGGCCATTTGACCCAAATGAAGTTGCCCAAGACTTCACAACGAACGTCAAGATAAAAGTATTCGTTGGAAAGAAGGATTTATTTGATGATTTATTTCAGAATAAAAACTCACTCCAGGAAATTTTGCGGGAAGCTCAATCACGATTGTCTCCAGATGACCTCCAAAGATTCATGGTATACAGGGAAAGAAGACTAGCCAGTGTTCCTCTAGAAAAGCTGCAACTACCTGCCAGAGAACCTACTCCAAGAATTAGCCTTAGTGGGAATTCAAGCGCTTCCGGATCTAAATCTAAGACTGGACAAGAGATGCCTGAGCATTCTAAAAAATCCGAAAACGACCAAGATAGAGGCGAAGAGTCATCTAAGGACACCGCTCAGTCAATGGAATTTCCACAGCAGCAAGTCATCGCCTCCCCGTCAAGAGATGTCCCCCCTCTTATCATTGAAGCACCACCCGTCACAACAGAATTAGATAAAGAATGGGAAACCTTCAACGAACTGATCAATCTTGAAGGATAGGCCCCAAAAACACCTGTGAGCAATACACAGGTAGCACAAGAAGTGGGCTCAGCTTTGCTCTTCAACGAGTGGGACGATCAAATCAGGGAGGCAGAACAAGCAGAATGGAAACTGAAGGCGCCGGAAAAAGAAAAAGGGGTCCAAGCACTAGACAGGTTAAATTGGGAGTGTTACTCGACATACTTGGTGAAGCCGCATAGTCAGCAGATGACTGTGAAGTGTATCATAAATGCGACCGAGAAAGTGGTGCCAGCTCTCATAGATTCCGTTTTCTTAGCCCAGCTCAAAGCAGAAGTCAGCCAGCCGACTCTCCTCAAACCCATGATGAATGCATGCAGCTTTAAAGATCAGATTCAGAAGTAACTTTATTTAGAATGTTGTTTTTTCTTAAAAATTAGATTAGAAAAAGGACGGTCATTTGAAAACCGCATCATAAATTTTGTAAATAAACTATTATTAGAATTAGGAAGTAGTATTTTAACCCTTCTCATGCATTTAGAGAAGGGTCCAGAAATTTGTCAAAAACTTGTCCTCAGAACATGCACTTCTGCACCCTCAGAGGAGGTTTTGATGAATGGATGGATAGAGATTTATTAATGTTTGCATTTGATGTCTGCTACTGATGTTGCACTTCTGTACTCTTAGTAGATATTAGAACAAGTAGAGATAAATCATTGTTGCTTGAAGCTTATGAGTAGGACCTGTCATAAATGGTACTTTTATCTCTTGATCATTTCTGCTTATATTCTTAAAGTGATATACAGTTTTTAGTTGTTTATATGTTATTGCATGAATGTGTGAGTTACCATTTGGCACTTTTGTACGGTGGAGTCATTTATTTATGTTTGATATATGAATAACTTATTATGCGATATGTTGTTCACAACTGTTTTGCCTAACTTTTTATGCAAAGTGGTTCATCTTAATTGATTTTCATTCTTATGATAGCTGAATGATCTTTATTACCAGTTATTGTTTGAAATCTCTTTAGATCGCATAATAGAAGAAATACATCCCAGGTTAGCATAGATTAGATGTGTTGTTTTCATTAGATTACAAAATCATAGAATTAGATTAAAGTAGCTTAGATTAGAACTCTTAGATCAGCATCATCCAACTCTGCACACACACACACCCTTAGATTGGGAAACTGGTCCCATTATCCCTAGTCGGACCCGCTATACCAAACGGATAAGGAGCTGCCAACCAAGGTCCGGACCAGGTGGGTATCCCCCTTATTGTCGACCCGATTTTCGGGGCTTCAACACCATCTAAGGCACAATTTTCTTCATCCTCACACTTGGATGAAGTCTCATCTCTCGTATTTCGCCTTATTTCCTCCTGTACCAAATCAGACCATAAGTGTTCCCAATTTGGTAGTTTCTCCCTCCCATTTATTGAATCTTGGTAGTTGTGCCAACTCTTGGGAAGGCCTAGAAGGGCTAGGTTTACCATATCATCTTCTACAACTGTAACATATGTTCAAAATGGAAACAAAAAAATCATGATTTAAATTTCCCTTTAGTTAAATTAGGAGAAAATTGTAATTCCATATCACAAGACAACGATAATGAGTTAACTACGTTAATTTCACGTAGTTGGTTCAGTTAATTCAGCTCACTTAGTTGGCTCAGTTAATTCAGGTTGAAAGCCTAACTTGAATCATGTAGAGTGCCTCCTAAATTTTAGGAGCCTAGGTTGGGTTTAATTTGAGTTGTAATAGTTTAATTCAATTAAACTGAGTTAATCTGAGTTAAACTAGTTCCAACTGTTGGAGGAAATAGTAGGAGGTCTAGCAATGGTGTGCAACTTCATGTGTTCAACCATAAAATCTTTATAAGCAGCAGAGAATGAGCAAAATATGGGAATGTAATAGGAATTAGAGGTGTATTGAGAAAGGTGATATTGTGAGCATGGCAAAGAATTACTTTTGAATAAGGAAATCCTTCATCATATGAGTATGAAAAATTTATTAAAGAAGGATCAAGAGGGGTGTGCAAGTTGGTTGTTGCATAATAGGGAGTTGAAGCTTCCTTTTGGTGGGTGCTGATAAATTGGGGAGTTGGAGCTTCATTCAGGTTGGAGCTTGTGAAACCAACAAGTTGGTTCTTGCAGCAAGAAAGAGGAATGAAGTGTTCTAGTGGGTAGTAGACTACAAATTGATGTACTTGAATTTGGAGCTTGAATTACATCATAGTAGAAAGATAATTGGTAGTTTTCCCAGTTGGATTTCCACGTTATATCTTGTGTCTTGATTTTTGAGTTTGATGTGTTATTTAGTGTTGTTGTTGGTGTTAAGTATTCTTTACTTCATTAAAGAAGGATTTTAAATTGTCATAATATTAATTCACCACCCATTTCAATATTATCTCGATTTCTAACACTTCCAAACTCAACATCTTTGTGTGCATGATTGTATAGATTCATGTTCAATAACTACTAGAGATAGAAGTAGTTTTGAAATCTAGGGTCTTGTGGGTAAAAATTACCAATAGTATCCTTGAATAGAGCAATATACAACAAGGCACACAGTATTATACAAGTACACACATAAATAAGAGATGGAAAAGAACACAAAGTAATGGGACAACCAACAATATGCACTTTATTATTAAAACACAAAAACAACAATCTCACTCTTCTATGTTATGCAAGTCACACATTTATACTTGAAAAATCTATTATAAGGTATTTGCAGTTGTCTAACTACTTTTGTTGGTTGAATTGACTATACAGTTGATCGGCTTTCATATTCTTCTAAACAATTGGTTCTAGTCATTGACTCAAGCAAACCTTCCCACATTGACTATTGGGTCTAGTCAATTGAGTCAACCAAACCTTCCCACATTATCAAATAATGATGGGACACACATCAAACCTTAATAGGTTATGAGCCCCTTATTTATTATTTTCCCTGATGCAAATGAATTGTCCCCCCTCAAATTTTTGAAAGGGAATGGGAGATGAACACATACCTTGGGTTGAGGGATGCATCTTCTCCTTGCTTAGCATTAACCCAATTCGATAACAATTGGATGGAAAACCTTGTTTCTTATGTAGAATAACATCCAAAGTTAATAACTGAGTGGTTAGGCATGGGCGAAATGATTTTATTGGTCCCATTTAGTCCCACAGGGGATTCACTAGGGGAGCAATACCATACCATGTGCGTTCATATAGGGGGAAATATATAGGAAAAATTGACATAATATATTGAGCATATAATATGGGTAAAGTGTTTTTATATGTTGTGTATAAAAAATGGAGCTCAAAGTTAATGAAAAAATATAAAAGGGGTATAAAAAATGTTAATGAAAATTTGGATATCTACAATATCTAGTGAAAGTAGGGGTTTTTTAAATTGGGAAGGTGTATTGGGTTCGTATTGGTAGGGGGTTAAATAAAGTGATTTTTTAACATACATTCCAATATGTAGTCAAATTAAGGGTATTGTTTAGTATGCCATGAACACACGTTATATGTCAGAGGTTCATTGATTGAAGCCCCCATGTTTATTCCTAAGGATGAGAATTCTCTTGAACGGGAAGAGGATTCCATATGAATTGCAATATGAAATCCTAGCTCACTTTTTATGGTTAGTGCTTTGAGACATTTTCGAATAATTTTTGGTTGTAGAGGGTATGGACACTTCTTCATAACATATACTACTTTTGCTATTTTCTCTAAGACACTTTATGTGGCTCTAAAGTCACATCCATGCCTTTCATCTTGAACTTGGATATATATATATATATATATATATATATATATGAATGCTTTTTGTTTCATCTCGAAGGACATATTTATGAGAAGCAATATTTTAGATGTTCTTATAAACTCTTAGAACAAATTAGCAAATCATCAATATAAATTATGATCCAAGAATATTCTTTGAAGATATCTTCCATTCTCTTCTAAAATTCACTGCGAGCATTCTTCGTCTAAATGACATAACTTTCTAAAATTCACTGCGAGCATTCTTCGTCTGAATGACATAACTTTCCATTGGTAGTGTCTGTCAGGAACTACAATTGTAGTCTTGTGCATATCCTATGGGACTATGCCAATCTAATAAAATCTAGACCTCAAATCAAACTTATTCAAGATTGGTTTTCCTTTTATCTTTTGCAACAAATATATTTTATTAGGAATAGGATACTTGATATCATGCAAAGCTTTGTTAAAAGGCTTGTAATTTATTACTAGTTTCGACTTTCCCATTTTCTTTTTGGAGTTATTGTTGACATAGAATCTTTTACATGTGAATGAAATTTTAGAAGGCTCTATGAAAAATTTATTCAATAGGTCGACTATTTCTTCTTGGAATGTCTTAATTTCTAATGGACTCATCAAGGTCGTTGAAGCCTTCTAAAGATATACTTTGACCAGGGTATTGTAGGGGAGTGAATTTGTTTTTTTTTCCCTATGCCAGAATGCAATAGGGGTTAATGAGGTACAATCTCTCATGATATTTTCACTGATGGGGTTTAAAACTTCTCCATGAGTTTGAGCATAAGATATGCATCTCTACATTTTGTTTACATCACTAGAGGTAATATGATTCTGAGTAGTGATTAAATGTTCCATTTATCTGTTGCGACTCCTCCCCACTAAAAGTAAAGGAGTTTTTACTTTTATCCCATCAATGTGAAATTCAAACATTCTTTATTTTTTGTTTATAGTAACAGGATCAACTAGTTCAAGAAGCCCTGATACTAGTATGCAATCATTTGCTGCCTGGTTAACACAATGGAAGGAGATCTTAAAGTGACAATTTCTTACCTTTAATGGGAAATATTTTGTTTGGCCTTCTATTTATATGCTTGTTCCATCTACTGCCCTTCCTATGATAGTAGCATGTTCCCAATAGAATTGTGGAATGAATTTCCTTAACAGATTCAACTAACATCCAGAATCGACCAAACAATCAATTTCATAAGGTTTTACCTCTAGCAGGAGAAACAATAATTTGATGTAGAATTTGGATCCTCCAAAGGTCAAAAAAGCAGGTTTTAATTGGCATTGTTATTTTGGCTGGTTTGAATCTGAATCATAGTGTCCTTCATATTTTCAGATTCTTCAGATGCCTCCGTCATTTTCTTGCTTGAAGGTCTCCTTCTGTATCCATATGATATGTGCAAGGATTCTTCAAATATTCGTGATAATTCAACCCCGAAGACTTGTTTATTTCTTCTCTTATTTCTTTGAGCTCTATCTTTAGTTCTTTAATAACAGTGAATGCTTTCTTCAAAATGTTCTATTGTTTGATTTGCAACTTTAGGAAACTTTATTTATCCTTTCTAAAGCTCTATCTAGCTTCATGGCTTGTGTCATGTTCCATATACAAATCTATAGGAGCATATTTATTATTGGCTCCTTTATGGAACTTCTTTTTGGAAATTTGAGAAGGATGTGGAGACACCAGTTGTCTCAATAATTCATCTTTCTCCTTTCACATATTTCCTCTTTCTACATATTTCCATGTATGGATTTATTTAAACTTTTCATTAATCTGTTTGATCCTAGATTTAGGATCTCTCTGTTGTTGCATAGTAAACATACAAAAGTCAAATTCTTGTTTGGAGAAGTATCCATGCTCACTATCACCCTCCCAATTTAGTAGCTCGAAGTCACTAAATTCATCTATAAAAGAATCAGAAGTTTGGTTGAATTCTTTCGAAACTTCAGAGGGGTCAAGAAAAATTGTATTTCCATCAGCTTGATCTCTGGGAGAACAACAATTCAAATCCCACCATTCTGGCTCTAGTTGTTTAGCAAATAATTCAACCAATTTTGGCTTAGATTTCTTCTAAGGGCATTGCTAAGCCCAATGGATTGGTTTCTTGTAGTGATAACATGCATAGCTTTTCTAAGGACTTTTCATTTTCTTTGTAGGAATTTATAGGGTAAGTTCCTCACATAGAACACCAAAGGACACCACTCACTAATAGATCATAGATCAATACACCAATATTCTTGACGTGGTTAAAACCATCAAAGACGGAAACAATCCATGGCCTGAGCCAATGTGGTCACTTCAGGCAATTTATTAATAAAAGAATGAAAATTTACATAAGTTTCTCTCATGAACGGTTACCCTACAAATGACCCTCCATGCTCTTTAAATAGAGATCATGGACCAATCGGGTGTTAAGCCACGGATTAAGTGTTAGTAATAACGAGGAGAGAATGAACCATCGGATCACCACATATTGTGACCGTCAGATTGTAAGTTACAAAAGTACATAGTAAAGAAACACACTTTACCTAACTCTACACTAGACCAAGTTATACTTAAGTATTTCCTATGTGTCGGAATATCCTAACATCCCCACTTAAGGACAACTTGGGATAGGATTGAAGGATGTACACATATGACACAACAGGAGAAGTAAGGAGTCATTAGAGCCTATCCCCCCTTAGTGACAACTTCCTGAACTCCAGCCATAGATCGAAGTTTACTAAACTTCGCCTCTGTGAGAGCCTTTGTAAAGATGTTTGCAACTTGATCATCTGTTGAACAATATTGCACTTCAAGAACATGGCCATGAATGAGATTTCTGATGAAGTGCATGTGCAGTTCAATGTGTTTGCTGCGCTGATTTTGGACTTGATCTTTTCATAGTTGAATGGCACTTTGATTATCACACCAAAGTGTAGTTGGATGTTGCTGTTGAAAGCCAAACTCAGACATGATCTGATGAAGCCACAAGGCTTCCTTACTAGCTTCTACGACACCACGATACTCTGCTTCTGCTGAAGAAAGAGAAATGGCACTTTGTTTCTTGCAAGCCCATGTAATAGGTCCTGAACCAAGAGTAAACACATAACTTGGAGTAGACTTCCAATCATCAGGGTCACCAGCCCAATCAGAATCAGTGAAACCAACCAATAGAGGAGATGCTTTTGCATTGTAATGAATCCCAAACTGAACTGTACCTCGAACATAACGAAGTATTATTTTAGCTACTTTCCAATGACTTTCATGTGGGTTTTACATAAACCGAGCAATAAGGCCAACAACAAAGGAAAGATCAGGACGAGTATGGGTCAGATACAAAAGTTTTCCTACAAGTTGACGAAATAAGGTAGCAACAACTTCAAGGGAAGTACAAGTGAATGAAAGTTTGGCTCCAAACTGAAAGGGAGAAGGGGTTGGCTTACAGTCTTCCATGTGAAAATGGTGTAGAAGATCACAGGCATACTTGGACTGGGAAAGGGAAATGCCTTCCTTGGATTGCAAGACTTGAAGACCAAGAAAATAATGCAAGTGTCCTAAGTCTATCATTTAAAAATTCTTTTTAAGGCTGGACTTCACATGGTTTATAAGGTTGGGATCACTACCAGTAAGGATAAGATCTTCAACATAAAGAAAAAGGATGATAAGAGACTTGCCCACTTTCTTGGTGTAGACAGTATTGTTAGAATGACACCTAGAAAAGCCACTTTCTAAAAGAAAGCTATCCATCTTGGCATACCAAGCTCGAGGGGCTTGCTTGAGACCATAAAGGGATTTCTTAAGCTAACATACAAGACTGGAGTCTGTTTGTATAAAGCCAGTAGGTTGTTACATATATATTTCTTCATCCAAGTCCCCATGCAAGAAGGCAGATTTGACATCCATCTGATGGACTTCCCTTTTGAAAGAGGCAACAAGGGAATGAATAAGGCGGATAGAGTTCATTTTGGAAACAAGGGAGAAGGTTTCAGTATATTCAATAACTTCTACTTGTGAAAAACCCTTAGCAACAAGACGAGCTTTATGTTTATCAACTTTTCCATATGGTCCATACTTGGTACTGTAAACCCATTTGCATCTAACAAGTTTTTGTCCGTTTGGTAGAGGAACAAGATCCCATGTATCATTTGCCAATAATGAATGATATTCTTCATTCATAGCTACATCCCAATCTGGATGGCCTGAAGCTTCTGCAAAGGTGTCAAGATCATAATTCGTTGAAGCTTGAGCCAGTAAAGAAGAGGCTCTATGGAACTGAGAACGTGTACGTCGCTAATCTGTAGGATCACCGGCAAGAGCACCTGCTGCATCCCGAGTAGCACAGACTCATTTTGGAAGTTGAGGAGCTGAAGGAGGATCCTGAGAACGTGGAGGAGTATTGTCATCCTCGTTGTCATCATCTGAAGAAGAAATATTTTTAGAAGTAGAAGGGATAGAGAGAGGTGGCACATCCATTAAACTAGGCTCGTAGGTCGATATATTTTTAGCAAACTTTACATCTTTTCTAATGATAACATTTTTGGACTTAAGTGGAATAAGTCTATATCCTTTGACATCTTCAGAATATCCAACAAAAATACATTTTTCACTCTTAGGTTCTAAAGCTTTATTTTTCTCATCTAGAATATGGGCCCATGCTTCACTTCCAAAAACATGAAAGTGAATTACATCTAGTTTAATTGAGCTCCATGCCTATTCTGGAGTGATATTCTTTAAAACCTTAGTAGGAGTGCGATTTACTATGTAATTTGCATAGTTAATTGCTTCTGCCCAAAAATTAAGACTAAGTCCTTTAGATTGAAGCATACAATTAGCCATTTCCTTTAAGGTGTGATTCTTCCTTTTAGCTACACCATTTTGTTGTGGAGTATATGGAATAGTATGTTGCATTTGAATTCCATTCTCAGTGCAAAAGTTGATGAATTTGTTGTTAACATATTCTCTTCCATTATAAGATCTTAGCTTAAGAATTTGATGTCTAGATTGTTTTTCAACAAAGTCCTTAAAGGCCAAGAACATGTTAAATACTTCACTCTTGAGTTTTAAGAAGTATACCCAAGTGCATCTGGAGAAATCATCAATGAAAGTTAAGAAATACTTGTAGCCAGAGAATGAAACAATTGGAAGTGGACCACATAAATCACTATGCACAAGCTGTAAAGGGGTTGAGGCGTGCCAAGATGCACGTTTTTCAAAACTATCCCGATGATGTTTTCTGAGTACACATCTGGAACAAACACCATCTCTGCAAGATACCATTGGAAGACCTGTCACCAAATTTTATTTACATAGATTCTAAAGGGATCGATAGTTTAAGTGACCAAAACACTGTTCTGCTCTTAACCTACAAGACCATAGAAGGATACCAAATATGCGCAGAAATATACCCAGAACATAGAACAGTGAGAAATAACAGCAAGTATTTTATTATTTAGAAAGCAATGTTCACTTGCCTCTTCGAGGGGGAAACCTCCAATAGAGCAGAGCCCGATTACAAAATAAGACACGATGCTCCTTGCAGGGAGTCTCTATCCTTTATATATGACTCATACATGCAATACCATGGTTCTTATTAATACCATCTATCTAATACCATGGCCCATTTGCAACTAACTGTGGTCCCGTCATGAAATGCGGGTTAACCACTTACAATTATTAATATGGGCTTTATTGACTCTTTACTTAACTATAACTATGACTCGATCCTACTACATAAATAAGGGGGTTAGGGTGGGACCCTAACATGCCCTCCCCCATAAGAATAGCCTTGTCCTCAAGGCTGAAGCTGCGGAAACTACTGAAGAATAGTGGCTGGTTCCCAGGTTGCAACTTCCAAAGAGGTGTCTTTCTACTTGACGAGGACTTCCTTGATCGTGCGGCCACGCAAGTGCCGTTCTCGTGTGTCTAGGACCTATTCAGGTTGGAGCCAGATTGACCCTTCTTCATCCAATTCAGGTAGACTGGTTTGAATTCTGCAATTGTTCCCAATCACTTTCTTGAGGCACGAGACATGGAAAACTGGATGGATTTTGCAGTGTGTGGCAAAGATAGCTTGTAGGCCACTTCTCCAATGCGCTGAAGTACTTGATACGGTCTGTAGAATTTTGGAGATAGTTTCTGACAACCCTTGTCTTTGAGTGATGTTTGCTTATATGGTTGTAGCCTCAAAAAAACCTGATCCCCTTCTTGAAATTGGCGTTTTGAGCGATGCTAATCTACCTGTTGTTTCATGTGGTTTTGAGCTTGATGAAGATTCTCTCTAAGATGGGTGAGCATGGTTGCGCAATTTTGTAGGAGTTGATCCACTGCTTGTACCTTTGAGCACCCCTTGATATAAGAAGTAGGGGAAGGAGGGAGTTGACCATAAACTGCTTCATAGGGAGTCACTTTGGTGGTGGCATGATAGTTGGTGTTATACCACCATTCAGCTAGAGGTAACCACTGTACCCAAATATGTTGCTTTTCTGAAGTGAAACACCTAAGTTAGGTTTCCAAACATTTGTTGACTACTTCACTTTGACCATCCGTTTGTGGATGATAGGAAGTATTGAGTTTTAGTTGGGTACCTTGTAGCCTGAAGAGTTCCTGCCAAAAATTACTGGTGAAGATCAGGGCACGATCAGACACAACAAAAGTGGGCATGCCATGCAATTTGAAGATCTGATCCATGAAAGATTGAGCGACTAAAGTCGGTGTAAAAGGGTGGGGTAGGGCGCAAAAATGAGCATACTTAGAAAGTCGGTCCACAACCACCATGATGACTGACTTGTTTCCTGACTTTGGAAGACCTGTAATGAAATCCATAGAAACCTCCATCCATATTGATGTCGAGATGGGCAATGGTTGTAATGTGCTCGGCGCTTTGACTGTCTCCCCTTCATGGCGCTGATAGACATCGCATTCCGCTACAAAAGTAAGAATGTCCTTTTTCATGCCTGTCCAAAAAAATGATCTTCTAGTGCGAGCATACGTCTTCTGAAAGCCTGAATGTCCTGCAGTGGGGGATGAGTGAAACTCCTCCAAAATGCAGCTTTTGAGGGTGGATGTTGGTGATATTACGACTCTGTCCTTATAGCGAAGAATCTCATCCTGCCATGAGTATCCCTTGGTGGAATTTGGATCCGCTTGCAATTGAGTAATGAGTTGGGAGAGCTAGGGATGTGAAAACCATTCCCTGCAAGCCTCTCCAATCCATTCTGGAATGGGAAGGGAAATTGCGAGCAGGGTACTTTCCTCCTCAAATTGGCGAGATAATGCATCTGCTACAATATTTTTGTGCCCTTTCTTGTAAATGATCTCATAATCATATCCCAGCATTTTGGCGAGCCATTTATTTTGTTGTGGTGAGGATAGGCATTGCTCCAAAAAATATTTAAGATTGTGATGGTCTGTGCGGATTTGGAAACGTCGCCCCAATAAGTAAGGTCTCCAGGTATCTACTGCATGTAAGATGGCCATCATCTCCTTCTCATAGGTAGATTGTGCCAGATTCTTCCCACTTAGTTGTTGGCTTGTGGAGGCCAAGGGTCGACCTTCCTGCATTAAGACTGCCCCAATACCCGTACCCAAAGAATCACATTCAATGACAAAAGATTTGGTGAAGTCGAGTAGTGCTAAGACTAGAGTGGAACACATGGCATTTTTGAGAGCTGTAAAGGCCTGTTGTGCTTCATCATTCCAGAGGAAAGAATCTTTCTTGAGGAGTTGAGTGAGGGGCTTCGTAATGCAACCATAATTACGGAAAAATTTGCGATAGTAGCCCGTGAGACCCAAAAATCCTCTCAAGCTCTTCAAGGTCTTAGGTTGAGGCCAATCCTGCATTGGCTAGATATTTTTGGGGTCCACCCTGACACCTTCACGCCCCACAATGTGGCCCAAATACTCAACTTCTTCCATGCCAAAAGAACACTTGGACATCTTAACAAATAATTTATGCTTGCAGAGCAGTTGCAAGAGCAGATCTACATGCTGAAGATGTGCGGCCCAAGTGCGACTGTAGATGAGGATGTCATCAAAGAAAACAAGGACAAATTTTCTGAGATATGGTTTGAGGAGGTGGTTCATAAGGCTCTGAAAAGTAGATGGGGCATTACAAAGACCGAATGGCATGACCAGGAACTCATAATGGCCTTCATGAGTTCTGAAATCATTCTTTGGAATGTCGACTTCTTTCATGCGAATTTGGTGGTAGCTTGAGTGAAGATCCAGCTTAGTGAAGAATTGAGTCCCATTTAGTTCATCCAGAAAATCATCAAAAACCGGGATGGGAAATTTATCTTTGACTGTCAACTTATTGAGGGCCTTGAAGTTTGGACACATACGCCATTCCCCATCTTTCTTGAGCACCATGACCACCGGTGATGAATAACGACTAATGCTGGGACGAATGATGCCTGCTTCCAAAAGTTCCTTGATTATTTTTTCTATTTCATTCTTTTGGGCGAATGGATATCTCTATGGGCACACATTTGGTGGTTGGGCCCCTGGGACCAAAGTGATGCTATGATCATGTTCCCCTCTCGAGGGTGGAAGCTCATGAGGCTTGTCAAAGACTGGCGGATGGTTGTTTAAAGTCTGTTGCATCTCAGGATGAATCGGAAGAGAGTTGCTTTCGAAGGCCTGGATGGCATTAAATTGAGCTATAACTCCATGATGGCCCTTTTTTAACAATTTTTCCATCCTATGTGAGCTAATGATAGAGGGAGCTCCCGCCTAGAGTCCGCGGAGGGTATGTGTGTGATTGTTCTGCTTAAAGCTCATATATAACTCCTGGAAATCCATTGTGATTGGCCCAAGTGTGTGAAGCCATTAAGCATCGAGGACAATGTCGCACCCTCCCATGTGTATGGAAAACATGTGGGTCTTCAAATGATAATGCCCCATTTCAAGTTTGACCTTTTCACAGCGGCCATCACATTTCATTGTTCCCCCATCTGCAATTTGGACTTGGAACTTAGAAACTACTTGTACAAAACAATGCACTACTTCTGCGACTCTTTGATGGATAAAGTTATGTGTACTTCCACTATCAATCAAGACTACTACTGGGCGATGCTTAATAAAACCTCTGATTTTGAGAGTTTGAGGTGAAGAAATCCCTGCCAAAGCATGCAGAGAAATAACTAGTTCATCAGGGACATTGTCCTTCTGGTTGTCCTCTTCTTCCTCCTTAGGTTCCTCAAGTGGTGGGGCTTCCTCCGATGAGCTGTGATCAGTAGCATCAATTTGAAAGAATTTTGGCTTCTTGTATTTATGACTAGGGGAGTATTTTTCATCACAGTAGTAACATAATCCTTGCTTTCTTCTTTTTGCCATTTCTACAGGTGACACCTTTTGAACCTTAAGTGTTTGGGTAGTGCTATGAGCCTGTGGGGGGCGACCCTTGGAGGTGAAATTTGGGTGATTGGACTGGGCTGCTAACTCATGTTCAACTTTACAGGCTACCTTGCAAGCCTCCGACCATGTGGGAGGGTGGTGCAATTGGACGTGAGCTTGTGTGGCCTCTTTAAGACCACTGATAAAACATTCCGTGTAGAACTCATCTTGTAGACCTATAGTGCGGAAAGCTAAGGCTTCAAAGGTTGTAATATATTCATCCATTGTGCTAGTCTGTCAGAGCTTAGTGAGACAACCCAAAAGAGCAGAGTCAAGGTCAAAGCGCTCCATAATAGCTTTTTTGAATGTGTCTCAAGTCAAGGGCCTTCGATTGTAATGTTGATGCCATTACCACCATTTCCATCTTTCATTGTCCAAGTACATGATCCCCACCATAAGCTGAGTCTCATTATCCAAGATGTAATTCAGATTGAAATACTGCTCCATTTATGCTATCCATGCTGCTGGGTGAGAACCATCAATTTTATGCATATCCAGCTTGGGTGGTCGCGGACGGGATTGTTGGTGGGTGCCCCAGAGGTGAAGAGAGTGGCTAGACTCACTGTGTTCATTGCCAATATATGCCTCCTCATGGTCTTCCACCTTGCCCTTAGAGAGTGTTGTAGTTATTGTCGTCAGCTGGTCTTAGATGTCTTTCAAGGATTGTTCAAGTTTGTCGATCTTCTCATTGGCCATAGCTTGAGCTCTAGTTTCTACCATGCACCGATCCAATGTACTTGAAATTTGGGATCGCCTGATTTTTTTTTTTTGGCACTAACAATTGAATGGTACCACCTTGCTCAACTCGTCGTCCTGATTCTTATGGGCTAGGTCACCAATAAGCGCCTCGGGGGTCTCAGACTCGTTTTTTTTTTCCTTTTTTATTTTTCTGAAAACTCCTAACAGAGTTTTGCTCCTTGCTTAGGAATACTGCAGTAGCTGAATCCCCAAAATGTCAATGCTACCAAAAGTCCTGCGAAAATCACACCCCGGTATAGGAACCCACACAACTACTCAGATCTGGATGGCGGATTTGGTGGATTTGAGAGATCTGAATGGCTAATCAGATAGATCTAAGCGGTGGAACAGATTGCTGCTGCGGATCTGATGGATCTAATAGATCTGAATGGCTGTTCTGTTAAATCTGAACTGTAGGACTAATTGCTGCTGCCACTGCAAAACCCCACTTGCGAGATCTAATCTGGCAGAGATTATGCGTGATCCAGAGATAGAAAAGGGAACTATGGTCTCGAGGAGTGTCAGGTGCTACAGATCACAATATACATAAGGGTCTAACAGTAGTACTCGGCCCAATTTTTCAGGGCACTAACTAAGGAGGATCAACCGTACCTTTAGCCGTACAACTTGACTACCCTATTTTATGGGAGAGTAATCTCTCCGAGTGCTGTTCTCGGTGTACTGTAGCAGGAAGATGGCCAATGGTTTATCTATGGAAAGTTTCAAGAGAGCTAGGGGGCTTCCGATATACCAGAGGGTACTTGGAAGATAGTCCATGCGCGGTTCTGTCTAATGCACTACTACTCGAAGGGGTACCCACATGGGTTACAAGGGAGTCCAACAATCATGACCACCTCTTGTATTTCCTATGTGCATGCCTCCCCAAATCCGCAAGTTTATTCGCTCAATGAAAGATCCCATGGTTTAAAGATGTCGTAACATGTCTCTAGCTAGAAAATTTTTTGCTAAAAAATGGAGATCCCACTGGCCTTGGAAAGCGCTCTGATACCACTTGTTATGCTCTTAACCTGCAAGAAGATACAAGGATACCAAATATGTGCAGAAATATACCCAGAACATAGAATATTGATAAATAACAACAGTATTTTATTATTCAGAAAGCAATGTTCACTTGCCTCTTCGAGGGGGCAACCTCCAATAGAGTAGAGCTCGATTACAAAATAAGACACGATGCTCCTCGCAAGGAGTCTCTATCCTTTATATATGACTCATACATGCAATACCATGGTTCTTATTAATACCATCTATCTAATACCATGGCCCATTTGCAACTAACTGTGGTCCCGTCATTAAATGCGGGTTAACCACTTACAATTATTAATATGGGGTTTATTGACTCTTTACTTAACTATAACTATGACTCGATCCTACTACATAAATAAGGGGGTTAGGGTGGGACCCTAACAATCGCTCATGCCAAAGTTTGCTCACTTCATCATTATGAGCAACAAATACTGAGGGAAGATTTGATAACCCAAAGTTGTTAAAATTATACAACCTTGTAGAATCATCAGCAATGATAGTAGCTAAAATCTGTCTAGGATCTCTTAGGTGCTTAATTACAACATTGTGAGGTGAAAATTCAACGATTTTACCTTAACCTGAATGAGTTATCTGATATACAGATAGAAGGTTGCAGGATAAGGTTGGAACACATAATACATCATTATATTGACCATTGTCTATATGAACAGTTCCAGTCCCTACAACACTAAGAGATATATCATCACCAACATATATATTTTTGGTGTTACAATCATTTAAAGAAGAAAACATGGCTTTGTTTTTTTCCATGTGATAAGAAGCTCCAGAATCAATGAGCCACTCATGAGAATGAGAAGAAGAAGATACATTTAGTGCATATCCAGACCGAGATGCTTGACAACCACATGCATAAAGTGCTATTGTTGAAGATGAAGTTGAAGTTGAAGAGTGCTCCAAATGGATGTTATGCTTCTTCATTGCTTCTTCCAAGGCTTCCATTTCTTAAAGCATTTGGATTCTAAGTGGCCATCTCGATTACAAAAGTGGCAATGTCTATTAGTCTTCTTCCCTTTGCTTTTATTTGCCTTATCATTTTGTTGAAATGATTTTTCAATTTGAGACTGAAATTGCTTAGGACCCTTGCTTGGTTTAGGACCATTCTTTTTAGGATACGACTTCTTAGGATTCTTTGAATTTAGTTGCTGCTCGGCGGCTAAGGCTTTCTTAGAAGAGTTTCCAAGATTAAGAAGACCAAGATGTAAGAGTTTTTCTTGTTCTCTTATTAAAGAATCACAAAAGGAATCAAAGGAAGGGGACTTGTAGTTTTGTCCTTGAGAAATGAAGGCTTCTCTTGTTGAATGGAAGGTGGAAACAAACACAGAGTAGGCTGGTCCCAAATTAGTAAGAATAGAATAGATAAGGCTACCATCTTCTTTCTTAACCTTAACACCTTCCAAGAGAAGTCTAAGGTTCTTGAACTTGGACAAAAAATCTTCAATGGAAGAAAAATTATTGGGGTCAAATGTAAGCAACTCATTTTCGAGTTGATGGGGTCTAATTTCATTTTTAATTCCAAAAACTTTAGTGAGTTGTTTCATTTCTTCATTAGGAGTATCAAGTTCTGCGATATGGAATCTAAGGTCTGGGTAAATAGACATCCTTATCAACCCACGTGCTTGATCTTGCCTATTTTCCCATTTTGCTGCTTTATCTTCATCTTGAGGTTTGGTTTCTTGGTCTGAGGCTATTCTGTAATAGGACCACCATTGGAAGTAGTTGGTGCTGTCAAGAATAACTTGGCATGGACTTTCCATTTTAATAGAAATTGAAGTTGTAGATGTTGAAACTAAGTGTTCCAATGGAAAGATCTCGAAAATTAGGCTGATTGGAAAAAAAATAGCTATGAAAACGGCTTCCGGATGAAGAAGTTATGGCTTTTTGAAGAAAAGTTGTTGAAGATGCCGATGAAGTGTGTGAATGTGAGGAAATGAATGATAATGTTATATTTGAAAAAATCCCCCCCACTTTCCAAACATAAATATAATTAGATCACTTTAAAAAAAAATTATGTGACTCACTTTTATAAATAAGAGAAAGTCACTTTTACAATGGTACTTTATGAGCTACCCACTAAATTGTAACTTAAATAAAAGATAAAGAGACTTTAGAATTATAAGTGACTCGCTTTTTATAATGGGTGAGAACACTTTTACATAAAGTAACTTTAAAACATAAGCTACATGTGCTTTTTGAAAAAGAAACTCAACAAAAAGAAAGACTTGAACCCAAGACCTCTATTATCATAAAGTAACTTTGGACCAAGTGAGCTAGTTTAAAAGGTTAGTAATTTTTGGAAAAGAGGAAGGGGTTTTTTTTTTTAGTCGCTGAAGCTTTGGGGTGCGTTCTTACTTGAGAAAGCTCTTTTTTCCTACAAAACAAAAACCACAAAACCCAACACGGACATACAAAAAAAAACAAACCTTCTGGTTTGAAGTTAGCTTTACCCGAAAACTAAAAAATTTCCTCAATGTTTCTGATTTTCCAAGATCACACTAAGGCGTGGCGGAAAAGAGTACGCATGAGAAAAATCCTTCCTTTTTGTTTCTAATTTGCCCAGATCGCACAAAGTCGCGGGACAAAGAGCATATGCATAAATCAAATGTATAGATCCGGTAATAAAAAAATAGAGAGCTAAATAAACTGAAATAAACAGAGAGAAAATAACTAAAAACTGCAAATAAACACTCTATACCTCCAGATCTTAAAAATGATGTAGCTAGGGCTACCGGAAACCTTTTTGCGTCAAACGAAAGGGGTTCCTCACTGGAACAGATCCTCCTAACACAATAGAGCAGTCCTCTTGGCCTGAAAGCATTCAGAAATAGTAGATCTAGGAAACGACAGTCGGATGCAGTTCTATCGCCTTTAGATTTGGATCACCAATGTATGTGGACCTCAAATAGCTCTGATACCATGTAGGAATTTACAGGGTAAGTTCCTCAGATAGAACACCAAAGGACACCGCTCACAAACAAATCATAGATCAATACACCAATATTCTTGATGTGGTTAAAACCCTCAAAGAGGGAAGCAGTCCATAGCCTGAGCCAACGTGGCCACTTCAGGAAATTTATTAATAAAAGAATGAAAATTTACATAAGCTTCTCTCATGAATGGTTACCCTACAAATGACCCTCCATGCTCTTTAAATAGAGATCATGGACCAATCGGGTGTTAAGCCATGGATCAAGTGTCGGTAATACCAAGGAGAGAATGAACCGTCAGATCACTACATATCATGACCGTCGGATTGTAAGTGGTTGAAGCCCCAAAAATCGGGTATACAACAAGGGGGATACCCGTCCGGTTCGGACCTTGGTTGGCGGCTCCTTATCTGTTTGGTATAGCGGGTTCGACTGGGGATAAGGGACCAGTTTCCCAATTTCAGTGTGTGTCTGTGAGAAAGATGGATATTTCTGTTCTAAATGGAATACTTCTTCTCTAATTCTAATCTAATGATAAGGAAAATAAATAGAAATATGTCAATCTATGCTAACCCGGGGTGTGATCTTTCTTCTATGCGATCTAAAATGATTTCAAACAATAACTGGTAATAAAGATCATTCAGCTATTATGAGAAAAGAATTCAATAAATATGAACCACTTCGTATAAAAAGTTAGACGAAACAGTTGTGAAAACATATCGCATAATGAGCTATTCATACACTAAGCATAAATAAATAGCTATCACCGTACAAAAGTGCCAAATGATAACTCAGGCATTCATACATTAATATATAAATAACTAAAACTGAATATCACTTTAACACATAAGCAGAAATGGTTATGAGATAAAAGTACCATTTATAACTAGTCCTACTCATGAGCTTCAAGCGACAATGATTTATCTCCTTTTACTCTAACATCCACTAAGAGTACAAAAGTGAAACATCAGTAGCAGATATCAAATGCAAATATCAATAAAGCTTGTTCCATTCATTTATCAAAATCTCCTCGGAGGGTGCAAAAGTGCATGTTCTGAGGACAAGTTTTTGACAAATTTCTGGACCCTTCTCTAAATGCATGAGAAGGGTTTAAATACTACTAACTAAATCTAAAAATAACTTATTTACAAAAATTTAGGATGCGGTTTAAATGACCGTCCTTTTTCTAGGAAAATAAAACAAAATTATAGCTAAAATTGAACCTAAAATTAAACTACTTCTGTATTTGGTCTTTGAAATCGCACGTATGAAGCATTTGTTTAAGGAGAGTTGGCTGGCTGACTTCCGCTTTTAGCTGAGCTGAGAAAACAGAATCGACAAGAGTTGGCGCCATTTTCTCAGCCGCATTTATGATACACTTAACATTCATCCACTGGCTATGTGGCTTCACCAAGTATGCCCAGTAATAATCTCAGTTTAACTTGCTTAGCCCTTGAATTGCTTTTGCCTTTTCTTGCGCTCTCTGTTTCCAATCTACCTCTAGTTGCTGTGCGTTCGATAAATATCCTGGAGTGGTCTCTGCGATAAAATTTTCCCTGTGCAAATTTTCATTTACACAATCAATAAGACTGCTTGCTGCCGTGGCTGCTCCTTCTGCCGCTTGTTCTGCCTCCCTGATTTGCTCGTCCCATTTATTAAAGAGCATTTCTTTATGATTTTCATTTATCCTTGGTGCACCTGCTCTTTTTCCCTCATATTTTTCTTGCCAAGCCAAATATTCAGTCACCCGTTTATCAATTAGATCATAGTCACTTCGTAAATCTACCACTTGATTAGTGGTTTTATCACTAATTTCACAATAATAACTCCACTATGATATCTTTTGGCCCAACGCTTCTTGCAGCTGTAGTAATTGTTCATTCAAGGAAATGGACTCCGTAATAAATTATGTAAGCTTAGGGTTGTATTTGTGCATCTCCTGTAAATCCTGTAACTACTTTCCTTTCTCATCCATACTTTTCTGATATCCTATCTGCATTTGCTGGAAGTCTTGCTGCAACCTCTCAAGCTGTTTTTGTGCTTCATTATTGGTGTTAGCTTGTTGCAACTGTTGTTGCAGTACTTGTATCTGGTCTTCCCTTTCTTTTAACAACTCTTGTACCTCAGATGCTTTATCAATAGTCGCAGAGGAGTATGCTCCTGCGATCTGAGATAGTTTGGTGAAATTTTCAGTAGGATTGATAGTGGAATCTTTCCACAAGACGTCTAATTGTTTTGCGTTTTGAGAGAACGTGTTTTCCAATTTCCTTTTCTTCCTCTGTTTTCTTACCACTATTTTGTGCTGTGGGCTATAAAATATATCCAGAGGGGGGATTTCTTCTATTTTGAGTATAAGCTCAGAGGATGGGGCAACAGGAATATGCTCCATATTTGAGACATCGCTGACTGTTCTTGTGACTACTTCTTTCGCTACCTGTGCATTGCCCACAGTTGTTTTTATGGCTTGTCCTTCAAGATTGATCAAGTCATTGAAGGTTTCCCATTCTTTGTCTAATTCGGTTATGACTGGCGGTGCTTGAATGATGAGAGGGGGAGGATCTCTTTGCAGGGAGGCAATAACTTGCTGATGTAGAAGTTCCATTGATTGGGCAGTATCTTTTACTGACCCTTCGCTCTTATCCTGTTCATTTCCGGATCTTTTAGAGTGTTCAGACATTTCTTTTTCAGACTTGGATTTAGATCCGTTAGTGCTTGAACTCCCACTAAGACTAACACTTGGAGTTGGTTCTCTTGAGGGTAGGCGTAGTTTCTCTAGAGGAATACTGGCTAACCTTCTTTCTTTGTATATTTTGAACTTTTGGAATTATTCTCGAGATAATTGCAATTGGGCTGCGTGCAGAATTTCCTCAAGTGTGCTTTTCTGTTAGAATATATCATCAAATAAATCCTTTTCTCCAGAGAACACCTTTATCTTGACTGCAGTTGTGAAATTCTGGGCAACCTCATTAGGGTCAAATGGTATTCCTAAAAATTTGAATAGCTGTAAACACGTTATATTCTTTACTTCTGTGAATGCGTGGCCTACATCAAATAGTGAAAAGGCCCCATAGGCTACACGAAACTGTGGCCATATAGCCTTCTTTTTATCCTTTAAATCTTTAGTTAGACCACCTTCCCCACAGGTTTGATAGGCAATCTCTCGAGCTAAGAGTTTATCAGGGATATACAAAGGTAGGACATGAAGGGGTGCAGAACTTCCAAATACCCTGACATAAGTAAACAATTCCTCCCCGAACCATCTTGCGACAGGGAGGATGTCTACGTCTGCTTCAGGCGAGCACCTCGAGGGGTATTTATCATACAACATTCTGTACAAGGGCAACATAATTACATGACAAATCTGGTAGAAGTATGGAGTGAACTGAGAGTCCCACAACTCTTTATGATAGACATAGATGGCTAAGGGGTCTTTAGCTGTCCACTTCGAACCCATAACCGGAAACTTAGAAACATAACATATTGAATCCATTATATATGCAGATAGGTAAAAAGGAGGATAAATTCTCTGAGCCGCAACTCTTTTGGACGGTAACTAACAATGGCCGTGACTAGGTTATTAGATAAAATTTTGCCCCAATCTATAATAGTGGCATTTGTGGCAGCATCCAATAATGGTAGCCATTCGGATGAAAATTTGTTGATATCTGGCATTCCAAATATTCTACAGATAATGGCAGCAGCAAAGCAATATGGGGAGGTAAGGGAAACAATACTGTACATACCGTATTTATCTTTCTTCAGCGGTTCGTCTCTCCTGGACTAGTCTTTGGTGGTTTCTGCCAGGTCTTGATTTTCCTTTACAAATTTCTCAATAAATTGCTTGTTATAAGTTGCCTGTGGCTCCGGCAGATGATACATGAGCTTTAAATCCTGCACAGTGAATGAACTGATGAGTCCTTGACCATGAATTTTGAACTGTCTATTTCTGATTTCTGCACTATGCAGTATCCACTTGACCATGTCCGTGTATGGGAGGATTTTCAGCCTTGCTGCTATCCAATGTAAGAATGAGCAAGCTAGCTCTGTTAAGGATTCTTCAGAAGGAATCTGTGAGCCTGCAATAGCAGTAACTTCCATTACTCTGGGATTCTCCTCTTTGAGCAGATTATACATGCCTTCCCACGTAGCTATTCCTGCGTCTCTGTTACAAGCCGTGTCTGTATACAAAGGCGCCATTTCCTTTTCTTCAGAGCTTGGGGCTTTGCTTTTCTTTCCCATTTCAACCTGTGTATTGCTTTGTATCGTCCTCTGTTCTCCGTTCCTGCAATTCACAAGTGAAGTAGAAATGAATGACAAGGAAGGGTGATGGGAGAGTTTTAAATGCCGCAGACATACCAAATACACCACCTTACGTGAAATGATTCTTTGAAAAGCACGCACTCATATTCCATTAATAACTGGCAACTAACTCCTTTATTAGCATGTAAAGCACATAACCATGTGTCAGCTTATGGAAAATAATTTTCTTGAATAACGTGCCCGAAAGATCTGCGATGGAGCGATTTTGCGATTTGCTTCACAACATCGCAGATCGCAACATCGCAAAATCGCAGAATCGCAAAAACACAACATCGCAGCGTTGATCTAGCATGACGTCGCAACATCGCTTTATCACGAAATCGTGATATCACAATATCGCAGATCGTAGGAGTGTTATGTATGACAAATTTCGTTAACCTGTTTCTTGCGAGATGTGATCTTGCGATCGGCATCATCGCGTATCGACAGATTTTGAAGTGTTTGATGTAAGTTATGCTGAATGCGACGTGATATTTGTTCATTATCGCGATCTCGCAAATGTTGGAATTGTGCTTGTAAGGTGGCATCCTGCTATCTTTTTGCGATGCGATTTTCCTAATTAAAGATTTTTACCTTATCATAAACTTAGATTTTAAGAGTTTCCAAGGAGCTTCCTAAGCTTATGATGGTAACTTTATTTGCGGAAAGGAAATTTAAGCACTACTTTGATTTTCCTGGATTTTATAACTAAGGGTCCCCACACATTTAGTATTACGAATAACACTAAATGAGAAGGGGGGTTGTTGCTGGCTACAACAATTGGCGATTCACTTGGAAGAACCAGTTATCTCTGTTTTTCTATTGAATTTTCTAAACTTCCAAAACAGAAAATTTTCCAGAAAGTTAAACTTTATTTTGGAAAGATAAAGTACATTATGCTCTAACCTGTCAATGACATTTGTTTCAACTATTTTCAACTTTGATTATTTTCTCCTTCAAGCTAGTCCTTGTATTGACATTAGTCATTACTTGGTCTGTAAATATAAAACAAAGTCTTCTCTGTAAACCAGTTTTAAATATGCTCATTTGTCGTAGGTAGAGCCTCTGCTGCCAGCAGGCTTTTATAGCCTCGACAGGGTTACCTGTTACCCAACAATGATCCTGTATCCTACTTAAAGAAACCTACAACTCTCAAAGAAGAATCCACATCCACACTTATTGCTTTGATTTTCTTTTTACTCTTAAAGAACAATGTCTTGGTTTGATAGCCAATTTATGACACAGTCATTCACTTGATTTATAACTTTGTTGAACAAGCTGGCTCGTGATGAGACCCCTTGCCTTTTGATTGCAACAATCTTGAGTCATTGCCTTGTTGTGGTGTGCAGTATTTGGCAAAGTCAGCAAGTTATAATATCTGTGATCATGATAAGCCGGCTCGTGATGAGACCTCTTATTCTTCAAGATGAAGTGTATCCTTGGGTTGTTCCTCTGAAAGTTGTGATTTCCTTAGCAGGGAGGAAGTCATTTTTTCTTTAAGATGGCTCTGGACGACAACAGTAGAGTTTTTGGAAATAGCTGTTCTACAGAGAATCTTTATTTTGTTATTGATACCTTTCATTGTACTGACATAAAACAATTTCTTCACTAAAGGTTGTTTTCATCAAACTTTATGAAGTTGAAACTAGTATCATATATAGGCTAGAGTTTTTAACTATATCTTTCAATAATAAAGATCAATTTTCCAAAAGATTTGCTATTTATACAAGCGAAAAATCAAAATATGAAAGAGAATTGGTATCTCATTTGTAAATGCCTAATGTAACTAACGACAACAGATTTTATTATGGAAGATATATTTAAAGAAGATGAGAGGTAACTATTCCCTTGGATATTTATATGATATGAAGAGGGCTAATTACTTCCTTTATTTTTACCTGCAGACTGTTAAAAATAAACTATCAACATAACAAACTAACTAAATTAATTCTACTCCTATTTTAACTATATACATGAAATTGACTAGGTATAGTCATATTTCCAGTGTAACCATTCTCTCATTTTTATTCCTGCACATATATACATTTCAAATATTAGTACTAGAAATAAAGTTCTTGCTGAACTGAGAACATTAAATGTGGAATTAGAATGTACAACTATTGTTAGAATTTTACTTGAAATCTCCTTCTTATGAAATTTTCTTTCCAATTGAATACCTATTGGATCATAGAAATCTGGATGGATTTCTATTACGGATTGATAAACGTTCAAGGAAAGAGATGACAGGCCAGATTGAAGATATGAATTTTTGGATTTAACAGCCTGTAACATATTATTAATGTTATGTGTGAAAGTTAAGCTTTTGACAATTTTCAGTGAAAGAAAAGTTTCCAAATATATTTCTTTGAATGGATCAATGAAGAATGGATGGAAATCTTTCAAAGGAAAATTATCAATTAAATTGAATTGCTGGAAGATTTCTAAAAATACATCCTTTTGTTGATATTGTCTTGGATAGGATAGAAGCTTTTGATAAAACATTGACATTGATTGAAATTGAAATTGAAACAGCTCTACATTCTTTTGAAAAACTTCAACTTTCCAACAGGGTAATACATCACTTGAATGTCTGATAGTAAGGTGCTCAGTATGCCAGCGTAATATATCAAAAGTCTGAAAATTAAAATCTAAAACTAAATCTGATTTTATACAAAATGGGTGCAAACGGAATAGAATGAAATGACTATCTGTACAACTAGTGTTATAGCACAATTGGGATCGTTTTGAAATATTTTCTCTTTCACAAGGATTGGCTAGAATTATGGAATTCGAGTAATTTCGAATTCCATCTTGTGAATTAGAAAGAAAATTATGATTATGAATAGGCGTGAAAGCTTGATCATGATATGAATCATAGATTGGAATACTTTCTTGGATAGTGAAATCATGCAGATGATTTGCTAAATGAGGATCGGTTGAAATGATGTCTGAATTAAAATACCTCTCATTCTCAGATGTTATTTGAAGTTTCTGATGATTCTCTCGAGATAAATCAACATCTTCAATGCCAAAATAATTATCATAAATGACTTCACAAGATTCTCTAGATTTCCTTTCAGTTTCATCCAGTATATTCAAACAAGGAGGGACAAGCCTTTCATGTTCGTTAATGGAAAAAGAATGTTCTATAATTGCTTCTCTATCTTGAAAAAGACTTAATGGTGATTCATTTAGATCAGCCTTTGTACTTTCTGAAATATCATTAATATTGAGAGGGGAAAATTTACCATCATTAAAAATATCAGGATAAAGAGAAAAATGTGACTCTGAAATAATGCATTTAAAAATATCTCTTTTTGAGAATTCTTGTGCATTATGTTCATTGTAGATTTTAGGTTTTAGATCATACCTTTGTGTGCTCATGTTTTTTGGAAGAAGATTACTTTGCTGTTCTAACCTTGGCATTTGCATTTGTTGAGTTGCGATCATATTTTCTGAATTTGCCTCAAAGTTGCTTTCAGATTCCAAGGCGACCTTTCTTCCAAAATTGCTGCTTTTGTCTTCTTGTATTTGATCAGAAATATCCTCTAAGCTTTGGGAAACTTCTTCATCACAATTTATTTGCACATCCAAATTGGATTTCTCATTTATGTTAGAAGGGAATTGAACAAAGCTTGGACTAATTTCATATGGATCGGGAATAGGAGGCAGAGAATAATTATGATCAACACAATCTAGTGATTCTTCACTTATGGGTTCATTTTCAACATCAAATTTCAAACAATTCAGATGAAATCGAATATTAAAATCTCTAATAGACTCATCTTCTTTTCGTAGATACTCAATTTCATCATATACCTAATCATAATCATAGCAGTCAAATTTACAAACGAAAACTGTGAAAAATTGATCCCAGCTGTGAATTGAGGCAACCGGAAGGGTTCTACACCAGTTTCTAGCTTCTGCTACAAATGTGAGAGTAAAAATTCTGCATAAAATGCCTTCATCAATTCCTTGAAAATTAGAATTTGAAACATTTTGAATAAATTGAAGGGCATGATTAAAAGCAGAAGAATTTCTCTTACCATTGAATTTTACCTGAGACAAGAGTCTTACCACTTCGGGTGGAGTGTTGGAAGATGCACGTACATGGATGCAACTCCAAATTGGAAGTTTAAGAGAGGCCATCGTAATTCAAATGTTAAAATTGAAAACAAACCCCAACAGACAACATGTTTCAGGCCCTCCTTCTAGCGCCAAATATGTTGAAGCCCCGAAAATTGGGTCTACAACAAGGGGGATACCCACCCGGTCCAGACCTTGGTTGGCAGCTCCTTATCCGTTTGGTATAGCGGGTTCGACTGGGGATATGGGACCAGTTTCCCAATTTAAGTGTGTGTGTGTGAGAAAGATGGATATTCTGTTCTAAATGGAATACTTCTTCTCTAATTCTAATCTAATGATAAGGAAAATAAACAGAAATATGTAAATCTATGCTAACCCGGGGTGTTATCTTTCTTCTATGCGATCTAAAATGATTTCAAACAATAACTGGTAATAAAGATCATTAAGCTATTATGAGAAAAGAATTCAATAAAGATGAACCACTTCATATAAAAAGTTAGACGAAACAGTTGTGAAAACATATCGCATAATGAGCTATTCATACACTAAGCATAAATAAATAGCTATCACCGTACAAAAGTGCTAAATGATAACTCAGGCATTCACACATTAATATATAAACAACTAAAACTGAATATCACATTAACACATAAGCAGAAATGGTTATGAGATAAAAGTACCATTTATAACTAGTCCTACTCAAGAGCTTCAAGCGACAATGATTTATCTCCTCTTGCTCTAACATCCACTAAGAGTACAAAAGTGCAACATTAGTAGCAGATATCAAATGCAAATATCAATATACCTTGTTCCATTCATTCATCAAAACCTCCTCGGAAGGTGCAAAAGTGCATGTTCTGTGGACAAGTTTTTGACAAATTTCTGGACCCTTCTCTAAATGCATGAGAAGGGTTTAAATACTACTAACTAAATCTAAAAATAACTTATTTACAAAAATTCAAGATGCGGTTTAAATGACCATCCTTTTTCTAGGAAAATAAAACAAAATTAAAGCTAAAATTGAACCTAAAATTAAACTACTTTTGTATTTGGTCTTTGAAATCGCACGTATGCAACATCTGTTTAAGGAGAGTCGGCTGGCTGACTTCCGCTTTTAGCTGAGCTGAGAAAACAGAATCGACAAGAGCTGGTGCCATTTTTTGGCCGCATTTATGATACACTTAACAGTCATCCACTGGCTATGTGGCTTCACCAAGTATGCCCAGTAATAATCCCAGTTTAACTTTCTTAGCCCTTGAATTGATTTTGCCTTTTCTTGTGCTCTCTATTTCCAATCTACCTCTAGTTGTTGTGCGTTCGGTAAATATCCTGGAGTGGTCTCTGCAATAAAATTTTCCCTGTGCAAATTTTCATTTACACAATCAATAAGACTGCTTGCTGCCGTGGCTGCTCCTTCTGCCGCTTGTTCTGCCTCCCTGATTTGCTCGTCCCATTTGTTAAAGAGCATTTCTTTATGGTTTTCATTTATCCTTGGTGCACCTGCTCTTTTTCCCTCGTCTTTTTCTTGCCAAGCCAAATATTCAGTCACCCGTTTATCAATTAAATCATAGTCACTTCGTAAATCTACCACTTGATTAGTGGTTTTATCACTAATTTCACAATAATAACTCCACTGTGATATCTTTTGGCCCAACGCTTCTTGCTGTTGTAGTAATTGTTCATTCAAGGAAATGGACTCCGTAATAAATTATGTAAGCTTAGGGTTGTCTTTTTGCATCTCCTGTAAATCCTGTAACTACTTTCCTTTCTCATCCAAACTTTTCTGATATCCTATCTGCATTTGCTGGAAGTCCTACTGCAACCTCTCACGCTGTTTCTGTGCTTCATTATTGGTGTTAGCTTGTTGCAACTGTTGTTGCAGTACTTGTATCTAGTCTTCCCTTTCTTTTAACAAATGCTGTACCTCATATGCTTTATCAATAGTCACATAGGCGTATGCTCCTACAATCTGAGATAGTTTGGTGAGATTTTCAGTAGGATTGATAGTGGGATCTTTCCACAAGACGTCTAATTGTTCTGCATCTTGAGAGAGCGTGTTTTCAAATTTCCTTTTCTTCCTCTGTTTTCTTACCACTGCTTTGTGCTGTGGGCTATAAAATATATCCAGAGGGGGGATTTCTTCTATTTTGAGTATAAGCTTAGAGGATGGGGCAACAGGAATATGCTCCATATCTGAGACATCGCTCACTGTTCTTGTGACTACTTCTTTTGCTACCTGTGCATTGCTCACAGGTGTTTTTATGGCTTGTCCTTCAAGATTGATCAAGTCATTGAAGGTTTCCCATTCTTTGTCTAGTTCAGTTATGACTGGTAGTGCTTGAATGATGGGAGGGGGAGGATCTCTTTGCGGGGAGGCAATAACCTGCTGATGTAGAAGTTCCATTGACTGGGCAGTATCCTTTACTGACCCTTCGCTCTTATCATGTTCATTTCCGGATCTTTTAGAGTGTTCAGACATTTCTTTTTCAGACTTGGATTTAGATCCATTAGTGCTTGAACTCCCACTAAGACTAACACTTGGAGTTGGTTCTCTTGAGGGTAGGCGTAGTTTCTCTAGAGGAATACTGGCTAACCTTCTTTCTCTGTATATTTTGAACTTTTGGAATTCTTCTCGAGATAATTGCAATTGGGCTGCGTGTAGAATTTCCTCAAGTGTGCTTTTCTGTTGGAATATATCATCAAATAAATCCTTTTCTCTAGAGAACACCTTTATCTTGACTGCAGTTGTGAAATTCTGGGCAACCTCATTAGGGTCAAATGGTCTTCTTAAAAATTTGAATAGCTATAAACACGTCATATTCTTTACTTCTGTGAATGCGTGGCCTACATCAAATAGCAAAAATGCCCCACAGACTACAGGAAACTGTGGCCATATAGCCTTCTTTTTGTCCTTTAAATCTTTAGTTAGACCACCTTCCCCACAGGTTTGATAGGCAATCTCTCGAGCTAAGAGTTTATCAGGGATATACAAAGGTAGGACATGAGGGGGTGCAGAACTTCCAAATACCCTGACATAAGTAAACAATTCCTCCCCGAACCATCTTGCGACAGGGAGGATGTCTACCTCTGCTTCAGGCGAGCACCTCGGGGGGTCTTTATCATACAACATTCTGTACAAGGGCAGCATAATTCCATGACAAATCTGGTAGAAGTATGGAGTGAACTGAGAGTCCCACAACTCTTTATGATAGACATGGATGGGTAAGGGGTCTTGAGTTGTCCACTTCCAACCCATAATAGGGAACCTAGAAACATAACATATTGAATCCATTATATATGCAGATAGGTAAAGGGGAGGATAAATTCTCTGAGCCGCAACTCTTTTGGACCGGTAACTGACAATGGCCGTGACTAGGTTATTAGATAAAATTTTGGCCCAATCTATAATAGTGGCATTTGTGGCAGCATCCAATAATGGTAACCATTCGGATGAAAATTTGTTGATATCTGGCATTCCAAATATTCTACAGAGCATGGCAGCAGCAAAGCAATATGGGGAGGTAAGGGAACCAGTACTGTACATACCGTGTTTATCTTTCTTCAGTGGTTCGTCTCTCCTAGACCAATCTTTGGTGGTTTCTGCCAGGTCCTGATTTTCCTTTGCAAATTTCTCCATAAATTGCTTGTTATAAGTTGCCCGTGGCTCCAGCAGATGATACATGAACTTTAAATCTTGCTCAGCGAATGAAACGATGAGTCCTTGACCATGAATTTTGAACTGTCTATTTCTGATTTCTGCGCTATCCAGTATCCACTTGACCATGTCTGTGTATGGGAGGATTTTCAGCCTTGCTGCTATCCAATGTAAGAATGAGCAAGCTAGCTCTGTTAAGGATTCTTCAGAAGGAATCTGTGAGCCTGCAATAGCAGTAACTTCCATTACTCTGGGATTCTCCTCTTTGAGCAGATTATACATGCCTTCCCACGTAGCTATTCCCACGTCTCTGTTACAAGCCATGTCTGTATATAAAGGCGCCATTTCCTTGGGGCCATTTCCTTTTCTAGTTGGTTCGAAACACGTCGACAAATGAGATTCCATGTGATTTTCACCGAAGAATCTTTCTCTAACTTGATATGGATCACAGAAGCCTAAACTCTATTATGACAAATTTCATTAACCTGTTTCTTGCGAGATGCGATCTTGCGATCGGCGTCATCGCATATCGGCAGATTTTGAAGTGTTTGATGTAAGTTATGCTGAATGCGTCGCGATATTTGTTCATTATCGCTATCTCGCAAATTTTGGAATTGTGCTTGTAAGGTGGCATCCCGCTATCTTTTTGCGATGCGAATTTAAAGATTTTTACCTTATCATAAACTTAGATTTTAAGAGTTTCCAAGGATCTTCCTAAGCTTATGATGGTAACTTTATTTGCGGAAAGGAAATTTAAGCACTACTTTGATTTTCCTGGATTTTATAACTAAGGGTCCCCACACATTTAGTATTACGAATAACACTAAATGAGAAGGGGGGTTGTTGCTGGCTACAACATAAGTTAAAAAACTACATAGTAAAGAAACACACTTTACCTAACTCTACACTAGACCAAGTTATACTTAACTATTTTCTATGTGTTGGAATATCCTAACATTCTTCAAATATGGAATCCTCTTGGGATATTTTTTATTTCTCCCATACCTTCTTTCAAGTCTATCAGGAAGGAACCTAGGCCTAAAAGTGTAGTATTTATCCTTTTTCTTGTAGTGGCAAACTTTTTTGTTGGTTTGATGGCCATGATTATATGCACTGCATCTAAATTCAGGCATGTTTCCTACATTTTTTCACCAAGAGGAAGTGAACATATTATCAAACCTTTTGAAATATTTTTTTACCCTCTGAGCCAGACAATATTTTTGGACTACTATCATGACATGTCAATCAACCATTGCTATGGACATGCCTTCTAGGGTAAGGCCTTTATCTTTAAAATATTGCTATACTACATCATAAAGTGTGCCTAGAAAGCTTCTCATATAGTATTTTGTATATGTAGGATCATTTTTCTTTCCTAAATTTATTATTAATTTTTGCATATAACAAAAATATTGATCATGGTAGGCAAGATTACGAAGCCTTTGAATCAAAAATAAGGTTTTAAGATGATCATGATCTATATCACTCTCAAGACCATGAAATTGTGCACTCAAGGCTTGTATTATTACTTCATATTCTTTGGAATAATTTACCAATTCATGTCTTTTCCTTTGTGGTTACCAACGCCACCAATCTACAAGAAGACTTGTGAAATTGTTTATCAATTCATAAACATTATTTTGAATTTTTCAATAAAGGAATGGGTGGATGAACACTTCAACAGCTAATGAAAGTAACACTTTGGTGTCTTTATTGCATGGTAATTAATAGTTGTATAAGTAGCAAATTTAATTTCAAGAGATGTGAGGTGAAATTGTTGATATTTTTCATATTCTCAGAGAATTTTATATTAGAATTTTAGAATCCTGATTTGGCGTTGTCTGGTGTTACTGCTCACTTGGTAGATTTTGTTCTGTATCACAAGTTTGCTTCTCTATGTCCTATGGATATATTCTCACCAGATGAGGATGATTCATACTTTCCATTCATGCAAATTTTGGTTCTACGTCTCCTCGACATTATGCTTACCATCTGACTTTTGTTGACTTCTCTCACACAATTTTTACTCCGAGATGACATGTATCTTCTCTCACTCCCAACTTCCTCCACACTTTGTTTATGAGGACTCTACCACCCTTTCAGTTTCTGATATCTCCACCTCCCATTTAGTTTCTGAGAACACGCCCACCCTACCCTCTTCTGAGAATGCTACTTCTCTTTCAACTTCTGATTTCTATTCTCCTCACAACCACGACTGTTGTGGATACTGCCAACACATCTGTGAGGTTGGTTGTATCTCCAATTGGCGTTACAGTTTTAACTCTCTTTGGTGTTGTCGGGGTGGAATTATTGGGTGGCCTTGCCTCTGTTGTTGGTGGAAATGTAGCTTATGTTTGTGTCGCATTTGTATTCTTTTCTCATACTATTTGTAACTTCTTATGTGGGAGTCTGTGTTATCCACTGCGCCATAACCATCTTGATTGTTTTTCTCAACTCATCCTAAACATTGAAAGACATTCGGATTATGCTCTCCCATGATCCCTAGGTGGTGTGGGTTCGAACTCGGATCTAGAAGGTGGTTAATTTTTTTCAGTTCATTTTGAATTTTCTGGTGTTGGTGATTGGAATGATTGGAATTGTCCTTTCCCCGAGGTGTTTGATCGACGACAACCTAGATTAATTTGGATATATCTCTTTGGGATTCATAGCATATTTTTTACTATTTTTGGATCTTTCCTTTGTATCCCCAGGCATGTGTCACTAGGAAGATTTTATTGTTGGACCTTGGATCAAGACTTTAGGGAATGTTGGATCTTATTGGAAAGAACAAACTACACTTTTTTTGTATGTGCCATGTCATCATTCCTCTAGGGACCTTATTGTCGTCTTAAACATTCTCCAATGCCGACTGTTGCGGTGGTTTGGATGCATGAGGTGTATTCCTTATAGTTGTTGATCATTAAATTATACTATGATCTTGCATTAAATTTTCTCTGTCACACATCTTCCTGGGGTGATGATCAAGATTTCGTGAAGACTACTCTGATTATATTTATTACTTTGGGGTGTTAGTTGGATGGTTGGTAACATTCATTATTCATATCCCCACTCTAGATTTACATGGACGACAACATGGGAACACTTGACTCTAACGTGTACGCCCGTGAGGCATTCATACTGGCAATGATTTCTGTTGAGCAGGCAAGATTTATGACAACGATGGACTCAGACATGTCAATTGGGGGAACTCTATATGAAAGCCTACCTCACATTCAAGACATGCGGGCTCTGACTTATGACATTCCTATTTTTATCCATTGTGTAGTTTCCAGACACAGAAAGGGTCGAAGGCATGATCATAGATCCATCCATTCAATCACCGAGACAAAACTTCTTAGCTTCGGTCATGATGTACTTTAGGACAAAATTTCTAGCTTGCAAAAAAGAGCCTTGGTAGGCAGGTGGATATTTGCAGACCTTTATGAGCATGATATGCCAAGTTGGGACAAATAGGTTTGGGCACCTCTACTTGGTTATGCCTCGAAAATCAACATTCTGATGAACACATGGTTCAACATTCATTTCCTACACATGGAGGACGCTGAAAAAATATTGAAGATCCCTTTGGTACGAGGGAGAATTTTTTGCAACTTCATCAATGGTTCGTCAATTTTAACTCTTTGTTGGAAACGACCAAGAATGAAATTTTGGGGTCAAATTCCCAGGGCTTCCTCTTGAATTTTGGATTAAGAGGGCATTGACAGAAATTGGAAATGCAATCGTTCATTTCATATACATTGATCCTAAGGTGGTTGGGGCATAGGAAAAATGGGTGGCATGGATTTTGGTAGAAATGTGCTTCTTGGGTGGCCTTAGGCAGCATCTTGACTTGGTTTGGGGACCCCTTCAGATTCGGCAAAGGTTGGACTATTGGGGCATCCCATTTTGATGCCTTCTTTGCCACCAAACATGTAATTTAAGAAGTGGTTCCCTTTCAGGAGGAGGGTTGGAATGCATTATTCGATCAGACTTGCTCCACAGGTTTTATCGGGAAAACTAGTGTCTATTCAGAGCTGCTAGTCCCACTAAGACGGGTATCTATCTTAGAAACAAACATATTAAAGTTACTTGTGTTTTCCTTTATGAGAGATAGATGAGAGAGAAGCAGAGAGCACCAACCTCGGTCTTTCGCTAGTCTCCTTGCTTGTTTCCTTTCTCCTTTGATAGAGCTTTCGCCACTCCTTCCTCACTTGTCCCGCTTCAAAGAACACTTGTAGAGACAAGGCAACAAAATACCATCAAAGCATAGAGATCTATAACCATAAATAATGTAGGATAAGATGTACATTAACCATATAAATGCATACACAAACAAGATTAAGAGATAAACAAGCATATGGAGGAAAACTCAAATAGCTTTATTGATAGAAGTAGTAGAAGAGAGGATTACAACCAAGCTGTCTGATCTAGCATCATCCTCCCAACATGAAAGCCCTCTTCACCTCATACAAAGCAAGATCACCCAACAATGTCTTCAAAGAGAAACCAACAACACTTCCTTGCAAATTACAAAATTCCAGCCTTTGGATCTCTTGGATGAGGGATCCATATATAGATGTTTACATGAGAGTGAGTTAGCTTCTTGGATTTTGATTAGTGTCATTTCACTGATAGTTCTTGGTTCCACTTGGAGATTTCAAATCTCTTACTCATCCCTGGGTGAATTTAGAGAAGCAAGTGTCATATGAGTAGTTTTTAGAAGATTCTCTGGGTTTCCACCTAGCAAACTGCTTCTACCATTTGTCTGCTCTCACTCATCACACCCTATAGAAGGGCTTTCCAGTATGCATCGCACCCCCCGTGTGTAATAGGTGAGATGCATCGCACCCTATGCATGGAGCAGTCTGTATGGTCCTGTTTTGACCAGTTTTGAGTAGTTTTTCATGGAGAACTTCTAGGAGATGATGTAATCAGCTGACCTTGTTCCTTTAGGGTATGAAATAACACTTTTAGGGGTTTATAAGGCCTTGGTTTATGGACATACATGATTGGGGTTGCAGTGCCCAAATATGTCTATAATAGTTGCCCCCTAAAGCATGAGGTCGTAAATCCTTTTGATGTTGGGTCAAATGCTTTATAATGAGGATCCAAGGTTTTTCGAACTGGAAGGTGACCTGTAATAAGATACAATACAATACATTATCTTCACAATATTTTCATGATCTAGTTGAGACGGGAATTCCCATGCTTAGCTTTATAAATTCGTATTCATGTACATAAGACAGACAATCTTCTGTGTGGCAGACTGATGATTCTGGGAGAGTGATCATCCTTTAGTTTGGATGATTATCTGTGCAACAATGATGTACATTTGATGTCTTTATTTTCCTGAATATATCGCAACTCGGATGGATGAAACTAGATCTGGGGTCTTCAAACTCGTTCAATCTTCACCCGAAGAACAAATTGATCCATGTGAGAATATGTTCTGATGTCGAACATGGAAAGACATCGCCTGATTACCAACCAATGATGTAAGCTGTTAATAGGCGCGAGAGGAATCACTGATAACGATGATGACCCTCAAGGTACTGCAGTACAATTCACGCGGTGTGAATACATGAGTTGATGTCGAACACCACATAAAATATTTCGGTTGAAGTCCATTGATGTAAACCTGTCGTCGGAAGTGAGAAACTTGCCATCGAGCCATGCAAGCTTCAAAGTGCTGAAAGGGTTGTTCCTAAGTCAACTTCTTGGATAATGAGCTGATGTTGACAAGAAGTGACCCGTCGTAGGAGGGCCTTAATGAATCCCACATCTACGACACGAAACGGAGGAAATGATTTTGTGGAGGTGAAAACAATCTGATGATATAAGGTTCAGGGTGGCGGTCATGAAAAATGGAGAGTGAAGGTATTGCAGTGGATGAGGTGTTAGCTAGGTTGGTGAATTCTCTGAGCGACTTCTCTTGAACATACCGATGACACTGAAATGGATTGGTAGCATTAACCCCAAGGTGGATGGTATGGTGGACCAATGGTAATATGACCGGTGAACGGAATAGCCCAACCCAACTCAATCATGGTGACGGAGTGAAAGTGTCAAGTTCAAGAGCGACCTGCTACCAATGAAGCTATTCAAGTTTTCTTCACTTTTTCCCCAGTCATTGCTGACCAGTACCTCTTTATTTTTGTCAAGCTTGAGGAGGATAACATATGCTTGTTCTATAATTTTCCCTTCGGGCAAACCTGTCGCTATGTTTTAACGAACCTAGTGATAGTGAAACTCGCTCTTGTCTGCATGGACAAGTTTGTCACTATTGTTTTAACGAGTTTAACAACAAAGATAACTCGGTCCTTTTCAATTTTAGAGAGTCTAAAAAGGGACGGAAAGGCAACTCCAGTGGTCCTTTTTCGTAATATAATCCCTTAAGTCCAAAAAGTGTAAAATAATATGAAAGGGATGACTTTTCAATAGTTTTAATGAGCTGAACAAGACAAGCGCTCGATCTTTTTGTGTAATAATCCCTCAGGTCCAAAAAGATAAAAATCTAGAGGAGGGATGGCACTTCCGGTCACTTTAACAAGCTGGAGAGGCCAATTTCTCGGTAATCTTTTCATATTTTACGAGTCAGATGAAAAGAGCTTAAAGGAGACTCGTTTTTGAGGAACGAGTGATTTTTTGGATAGCAACTGGTTCCAGGTAAAGTTTGGAACATTTAAATCACGGCTGTGGAAAGAGGGTGGCTAATAGAATCACTCGTTGCAGCTGTTCCTCAAAAGGGTAAACAATCAAATGGAGGCGTATGATCGGCTAAAAAAGAGTGGAGGTGATGGTAAGAACACGACCAAGGTTCAAAAGCTGATAGTCATGTGATCAAAATGGTTATTTATCGGAGGTGGAGGTCATTTTTTAATGAGCTTGAACTCTATGGAAACATTTTCTCATTGCTAGTTTTACTTTTTAACGAGCTTGAACTTTGTGTAAAACTGCTCGTGATAATAGTCAGAGACGTTGATTTCACCATTAACACTGTTTTCTTTTGACGGTCGTGCTGCTTATTCAATTACTCCATCAGATTGATTAGAAATGTGAATACATGCTTGAAAAATGAGTCAAACAACCATATTTTACTCGAACTATGTGAATAGTAACATAAAAATAGTTTTTACCTCTTATTTTCACCATTTCATTCGAATTTGGGATTTTTGGAGCTCTAGAGGAGTTTCCCACTTTGATTTTCACTAGCTGATTCCGGGAGATTGTGTGGACTATTTTCGGCACCGTCTGGACCAGGTAGGAGCTAACCCTGAGCTCTTCAATTGCATTCTTTCCTTTTCTGATTTTGAGCATGCTTTCCTGTTCTTCTCGGCCTCTGGGGTTTGAACAATTCGTTCTCTCCCCATCACACCCAATGCATATCAAAAGGTGTGATGCATACTGAGCTGGCTGTTGGCTAGTCAGGATGCATCTCACCCAGTACATAGCTGGGGTGTGATGGGCGCAAAAGGGCAAGTTTATGCACTATTTTTCATGGAAATTTTGCTTGTTTTTGCTTGAATCAGGATCCTAATTCTTCTCTTGTTTGTTTTTCAGAGATTCATTGGATCAAGATGGTCGTTACATGGCGTGAACGCGAGCATGAAGAAGAGGACATGGTTGCTTTACATGATCTGGGTACGGTGACTGCTTTGCGGAACTGTGGTTTGCTCAAATTCTTCCGCATATCTAGCATGAGGCAACAAATCAATTTGTTGCAATATTTTATCGATGCATGGGATCCTATCAACCAAGTGTTCCAGGTTCGAGGTAAATCCATCCCTTTGACAGTTGAGGATATCTACTTCTTGACTGGTTTATCGAGGCGTGGTGCCCCTCTCTCACTATCAAGATCCGCCTGTGGAGGTGAATTCGTGAGGGATTATATTCACTGATTCTGTAGAGATGGATATCAGCCGAGATGTCACTGACTGGTCCTTGAGGACTATCTTATTCACCTTTGCTAGATTGGCTGGTAGTGCAGCTCTTCATTTGGCCAACAGGTCCTATATGCAGTATGCTCTGGAATGCCTTGAACCAAAGGTATTCAACTGGTGTGATGCAGTACTTCCGGTTATAAAAGAACAACTCTCCAAGGTGAAGAACGGAAAGTCTAAGAACTTTGGTTATGGTTCTATTCTCACCGCTTTTGCCTTGGAGAAGATCCCACTGATGCAGCCATAGTACATTTCACTTGGACCGCCAGTACCAACGGAACCACGGATGCAGAGATGGGTCGATCTTATGGCTAGACATGCTGGTTAGTCACAAATTTCATTCTCTTATGCCTTCTTTGAGTGGTTTGACCGTCAGGAGATGGTCTTTGCTGAGTATCCATATGCTGGGATGGATTTCCAGGGTGACCCAGATTTGGTGCTGCCGTCCGGTGAGTAGTGGGGTGTTATAGGTAAATGTTCTGACCATATCCTTGTTTATTGTTTTTATAACATTCTTATGTCTTTTAATGCTATCAAGACTAATCAAACTCATATATTCATGTAGATATTGGACCCGTGCGACCAGCAGTGCGCTCGAGGGTAGCAGCTGTCGTTCCAGCAGGAGAGGCTTTAGGGAGGGCTGTCCTCCGCGATCTAGATGTAGCTGAGACCCTTGCAGTATTGCAGGATCATATCGAGGGTCTCACCCTTGGTATCTAGGATGTGAGGATTGACGAGTTACCTTTGAGATTACAGCGCCATACTATTGGCGTGCTGAGTTGATGGACTAGGCTCTTACATATGATTGCACAGGCGGTGACTTTTTATCACCAGCACCATTAGTCTAGGGTGCTTCTCTAGATTTTTTGAGTTTTTGGGTCATGTGAGCGATTTTGTGTTGGACACAGAACATCTTTGATAAACTATAAATAGTTATATATATTTTTGATTTTCGGAGCTTTATTTTGGTTAAGTTATATGATCCTGATGCAAATGTTGATTGAAATGCTTTCTTTTATAAATGCTGCAAATGTCTCTCTAACACATAATTTGCTAATGAATCAGTTAATGTGTTTAAGCTTCTGGAAATGTGCTGATATTGAATAGAATCAAACTGCCTTTCCAAAATCCTGACCCTTAGGAAAATATGATAGATAGCTAGATTCCGAACAGAATATATGCCAATAAGCTGTAGGATGACAAGTTGTGAGTCTAGCCTGACAAAAAGTCGGCGTATGCCACGTGCGATGGAATCAGAGAGAAGTTCTATCAACGCGCTATACTCAGCGATGTTTTTCGTTGATCGACCAATACATACTCCTTTGGAACTCACTAACTCACTGCTTGGATCAAAAAATGGCCCAGGCTGCAGAAGATAGGTTCCGCACACTACGACTAGCTCTATTGGCATATCCAACGAATGATTCCAATAGGTTCGACATCTGCAACAAATGCAAGAATGGATTACCTAAACAAAAATGATCACTCTTGACGAAAACAAAAATGTAACAAAATAATATAAAGAGGTTACTATACCTAGTCAAGCATAGTAATGCTTAAGGTACAACCCGTTTCAGGGTTGCGCCAGTGGAATTCCATCGTAATCTACTAGCTCGTAGGCTCCTTTTGCTAACACTCGTTTAATAATGTAGGGACCCATCCACAAAGATTGGAACTTACTTGCTCCCAATTTATCGGATTCCTGATCGTAAAGCAAGACCAGGTCACCTTCTGAGAAGACGCGAGGTTTGACATTTTTGTCAAACTGCGCCTTAACTCGTTTCTTATGGGTTTCGTTAGCCAAGGCGGAATTACGACGAGTTTCATCCAATTGGATTAGTTCCAAGAAACGAGCCTCTTCCTCTGAAGTTCTGGGGAGAAGGTTGACTGCGAGCTTGAGAGATGAAATCTCACATTGAATTGGTAAGATGGCTTTCAGGCCATACACCAGTTGAAAGGGTGTACACTCAGTCACATTTCTTACTGAGGTTTTGTACGCCCACAAGGCTGAGTACAGGATTAGGTGCCAACTCCGTTTGTGGACTCCGATCATCCTTTGCAGCATGCGCTTTAGGACTTTGTTGATGGCCTCAACTTGTCCATTAGCTTGCGGATAATACGGAGTAGAACTGTCGTGGGACAATCCTAGTTTGGCAGCCAATTCGACCATCATGTGATTGCGAAAATGCGATCCATGATCTGTGACTATAGCCTGTGGAACACTGAACCTAGAGACTACATGATTAAAAAAGAAAAGAGCAGCCATTTCGCCGTTGTTGTTTAATGTAGGCATCGCCTCGGCCCATTTCATAAAATAGTCAACTGCGACTATGATATACCCATGCCCCCCGGCCGAGGTGGGGTTACATGTCATGAAATCTATGCCCCATTTGGTGAATGGCCCAACAACAACTACTGGTTGCAAAGGTGCAGGTGGTATTCTGGTTTTGCGGTCGAAGATTTGACAAGCATGGCAACTTCTGACTACGGTTATGTAATCTTTGAACATTGTTGGCCAAAATTAGCCTGCTCGTAAAATCCTTTTTGTCGTGGTGTAACTAGATTGATGCCCCCCACACACGCCTGAATGGCAATCATTCATGACTTTTTCAGCCTCCTCATGGGTGAGGCACCTTCGCAGAATTGTATCGATACCACGACGGTAAAGTGTATCACCGACGATCATGTAGTCTTTTTCTTGGTATCGAGTACGTCTTTGTTCAGAGCGAGAGGTATTAGGCCTGTATGTTTGGGTTTGGAGATAGATGATTATATCTCCGTACCACGGATCGCTTGACGATATCAGAAACAAAGATTCATCCATGATTGTTGCTTTGGATGTTGAATCATTGGACGACGATGGGAAATCGCATAATAACTCCATGAAAACTAGAGATTTATTTGATTTGGACTTTACGAATTCCAGATCAAACTCTTGCAAAATAGCTATCCATTTTGAATATTTTCCCCCAAGTAACTGACGTGACAGAATGTAAGTCATTGGGTTGCAATTTGATAAAATGGTAGTTTTGCGGAAGAGGATATAGTGTCAAAATCTTTGTACTGCTTGAATAGCTGCGAGAGCCAGCTTTTCAACATAGGAGTATTTGCTTTCTATATCATTTAAGTTTCAGCTTAAATAATAGATAGGATGTTCGATTCCATTTTCTTCTTGAACTAAAACCATTGCGATGGTTGTATCTGCTGCAGCTAGATACAGGTTAAAGTCTTTTTGATAATCAGGAGCATACATTAATGATGCTTTTATTAGGGATTCCTTTAGAGCATCAAAGGAAGCTTGCGCAACCTAATCCCAGTTGAAGGGTACTTCTTTTTTCAAAAGACGTGTATAACCTTTAGCAAGTTCGGAGTAATTTGGAATGAACCTCCTCAGAAAGTTTGCTTTCCCTTGGAGTTTCTAAATCTAAAGCAAATTTGAAGGTGGAGGCATATCGATGATTGCCTGAACCTTACATGGGTTGAGTCAAATTCCGTCTTTAGAAACCACAAAGCCAAGTAAATGACCAGAACCGACACAAACACAAACTTGTGTGGATTGATTCGTATCTTGTAGTGTCAGCAACATAGACATATAACTCTCAAATGCCGCAGATGATCAATCCACTTTCGTGAATGAGCTGAAAGATCGTTGAGATATGGTTGAACGATGTTCTTGATGTCATCATGGAAGGCGTAATTCATAGCCCTCTGAAAGGTTGCCCCTGTGTTCTTTAAACTGAAAGGTAATTTGCGGTAGGCGAATGTGCCCCACGGACATATAAATGCAGTCTTCGACTGGTCCTGTGGGTGGATATTTATTTGATTATACCCAGAAAATCCATCCGTAAATGAAAATATTTCGCATTTGGCGCATTCATCAATTATCTGGTCGATGAAGGGTGTAGGGTATTTGTCCTTTGGACAAGCTTGATTTACATCCCCGTAATCAACGCACACTCTAATCTTTCCTTGCTTTTTCATCACAAGAACAATATTCGATACCCAATCAGTTAGAGGAACCAGGTAAATGAAACTAGCATGTAAAAGTTTTTCAACTTCTGCCTTGATGGCAGCGGCTTTCTTCAGGTGCACCCGCCGAAGCCATTGTCGTACCGTTTTGACATCTGGATACATTTTGATTTCGTGTTCAACTATGCTCGAATTGATGCCTGGCATTTCTTCGTATGACCATGCAAAGACATCTTTGAATTCGCGAAAGAGAGCACAATATATTTCCAGTTCTGAAGAAGAACAAGATTTGCCGACATGAATATTCTCTACAACATTAGGTTTGATCGAGATATTTATGGAGATAGTTTCTTCAATATTGGACAAGTTTCGCTTGGAGTCCACTGTATTTACAGTATTTGATAGAAAAAAAAAAAACTGAAGGATGATCAAGGTCGTTGGAATAATCTTCGTTGTAATCCGGAAGATGGGAATGATGGTGGTAATTTTCCCATGGTGCCTCTCCTATCATCATCGACTGAATAATTCCTTCATCTGTAGAATGTACATGTGACCAAGGATCTGAAGAGGTTCCATATTCCTTTGACCTGTCCACCCAAACATTCGATGAGAATTGATTTGGGTTTGCCACCCAGGTTGAGAAAATTGGTTGCTACAAAATCTCTATTGGGCTTGGAGGCAAAACCTGTTGATGATCCATGCTAACAAAATGTTCAGAAATCTTCTGAATGGAAGATATCATATTGCAGGTTCCTACTGTTGCCACTTCCACCAAATTACTAAGAGGTGGTAGGGAAAAAGTACCCATCAAGGTAGGGTCTTTCAGTAGGCCTACTTCGACATTTTGAAGCGAATGAGAGCTTCCATGGATCATTGGAATGCTTCCTGTAACTTGTGAACTGTCAAGGAGAAAGGTTTGTTGATCAACAATTGTAATTCCTCCTTGGAAAGGAAATGCAATCTTCCTAAAGTAAGTTGATACAATAGCAGCCATGGCATAAATCTAGGGCCTTCCCAGAAAGATATTGTAATCGAGGTTTCCATCAATAACTTCGATGTAAATTTCCACTGTTTTTCCCCCCAGTTAAACTTGTAAGTTACTTAAAATCCCGTATGGGGTATATGTTTGTCCATCAAATGCTTTTAATGTCTTTGATGATCTTGACAAGGGTGGTGATCCTAAAGTTTTCCAGCAACTCATTGACATAATGCAGGTAGATGCCCCCTCATCAATAATTGTTCGATGAAAAGTTTTGTTGAGGGCCTTCACTTGGATGAGGAAAGCGATTTGAGCTGGTAACTGAGGTTCAAATCGTTTATGGTTAAAGGTCACCAGATTGGAATCCGCTGGGTCAATCCCACCTATTGCTGATAATAGAGACTATTTTTGGGAGGGGAAATTTTGCAGTACTTCAAGTGTCAACATAGTGGACGGCGGTTGGGCCAGATCCTCTACTATATTATAATTCTGTGTTGCTCGGGCACGAGGATTAAACATCGATTTGTGTACTACTCCCTTTGGTGTCTTTATTGTTAGCTCAGGAATGATGGGTGGCACAACTTCGGTTGAAGTTGTTGTCGAACTGCTAGGTTGATCTGCAGCCTTGTTGTTCGGCAGCTGTGGATGCCCATAATCTTTATTCCTTGTCGATATCAAAGCATCGTTTTGATATTTCGAAATGGACAACATAAGCACTTCAGATGGGGAAGCATTATCACTAGCAACCAGATTGGTTTCTGGGTTTGGAAACGGGTCAGTAAATACCGCTGAAGTTCTCGAATTCTTAAAGATTTTCTTAACTTCGGCTTTATATGGACAATCTCTCGTCCAATGGTCCTCATTGCATATGAGACATGGCTGATTAGATTTCTTTTGTCCATAAGGGTTTGCAGAAGATTTTTCAGGAGATGAATCATCCTGTTTCTTCTTTTTGCTTTTCCCTTTCTTCTTGCCCCCTGGCTGCTTCGGTTCTTTGCCTTTGTCGGTCGACACGACATTAACCTCTGAGGCAAAAAGTTCTTCATTTTCATTTTGACCAGAAACCGTACGGGCCTTCTTAGATGTAGCCTTCACGGTTTTCGTGCTGGTTGTGCCTATCATGCCGTCGCCGACATGAGAATCTTTTATTGATTTAGGAGGAGGAGGAACAAAAAACTTTGGTCTGGGAGCATCAGGAATTTTGTCATAGAGCATACTAGACTGAGTATAAATCAAGTCTAGATATTGCGCATGAGCAATGACTTGCTCTTTAGTGACAACTCCCCCCTTAGCCACATATTCTGTAATAGAAGGTAATAATGACTTAATAAACCATTCAGCTAGCAGCTGATCAGGAACATATGTTTTTACCATTCTACGACGATGTCGCCACTCATGAATATGATCAGATATGTGAGTGGTTGTCGTTTGCTTAAAATTGGTAAGAAGCTCCATTCCTATTTCATACCTTATGGGTAACTGAAAATGGGTTAAAAAGGTTGTGGCAAGGGCACTGAAGTTATCGAATGAAGCTCTAGGCAATTCGATGTACCATTTTGCTGCCAGACCAGTTAACGTTCACTAAAAAAGGTGAAGCCTAATCGAATCATCATTGAGAGTGTTGGATGAACACCACAGATGAAAAGTCATCACATGATTCGATGGATCTTCACCTGGATTCCCATTGAATTTAGGAATATTTGATAGAAGTTTATGAGGAATCGCCAACCACCAAGGGGTGTAAGCAATTGGATCATTTGTTAGCCGATTAAGATCTGGTAATTCCAATGTTGTGACGAAAAGCAACTGTTGGTTCAGGTTTGGCGAAGCATACTGAGGATAAGATGGGATCGCCTGAGCAGTGGGTCTTTGCATACCAGCATAATGTATTTGATGCTAATAACTTTGATAAGGTTGATGGGCATAACCATTATAATATGATTGATGGTGACTGTTTTGAATATACGGTTGCCCATTACCTGCAAACTTTGTTGCTCAGGTCCTCGGTGAGCTTGCTGGAGTTGCGGTTGTTGATATTGCACCAACCATGGTTGTGAAGTCATTTTCTATTGTCCAATATTGGATGTTTGACCAAAATGAGGGGTGATAGTACCTGTTTGAGCTTGAGTCGCTTCAGTTAAGGAGCCACTAATCGGCGATTGTGGTTGAGTCGTTGAGACAAGAGGCTGTTGTATTATGACCTGAGAGACTTGAGGTTGACATATAATAGGCAGTGCTTGTACTTGCGACACAGTTACAATAGTTGGTGTAGTGGGAATATTCGACATAGGTAGATTTGGTTACATTGAATATACAATTCTTGGTTGTTGAGGCAGTATTGGCACCCAACCACTGGATGCAATTCCAACTTGACCCGAATTTTGTTGTGAACTCTCATATGGTTGTTCTCTTGGAGGGAATAATGAAAAGGCATACTGCCCCCCATATGGCGGCAATCTAGTGTTCAAAGGAAAAATTGATCCTTGTAGACTGGACTGCCCAAATTGATACTGTTGAGGAGGATCAATTTGCTGAGACTCAACATAAGAAATTCCAGATATTGTTCCGGACAAACAAACGAGAACAGACCATACTATCGAAACAGTTCCTGGGTGGACTCCATCTAGCAGTTGAGAGCTAGTTGGGACAGATGGTACACCAATGAACATTGTCAGAGTAGTGGCAGGAAGTTCTGCTACTGCTGTATCAGATGACACAGTCCTAGATGTCAATGGTTGTTCAGACATATTGAGTCTATCCAAAAGACTTCCTAGAGATTCTACAGTAACTTGCGATGAAGGTTGACTATCTTCTGAATTAGAAGGATATAGGTGGATCCCAGTTCCAAAATGTAATGGGGTACTAGATGGAAGATCCTCCACAATATTTTCTATCGCAATCAGTCCAGGTGGAATAGGTAGACCGTCAGGTACGTAAAATATTTCTGGTGCTGAAGAAGGTGCACACTCTGCAGCGATAGATGTTGGAGGGTTAACACTTTCCGAATCAGTCCTAGATGGAACTGGTTCAGGAATAGATGTGTTTACCATTATAGTAGGATAAGTTCTAGTGTCCTCTTGTAACTGTGGAACTTCTTCTGTAGAGGCAGGGTTACCAAAAATAGTTGGAGTAACTAGAGCCTCCGAGGATGTTGAAACACAAGTTTCGAACAAACCAGGGGACTTTGACCCAGTTAAACGAGATCGCTTGGCCCGGAATGGTTTCGTCTCTGGAGTCAAAAACGGTTGACTCGTTAGTCTCTGCGAACGACGGGGTTTTGATTGAATTTCTTCCACGATCGCGGATTACTTGATCAACTCAAAATAAACAGGGGAAAATGTTATTTTGATTAAAATAAATTTTATGATGCTTTGACACAACTTGCTTTTTCAATTTTTAAGAGTCGAGAAAAAGCTAAAGATGACTCTAGTCGCCTTCGATTTGTAATGAGCCTGAAGTGACAAGTGCTCAGATGGACTTTTTCTTTTAAGGAGTCTGAAAAGGAATGAAAGTGACTACTCTGGAAATCTAGACAGAGGGATTACCAAACTAATCACAAAACTGCAGAATACTTTTTATGGTACGATAGTCAATCTTCCTGAATGCTGTGTTCAGTGCATTTCGATCGATAGGGCAGCAGACATGGCTTCCTAAGGATAATGGATGTAGCCTATTGTGGTCTCCCACTATATACTCGACGGTACGTGGGAGCACAAGTTCGTACTGGCACTTGTCATCTCAAAGAGGAGGATTCAACCAACCTACGATGAAAGCGATAGTTACCAGGCATTACAACGCCAGAATATATCTCTAGCCTAGACTTCTAAATGTTGTGCATTAGGTTCCAAAGCATTTTTATGTTCATTGAGGTTTATTTTACAGTTGATATTTCTTAAGAAGTTTGCCTTTAAGGTTCACCGCGTGATGTAGATATACAATTCCTAAATATGCAATCTAAGATGATAAATAGTTGTTTATTTTCTTTTTGCAATGAAAATCCTAGCTATTAAGGAAAGAGAAATGAAATTCTTTCAACATAGAGCAGAGAGCACACACTAGATGCACTTTTCCTAAATCAACTTCAGCATGCAGTCTTAATGAAAATGCACATGCATGTATTGTTTTTCAGTTTCCTTAATGTGAAAATGACAAAAATAAAACAAAGTATAGATCGAAACTATCTCCTTTCAAAGCGACAGTACTAACAATTTTCTTTTCAAAAAACGAAAGTAAAGCCAAGATGACACTTTGCAATTTCGAATTCAAAATTGATTTCGACACTTGAAATACTAATGATTCAAATCAAATACAATGGAAAAAGTGTAATCAATTGTCTAAAAGAGGAATGCTTTGTAATACTCTTTTTCTTGACTGAAAACGACACTTGTGACACTTTCAAATCAAAGGACGACAATTCGATTAAGCTACTATTTGCACAAGAGAACTGTAAATGACGAAAAATACGTAAAAAACATTCACAATTCTTTATCGATGGAGGCTGAATAATGCAAAGGAAGATGGTTTCAACAGAGATATACTGATCACAGACAGCAAAACTACTAAATAAGCTGAAGACAATGAAGAAAAAACAAAAATCTGGAGGTAGAAACAGTCTCATCTGATCATTGCACCTGTAACACAGGGAAACAGGGATGCATCTCACCTACATCACACGGTAGGTGCAATGCATCTAGACTGCCAAGAAGAGATAGTGCGATGGTCCAGGGACGAGATTGAGCTTGGTTTTTTGCTCATAGTTTGCGGCTAAGTTCAGGGATTTAGGATGAGCTAATGATTGTCAGTAAACACAAAGTATAGGGGATGATCTAATGAGGCTATTTGAGCTACCACCAGGGCACTTAGGATGTTTGCAAGCTAGATGTTCAGTTCATAAACCAACCCGGAGATTGAATGAAGTAGCATTGATCTACATTGCAATTGCATTGCAAAAGAATTTCGAAGGCTAGCTGGCTTAACTTCAGGCTCCGTCTATGGTTTATAAAGCAAACAGCAATAACAAAACAAACAAAATATTTTCTCCCCAGTGGAGTCACCATTTTGTTATTAGGAAAACTAGTGTCTATTTAGAGCTACTAGTCCCACTAAGACGGGTAGCTATCTTAGAAACAAACAGATTAAAGTTGTGTTTTCCTTTATGAGAGATAGATGAGAGAGAAGCAAAAAGCACCAACCTCGGTCTTTCGCTAGTCTCCTTGCTTGTTTCCTCTCTCCTTTGATAGAGCTTTCGCCACTCCTTCCTCACTTGTCCCGCTTCAAAGAACACCTGTAGAGCCAAGGAAAAAAAATACCATCAAAGCATAGAGATCTATAACCATAAATAATGTAGGATCAGATGTACATTAACCATATAAATGCATACACAAACAAGATTCAGAGATATACAAGCATATGGAGGAAAATTCAAATAGATTTATTGATAGAAGTAGTAGAAGAGAGGATTACAACTAGGCTGTCTGATCCAACATCATCCTCCCAGCATGAAAGCCCTCTTCACCTCATACAAAGAAAGATCATCCAACAATGTCTTCAAAGAGAAACCAACAACACTTCCTTTCAAATTACAAAATTCCAGCCTTTGGATCTCTTGGATGAGGGATCCATATATAGATGTTTACAGGAGAGTGAGTTAGCTTCTAGGATTTTGATTAGTGTCATTTCACTGATAGTTCTTGGTTCCACTTGGAGATTTCAGATCTCTTACTCATCCCTGGGCGAATTCAGAGAGGCAAGTGTCATATGAGTAGTTTCTAGAAGATTCTATGGGTTTCCACCTAGCACACTGCTTCTGCCATTTGTTTTCTCTCACTCATCACACCCTACAGAAGGGTTTTCCAGTGTGCACCACACCCCCCATGTGTAATAGGTGAGATGCATCGCACCCTATGCATGGAGCAGTCTGTATGGTCCTGTTTTGACCAGTTCTGAGTAGTTTTTCATGGAGAACTTCTGGGAGATGATGTAATTAGCTGACCTTGTTCCTTTATGGTATGAAACAACACTTTTAGGGGTTTAGAAGCCCTTGGTTTATGGACATATGTGATTGGGGTTGCAGTGCCCAAATATGTCTATAACAACAGGTAGCCTCCCTTTAGTGCCCACAAGATGACTACTTGTTCCACTGTAAAGGTATTGCTCCCTCTCATCCCATCCCCTCTTAGATTTATATATTGTATTCCTCCTTGATTACCTCTACACCATCACCTTCAATGGTGAATTTAGATGATGCCCGACTCCTGATAACTCCCCCAGACTTCCTTCTCATGTTGATTTATCATTTGACCCCTCTTGTTTTCCCCTTTCGCTGGTGGTGTTGTAGCGACTACCACCACCCTCCAAAATTTTGGTTCGCATGAAAATTTTAGAGCCTACCTCAGATCCTACAATCGATTATCCTTTTTTACTTGTTGGTAACCTGATGATTTCAAGCTCCCCTCCTTGATCTTAAGAGTTGTACGTGTTCTCATCTTCATGCAGCATGTGTCATATTTGGGCATAGGGGTTGATGGTTGCCATGTAATGGGAATGTTGTCTTACTTCAAGGGAATTTTGTGTGTATCAATCATTGTCATCACATAGACATGTTTCATACTCACCTCATGCGCTCATGTCACGAAGGTTATTGCATCAAGCAAAGTATGTCTTATGTATTTTAGATAGTCTATGTTGTGTCACTAAGTGTTTGTGTGCAATCATAGTTGAGTCCTATCAATGTTTACATATGTTTTATTGATCTCACACTTAGCCATTTTCCCAAGCAACCTAGCCTCATCCAGCTTCTTGGAACTATGCACTTTGCTTCTGCCACCATCAAGCTTCCTCCCTTGCCAGCTGAAACCATGTAGTGTGTAGAGACACCAACCTCCTTTGCCTGCTGAAACCACATAGCCTGCAGAGGCCCCAGCCAACACTACTCTCCAAAAATGTGTAGAGCAGTCCAGATGCACTGCACTCAAAAATTGCGCAGAGGTGTCCTCCTAGGACCCCTCTCCCACACAAGTGCCTTGAGTCTCAAAAATGCGCAGTGTTGTCCAAGTTTTCTTGTTTATCTTGCATGCAAAAACACAGACGGGCCTCCCAGGGCCCCACTCCAGCAACAATCACTGCCCACTGAAATCGTGCAAATCTACCTCTCAGTGACTACAGGAAAAGGTGACATGGTGAAATCGCTTCCAAGGAGTTGAGGAGAAGTACCAAGGAACCGGGTAATGGAAAAGATTAGGACCACATGCAAACTCCACTGGATGCATGATCATCTTGAGGGTACGTATGGTAAGCAAGGAACATCTTCTGAAGTATGCCTCTTAGTTGATTTTGCAGGACTACTTGTCATTTTCATATCATCCTGTCCTCAGTAACATTCATGTGTACAATTGGGAAAAGTCATCTCATGTGTCTCTTCTGCATGTCTTGCTTCTTTTCACTTGTTCGACCAACTGTCATCTTCTACATGTTGATTGATATGTCATGCTTGCAACCTCATCCTGGTGATGTTGAAGGTTGTGTTTGATTTGGGTTCGTCATGTACACATCTATTGCACTCACACACAATGTTGTATGCACTATTGCACAAGTATCATCACAGTCATTCAATGATCCATCACAAGCATCATGCTTGTCGCTGGCACTGTCGGTCAGTCATGTTGAGCATATGTTGGGTTGATGGTTTGAGGCACCTTGCCGTCAAGTTATGTTGAGTGTGTGTTCGCAATGTTCACATATGCACGAATTCAGTCGTTCACACACTTAGTCATTTTGCTGAAGTTCTAATGACTGGATCACCCTCTAACAGTTGGACCTCCACCTTGAAATCGACTCGATCGAATACCACCTAGAACAATGCAGAAATGTCCAACAAGCTATTTCAATATGCGCTGACTGTAAGCTGATCATCCAACTCTTCTGCTAGTCAACCAGAGAGTTTGACTGGGCAGTCACCCGGGGACTCACTCCCCTAAAAAATTGTGCAGAAGCTACAGACCTTGCCTGCTCCGCTGACTGAGAAAATTGCGCAGACACAAAATGTTCATCCCTGTCCCCCCTGCAAGATTGCGCAGTTTTTCTAACCAATCACAAGTAAGCCGGCCAACAACTCACCCAAAAATAGCTCACCCAAAAACTACGTAGATTTCTGAGCAAGCCCCTTAGCAGCCTAGCACCTCGCTCAACTTAGAAACTATGTAGAGGTGGTCAGCAGGCCAACCTCCTAGTAATTGTGTAGATTTTGTCTCCAGTAAACCCTGTAGTTCGTTGCCAGCTCCCTCTAGGAATTGCGTAGTCTTTTTTGCCAAGCCTCCTAAAGCCCACATCCTACTCCCTTAAGGAATTGTGGAGTTTTTGCTACCAAGGCCCTTTACTACATAAAATGCTTCACCCTAGAAATTGTGTAGATTTTCCATCCAGCCGAGCCAGATCCCGTGGTAAGTCACTGCATATATGGATTGTCCATCTCAGTCTCCCAGTGACCTCTGCGCAATTTTCACCAACAATGCCAAGATCTTACATCCTAGCTCGAAGCTCACCTCATGCAGCTTGGAATACTTGTCCTTGCTCCTGGTCACCTGCATACAAAAGCGAACGATCATGCATCATGGTAGAATAGGAGGTTGATTGATTTGATGTCATCTCGTCATGAGTGATTGTAGATACAAGTACATGAAAAAACATGACGCGACAATGAATGGGATGGAAAAAGAGAGTACATGCAAATGGATGTGTTCATGAACGGACGAAACATGTGAAGAGACAGTTTCACGAATGGACAAAACATGTGAAGAGACAGTTTTGTGAATGGATGAAACATGCGAAGAGACAATTTTGCAAACGGATGAAACATGGGAAGAGATAGTTTCGCGAGCGGACGAATGACAAAACATGTGAGGACATATTTTTGTGAATGAACAAACATGTCAAGCATGCCAAAGTACAAAAAAAGGAAGAATGTGCACATGCAACATCAAGCGAACCCAATGACCATCGAGGACTCTGCACAATTTGCCATGCGGAGGTGAAGCTATGATACACCAAGAAGACATCCATCACTCAACAACACTGCAGCTCGACATGCACACCAATAGTAGCATGAACATACCAACATTGTCATGTTGCGTCATGTCACGAGTCATGTCGGCCACATCACTACTATGGGCCATAATGTTGTCAATGAATGTAATGCAAAGTGGAAGTCCATGAGGCCCACTCATAATCTGAAGAGTCATGTAATCTAAAAAGTCATGAAAGTCAAACAATCATGAGGGAAGTTTAATAGTCATAAGGGCTAGTTTTGCTGTTGGCTACAAATACCCCCTCATTTGTACATGGAAAGGAATTTTCACTTTGGCTCCTCCCGCATAGCATTGAGAGTTTGTAATCTTTTCTTTGAGGAGCGAGTAGTGGCTCCAATGCCCCACCCACAGAGTTAGTTATGTATGATGTATCAATGTGTCTTGGAACTTTTTCTTAGTTTAGAATTATTCTCACAGGTCAGAACATTTTCTCACATGTGTTGTAACTATTTGTAAGAATTAATCTTGAACACTTGTAATACATGTTGTTTTAATCTGTGTTAAACAATTGAACTCATTCAGTTGTTCGAATGCATATATTTATGAAAATGTGTTGTATAAGTTGTTAATGATGTCCTTCCCGTGTTGGTTACCTCCTGAACATCAGACATAAACTTTTACGAAACATGTTATAACAATCGTCACACTCACCTGGACTATGTGTTGGGTGTTGCACATGCTATCTTCCTCTGTGTGTTGTGACTGTCGCATCCATGTGGATTAATCTTTCAGAAGTTGTGCATGTCCTGTTGTGTTTTGTATCTCTGATAGAGTTGGGACTTCCTCCCATATGACTTGAGACTCACTCCCACCCTCTCTCTACTTTGAAATAACCTTGACACAAGTAACACTATCACTCACAAGGCACGTGAACCTCGTTGTTCGAAGACAAAGCAGAACACTCTCTCGTGTTGAAAAGAAAGAGCTAAGGCATATATTTAAGATAATGGCAACTGGGCCATCGTACTGGATGGGACTCCTACACCAAATGGTGTGAGGTCTAGTTGGGACTTCATATCGAGGTGATCCCCTAATATTGGCGGGTCCAGTACCGTCAACATTTTGGCACTAGAAGGAGGGCTAGATGACAATATGAGCCCTTACATCCTGTTTTGAATATTTTCATATCTGTCATGGATATCATCAGACTCCTCCCTTCACGATGTCTGTCTATTGCTGAACTTGTTGACATCACGAGGGAGTTTTATGATCTCTTGTTAGAATTCACTTACAATGGTGAAGGTGAAGTAGCCTGGCCTGAGTACTTACAAGACTTCTATGTATTTATTGATGATGCAAATGAATTCTTTAATGAAGAGGCCAACTTGTTGCTTTCACACACACTTCGTGAATCCCCACAACGATGGTGCAATAGCCTACCACCCGACAGCGTGCACTCACTTGAGCAGTTCTATGATCTCATTGAATCTACTTTCCATCATTTTGATCTGGAACCTCTTGACAAAAAATTGTTAAAACAATGGAAGACTCCACAAGAATCACCTATGGATTTTTGGCAGTGCTTCCATGTATTGCAGTTTCAAGCTCCGAAAAGCCAGATGAAGTTTCAATATCTTTGGGACAGATTCAAATATTATCTTAACAAATCAGTCAATCCCAAGATGAAGTTGAAGTTCAAACCCCACTCAGCATACTTCGGTGATGGAGTTGCGCAATCACAGATGGACATAGTCGCTTTCATAAGTGACTGTCCATCGTCCCCTCATCAAACAAATTCACACGATAGAGTGATGTGGGAGAACATGCACACATATCTGTTCAATTGTCACATCCTCCCAGCATCACTTCTCTCAATTTTCACGCAGATTTGGTTGTGAAGCCCATGGGTTGTCACATGCATCTGTTACCACACCCTCCTTCTTCGTTTTCTGTTGATCCACCAGATTGCATTGTCTTGTGTTCTTCCGTTAGACTGGAATATACACTTTTTGTGAACGAGGATCAAGCCATCAACAGAGTTGGTGTTGCACAACCAACCTGCATTGTCATTCATGATGAGTATGACTGGGAATCTAAGCATGAACCCGTGGTGAAGGATGACCCCCTTCTATCTGCACTTCCTTCGCTTTTTCCTGACATTGTTGGTGATTCTGTTATCTATGATTGTCCTTGTGTTAATCTATCCATGGATGCATCTACTTTCGATCATTTGCAGAATGCATCGGATGTCAGTACATCTTTTGATAGCGGAGAGGACAAATTATTCATTAAAAATCCACTTGATCCTTCATCTACAATTTCCAGAAATGCAGAGGGTGAACATTCTTGCTTCTCATCTACCCCTTTGTATGATTCATCAAATCATGAGGGTGCTGACAAAAATCTTGGATCTTTTGATCATGGTTGTTGTGATCTTTGTACTTATTCATCTGATCACGATGTTGATTCACTCACTATTAATCTGTTTAGGACACCAGCCTTTGATGATTTATCTATCGACGAAGTGGAAACCCCGCAAGCTATCGAGGCACTTCAGCTTGAGCTAATGGTTATGTCAGGCCCTCGCTGTCCTGAGGTTAGTTCCACTTTTGATCATAAAGTTTGTGAAACACCCAGGCTCCTCATCACTCATTTGTATGCACTGAAGATCAATCCAACACACAGATTTCACTTCCTCTACGAGAATCACATGATCCCATCATGTGCGGACTTGGGGAATCATTCATAGCAAGGACACTTGAAAGGTGTAAGTTATCAATTCTACTCATGTTTTCTTGTCTACCATAGTCAAGAGAGTGCATATGTTTATCATCTGTACAAAGTGTGTCACAACACCATGTTAAGTCTGCAAAATGTTTGTCTTGTGCATTCGCTCTTTTCTTTTCTGTAGATATGTTAGAACTTAGAGTGTGTTGGTGTTCATTGTTATATATTTTGTGTTTAATGGTTCACTTGAATGTGCTTCTCACGAACCATGCCTTCACCAACATGGGCCAGCCAATGCGCTAGTGGATGCATTGGAATTATCACTTCATGTGAATGGCCCTATGCACTATTTAGCATAAGAGTAGGAGTAGTCTTTGCTTCTTGCTTTGCTTTTCTTTCTGGTTCACAGGTTTGTTTTCTTGCTGTCTTGGTTTGGTTCATTTTCTTACTTTCTTTTCTTACTTGTTTTGTGTTCGATTTACTTTCTTTATTACTTGTGTTGCTTTGTTTGCTTTCTTGGTTTGGTTTTGCTTGCTTGTACCCATAGGTCAGCTTCTTGTGAAACCGTGTTTGGCTCTCGAGACAAGCCATGCAAATCTAGGAGGATTTGTACATCTATCAACATCTGGTTATCTGTTGTCCTCTCGCTTTATGACAAACTTGTTGTCTTAATTCGATGATGCCTTGATGGAAAATACGTTCTGTTCAAAGTGAGTCTTGGTGAAAACACAATGCTTGCGCCCTAACTAGTACCACCTACTCTAGTCGGTTGTATTGGGTTAACCCTTGTCAGCTCAGTCAAGTAGAGTAAGGTGAGGGGGAAAACTTTAACAATTATATCAGAGGTATACATAAATACTTCTCTGAAGGAACAACCTCTTCTGCTCTCAATAAGTTGGGATCCCTCTTCCACCTTTGAAATAAATATGTGCCTACGCACAATGCTTTGAAAAATGAAAAATGAAATTATGAAAATTCTAAAAAATGAATAAGGCGAAAGAAGAGAAAGGATTCCTGCGCAGATAGGTGATGCAAGTAACTCTGTTGGGGTATTGACTAGGATCGCTGGAAGAGGAGCGATGCTTGTGTTCCTACGTGACTCCGTCGGGTATTGTGCAAGCCTGTTGCTAGCAAAGCAATACTAGAGATGAAACTTAAACTCTAACTGTCATATTACTAGTGAAACCATATACCCCTCATCCCCAATTGAAACAACTAATTTGACTTGGCTTGGAATGTGTGTTGATCGATCAAGAGAATGGTAGGGACTACATCTTTCAATCAAGCTAGTGTGGAAATCACGATGATCAAAGAATCAAACAATACTTCCGGAAGGGTTAGACTCGATTTTCACGAAACAAGGTCCATTCAAAGTGTTGTAGTTCTACCAGTGTGTTTCCAAGTGTTGTAGCGGCTACAACCAACCTCCAAAATTTTGGCTCGCATGAAAATTTCAGAGCCTACCTTGGATCTTGCTATCGATTACCCTTGGTCACTTGTTGGTAAGCTGATGATTTCAAGCTCCGCTTCTTGATCTTAAGAGTTGTCCGTGTTCTCATCTTCATGCAACATGTGTCATATTTTGGCATAGGGGTTGTTGTTTGTCATGTAAAGGGAATGTGTTCTTTATTCAAGGGAATTGTATGCATATGAGTGATTTTCATCACATAGACATGTTTCACACTCACCTCACACACTCATGTCATGAAGGTTGTTGCATCAAGAAAAGTATGTTTTATGTATTCCAAATGGTCTACGTTGTGTCACTAAGTGTTCGTGTGTGACCATAGTTGAGTCCTATCAATGTTTACATGTGTTTCACTAATCTCACACAACCATTTTCCCAAGCAACCTAGCCTCATCCAGCTTCCGGGAACTGTGCACTTTGCTTCTGCCACCATCAAGCTTCCTACCTTGCCTGCTGAAACCCCCTAGTGCGAAGAGACACCAACCTCCTTTGCTTGCTAAAACCCCACAACTCGTAGAGGCCCTAGCTAGCATTGCTCTCTAGAAATGCATAGAGAAGTCAAGTTGCACTGCACTCAGAAATTGTGCAGAGGTGTCCTCCCAGAACCCCTGCCCCACAACAGTGCCTTGAGCCTCAAAACTGCACAGCGTTGTCCAAGTTGTCTTGTTTGTCTTGCATGCAGAAACTGCACAGAGAAGCCTCCTAGGGCCCCATTCCAAGAGCAATCATTGTCCCCTGAAATTACGCAGATCTACCTTTGAGTGACTATAGGAAAAGGTGACATGATGAAATCGCTTCCAAGGAGTTGAGGAGAATGACCAAGGAACCAGGTAATGGAAAAGATCAGGACCCCATGAAAAATCCGCCAGATACATCATCATCTTAAGGGTAAGTATGGTAAGGAACATCTTCCAAAGTACGCCTCTTAGTTGAGTTTGCAGGAATTCTTGTCATTGTCATATCATCATGTCCTCAGTAACATGCATGTGTGCAATCACAAAAAGTCATCTCATGTGTCTCTTCTACATGTCTTGCTTCTTTTCACTTGTTTGACAAATTGTCATCTTCCACATGTTGATTGATATTTCATGCTTACGACCTCATCCTGGTGATGTTGAAGGTTATGTTTGAGTTGGGTTCTCCATGTACACATCTATCACACTCACACACAATGTTGTATGCACTGTCACGCAAGCATCGTCGTAGTCATTCAATGATCCATCACAATCTTCATGCTTGTCGCTCGCACTGTTGGTCAGTCATGTTGAGCATATGTTGTCTTGATGGTTTGAGGTGTCTTATCATCAAGTTATGTTGAGGGTGTGTTTGCAATGTTCGCATATCCACAAATTCACTCGCTCACACACTTAGGTATTTTGCTAAATTTCTGACGATCAGATCACCCTTTAATAGCGGAGCTCCACCTTGAAATTGACCCAACCAAATGTCACCTAGAACAACATGAAAGTGTCCAACAAGACATTTCAATCTACGCTGACTACAAGTTGATCATCCAACTCTCCTATTGGTCAATCAGAGAGTTTAACCGATCAATCACCTCGAGACTCACTCCCCTAAAAAATTTCACAAAAGCTATAGACCTTTCTCGCTCCATTGACTGAGAAAGTTGCGCAGATAGGCAAAGTAGACATCGAATGTCCGTCCTTGTCCCCCCTCCAGGATTACACAACTTTTTGAGCCAATCACTAGTAAGCCAATCAACTGCTCACCCAGAAAAATGTGCAGATTCCTGAGCAAGCCCCTCAATAGCCCAGAACCCCACTCAACTTAGGAATTGTGCAGAGGTGGTCAGCAGGTTAGCCTCCCAACAATTGCACAATTTTTGTCTCCAGCAAACCCTGTAGCCCGCTGCCAGCTCCCTCTAGGAACTGCACATTTTTTCCTGCAAAGCCTCCTGAAACCCGCAACCTGCTCCCTCCAGGAATTACACAATTTTTGCTGCCAAGGCCCTCTCCGACACAAACTTCTTCACCCCTGAAATTTCACATATCTTCCCTCCAGCCGAGCCAGATCTCGCAGGTAGTCACTACTGATCCGGATTGTCCATCTCATTCTCCCAGTGACCTCTGCACAATTTTCACCAATTGTGCCTAAAGCTTGTATCCTACCTCAAAGCTTGTCTCGTGAAATTTCACAGCCTTGTCCTCTCTCCCGGTAACCTACATACAAAAGCGAACGATCATGCATCATGGTAGACTAGGAGGTTTATGGATTTGATGTCATCTCATCATGATCGATTGCAGATATAGGTACATGAACAAACATGACACGATGACGAATGGGATGAACAAGGAGAGTACATGCAAAGGGATGTGTTCATGAATGAACAAACAGATGAAAAAAGTGAAGAGACATTTTTGTGAACGGACAAAACATGCGAAGAGACAGTTTCACAAACGGACAAAAGATGAGAAGAGATAGTTTCGCGAATGGACGAAACATGTGAAGAGACAGTTTCGCGAGAAAACAAACAATGAAACATGTGAGGAAAGATTTTCACAAATGGACAAACATGTCAATCATGCCAAAGTACAAAAAAAGGAGAAATGTGCACATGCAACATCAAGTGAACCCAATTACCATCGAGGACTCCGCACACCTAGCCATGCAGAGGTGAAGCTGTGATACACCAAGAAGACATCCATCACTCAAAAACACTACAGCTCGACATGCGCACTAGAAGCAACATGAACATAGCAGCACTATCATGTTGAGTCATGTCGAGTCATATTGGCCACATCACTACTATGGGCCATACTATTGTCAATGAATGTAATGCAAAGTGGAAGTCCAAGAGGCCCACACGTAATCTAAAGAGTCATGTAATTTGGAAAGTCAATAAAGTCAAACAGTCATGAGGGAACTCGAATAGTCACAAGGGCTAGTTTCGCCCTTGGCTATAAATACCCCCTCATTTGTACATGTAAAGGACTTTTCACCTTGGCTCCTCCCATATAGCCTTGAGAGTTTGTAATATTTTCTTTGAGGAATGAGTAGTGGCCCCAATGCCTTACCAAAGGGATTAGTGATGTATGGTGTATCGATGTGTCTTGGAACTTTCGCTTAATTCAAAAGCCTGCTCACAAGCCAACACGTTTTCTCACATGTGTTGTAACTGTTTGTAAGAATTAATCTTGAACACTTGTAATACATGTTGCTTTAACCTATGTTAAATAATTGAACTCATTCAGCTGTTCTAATACATATATTTATGAAAATGTGTTGTATAAGTTGTTAACTTTTTCCTGCCCGTGTTGGTTACCTCCTAGAAATCAAATGAAAATTTTTACGAAACCTGCTATAATGACTGTCGGACTCGCATAGACTGCTTATTGGCTGTTGTACGTGCTATCTTCCTTTGTGTGTTGTGATTGTCGCATCCGTGTGGATTACACTTCGGGAAGTTGTGCATGTCCTGTTGTGTTGTGTGTCTTTGATAGAGTTGGGACTTCCTCCCATCCGACCTGAGACTCACTCCCACCCTCTCTCTCTCTCTGTTGTGAAAGAACATTGACACAACTAACACTAGCACTCACCAGGCACATGAATCTCGATGCTCAAAGAAAAAGCAGACCACTCTCTTGTGCTGGAAAGCAAGAGCTAAGGAATATCTTTGAGATAACAGAAATTGGGCCATCATACCGGATGGGAATCCTACACCAAATGATGTGAGGTCTAGTTGGGACTTCATACCGAGGATATCCCCTGATGTTGGTGGGTCTAGCACTGTCAATAGGTTGCCAAGAATCCTTTAACTATTCCCCCTCCAGATCCATTTACTTTCCCACCTGACGACACCATCCCTATCCCTCCTAATATTGACCTCTTGATCTCTGCTTCTATTCCTCCGCTTGAACCAGCCATATCTCCGACTAATCAGTATACTAAGGACTCCTCCTTTGCTTTCCCTCACAACTCTATCGGGAGTGACTTTAATTTCCTCCTTCTTAACCTTGAGATGGACCTTAATTGCCTAACCATTCATAAGGTAAATTCTCCTAGATCTTCCCCTCATATCAGTCCACATTCATCCATTAACATCACAATTCGTAAAATTCATAAAAAGGATAGTTGAAATTTCAGAGGGTATCCTAGGCCACTTTCAAACCTCTTTTCTGACTTTGTTGACCTTCAAGATGTTCCTATTATTTTTACTTCAGATTCTCGGGCACTTAGAGCACCACTGCCCACCTTTGTGACTCCATGATGAACATCCTTTCCATGAACATTAGGGGTTTGGGGAATCACTCCAAACAATTGCTAATCAAAAACATTATTTTGGATACTTGTCCTTCTATTGTTCTCATTCAGGAATCCCTTGTAGACTCTCCTTGGGCCATTACATATTTTAGAAAAATATGCCCATTGATGTTGTTGTATCAACTGGTACTTTTGGTGGCCTCATTTCTCTGTGGGATCCTAGTCACACACTTTTCCATGCTTTCAGTTTTTTTTACAAGAATATTACTCTCAGGACATATAAGGGGTATCTCTAATTGCATTCATATTCTTAACATGTACGCTCCATGTCAATAATTTTTGACATTATGGGAAATAATCAACCATAGTAATATTCTGAAGATTAATGGAATCATTCTAGATGGAGATCTAAATGCCACTCTCATGGCAAAGGAATCATGGGGGTTGCATTGTGGAGAAGACCCTATGGATGATAGCTTATATAATCTCTTTGTTTATTGCCACTTGTTGGATATTTTCCCCTTCCCTCTCGCTCCAACATGGAACAACATGCAGGTTGGTGAGGAACATATTGGGAAGTGGCTGGATTGATTTATGGTTCATGAAGATCTGATTGAGAGGCTTCGTACTGTTGTACTGTTCAACCACCCCCATTTTAATATATTATAAATTTCCTATGAAATTTATTATATTAAAATAGGGACAATTTAGTTTTAGAAAATTAACATATATAAAAAAAAATTGTTAATAGGGAACTATAACCAAAGTTTAATACTTAGGCTTTTTAATTAAAACCAAAGTATTAAACCTTGATTATCCAAAAAGAAAATTTTAATAGCCCCTGCAACCAAAACTATACTTAGGCTTCAAAAACCTTAAGTATTTAAAAATATGGTTTATTTAATCAAAAGTAGAATAATTGGATTTTTTGATTCCCAAAGGTTTTAGCTTTATAAACTCTGACTCTTCCAAAATCCTGCATCGCAAAGTTGATAATGGTTAAGACTCCCTCGCATCGTAAATAAACAAAGTTTCATAAATAAAAGACCCCTATCCCAACTTCATTGCAATTGCGATATAAACTGGACCTATGAGGATTATTCAATAAACTTCATTAAAATCCCACGTCCATGACTATCACAAAAGTTCCAAAAAACTTAAGCCTTAACCTATCTCTTTTGCGATATGCGATAAAGTCCACGGCTATCGCAAAATTTTCCAAAAAGTTTAAGTCCATACTTCTGCCTTATCCCGATTGCAATATGCGATTAAGCTCAGACTCGACAGGATTATAAAATCCATTCCATAAATCCTCTGTGTTCAGAGCTATCGCAATTTCAAAAATTTCATGCCCCACTACCTATGCCGATATGTGATTGTGATTAGTCCAGTCGACCACTGATTGCAATATACAATAAATTCCAGACCTGATGAGATTATTCACTCCAATTCATAAATCCCCCGCGTCCATGCAATTGCAAGAATCACAGTCTTAAACTTTTCTGATGTCGATTGCGATTTTCGATAAGCCCGAGACCCAAAAAAAGTTATATGGCTATCGCAATTGTTTTAGCCATGCCACTTATTCTAAAGACTCCTTCCAAATGAGATTACGATATGCGATATCCTTCCTCATGCCGATTATGATATGACATCATTTGTGATATCATACTCCACATCATCTACCACGCAATCACCATGTCATTATTCCATATGGATCCACCATGTCATAGTGACATCACCATGATGTCATCCCTTACGTCATCCCACAAATGGAAAATCGCAAATCTTTCAAGACTGTTGGTGTTGTATCGCTTCGTTATTGTGATATACGATATAATCGAACCCAACAGGATTATATAACTCAATCCATAAATTCCCTCGTCCATGCAATCATAAAAGTCACGGACCTTAAGCCATTCCTCCTCTTCCCATTCCAATTGCAATTTGGTCTTATTTGGATTTTCGTCTATTTCAATAGAGATTCTCCTTGCTTGAAATATGACAATAATTCAACTCTCGGCCTAAAAACGCAATTGCAATTATTTTGAGCTCCACCCCAGGTCTAAAAACTATTGTGATTTGTGATAAGACCATAAAATTATAGCTTGTCTTACCACAACCTCACTCCTTATTACTCTCCATGATGGTTGTGTTCAAAATCTATTACGACTTTAAGTTTTTCCTAATTTCTTGCAAAAGTGATTTGTTTCAAATAAAACTTTCTTATCAGTCTCATTTATTTCTAGCTTATTGATTCCTGTTTTCCTTGTTCAAGTTCATGATAGGGGAAGACAATTGTGTTGATAGGAGGTGGTTCAGTTCAAACAAACAGACAACCATCCAGAGAATCCGATGGAACAAACAAAGTTGATGAAGACAACAAACCACTTTCAGAACATTGCTACCAAAAAACTGTTTTTCTTTAAGGATATTGAAGGGATCTGTTTAAATACCCTCAATGCTTTGGACAATAGATTCAATTGTTTTCTGCTATTTAATCTTGCTTGTTGTATGAAATAAAGGTCCTGAATTTTATGAAAAAAGGCTTACGAAAGCTCACACTATTGTACTTTCAACCTTTTCTCAATATAACGACAGGAACATTGTTTAAGAATTTTCATAAAGAATTTTGAGAAGTTGCACTACTGTACTCCTGGAATCATCTTTGTGGGAAGGAATAAATTGCTACTATTTATTTTTTGAGGTGAGCAATGTACATCTGGTATTTCTATCTTTGTATCTCTGTTTTTTTCATAAATAAATAGTGAATTTATCTTTTCAGATTGCCTATTACATGGTATTTAAAGAACAATGTTACATGTATTCATTTTTGATCATGCTGCCATTGATATTTTTTACATGTTAAACAATTTTCTTTGATAGTCTAAATGTGATATAAGCTGTACACATTATTTTGATTAACTATTTAATCAAAGTAATCATCTTGAAATATTTTCATTTCCATTGGTGTTTGAGCAATCTATATTGTCATTTACTAAGGAAAATCATTATAGATCGCATCCAGATAAATGTTAAACAATCTCAGGTTATAGAGTAGATTAATGCATATGTTTTCCCATTTAATTCATTACTGCAAATCCATCTATTTCACTTCACTATAAGCATTATACATTCATTCAATAACCTTTCATTGGGAAACTGGTCCCATTATCCCTAGTCAGAGCCACTACCTAAATGGAAAAGGAGTTGTCTTAAGGTCTAGAATGGGTGGTTTTCCCCCTGTGTTGAAGCAACGATTTTTGAGGCATCCACAGTTACCTAATGTCTTCTATTTACAGGACATACATCTCAGACCATACTATTATTATCCTAAGTTGGAGAATGGAGAATGTCTGCAAAGAAATCCCATTCAAATTCAACAAAGCATGACTGCTTGAACCAGGATATGATGACCTAATTCATACCTTTTGGTCTGAACTATCTGATTTCATAGAAGATTCAACAAAGAGTGCATTGGTCACTAAGCTCAATAGAATTAAATCTAGAACCAAAACTTGGGAAAGGAATAAGAAAGAACAGATGATTGTGAAACTCAGGGATATTAGTCGAAATTTTTCTGATTTCGGCAAGTCCTTAGAGGATAAAATTCTATCTTAGCAGGATCTCAACCAGCTAAAATTGTTGGAAGAAAGAAAAAATGAGATCTTGAAAATTCAAGACATTAGCTAGAGACTCAAGAACAGAGCAACGTGGTTGCATGAAGGTGAAAAAAACACCAAATTCTTTTCATAGGTATGCTACTCATCACAAACACTCCAATACTATCTGGCAGATTGAGACATCGGAGGGGCACATTATGAACACAACCTTTAATATTCAAATTGAAGTAGTAAAGTTTTTTGAGCACTTCTATAAAGCCAGGGAGGATGTGGATTTTGAAGATCATCTCTGGGCACTTAACTAGTATCCAAATATGTTTGATAATATTGCAAATGATGAACTATACTTCCCTATTACATTAGAGGAAATTAAATAGACTCTGGGGTGCTTTGCAAAAGATAAAAGCTCAGGCCCAGATGGATGGATTGCAAAATTCTTTATTCACTTCTTTGAGCTCATGGGAGAAAGCCTACCGATGATTATGGAAGAAGCCAAAACTAGTGGAAGGATTTTGGGGGCCATCAAATCAACATTTTTAGCTCTCATTCCGAAAACATCATGCCTAAAGAACCTCTGGAAATTCAGGCCTACTTCCCTGTGCAACATTGTATATAGGCTCATTTCTAAGGTTATTTCCAGATGTATTAAAAAGGTTTTATCCACACACACCTCTAGAGAACAATTCGATTTTCTTAATAATCGACAAATTCATGATGCGATCGTTGTGGCCCAAGAGCCCATTTACACTATTCATACATGTAAGAAGGAGGCTGTGGTAATGAAAAATGATCTTCATAGGGCATTCAATTGTGTTGATTGGTCATTTATTAGGCTTACCCTATACAAGATTGGCCTCTGAGTAAACAAAGTGGAGTGGATCATGGCCTGCATCACCTCGACCTGCTTTGATGTGCTCATCAATGGATTTACAAAAAAAATCTTTAAGGTGGGTCATGGTCTCAGACAATGATGCTCTCTTTCCCCTCTTATATTTTTGCTTGTATGGTATCAGTCTTAAAATCAAAGAGCCTCAATCCTGTGAAATTTTTCATCGACTGAATATTACTAGTTATGTCAATATTACACACTTTTTCTTTGTGGATGATATTTTAACATTTGGTATTATCTCTAGAGCACAATGGATTGCTTTACATTACATTTTTAATAGATTTGGTGCAGCTTCAAGACTCCTAACAAGAAACAACAAATCTACTCTATATTTTTCAACTAGCGATAGCTCAGATATAGACTATATTGTAGGAATATTCGGAGTATAATCAGCTCCACTAAAAGATGGCATATCCTACTTGGGATATAAACTAAAACCCTGCAGATATAGGACAATGGATTAGCTTTGGTTGGTTGACAACTATAAACAAAATCTATCTAACTGGATTCACAGATACCTCTCATTGGGAGGTAGACGCATTCTGGTATAGGCGACACTACAACAAATTTATGTTTTCTGGGATCACCTCTTTATGATTCCTAGCTCCATTGTCAAAAATATTACATCTATAGTGACCAAATTTTTCTAGAATGGAGTAGGGACTCTGACAAGGATACATCTCTGTAAATGGTCGGATTTGACTATTCCAAAGGATTTTGGAGGGTGGGGGCTCCTGGACAATTACTCCTTTGGAAAACTACTACTCAATAAATCCTTTTGGAGAGCAGTTAATGGAAGCGCATCTTGCATGACATTGTACAATCAAAATACATGAGACATACAACATAGAAGGATTATTCAGAAACACCATTTCATACAAGAAAAATGGATCCATCATTTGGAGGAGCCACTTGAAGATTCTCCCCTGGTGGCACATGAGGATGGAATGAGGGTTTGGGGATGGATGGAATATTTTGATTGACTCAGACAACATTAAAGGAATGAACTGGGAGCATAACTTACAGGGAAACTTAGTAGACATCATCAACAAAAATTGATATTTTTTGCTCGGCCAATCTATAAGAGGCTATCATAATTGTTTTCCTATACAAAAGGAAGCATTAGAGATGGGACTACCTCGACAACATGCAATCAAATGGCATTATTATACCACCACACTTAGTCAGTTTGGTCTTTTTTACAACGCCCGCAAAGACCACATTACTTGGGGTGGGAAACTGCTTAATCAAACGCCAATCATCGCCGAAGCCTACAAATTCTATATTACTTAGAGATATAATCTTTGACAGACTTCTTGGTTCTTCAAGGAACACTCAAGGAAAAGTGATGTCCATATACATCATTTGGGAGATTTAGAATGCAAGGAACCATTATATCTTTGAAGGGAAGCCCATCGATTACAACTGCATTTGTTTCAAATTTATATCATGGGCGAGCGAAATTTCACTGGACACAAGTGAAAAAAAGATCAAAGAGAAGATGATATCCTCCCCTCTAATTACTTTTCCCATAGGATGGTTTGATGGTGCATCACAATTGGGATTATGTGATTGTGGTGTGGTCCTCAAGCTAGATAAAAACAAGCAGTACAACCTTCACTGAAATGGTGGCCTAGGGACCAACATCAAAGCTGAAATCATGGCACTTTGGGGGTTTCTCTGGTTTGATGAGGAGAAATACCTGAATATCACCAACATTTATGGAGACTCCAAAGTTATCATAGATGTTATGCAGGGCCACTCTCCATTCGACCCACCTCTATTAGCTGGTTGGATCAACAAGGTTAAACATTTGATGGCCTCCCTCCCATCCTACTCCATCTCACATGTATATAGAGATGACAATAAGGACAATGATCAACTGTGAAAAGCTAGGCTAATAAATCAATTTAGAATCATGCATTACACTCTTTCTGTGGATCAACATATCAGAGAGGTTGGTGAGATCCTCCTATCATAACAATGGATCTTGATTTACAATTTAAACTTCTATTTCACATCCTTTTGATGCTCCTTGTAGTTTGTTGTTTGCTCCCTGTTGTCTGCTGATGCTCCTTCTGGTGCTCTTGGTTTTTCTATTTTTGTATTTTCGAAGATATGTTTTTGATTTGGTACATGGGATTGTACAACACAAGTTGATTTTTGGATGCCATGACACATCTTTTGTCTGCATGGTCTATTTGTTGTCTATCTAGACTATCCATTTTCATTAGATGCATGTACTGGTCTTTTTCCTAATATAAAAAAGCCAATGTTTTTTTCTTCTAAAAAAAATCACTTCTAACATATGGTTCCAAACATTGTGAACTATGTCATTATTTGGGATGTACCTTTTTGAAGATTAAAGTCTCTTAATCACTAAGATGAATGCTCGTTTCCTTTGACAACTATGAAAAGATTAGACTCTATGTAACAAATGTCTGTTAGAATATTTGGATTGATAAAAATCTTTTTAATGACCAAGTATGATATTATTGTGGGATCATTAAACAAATAAATATTTGTTGTGGTTGATTCAAATCATACATAATATATGAATGTGTTGTACAATTCAACATGGGAGAGATGTTGTCACATTAGCATTAGATAATTTTGAATTCAAAATAATTAAAAAATATTTATATTAAAAAAAAAACACAAGCTATTTTGAATTAGAATTTAAAATACAAAATATGGCTAATTTTACCAAAATATTTACAAAATATATAAATATAAATTTATGTTTTTGAGTTAGAATTAAAAAGAAGAAAGATTGTTGATTTTTCCATATATCAATAATAATAAAAACAAAAATACTTATGAAGTATAAACCAATTGCTTTGAGTAGGGTTAAATCCCTTCCATGTCTTAGGTTCAAACCTCATGGGGAGGGGTTGAGGATGAAAGATTTTTTTGGGAAAATTAATAACTTATATATATAACCAAAATGTGGTTTACATGTCATAATATTAATGATAGATAATGCAATAAGTGTGCAATTTCAATGGTAATTTACACCGTTCATTAGCACATAAGTTGACATCTTTATTGAGATCACATAGAACATGGAAATATGCTATTGGAGAGAACTCTTTGGCTACTTTTATAATTTTTCTCATAAGACTTTCTAATGTTTTGTCCTGTAGGAGCCCTTCACCAAATGTGAATAAGGAAATAGTCTCCCAAAATAGTGAGAGAAGCTTTTATTTGGCTCATTGAATCCCATGGTAGAGGGCATAAGCTTTAGCTTAATAATTTATCGTACATCCTAAACTCCATAAATACTCTACAAACTTAACTTATTAGAAACCATAAAGCACCACTCCCTCTCCTATCACTCATCAAACAAAAAATAAATAACTAATTAAACAAAAAAAGTAGCTACCTAACATGTAACATTACATAATAAAAAATAATTTATATAAATGATATATTCAAAACAAAATAATACAAAATTAAAATTAGATTTTAAATAATTAAGAAAAAAACCAATTTAATTTTTTAAAGCTTTTAGTTAAATTGTAAAATAAAAATTTAAAAAAAAACCCTATTATTCTTCACTACTTTTCAAATATATTTATTTTTTAAGTTTTAATTTTCAACCAGATATTTGTATCACTTTTTACTGGAAAATTTTCAACCGCATATTATATAGATTTGACTTTATTTTAACATTTTGATTTTCAAACACATGTGACTTCTTTCCGTATCCTTCTTCATCCGAACACCACTCGTTCACTTACCAAAAAAATCACTTTCATTAAACAAATTACTTTTACGATAATGTGCTCAACCTACCATCGTTGTAATGCTGATACTAACAATTCTTTATAGATGTTTGTTTAAATATTTAAATGTTTACATTATATTATTGTATCTCATGTTTTAAATTTTTATATTTCAAAGGATATAGATATAAACATATGACATAGAGATTATTGAAATTAATTTGAATCTGAATATGTAGAATATTTGAAATATGAGGCATATGGGAGAAAACTATAGTCTCAAATTTCAAAATATTTGTGATACTAAATCATTTGTTTGAATTCTCCCTTCTGTAACAAAGATATTTGTTTATCAAATTTAAATATTTTGAATTTGATAAATAAAGAGGTTTTTATAGAAAAAGAGTTCAAACCATTGATTTAAATTAATTTAAATTCTAGAATTTTTAGTCTTATTAAATCAAATTCTAAGATTTTCCTAAAACTAATTAAATTTCAAAATATTTTTAAAATCTATAATTTAAATAAAATTAACACATAAATATCAACCTCATAGGCATAAAAATCTCTACCTCATCCTTATCTCGATTGCCATTCCCCGATTTGACCCCGCCAGAGTCCGTCCGATTGCAAAATATTCAGGGAATTGACAATGGCTCAGGGGCCACGGCCACTGCCTCTGCCTGTGGATTAAATCACCCAAATGGTACAGTCCATTTCGGGGAGGACTATGTACGCCTGTCAAGATTACTCCAGGAGCCGGAGGATATTCCGGCTCTGATTAAAAGAAAGAAAAGATGATAACCACACCCTCGTCCAAACCAGGAGGTAAAGACCGCCCAAAAGTCTCATAGTATTAAGACCGCAGGATATTGTTACCTTCGTAGTGGGAGACTTCTGACTGTTACCACAGGCAAAGTTATCCTCAACGCGGCGCGGCAGCAACGCAAGGGAAGCGACCTCTACACGGCTCCTCTCGTCTGTTTCATCGACTTCATTCATCATATCTGGTGTTGTTTATTCACTCTGATGTTTATATTTGAATTTGCAGGCTGATAGCTTTTCAAATTTGTAGTGCCATGGCTGGAAAAGCGCGGACCACGCTCTGTTCGATCTGTTCGGCAGGAAGAAGGAATAAAAGAAGGATAAAAGGCATGATGACCAGATGATCATGCAGCTTCCTGGTACAAACACCCACAAACAACCTCAACCTGCAACTTATCATCCCACAGCTGCTGCCACACACAGTCAGGCTCAGTCCGCTCCTTATTATCCAACTCAGTCTCCGCGAGCTGAATACGACCAAGTTCGCCGTCCTGGTTACGAATGACAATATTTTACCGCTCGGGAAACTGAGAAACAACAACACACGGGTGTACCAGGAATGTTTCACAGCAAAGACAGCAATGACTCCAGCTCTGTAAGTCTATTTCTCTCTTAACTAATTCCTTTGTTCATTGATAGCGACAACACGGGTTTCTATGGCATCTATTTCTTGATTGATAATGACGTTTCTTGGTTTCTTGATTGATAATGACGTTTCTTGATTACTTGCATTTGCAGTTTAGCGAAGAAGAGGAGGAGGAAGACCGCCAAAGGAAACCAAAAAAAGCGCTTAAACGTCCTTTTTTAAATAATTAACTTTGAATGGTGGAAATGAATTCTTCATTATCAAAAATTTAAGGGTGGCTGGAACTACTGAATCAACTGAGTCCACTGGAATAGGATATGCTCCTTGCTTTGTTACTGCTTTCACTAGGTCAATAGGTTCCTGGTCAATAACAAGGTAAACCACCAGTGGAGATTACATAAGATCCACGACGACCTGCTGTTGTAACTCGGTGAAATGGGACTGTATATGCTCCTGCCCCTAGCGGAGATGCTGCCCGGTCTGACCCTCGACCAATTCCAAGTCCGATTCCGACTTTTTCAACATTGGAACTTGCAAGAAGGGCTCTGGTTTATATCTTTCAGTAGGGTCTGGATTTCGTAAGCCTGGGTCAGAATCTCGATCTCGAAAATATGAGAAGCTGCAGAGAGTATATACTCTAATAGGCAACTTTATTGAAGTTAACCCTGAAGTAACTGGCTATATAGATCACATGGGTCATAGAAAGAAGTTATGACATTATGAATTTATGGAATATCGTACTCGATGCAATTAACGTTGAAATCTTAAAACTTAAAATGTAATCTAAATTTAGGTTAAATCTTGATTTGTTGCAGTTAAAATGGTTTTTTAACTGCATATTTGGATTCAGCACCTGGAAAACCCCTGGGACGTTTTCATTATGCAGAAAATAGCTATCAAACTTGCGATTCCAATAAATTCCTGCCGGATTTCGACCGGAAAAACCCACCAAAAAAACTTTCAAAAAATCGGGTTATAGACAACTGCTTTTTTTACCCAATTTTATCAAAATAATACAAAAATTTCCATAAAAACACACAAATTTAAAGCCTCATTAGACTGCCCTCAAACACTTTGCTGGCCAAGTGCACCTCTCAAATACTTTGCTGGCCAAATGCACCTCGAGTCGCATGTGCGCCATGCCTCCTCGAAGTTTGTGCAACTCTAATCCGAGATCTGACTAGAATCTAACAGTTGCACTCGACCCAGATAGCTGGATTTCGAAATTATACAAAAGAATTGGCTTCAAAACCATAGACCTAGGACGGAACCATGTGGGTCAAAACCTTGACCCCGATAGCAATTTTAGCTATAGTTGACGAGAAACTTTATGCGTGGTTTTTTTAGTAAGCCCTTCGTTGTGTCGTTCTCGGTTCTGTGAAAGGTTTAACATTGCTTCTCCCGCGATTGACAGACTTACTCCATTCGTCCCCTGTAGACAGGGACTTCTCTGCATATTGTGTTTGTTAGTCGATCTGCAACAACTAATCCAGCGATCAATCCTTCATTGTTATCCTTTGTCGTTGAATTCTTCACTTCCTTTTGCTTTCAGTCAGCTATTTCCGTGTTCTCTGCAACGCTGAATCCTTTCATCAAATTTAGCTTTTCCATGCTATTTTGTCCAGCACATTAGCTCACCTGTGAGGACTTGACTTTCTTCACACACAATCCTGAATTCACATCTACTCGTAATTTCACATCTACTCATAATTACGAGTAACACAAACTCAACATTCATAGGAGATAACTTATCAATTGAAACTTAGAGATCGAAACATAGAGATCAAGCACAAATAAGGAGAATAATTACTCAATCAATATTCATACATAACCTATACAAATTTGGATTGATTATACAACAATTGGATCTTTCCTCTTTTCCTCTAGAACTTCTTTTGGCCATCTTTTCTTCTTCTCTTTCCCTTTTGCCTATTTTCATTTACAAGCATAAACATCTTTTCTTCGTTCTCTTTCCCTTTTGCCTATTTTCATTTACAAGCATAAATTATGCACAATAATAATGGTGTCTTAAGATCCATGAAAGGTGGATTTAATCTTCCATACAAGGAAACTATCACATATAATCCTAAAACTTCTAACTCCTCATAAAATTTCTCGAAATAGTGCATTACATGTAGATGAGGAAATTTCTCCCTCATTTCCTAAATAAATCTCTATCTCTATTTAGACTAGTAAATTAAATACTTATTTTTAATTACATAAATTTGAGTTAAAGGAAATGAAGAGAAACCACTCCCTTCAATAAATGTGGCAAGACCTCCTAGGTCTTGTTGACTTGAAGAAATGTTCCTACATAGTGAAGTAAGAGGTGGCATGTCTCATAAAAAATATAGAAGTGTTAGAATATAAGATGCAATGGAGGAATGATGTGTCTACATGATCTAGACAACTAAAGAGAAAAACATTGTTCATATACAACACAAACATAGAGGGAGCAACCTCAGAAGTGCATAAGAAGAAATGTTGCAGGCAAAAGGACACAATCTTGATAGGGGGGAGGCAAGTTTCATACAAATGAGAAGTAAGCAATTAGAGAAAGTGATTTTTTTGTTAATATCTTAGAGGGGAAGAATATGCATAACAAAGAGGGGGAGAAGCTGTAGTCACTAAGAAAATTTTCATACAAAAGAAGAGTTATAGATAAGGAGAAGAATAAGTTTAGGGGGAGCATCCCTTTTGTCATTGATGTCATAGGGGGAGAATTTGCAAGAACAAGGAGAATCACAGATAGGGGGAGTTCTATAGTATTATTGTAGAACTGACTAAGGGTTGTCATCAATTGCAAAGGGAGAGATTGTTGGAAATATTTCTTTCGTTGATGTCAAATACATGGGGAGATATATTTTCTTCAGTATAAAGATTGGAAAATGAAGATTGTTGGAAATATTGTTTTTGGATTTTTTATGCCCCATTTGGATACCCTATATTTGAATGTGTTTTTACTCCAGTTACTAAGCCCAAATAGGAGAATAATATATATGGTTATAAATCTTATTCTTAGACCTTTCACACGGTATATGACACTCCATCCAACTCCATAGGAATGAGGAGATATGAAACATTTCATTAGGATGACGAATCCAAAGTACAAGCAAGATGACCCAACCAATTTTACAATTCAACCCCATAAGTGAACATACAAACACCATAAATAAAGGGCATATGACTTCATTTTAACAAAAATTCATTGAAGAACAGATATGAGGTCACAAGAAGAGTTGAGGAATAACTTTTGGGGTGATTCTTGGAGTCTAAAGGTGGAACCAAAAAAATTATTTATGGAATGAATGAGCCATCTTGGCATTTTCTCTATATCTTTTCATATATGATATTTCAGACAATGAAACTGGAAGGATACAGATAAAAGATCTTCATGTACCAATTGTTCAAATTTCAAACCTTGATTCACTATAATTTCAGAGATATGGTCAAAGGAAGTTAGGCTTCCTAAATACTCCTAAAATCTTCTTCAAATAAGTTAGTTAGGAATTTCCTCTATAAATTTTGTTCTTGGACGTTTCAGACTATGAAAGTTGGAGGATACATACATGATATCATCATATACCTATAGTTCAAATTATAGACCTTAGTTCGCTATAATTTCAAAGATATAATTTGAGAAATTTAGTGTTCCTAAATGCTCATGAAACATGCGTCAAACAAGTTTGCTTGTCATTTTTTCTATAACAATCTTTTTGAGATGCTTCAAAATGTGAAATTTGGATGATACAAAGAAGATATCTCTAGGTACTTGTAGAAATTTTAGAACTATATTTGAAAAATTGGACACATGGCATGTTGTGAAAATTCGTTCTTGGAAGAAGCCAAAAGCAACAAGTTTAGGGAGAAGTAGACTTGGTGAAAGAAGAAGCACCATGTAAACTTGGTGAAGGAAAAAGAAACTAATAGAGTTGGTGAAGATAGAATCAACAAGTAGACTTGGTGAAAGCATAAATAACTAACATAATTGGTGTCTAAAAATATTTACAACAAAAGGGATTGGCGTCTCTTATAGGTTGGTGCCAACAAAGAAGCAGAGGGGATTGGTGTATCCTGTAGGTTGGTGCCTAAAAAGAAGTAGAGGGGATTGGTGTCTCCTATAGTTTGGTGCCTACAAAGCAACAAAGGGGATTAGTGTCTCATGTAGGTTGGTGCCTACAAAGCAACATAGGGAATTGGTGTCTCCTGTAGATTGGTGTCTACAAAGTAGCATAAGAAATTGATGTAACAGTAGGTTGGTGCCTACAAGATATTTCATATAAAGCAGTTCTATGGTTTTATCCTGTAAGGGTTTCCAGGTATATCTTGTGTTACCTATTCAATTTATGATATTGATGTTTTATGATGTTTGAATGTCTTTAAATAAGTAAAAATTATCATTATACTGATTCACCCCCCCTCTCGATAGAATTGTGAATTCCAATAGATGGGAAGTGAGAGTGCTATGGTTTTAATTTATAGATATTTTTATTAGCGATTGAGAGAAAAATGGGGTAAAAATTCAAATACAAAATAGCTAGGAAATTTGATTGAGGGAAGGAAAAGATTAAAAAGGGAAGAAATATACAAAGAATATTACCTATGAAATAATAAAAAATAGAATAAGTATACAAATTTTATTAAAAGAGGTTTCTAATATTTATTGAGAGAAATATGGTAAGATTTCAACATAAATTTTTAATAGCTAGGGAATTTGATAGTTAAACAAGGAGGGAAATAAATAAAATAAAAAGAGGAATGTTCATAAAATTAGGGGAAAATTAAGAAATAATTATAAGTAGAACGAGATAAATAATTGAAAATAGTTAGGGTGAAAATAAGGAGTAATTAAATAAATATAATAAATAAAAAATGATATTTGTAAAACGATATTCAATGAACCTTTATCTATATATTCTACGAAACATATTTTATGAGGACATGTTGATTCATCTTGACTATTGATTGATTTAAAATATTCTTATTCAATAAGTAGATTTGATAAGGGGAGTGTTTCCATGTGATCCTTAATGTGAAGGAGTATATTTTCATCTCTTTGACTCCCTGACCAACTTTGAACTACTTGTGGAATTTGGATCAAAATGTTGTCACATAGGTTGCCATGTTCATCTGTTCTGTACCACACCTTGGAGGGTTTAGGATCTATGTGTAACATTTGCTAAAGAAAATCTCTAATATGGATATTACCATCTCTAATGGAAGATCGACATAGTGCAAGTCCAAAGTAATTAGTATCCATAATTTCCACTATGTAAAATAGTTGAAGGGTGTTGAGAAATCTAGGCGAATATAGATTATGTGATTTCTCTTGAATTGGTAACTGCTTATGATGTCCTTTTATCTCAACTTTGTTAGCTTCTTCTTCAACTTTATTATTGTGATTTCTATCATCAAACATATACCAAACAATAAAGATCAATGAGACAAGGAGACACAAAATGTAGGTTGTCAACCAAGGCCAAAACCTCTCCTCTTGAGAGGAAAACCCACAAGAATTCTTCTCTTCTTATAAAACTTCAAATGATGAATTCCAAGACCTAAGAGCCTTGACCAAGACTCCTCCAAGACCAAGTAAAACCTCCCCTTGAAGAGCTTCTCTTGAACAAAGTCAATGTTAGTCAAAATAACTTTCCAACAACTGCGTGCTTCCTTTTTGACCTCAATTTCAGACCCGTACTTTTGACTGTGATTCTCGGCACTCCTGCAACAACCCTAACTCACATGTGTGACAAGAATATGGTGAAGTTGGACTCTTTTCTTCTTCCCTTAGGCATCAGTTCCTTCTCCAACAATTTGGCTTGTATTCTAGACAAATATTACTTCAAAACTTAGCTTCTTGTAGTGATTGCAATTCGGTCTACCTGCAACATAATGAATCCCTAATATTTTGCATGCGTGGAAAGAATTATAGCTAAGAAAATTCATATTTCGGTGTTCTTTAAATATTTTTTGTTCTTCATTCCCTTCTTAGGTCTTCTTATCTTATCGTCATTGAACTTGATTTATGGGAGTGGGTGTCTCTAAATTAGCCCGAGTACTACTTATTTATAGTCTTCTATGGTGGTCAAATAGCCTTGTCTTGAAGTCGACTTGTCTCTTCTAATAGGCTGACATATTTTTTGAGGGTTGACTTGTCTTGGAGGAGGCCTTGTGACACTTTGACTTTACAATACATTTCTTTGACTTGATACTAGATTCCCGAAAGGGTCTTCCATACATGACAAAGACTCAATTGACTTGTAGACTCATTAACAAGCCCTAGAAGCACTCAATGGGTTCTTAACCTATAAATCAAATAACCTTGAGCATGAAACCCATGGCTCAAGAATGAAAATAATAAATTTATTTTTCTCTGTACAGAAAATACATAAAATCATGATTACATATGGCATTATGAAGACCAAACCTAGTTACATATTTCAGCACTCCCTCTTAACTGGGGAGGTATTCATAATCCATACATGGTACTTGGACATTCTAAAATTGAAGAATTCTCATAAGAAGAGTCGGATTGGTAAGTCATCTCATAAGTTATCTTATCATCTTACACCATAGCATCTCATCATACCAACTAGAATTGTCACATAGCAAGGCCTTGACCAACATCTTTATCTCTCCACAAGATCAAAACACAATGCTAGAGAAACCAATGACTGATAAACACCATCTTCATTGTCTCTCAAGGCACATACCCCACCTGGGTGTTCAAAGGGTATGTCCCCTTATGACAATTCATGTCTTGGAATAACACATCCTTAAGGAGTTTTCTCTTCGACTAATCTTTCCTATTGGATGCCCTACTACATCCTCAAAGAGTATAGGAATCAATCTCATATGCCTACCCAATCCTCCATTCTTTCTTCATAACATAAAGACAATAATGATGTTTCTATCTATCCCTCTCAACTAGGGAGGGTATACTCATTCCTATAAAAGGAACATACTCAAGTTCCCTCCTAACCAGGGATGTTAAAAAGCTCCCTCTTAACCAGAGACTTGTCTCTAACAACAACTGTCTACTCTTTGGTAGAGATCATGGTGCTATCAACTGCTTGTAGGACTTCTTTCTTTGATTTCATGAACTTCAACGTCTTCATCATGGAGCCTTCATCTTCTAGATCTTCTTCATAGGGAATCAACCATTTATCACTTTCCTTCAATAAACCATAGTGTTGAACCAATTGTCATGTCATCCTTCTCTTCATTGGAAAGTGATCTCCTAGCTTTTATCTGGATTTTCTTCATACAACTACCTTTCCAAGGTCATTTTTCTTTCAGGATCTTCCATCCAATCACATGAGTACTAATTGTAGGTGACATCTACCACTATCTTTTTGTAGCTCTGTAACAACCCAACCAGATGATTTCTCAAAAATAAAAAATGAACATCAAATCAAGATTACCTTTTTATGATGGCCTTTCATCATGACATCAGCTTTATGAAACATCAACATCTGCACATATATGATTATCTCCAAGACATTCAATATCAAGGGTCTCCTTTTTTCAAACTTTATCAAGGTATTCATATCTTTCTCTATGGAGATGTGATAGCTAATTCTTCTAGTCATCGGATGTTGATTGCTTATCTTACCTTATGATTATTTGGGATGTACCTTTTTGAAGATTAAAGTCTCTTAATCACTAAGATGAATGCTCGTTTCCTTTGACAACTATGAAAAGATTAGACTCTATGTAACAAATGTCTGTTAGAATATTTGGATTGATAAAAATCTTTTTAATGACCAAGTATGATATTATTGTGGGATCATTAAACAAATAAATATTTGTTGTGGTTGATTCAAATCATACATAATATATGAATGTGTTGTACAATTCAACATGGGAGAGATGTTGTCACATTAGCATTAGATAATTTTGAATTCAAAATAATTAAAAAATATTTATATTAAAAAAAAAACACAAGCTATTTTGAATTAGAATTTAAAATACAAAATATGGCTAATTTTACCAAAATATTTACAAAATATATAAATATAAATTTATGTTTTTGAGTTAGAATTAAAAAGAAGAAAGATTGTTGATTTTTCCATATATCAATAATAATAAAAACAAAAATACTTATGAAGTATAAACCAATTGCTTTGAGTAGGGTTAAATCCCTTCCATGTCTTAGGTTCAAACCTCATGGGGAGGGGTTGAGGATGAAAGATTTTTTTGGGAAAATTAATAACTTATATATATAACCAAAATGTGGTTTACATGTCATAATATTAATGATAGATAATGCAATAAGTGTGCAATTTCAATGGTAATTTACACCGTTCATTAGCACATAAGTTGACATCTTTATTGAGATCACATAGAACATGGAAATATGCTATTGGAGAGAACTCTTTGGCTACTTTTATAATTTTTCTCATAAGACTTTCTAATGTTTTGTCCTGTAGGAGCCCTTCACCAAATGTGAATAAGGAAATAGTCTCCCAAAATAGTGAGAGAAGCTTTTATTTGGCTCATTGAATCCCATGGTAGAGGGCATAAGCTTTAGCTTAATAATTTATCGTACATCCTAAACTCCATAAATACTCTACAAACTTAACTTATTAGAAACCATAAAGCACCACTCCCTCTCCTATCACTCATCAAACAAAAAATAAATAACTAATTAAACAAAAAAAGTAGCTACCTAACATGTAACATTACATAATAAAAAATAATTTATATAAATGATATATTCAAAACAAAATAATACAAAATTAAAATTAGATTTTAAATAATTAAGAAAAAAACCAATTTAATTTTTTAAAGCTTTTAGTTAAATTGTAAAATAAAAATTTAAAAAAAAACCCTATTATTCTTCACTACTTTTCAAATATATTTATTTTTTAAGTTTTAATTTTCAACCAGATATTTGTATCACTTTTTACTGGAAAATTTTCAACCGCATATTATATAGATTTGACTTTATTTTAACATTTTGATTTTCAAACACATGTGACTTCTTTCCGTATCCTTCTTCATCCGAACACCACTCGTTCACTTACCAAAAAAAATCACTTTCATTAAACAAATTACTTTTACGATAATGTGCTCAACCTACCATCGTTGTAATGCTGATACTAACAATTCTTTATAGATGTTTGTTTAAATATTTAAATGTTTACATTATATTATTGTATCTCGTGTTTTAAATTTTTATATTTCAAAGGATATAGATATAAACATATGACATAGAGATTATTGAAATTAATTTGAATCTGAATATGTAGAATATTTGAAATATGAGGCATATCGGAGAAAACTATAGTCTCAAATTTCAAAATATTTGCGATACTAAATCATTTGTTTGAATTCTCCCTTCTGTAACAAAGATATTTGTTTATCAAATTTAAATATTTTGAATTTGATAAATAAAGAGGTTTTTATAGAAAAAGAGTTCAAACCATTGATTTAAATTAATTTAAATTCTAGAATTTTTAGTCTTATTAAATCAAATTCTAAGATTTTCCTAAAACTAATTAAATTTCAAAATATTTTTAAAATCTATAATTTAAATAAAATTAACACATAAATATCAACCTCATAGGCATAAAAATCTCTACCTCATCCTTATCTCGATTGCCATTCCCCGATTTGACCCCGCCAGAGTCCGTCCGATTGCAAAATATTCAGGGAATTGACAATGGCTCAGGGGCCACGGCCACTGCCTCTGCCTGTGGATTAAATCATCCAAATGGGACAGTCCATTCCAGGGAGGACTATGTACGCCTGTCAAGATTACTCGAGGAGCCGGAGGATATTCCGGCTCTGATTAAAGGAAAGAAAAGATGATAACCACACCCTCGTCCAAACCAGGAGGTAAAGACCGCCCAAAATTCTCATAGTATTAAGACCGCAGGATATTGTTACCTTCGTAGTGGCAGACTTCTGACTGTTACCACAGGCAAAGTTATCCTCAACGCGGCGCGGCAGCAACGCAAGGGAAGCGACCTCATCATATCTGGTGTTGTTTATTCACTCTGATGTTTATATTTGAATTTGCAGGCTGATAGCTTTTCAAATTTGTAGTGCCATGGCTGGAAAAGCGCGGACCACGCTCTGTTCGATCTGTTCGGCAGGAAGAAGGAATAAAAGAAGGATAAAAGGCATGATGACCAGATGATCATGCAGCTTCCTGGTACAAACACCCACAAACAACCTCAACCTGCAACTTATCATCCCGCAGCTGCTGCCACCCACAGTCAGGCTCAGTCCGCTCCTTATTATCCAACTCTGTCTCCGTGTGCTGAACACGACCAAGTTCGCCGTCCTGGTTACGAATGACAATATTTTACGCTCGGGAAACTGAGAAACAACAACACACGGGTGTCCCAGGAATGTTTCACAGCAAAGACAGCAATGACTCCAGCTCTGTAAGTCTATTTCTCTCTTAACTAATTCCTTTGTTCATTGATAGCGACAACACGGGTTTCTATGGCATCTATTTCTTGATTGATAATGACGTTTCTTGGTTTCTTGATTGATAATGACGTTTCTTGATTACTTGCATTTGCAGTTTAGCGAAGAAGAGGAGGAGGAAGACCGCCAAAGGAAACCAAAAAAAGCGCTTAAACGTCCTTTTTTAAATAATTAACTTTGAATGGTGGAAATGAATTCTTCATTATCAAAAATTTAAGGGTGGCTGGAACTACTGAATCAACTGAGTCCACTGGAATAGGATATGCTCCTTGCTTTGTTACTGCTTTCACTAGGTCAATAGGTTCCTGGTCAATAACAAGGTAAACCACCAGTGGAGATTACATAAGATCCACGACGACCTGCTGTTGTAACTCGGTGAAATGGGACTGTATATGCTCCTGCCCCTAGCGGAGATGCTGCCCGGTCTGACCCTCGACCAATTCCAAGTCCGATTCCGACTTTTTCAACATTGGAACTTGCAAGAAGGGCTCTGGTTTATATCTTTCAGTAGGGTCTGGATTTCGTAAGCCTGGGTCAGAATCTCGATCTCGAAAATATGAGAAGCTGCAGAGAGTATATACTCTAATAGGCAACTTTATTGAAGTTAACCCTGAAGTAACTGGCTATATAGATCACATGGGTCATAGAAAGAAGTTATGACATTATGAATTTATGGAATATCGTACTCGATGCAATTAACGTTGAAATCTTAAAACTTAAAATGTAATCTAAATTTAGGTTAAATCTTGATTTGTTGCAGTTAAAATGGTTTTTTAACTGCATATTTGGATTCAGCACCTGGAAAAACCCCTGAGACGTTTTCATTATGCAGAAACTAGCTATCAAACTTGCGATTCCAATAAATTCCTGCCGGATTTCTACCGGAAAAACCCACCAAAAAAACTTTCAAAAAGTCGCGTTATAGACAACTGCTTTTTTTACCCAATTTTATCAAAATAATACAAAAATTTCCATAAAAACACACAAATTTAAAGCCTCATTAGACTGCCCTCAAATACTTTGCTGGCCAAGTGCACCTCTCAAATACTTTGCTGGCCAAATGCACCTCGAGTCGCATGTGCGCCATGCCTCCTCGAAGTTTGTGCAACTCTAATCCGAGATCTGACTAGAATCTAACAGTTGCACTCGACCCAGATAGCTGGATTTCGAAATTATACAAAAGAATTGGCTTCAAAACCATAGACCTAGGACGGAACCATGTGGGTCAAAACCTTGACCCCGATAGCAATTTTAGCTATAGTTGACGAGAAACTTTATGCGTGGTTTTTTTAGTAAGCCCTTCGTTGTGTCGTTCTCGGTTCTGTGAAAGGTTTAACATTGCTTCTCCCGCGATTGACAGACTTACTCCATTCGTCCCCTGTAGACAGGGACTTCTCTGCATATTGTGTTTGTTAGTCGATCTGCAACAACGAATCCAGCGATCAATCCTTCATTGTTATCCTTTGTCGTTGAATTCTTCACTTCCTTTTGCTTTCAGTCAGCTATTTCCGTGTTCTCTGCAACGCTGAATCCTTTCATCAAATTTAGCTTTTCCATGCTATTTTGTCCAGCACATTAGCTCACCTGTGAGGACTTGACTTTCTTCACACACAATCCTGAATTCACATCTACTCGTAATTTCACATCTACTCATAATTACGAGTAACACAAACTCAACATTCATAGGAGATAACTTATCAATTGAAACTTAGAGATCGAAACATAGAGATCAAGCACAAATAAGGAGAATAATTACTCAATCAATATTCATACATAACCTATACAAATTTGGATTGATTATACAACAATTGGATCTTTCCTCTTTTCCTCTAGAACTTCTTTTGGCCATCTTTTCTTCTTCTCTTTCCCTTTTGCCTATTTTCATTTACAAGCATAAACATCTTTTCTTCGTTCTCTTTCCCTTTTGCCTATTTTCATTTACAAGCATAAATTATGCACAATAATAATGGTGTCTTAACATCCATGAAAGGTGGATTTAATCTTCCATACAAGGAAACTATCACATATAATCCTAAAACTTCTAACTCCTCATAAAATTTCTCGAAATAGTGCATTACATGTAGATGAGGAAATTTCTCCCTCATTTCCTAAATAAATCTCTATCTCTATTTAGACTAGTAAATTAAATACTTATTTTTAATTACATAAATTTGAGTTAAAGGAAATTAAGAGAAACCACTCCCTTCAATAAATGTGGCAAGACCTCCTAGGTCTTGTTGACTTGAACAAATGTTCCTACATAGTGAAGTAAGAGGTGGCATGTCTCATAAAAAATATAGAAGTGTTAGAATATAAGATGCAATGGAGGAATGATGTGTCTACATGATCTAGACAACGAAAGAGAAAAACATTGTTCATATACAACACAAACATAGAGGGAGCAACCTCAGAAGTGCATAAGAAGAAATGTTGCAGGCAAAAGGACACAATCTTGATAGGGGGGAGGCAAGTTTCATACAAATGAGAAGTAAGCAATTAGAGAAAGTGATTTTTTTGTTAATATCTTAGAGGGGAAGAATATGCATAACAAAGAGGGGGAGAAGCTGTAGTCACTAAGAAAATTTTCATACAAAAGAAGAGTTATAGATAAGGAGAAGAATAAGTTTAGGGGGAGCATCCCTTTTGTCATTGATGTCATAGGGGGAGAATTTGCAAGAACAAGGAGAATCACAGATAGGGGGAGTTCTATAGTATTATTGTAGAACTGACTAAGGGTTGTCATCAATTGCAAAGGGAGAGATTGTTGGAAATATTTCTTTCGTTGATGTCAAATACATGGGGAGATATATTTTCTTCAGTATAAAGATTGGAAAATGAAGATTGTTGGAAATATTGTTTTTGGATTTTTTATGCCCCATTTGGATACCCTATATTTGAATGTGTTTTTACTCCAGTTACTAAGCCCAAATAGGAGAATAATATATATGGTTATAAATCTTATTCTTAGACCTTTCACACGGTATATGACACTCCATCCAACTCCATAGGAATGAGGAGATATGAAACATTTCGTTAGGATGACGAATCCAAAGTACAAGCAAGATGACCCAACCAATTTTACAATTCAACCCCATAAGTGAACATACAAACACCATAAATAAAGGGCATATGACTTCATTTTAACAAAAATTCATTGAAGAACAGATATGAGGTCACAAGAAGAGTTGAGGAATAACTTTTGGGGTGATTCTTGGAGTCTAAAGGTGGAACCAAAAAAATTATTTATGGAATGAATGAGCCATCTTGGCATTTTCTCTATATCTTTTCATATATGATATTTCAGACAATGAAACTGGAAGGATACAGATAAAAGATCTTCATGTACCAATTGTTCAAATTTCAAACCTTGATTCACTATAATTTCAGAGATATGGTCAAAGGAAGTTAGGCTTCCTAAATACTCCTAAAATCTTCTTCAAATAAGTTAGTTAGGAATTTCCTCTATAAATTTTGTTCTTGGACGTTTCAGACTATGAAAGTTGGAGGATACATACATGATATCATCATATACCTATAGTTCAAATTATAGACCTTAGTTCGCTATAATTTCAAAGATATAATTTGAGAAATTTAGTGTTCCTAAATGCTCATGAAACATGCGTCAAACAAGTTTGCTTGTCATTTTTTCTATAACAATCTTTTTGAGATGCTTCAAAATGTGAAATTTGGATGATACAAAGAAGATATCTCTAGGTACTTGTAGAAATTTTAGAACTATATTTGAAAAATTGGACACATGGCATGTTGTGAAAATTCGTTCTTGGAAGAAGCCAAAAGCAACAAGTTTAGGGAGAAGTAGACTTGGTGAAAGAAGAAGCACCATGTAAACTTGGTGAAGGAAAAAGAAACTAATAGAGTTGGTGAAGATAGAATCAACAAGTAGACTTGGTGAAAGCATAAATAACTAACATAATTGGTGTCTAAAAATATTTACAACAGAAGGGATTGGCGTCTCTTATAGGTTGGTGCCAACAAAGAAGCAGAGGGGATTGGTGTATCCTGTAGGTTGGTGCCTAAAAAGAAGTAGAGGGGATTGGTGTCTCCTATAGTTTGGTGCCTACAAAGCAACAAAGGGGATTAGTGTCTCATGTAGGTTGGTGCCTACAAAGCAACATAGGGAATTGGTGTCTCCTGTAGATTGGTGTCTACAAAGTAGCATAAGAAATTGATGTAACAGTAGGTTGGTGCCTACAAGATATTTCATATAAAGAAGTTTTATGGTTTTATCCTGTAAGGGTTTCCATGTATATCTTGTGTTACCTGTTCAATTTATGATATTGATGTTTTATGATGTTTGAATGTCTTTAAATAAGTAAAAATTATCATTATACTGATTCACCCCCCCTCTCGATATAATTGTGAATTCCAATAGATGGGAAGTGAGAGTGCTATGGTTTTAATTTATAGATATTTTTATTAGCGATTGAGAGAAAAATGGGGTAAAAATTCAAATACAAAATAGCTAGGAAATTTGATTGAGGGAAGGAAAAGATTAAAAAGGGAAGAAATATACAAAGAATATTACCTATGAAATAATAAAAAATAGAATAAGTATACAAATTTTATTAAAAGAGGTTTCTAATATTTATTGAGAGAAATATGGTAAGATTTCAACATAAATTTTTAATAGCTAGGGAATTTGATAGTTAAACAAGGAGGGAAATAAATAAAATAAAAAGAGGAATGTTCATAAAATTAGGGGAAAATTAAGAAATAATTATAAGTAGAACGAGATAAATAATTGAAAATAGTTAGGGTGAAAATAAGGAGTAATTAAATAAATATAATAAATAAAAAATGATATTTGTAAAACGATATTCAATGAACCTTTATCTATATATTCTACGAAACATATTTTATGAGGACATGTTGATTCATCTTGACTATTGATTGATTTAAAATATTCTTATTCAATAAGTAGATTTGATAAGGGGAGTGTTTCCATGTGATCCTTAATGTGAAGGAGTATATTTTCATCTCTTTGACTCCCTGACCAACTTTGAACTACTTGTGGAATTTGGATCAAAATGTTGTCACATAGGTTGCCATGTTCATCTGTTCTGTACCACACCTTGGAGGGTTTAGGATCTATGTGTAACATTTGCTAAAGAAAATCTCTAATATGGATATTACCATCTCTAATGGAAGATCGACATAGTGCAAGTCCAAAGTAATTAGTATCCATAATTTCCACTATGTAAAATAGTTGAAGGGTGTTGAGAAATCTAGGCGAATATAGATTATGTGATTTCTCTTGAATTGGTAACTGCTTATGATGTCCTTTTATCTCAACTTTGTTAGCTTCTTCTTCAACTTTATTATTGTGATTTCTATCATCAAACATATACCAAACAATAAAGATCAATGAGACAAGGAGACACAAAATGTAGGTTGTCAACCAAGGCCAAAACCTCTCCTCTTGAGAGGAAAACCCACAAGAATTCTTCTCTTCTTATAAAACTTCAAATGATGAATTCCAAGACCTAAGAGCCTTGACCAAGACTCCTCCAAGACCAAGTAAAACCTCCCCTTGAAGAGCTTCTCTTGAACAAAGTCAATGTTAGTCAAAATAACTTTCCAACAACTGCTTGCTTCCTTTTTGACCTCAATTTCAGACCCGTACTTTTGACTGTGATTCTCGGCACTCCTGCAACAACCCTAACTCACATGTGTGACAAGAATATGGTGAAGTTGGACTCTTTTCTTCTTCCCTTAGGCATCAGTTCCTTCTCCAACAATTTGGCTTGTATTCTAGACAAATATTACTTCAAAACTTAGCTTCTTGTAGTGATTGCAATTCGGTCTACCTGCAACATAATGAATCCCTAATATTTTGCATGCGTGGAAAGAATTATAGCTAAGAAAATTCATATTTCGGTGTTCTTTAAATATTTTTTGTTCTTCATTCCCTTCTTAGGTCTTCTTATCTTATCGTCATTGAACTTGATTTATGGGAGTGGGTGTCTCTAAATTAGCCCGAGTACTACTTATTTATAGTCTTCTATGGTGGTCAAATAGCCTTGTCTTGAAGTCGACTTGTCTCTTCTAATAGGCTGACATATTTTTTGACGGTTGACTTGTCTTGGAGGAGGCCTTGTGACACTTTGACTTTACAATACATTTCTTTGACTTGATACTAGATTCCCGAAAGGGTCTTCCATACATGACAAAGACTCAATTGACTTGTAGACTCATTAACAAGCCCTAGAAGCACTCAATGGGTTCTTAACCTATAAATCAAATAACCTTGAGCATGAAACCCATGGCTCAAGAATGAAAATAATAAATTTATTTTTCTCTGTACAGAAAATACATAAAATCATGATTACATATGGCATTATGAAGACCAAACCTAGTTACATATTTCAGCACTCCCTCTTAACTGGGGAGGTATTCATAATCCATACATGGTACTTGGACATTCTAAAATTGAAGAATTCTCATAAGAAGAGTCGGATTGGTAAGTCATCTCATAAGTTATCTTATCATCTTACACCATAGCATCTCATCATACCAACTAGAATTGTCACATAGCAAGGCCTTGACCAACATCTTTATCTCTCCACAAGATCAAAACACAATGCTAGAGAAACCAATGACTGATAAACACCATCTTCATTGTCTCTCAAGGCACATACCCCACCTGGGTGTTCAAAGGGTATGTCCCCTTATGACAATTCATGTCTTGGAATAACACATCCTTAAGGAATTTTCTCTTCGACTAATCTTTCCTATTGGATGCCCTACTACATCCTCAAAGAGTATAGGAATCAATCTCATATGCCTACCCAATCCTCCATTCTTTCTTCATAACATAAAGACAATAATGATGTTTCTATCTATCCCTCTCAACTAGGGAGGGTATACTCATTCCTATAAAAGGAACATACTCAAGTTCCCTCCTAACCAGGGATGTTAAAAAGCTCCCTCTTAACCAGAGACTTGTCTCTAACAACAACTGTCTACTCTTTGGTAGAGATCATGGTGCTATCAATTGCTTGTAGGACTTCTTTCTTTGATTTCATGAACTTCAACGTCTTCATCATGGAGCCTTCATCTTCTAGATCTTCTTCATAGGGAATCAACCATTTATCACTTTCCTTCAATAAACCATAGTGTTGAACCAATTGTCATGTCATCCTTCTCTTCATTGGAAAGTGATCTCCTAGCTTTTATCTGGATTTTCTTCATACAACTACCTTTCCAAGGTCATTTTTCTTTCAGGATCTTCCATCCAATCACATGAGTACTAATTGTAGGTGACATCTACCACTATCTTTTTGTAGCTCTGTAACAACCCAACCAGATGATTTCTCAAAAATAAAAAATGAACATCAAATCAAGATTACCTTTTTATGATGGCCTTTCATCATGACATCAGCTTTATGAAACATCAACATCTGCACATATATGATTATCTCCAAGACATTCAATATCAAGGGTCTCCTTTTTTCAAACTTTATCAAGGTATTCATATCTTTCTCTATGGAGATGTGATAGCTAATTCTTCTAGTCATCGGATGTTGATTGCTTATCTTACCTTATGTGACAATCGTTGCATCTTTCACAAACTCTTCTTCCTTACTTCACATATTGCTTTCCCAGGAATTTCTATACATAGTTCCTTCATCTTGTCATCCACCTAATATTCCATATGAGGACATATTATGCTGATTCCATCTTATCAATATGTGAGTTAGTTCAAGGCATATGCCTTCATGCATATTTCTAAAGGAAGAGATCCTTTTTTTCGATCATGCTCATGAGATAGATCATTCAATTATGAAACTATATGATGACATGACTTAATCTTTCAAATACATACATACCTATTTTCTCCTTTTGATCATAAAGACTTCCTTTAGTAGCTTCCTTTCCTTGTTTGAAAGTACTTCAACCATATTGACATGGTGCACTCCTTTGTCACCATGCCATCATCCTTCAAAACAATGGATTCCACACAAGTTGGAATTTTGACTATCATTAACACATTTTATTCTTCCAAGTAGAGGTGAAACTTCTAATGAAGATTCTAATGGAGGATCTTGATTATCCTCATCTAGAAAATGCTCCTTCCTAATTATGATTATGTATGATGATTTCATTCTATATTTTATCATGCTATATCAATTTCTTCCAACCATATATACTACTATTTTGGTTTCCTTTGCATGCTTTCAATGAGGATACCGTGAGCTACTTTCTTTCTATCATAATGATTGGTACAACCATGTAGAATTATTCTTCAACAATCCTTTCAAGCTTCTATAATGATGTCATGAGCTATTTTTTGTTTCAATTGTATGCTTCTAATATGATGCATCATGTCATACTTATAATGTTGCTCATCTTGACTGTAATATTTAACCATAGTAGAGGTATTTTCACCTCCTACTTCTCCTTTCTATGTACCTGGAGATAAAATGTGTGAGAAGTCTTAATAGTGAAGATCCATCCCTTTTTCCTTCCTAGATTTATTCTCATCAGTTTCTTCTACTTCTTCGGTGATATGGGCTTCATTCATTTGTTTCCTTTTCTTGTTTTCCTTCTTGAGTTTAGAACAATATCTCTTGAAATGCCTATATTCCCGACATTCATAACATTGGATATTTGGAATATCAATCTTCTTATTTTTCTAAGGACCAAAATTTCATTTGCTCTTGGTCATGGTAGCAAATGATTGAACCTATTCATTTGACCTAACACCGCTCTTTGCTTTTAGCCTAGTTTCTTTAATCTTACATAGTGACCAGAGTTCACTGAATGGGGTGGCTTCCTTCTTTCCATAGATACTTGATACAAAGTTTCCCCATTCATCAGGTAGTGCATTGAGCACAATGGGGGTCATTTCTTTATTTGACGTTGTTTCGCCAAACTCTTGTAGTTGATATTTTATTTGTGACACCCTCATAAGGTATGAGACTATCCCTTATTCCTTTGATACCTTCATCTTGTCACGGGGGCTTCACTAGGGGAGAAATACCATACCATGTGCATTCATATTGGGGAGGTATATATTGAGGAAAAAGTGACATAATATATTGGGGTATATATAGGGGTATATGGTTTTTATATTGGAAGGTATAAAAAATGGAGCTCGAATTAAATGAAATAATATAAAGGGTATTAAAATTGTTAATGAAAAAATCGATACCTACAATATCTAGTGAAAGCAGGGGTTTTTAAAATTGGGAAGGTGTATTGGGTTTCTATTATTAGGGGGTTAAATAATGTGATTTTTAGAGGTATTTTCCAATATGTAGTCAAATTAAGGATAATGTTTAATATGTTGCGAACACACATGATACGCCAGAGTCTTATTGAGTGAAACCCACGTGCATCTTGTATGGCTCAATTCTCAAAGATATAAAATCTCTTGCAGTGATTACGAAAAATAGTTCTACCAGCTTTTCATTGATTTCCTTTCATGTTTCCATTTTTTGTACTTAGGGGATGAGTGAATCCTTGATTGATTCTATAAGGATTCTTTGAGACTTTTTTTCTCCTTTCATATATTTCGATAGTGTTTGAGCTTTCTCTTAAGATGGTTTGGAGACCTTACCCCTGACATATTCAATATCTTCATTCTCTATGAGGATCAACTTTGTCCTCTTTTTCCATGCAAGGAAGTTTGATGACCCAACCAATTTGTTGCTCTCCTTGAAAAATAAAGTCATTTTGATAGTAGATTCAGATATATATATATACTTACTTGTTAAGTGAAGATGCTCCTAGATGATGATATCTTCAACTTGATGCCTTCTTGATGATGTTGAAAATAGAAGATTCCTTTTTTAATATGATAACTTATTTGATGATGTATTTTTCAAAGATGACAATACCTCTATGTTAGACAATATGCTTTGAGATGTGATCCTTTCTTTAAACATAGGAATATCATCTTGATGATGATAGTGGAAATGCTTCTTCCCGATTTCCTTGATTTTAGAGACTTCAAGATGATTCAATGTGTAGTCCTTCTTTCTTTGATTGGAGTTAGGGTCCTTGAGGTCTTATTATCCTTGTGATGGTAATTGTAAAATGTATGAGCTTCCCAAGAATGATTCAAGTGTAGGAATCCTTCTCTGAATGAGCTAGGGTTTTTGAGGTTTTCTTTGATACTCCTTAGTTCCTTCCATCAATATGATGAGTGGGTTTGTCCTTCTTGATGATTTCCTTGTGCTCGACCCTTTTGTATCCTCTTTCAATAATGATCTTCAAGCTTCCTTTTCTTATTATCATAGTCACCTTAGCTATGAAACCATGTTGAGAAATATAGGGTCAACTAGATTAGGTGATTTCTCTTAAATTGATAATTGCTTATGAATTCTTTTCGTCTTAACTTGATTAGCTTCTCCTTCAACTTTATTATTATGTTTTCTATCATCAAGAAAATACCAAACAATAAATGTCAATGAGACAAGGAGACATAAAATGTAGGTTGTATTCAGGGCCGAAACCTCTCCTCTTGAGAGGAAAACCCGTAAGGATTCTTCTCTTCTTATATAACTTCAAATGTCGAATTCCAAGACCTAAGAACCTTGACCAAGACTCCTCCAAGAGCAATTCAAACCTCTCCTTGAAGAGATTCTCTTACACAAAGTCAATGTTATTCAAACTAGATTTCCAACAACTTCTTGCTTACTTTTGACCTCAATTTCAGACCTGTACTTTTGACTATGATTCTTGCCCCTCCTGCAACAACCCTAACTCACATAAACGACAGGAATATGGTGAAGATGGTCTCTTTTCTTCTTCTCTTGGCCAACAATTCCTTATCCAACAATTCAACTTGTATTCTAGATAGATATTACTTCAAAACTTATTTTCTTGTAGTAACTGCAATCCAATCTACCTACAATAGACTGAAGCCTTAATATTTCACATGTGTGGAAGGAATTATAGCTGAGAAACTTCAAATTTCGGTGGTCTGACTTTTCTTTGTTATTTGTTCCATTCTTAGGTATTCTTATCTTATCTTCATCGAACTTGATTGTTGAGAGTGGGTGTCTTTAAATGAGGTTGAGTGCTACTTATTTATAGTCTTCTATGGTGGTTGATTATCCTTGTCTTGAAGCCAACTTGTCTCTTTTAGTAGGGAAACATCTCTTTTGAAGGTTGAATTGTCTTGGAGGAGGTCTTGTGACACTTTGAATTTACAATACATTTCTATGACTTGATACTAAATGCCCAAAAGGGTATTCCATGAATCAAAATGACTCAATTGACTTACAGACTCAATGATAAGCCCTAGAAGCACTTAGTGGGTGTTTGACCTATAAATCAAATAACCTTGAGCATGAAACCCATGCCTCAATAATGACAATATTAAAATTATTTTTCTCTTCACATCAAGTACATAAAATCATGATTACATATGTCATTATGAAGACGAAACCTAGTTACATATTTCAACAAAGGGTTCCATTCATTGCCTCAACCAACTATGGACTTACACTTCTCACAAGGTTCATTGTAGATAATAATTTCAACTCTATCCAATCACTATTGATATCATATGAGTCCATTTCACTAGTAGCCAACCACTCCTAGGGTTCATTTCTATTTGTACTCTTGGGATCCCTCACATTACTCATTTCCTCTCATATCCTTTGTCCTTTTTCCCACTCTAGGTTTTGAATGTAGGTTGGAGGTTTGTAATGCTACAAATGATGCACAATATTTCTCTTTGATTCTTCTTCTAATGTATACACTCTTTTAGTTGAGTTCCTCCTCCTTTGTGGCATTATACTCTTCAGTGTGGTCAATTGGAATAATTTCGATTAAGAAATCTCATGAAGCATCAAATCCCCGATCGCTAACCACAATTACCATAGGTTGATGATTGTGAACATGATTTATTTGCTTATTTTCTTAAAAATAAATCGCTTGCTTCACATGTATTATAGCAACTAGCTTCTAGGAATTTTTTCTAGTCACTCTACTCTTCTTCCCAATTAGTATTTTTCAGCTGATGTAGAGGAGAAAAATACTCAATGATATGAATGATTCCCTTGTCTACGAGATATATATATATATATATATATATATATATATATATATATATATATATTAGAAAGGGCATGGTACAAAATAAAATATCATTATACAATTTGTTTTTGAATGTGTCCATTGATTTTCTCTCTTTGACTACTTGTTATTCATAGAAGCCTCTAGCAATTTTGTCTACTTGTGCATGCACAATTTTCCAACTTACGTTAATGATTTTTGACATTAATTGAACATATGGAGTGTGTTTATTAATTAGTATTTCAATTAATGTGTGTTATTATTTCTCTGAGAATAGCTTCCAAAAATCATTTGTGAGTTTTTGCGAAGAATTGTGCTCATTATTTAGATAGAGGCAATCACTTTCTTCTTGCATAGTTTTTGAAATAGTTATTAATCTTATGATCCCACCACTTGTGGATATCTCCCAAAATCAACATCTAGGTGTGCGTGATTGTATAGACTCATTTTCAAGAACTACTAGCAATGGAACTAGTTTTGAAATCTAGGGACTCGTGGGGAACAATTACTAGTAGTATCCTTGAATGGAGCAATATATAACAACATACACAATATTATACAAGTATGCACATACAAAATAGATGGAAAAGACCACAAAGTAATGCGAAAACTAACAATATGCACTTTATTATTAGAATGCAACAACAACAACCTCTCTCTTCAATGTTACATAACTCACATATTTATACTTGAAGAATCAATTGCAAGGTAGTTGCAATTGCCTGACTACTTTGATTGGTTGACCCGACTACACAATTGAATGGCTTACATATCTGATTGGACAATCAATTGACATACACATCCCACTTTGACTATTGGGTCTAGTCAATTGAGTCAACTAGGCCTTCCAACATTATAGAGTAATAATGAAATACACCTCAAACCTTAGCAAGTTAATATCCCCTTCTTTATTATTTTTTCTAATGCAAATGACTTGCCTTGTTTCAATTTGTCAATAAGGGATTGGGAGAATGAACACTTCAAAAGTTAATGAAAATGTCACTTCTGACCTTTGGTTCCAAACATGGTGAATTATCCCATTCTTTGGGTTGTGCTTTGAAGATCAAAGTCTCCTAATCACTAAGATAAATGTTAGTTTTCTCATTGAGGAAATATGCATAAATGAGGGCCTATGGAACAGATTTTTATTAGAATATTTAGATTGATAAAAAACTTCTCAATCACCAAGTATGATATTATTGGGAATATATAGACAAATAAATATTTGTTGTGGTTCATTCAAATCATACATAATATATGGGTCCAATATGGGGAAGATGTTGCCACATTAACATTAAACAGAAAATGCAACTTTACTCATTTTAGAATTAAAAAGACAAAAAAATGTTGATTTTACCATATGTCAATTATAATAACAAAGATTTATTTGAAAAAAAATACAAATTTAAATTTATGTTTTTGAGAGAAAAGAGGAAAGGTTGTTGATTTTACCATATATCAATAATAATAACAATAGAGATTTATTTATTCATAATTCACGTTTTACAGATTCAAATGATAAAACATGCCCCCCTCATATTTTTTTTCTTGTATGCATACATTTAATTATTTTTATTAACATTTTATATAATATTACATATCAAATCCATATTAAGCATTGAAAGAATTACAAATCTCCCTCATACATTGAATTAGACAACAACTATTAATGAAGTAAGAATTCTCACAATCTTTCCCTCTCTATATATATTTCACGTTAAAATCTTTTACTCAACTTGCATAGTGAAATATTTTATTTATAACCCACATTAAACTTTTCTATTTTATTGATTTTTTTAAAATCTTATATATCAAATTCATATTAAAAATATAATCAATTACACATCTCCCTAGTTGCTCCCTAGTTGTGGAAAGTGAAAATATAAGAAAATAATTAATTTAAATAACTTTATTTTTCTCTATATAATAATATATAAAATTATGCTATTTAATATGGGCAATGAAATATTTTACTTATGGTTGACGGTAAATTTTTTTTGTTATTAATATATTTTTGCTTTAAATATCACAGTAAATTGAAGATAGAATGAATTACACATCTTGTAATATCAATTATGTCATAAGGCGTTCCTTTGGGAAGAACTCCCCTAAGTTTCCATTCTACATTGCTCTGCACTGTTCGATCAATTGTTAGATGATTTAAAAGTCATTGATCATTGGATCCCATAGCTTGAACAGTCAACCGAATTCTTTGCTTTACCAACTTTATTGATTTACAGAGTTCATCTATCTAATGGCTTTAACTACTGAAAAGGAGGGTTTTGTAAGGTTCACCATGGAAATTCTGGTACCTCAAAATGGATGGAATATGTACAAAAATAACCTCTAGTGACGACAAAGTCATTATAGATTCCTCTATTGGGTATTAGAAAATCTCAAAATGGAGCCTCTTTGTTAATAATTTGGCCATGAACGACCGCTTGTAGCACAAAACAAGGGTTTCAATGAGGCCAGTAGTGTTATTATTGTTATTTTTATTATTTCTAACATCATTAGTATGAGTGAAAAACATTTTCTAGGACATGAAAGGAAGTATCAGTAGCATCTCTAGGTGGAGATTTGAAGTAAAGTTCCTTAGATCTCATTCACAAAGTGTTATGGATGATTTACATTATAGAATCAATGCAAATAATTAGAATACTAGTGATAATGGAGGGATGCTGTGTAGTTTGTGGGCGAATATTCAGGGTTTGTATGGCATGGAGGAAAATTACGAAGGAGATTGTTAAGATATTTGAGTTTTATGGGAAGCTTACCTTCCTCACTTCTTTGAAGCAGGTGGGTACCCTTTGTTATTAGAAATTACCTTTAAAATTCTCATTTTCAATTCTTAGCATGGGATTCATATGTTTCACTTCATTGCATTGTATGTGGGTTAAATTATCTTTGATTGATGAAAGATTAAACCCATTTATGTTCATTATTTTCATTTTCTTAGGTTTACATTGTATTTTTGTTTCTTTACCCATTTCTTCAAATGGTTTGTATTTTAATAGACTCTTTAATTTTTTAAAACAATTTCTTTGATTTACCGACTTTCTTGATTTACACAGATAATCTACCTAATGGATTTAAGTGCAAAAAATGATGGTTTTGTAAGGTCCACCATGGAAATTTTGGTACCTCAAAATGGATGGAATTGTACAGAAATAACCTCTAACGATGACAGAGTCATCAGAGATTCCTCTATTAGGTATCAAAAAATCTCGAAATGGAGCTGCTTTGTTAATAATTTGAGCATGAATGACTGCTTGTAGCACATAATAAGGGTTTCAACGAGGAGCGACAATGTTATTATTGTTATTTTCATTATTTCTACCATAATTACTATGACCATGAAATTTTTTTGCGAGGACATGAAAGGCAGTATTAGGAGCATCTCCAGGAAAATATTTGAAGTAAAGTTCCTTAGATCTTGTTCATAGAGTGATTTGGATGATTTACATTATATAAGAAGTGCGAATAATAAAAATAATAGTAATAATGGAGGGTTACAGTGTAATTTATGGGCGAAGATGCCTCTTGAGTTGATCACAGACGTTATTAAGAGAATTACGAATAGCAAGAGAATTTGGCCTTGTTGGAAGAGTGTGGTGGAATGTGCTTGGGTTGTGTAAAACAAAAGATAAAAAAATTCACTTACAAATACATAAGACAAAAATGAATTAAAAGTGAGCAAAACCATAATGGATAGAACATGATGATCAATCATCCATATGGGAAGCATATAGATAGTAATGATTCAAACTTAACATGTAGACGGTGCAGGTATCCCAAGCTACATTAAGAAAGTGGGAACTTGATAAGAAAAGAGATGCATCTAGGCCCTCAACTTCGCCACCATAAAATTAAAATCAAAAGCTTAAAGGAATTTTTTAATTCAGGTAGGAAACTTATTTGAATTTTTGCAATCTTGGATGCAAACATGCAATGTAGGAAATATAAACCCAAAACCCATTTCTTCTGTTGTCCACAAATTATTTCCAAGACAATGCATCAAGTTGCACTACTTCCAACAAGAAGAACAAAAATGGAAACATCATAATAATACTGGAAATGTCATAAATATGATATGCAACCATTTGTGTAGCCTCAATACCATAGTTTGGTTTCATTTTTGTTTGTTTTGCTTGTAATTTGGATAGAATCTAAAACATAAATGCACATGGGATACATTTTTATCAATGGATAAAAATCAATGAATAAATATCCCTGACAAAATAAATTTCATGATTTTAACAAAAACTTATCATACGAAAGTTAAGATGAGAAATTGAAATGATGCAAATCAATAAGAGAATTTGAAATTTGAATGCGCAACAACCTGAATGAAATGTGATCTCATGGACTGACATGATTGCAGCATATGAAAATTGTGGGTGTCTTGAAGAAGCTCTTCAATTATTCTCTAAAATGGAGCGGGTTGGTATCAAGCCTATTAAAAAGATGCAAAAGTGATATGATAGAGTCTGGATAGTCGTCATCACGATTAAAAAATGAAAACACAACAACAAAAGGAAATGAAATTTGGTCACCACACCAACAAATAATGTAGAGAAACCAAAGATCAATTGTTGCACTATTCCGAGGATTGTACCTAGCTACTTGGAAGTCTCTTTGACTCATGTGATCTAGTAATGAAATAGCCTTGTGCTTAGCTCTTTTAGTACCATTCTACACCAGATCTAATAAAGGTTCACAAGTTCCAAGTTCTCAAGCTACGACAAGATGCCCTAGAGCCCTACTGCACAACACAAGCATTACAACAACTACATTTCCTTGTTTCGAGGTGAACCAATTATGAGTAAATCTATCAATAATTTGATTTCCCCAGTGTTATCAATAACCATTATCCCCCAGGATGGCTTGTAAGAATTGCCAGTGTATACAAGACTTTATCAACCATCCTTGCACTGGGATCTAATAACAATTTCATCAATGGATCATAGCACTAGCTATCACAACTCTTTACTGATTATGATTAGTTTTCAGACATCAATACTAACAACTTGCAAATACTTATGCCACCTTCTCAAAAGTTTGTGTCTAAATTTGAGTCCCTTGAAAAGCATGTTGACTCTTGGAATTTGAATTCTGATTACAATTATATTTATCTTGATGACTTGTGTTCACCTCAAGGGGTTAATGATTCTGAAACCACCCCCAAAAACATTATCTACACTTAACATTACTATTGTGGGAAATGGGGTTAATCTCATGAATTTGGAAGCACAACTAAAAATGGGTATCTTTGAAGGAATTCATCATGGTGGTAGCTCATTACTTGACAACAGGGTTATGAATCCCCAAACAAGCCAGGAGACCTTAGAATTTTTAGACAGCTAATCCTTAGGATTAAGCTTGGGTTAGTTTGAGTAGTTATTGCAGTCCAAGAAGACCTAAGAATTAATTTAACTATTTCTTGTATGTATTAATATGTACATATTGTAGATCATTGATTGAGATAATCATTTATATATAGTTTATTTGGTTTCCACTTTGATTGTCTTGCAGTGGTATCAGAGCGGAGGTTCATTCGCCCTATTGATTGAGTTAAGCCACTAGTTTTATGGAATTCTTGAGCGCTCCCCCTTTCTTGGAGGACTAACATTGTTTCCTCACTGTGACTGCATGTGTATTGAACTGAATTTGAAAGGTGGTGAGCATTGGTGTTTGTTAGGAGGCTATCGAGTCAACTGTAATCTACCACTCGAGAAAAGAATTGAACATAAATAAGAGAAAATCCATTGGAGTGTGGAAGATGCACGCTGAAAATACTAGTTCCCTGCGACTGGAATATGGAAGATGCACCCTACAAAGATGAGTTCCCTGACATGCTTTGCCCGATATAGAGAGGTTTGCAAATATTTATGTCCCATAAAGCCCTTCAATAAACATTGAAGCAGTACGCATATAAACAAAGCTTGTGTGATGTGTTTTCTCATTCATTGTGAGGAGCTCCAACTCTTATGATTAAGGTAAGTATCCATTTACTCTTTAGACTCTCAATTGGAAGAGACCAACATTCTATGATAAGAAGCAAGGCGTTTAGTTCTGTATGGCCAGAGGTTTACATTAAACCCCAATGTAACATTTCAAAGTAGTTATATGTATCCATCAGACTGGCTGTTGAGAAATCTCAATCACAATTCTTCAATTCATACTTAAATTCATGCTGAATTTCATAGGGAACAAATTCATGGCAGTTTAAGAGGGATTTTATAGCATGCAATCATAGATCGTTATGATTGGTGAAGGTCTTCCCTACGTCGAATTTCGATCTAAACAAGGTGATTTTTTATATATATTGGTCACATATTATTACAAAGCTAATGTCATATTATTAAGGCATGGTGAATTTGTGACTACGAAACATTAGTATAAAAGAACAAGATATGAATTTGTGTAAGGTCAATGGTTTTGAATGGAATGACGAGATTTAGAGGAGAGAAGTAGCATTGGCGCAATCTCCAGGTGATCTATATGCATGTTAATCGCGATAGTTGTTTTAGGAAAATATATGTTGTGGAAAAGATTGGAGTGGTTTCATGATCTGATAACCTGGTGAGTTCCTTTTCTAACATGGAAAATTATCCATAGTGATAGGAGTATGGTTGCTTTCCTTTTGAAATATCTTGGTTATGATCTTCAATATAATTATCTACCTGGCACTTTGCATTTGCTTCCTTCTTGAGATTTAGGGCACGTAAGTCGGATTTTCTGTGAGGTTTTAAATGACATCGACATGAATTTCGATGCCTTCTATATACAACTTGTATGATCATTTATCTACAACACTATCTATGCGAAGGTGTCGCTTGAAAACAACCCTGCTTGTTCACTAAAAAAAAATTTCCACCATGATAGCTGCATTTATTTTCTTTCTCTCTTATGAATGCCAACCAGAAGTTCGGGTCGAAGGTTGTACTTAATTTGTTGTTCAAAGTTGTGGGCTGTGTTGAAGCTTTGCATGTAGCAGTTGGTGTTGTAGCCTGTGGTGTGAATACACCATTGAATACTGGGCCTATGAACTATGGTATTACAAACCATGAGTAAATAAGAAAGTTACAAAAGGTATTAGGGTTTTGTGTTGATTTTAGAAGTTGAAATTCAATATTTATTTGCAAGAAAGATGAAAGGTTTGACCTACCTTAAATGAATATTTTATATTGAAATTTGGATTTTAAACCGTGTCAGCCGAGAGTAGTGAAAGAGAGGTGCAGAATTTTTAATTAAGTAAATTCAAATAAATTTGAAAAATATGAAGTGTGGGTTAGAATATTTTGGATATATGAATATTTGGGATATATGACGAAACTGAAGTTCTAGAGAAGGTATTGTGGTTGGCGAGGTTTATATAGTTATTTGGTATATTGAAGTCCACAAGTTTAAATATTTGTCGAGACAAATTTGGAAGGTGTTAAAATGGCATAATTTTGTTTGCAATAGTTTGACCTTTTTCAAAATATTGTTGAAATTAATTTGTAAATTCGCTTGTATTGGGTGCATTTTCGGTGGTAGTCGACACCAGTTTTTTCAAAGTTGATTATTGGAGAAGATGGCCAAACTTGATGATTTGTTACATTTATTACGCAATTTAATATCATCTACTATTCACAACAGTGTCCAAGTCAGCAAGGACACACTCTTTGAAATCCAATCATGTTTGCAAAATTCTAAAAGAAAAATTGAATTCCTGGAGCTAGAGTCGCAGTTACAACGAGACAAAATTCAGAAGAAAAATTGTGATTCTAAACTAGTGTTTTTTCAAAACAACAATTTGTTTGAGCCTGATCATCAGTAAAATCAGAGTAATGAAGTGATTTCAAAAGTAAATTTGGATGCAGCGGAAAATAATGTTCAAGCGAGGGTATGCAAGAGCCATAAGCCTATCATAACCAAAAAAATTCTAACATTGTGGGAATATCTTACACATAATAAATACATAATTTGTTTGGGTTATAACAAGGATATCCTGGATGTATCTTTTCACATTCCAATTTTTTCTAAACCTATACCATTCTGAAGTGTTGGATTTATGGATGGTGTTGTTCCAAAACAAGTTGATGGATGCCAACAATGTAATAGAGTTGGACATGTGAAATATCAATGTTTTGATATTCACTTGTGTGAGAACTATGGAAAGAGAAATCACCATTCAAATAGTTGATCCAGAAAGAAGAATACTGCTAGAGAGAAGCTAAATGTTGAATGGATTTCTTCTTGGAATTGGATGAAAACAACCAAGAAGAGTTGCAGGTCATATCAAAGGATATGTTTGAGAGTGATGATTAGCCTTGCAGTGATGAAGAATACTTATCACCCTGTATCTGGCAAGGGGGAAATTGTTGATGGTCTGTTACAGACTCAAGTTCAAGATGTTAAGCGAGCCTAAGTCAGAATTGAGTTGATCGAGTTGTTTGTGAACGAGAACTTCCATATTTGGAATTGTTCAAGGAACTGTTGTGATAGTTCCAAAGTTTGTGGTCACCTTAAAACCACATTTTTCGTTGTTCTGAGAAATGCTATGAAGGTTCTAGAGTTGGCATTGGTTAAGACCTCGAGTTCTCCCATATTGGTTTGTGATCATCCTTAAAAACCATTTCTTGAGAGACATTGAGCTCTTGACTAAGATGCATTTTTTCATTTTCAGCTCTCATTCTTGGACTTTGGTACATCCCTGATAGAGGGAATTACTCCCCTAGGGCTTTTTGGGTTGAAACCCTAGCAGACTGAAAGTTATCTATTCAAAGAAACATGCATTCATACAGCCATTATGCTATTATAAGCAAATTCTATGATAAGGGTACGTACCTTTGGTCCTACGTTTGAGAAGGCCTTTAGGGTCCAAACCCTTCTTGGACAAAACTTATAAAGAAACCATCTTCATGTTATAAAGAAAGGTAGTTAGTTATGAAATCCAAACAACCATTTACATATGAATTCTAAACATGACTATCATTAACATAAAGAAGATTCATTTCGGGAACCAAGACATGTGTTTCTTTTATTATAGACAAATAAAGTACATAAAAAGGAATATGTTCACCTGAATCACCTTCAGTAGGCTCCAAGCAAAGCTTCCTTCCGGATCCGTTCCAGCCTCAAGCCTCTAACAAAACTCCTTCCATGACTCTCTCCATGATGTCATAAATGGTGGATGAACATCAACACACAAGGAAACAAAGGTTTCCTGTACGAAATGGGGGAAGTGCAGAAGGCACAAGGGACTTCAGACCTGGTCAAGGGGAAAATCTCAGCATAATAACCTTTCTCTCTATTCTCTCCTCCCTTAGGCCTTCCCTTTGAGGTCTTTTTATACCATCTCCAAAGTAGTTTTTTAGTTAGGAGTTGGTTGGGAACAGTTGGGCCACGGGCACTAACAGGTGATCAACAGGTAAAACCCGTGATCTCCGCCCGAAAATGAGGATTTTTATATTTTTTTAAGTGTTTTAATACATACATGCGGGTTGGCTATACACATACCCGTGTATACACGCGTTTAACTCAGGGCAATGTCACGTATAAGGGATAAAACACCGTTTTTTAAATTTTAGGACCAGGTCTGGAAGGAGGGGTTTCCCTAGGCCATGAGTACAACATCACAAACCATAAGAGTGAGATTTGGAGCTATAACAGATGCCCCCTAATATATGAGGTCAGAAGGGGTACATGATGGCCAAAATATATTATGCGAGTACATGGAAAGGAAGTCTGTCAAAAACCGAGGAGGACTTCACCAGAATTCAGCCTGCCAAGCCACCAAAGGAGATCAGAAAGAAACACTGTCTGAGGCGGGCATACCCATGCTCAGAAAAAGTAAAGCATGTCCGCATATCAAGTACAAGCGGATCCACTAAGTATATAAGTATAAATGACTGAAAGATACATAATGGATCATCTGATCATAATGAACAAGTACATGTCTGAATATCACATATAAGACTGTCAATGATGCTGAAAGATGCAACGGATCACTAATATCAAAGACTGATCCCAAAAGGTACCAAATGAACATGATGGAATAGGATGGTAATACACTGCAAACTCAGGTGCCAGCATATAGAATGTTGCCATGACTGACTGCAACATATAAAGTGGAGTGGTATCAACTAGCAGCAACAGGAGCAACTGTCAAGTGAACCAATGAATGTTGATACAACCTGAGGTCTTCACCGACCGCCGTGGTACATTTCTACAACATGGGAATAAATGATCTGAAGTCGATCATGTGAGAAATCGTTTGATTACCGGTCATTAATGTATACCATTAACAAACGCGAGACTACTCACTGATAATGATAATGAGCGTCAAGGTACCCAGTACAATCTAACAAGTGTGAATAGATGAGCTGGAGTCGAACACCTGTAAGAATCTATCGATCAGGAGACAATGATGGTTTCCCACTGTCGATAGCGAAGGATCTTACACTAATGACTGCAAACCCCAAGGTACTGCCAAATGGACTCTAGATCTTTGCCCCAGAGCAATGAGTCAGAGTCGATAGGGAAAGATCCGCTAGAAGGAAGGCATTAAGGCATCCTTCATCAATCTAGCGTGAGTGTAACCCGTAGGCCAATAATGTGGAAGGAATCAGACGAAAAAGATGTAGTAACCCAACTGAAGTACGTTTCCGGCGTACACAAGATGTGGCTAGCGCACGACAGAAACCCTCTGAACCAACCAATAATGAAAGCTGACATAGAGGCGAGGTATCCACCAATAGGGTCAAATGGAAACCAAGGTACTGCATGAATCCCAATGTGTGATAATGTAGGCTGATGTCGAACACAAGGGAAACCACTCAGTCAAAGACCCATGATACTGATCGATGTTGAGCACAAGGTAACCTATCAATAATGAAAATAGGGCCAGGGTGCAGCTCTAGGCCTGTCCTCAGAGCAAGATGTCGTCGTCGATAAGGACAAGACCCGCCAGCAAGAAGTCTATGGGGACCTTCTCAAACCGGCATGAGTAAAGGACCAATATAACTGATGTGATGATAGACATGACACTGACAACCGGGGATGGCCGACTGAAAAATGAGTCAAGAGACACCGCAGAGAGGCCGACTCAGGCTAACTTCCATTGAACAAAAGCATGACTCAATGTGACTATGTGGCAGCATATGATGAATCTGTATAAGTTTGCCATGCAGGAGGCACGAACGAACCCTCCATATGATTGGAAGAGATAACCAATTGGGGGAGAACTGACTCAATAACAAGGTTATGGCGTACCTAAGTCAAACTAAATCCCACCCATACGGAGGAGACTTTGTTTTGAGTGCTTTGTTCAAGGGCGACACGACTGACTCTAGTTGCCAACAATAAATGGAAATAATGTCCCGTTCCCGCTCTTTTTGGAATATTTAATTTTTTTGTCTTTTTCTGTTAAGCCGGAAAAAGAATAAAAGAATGCTATGTTACAGTGGAAAGAACGAGTGTCGGTGAAACAGATGATCTAGTTCCTGGGAAAGGAACGTTCCTATGCTCAATGCAGGGAGGTGAAAACTGGTCAGTGACACTCAAAGGTATGTTCCTTCCACGGGTCAAGGTGTGTCAAGCTGCAGAAGTCAAGGTCAAAAGTTGGCTTAAACACGAGTCAAAGTGAAGCCGGCTCTAGGCCAAAAGGTGCAAGTGGTCAACATGCAATGCAGTAGTACAACTCAACACAAAGGAGCCTCTTGGGTATATGGCCAGAACAAAGCGGAGAAGCTAAGAGGAATGAGTATTCAACGCATAAGTCATGGCGGGACTACAGAGGACTCCCGAGCCTACTCAAAACAGAGCAACATGGGCAACAAATGTCAGTGAGGTGCTAACTAGGATGCCCATGTAAAGGATGGCTCTACCATCATGTCATGATTTAAAGAATCGGTGAGTGAAGATGGCTTATGAACCATAACACGATGGGATCGACCCTATGGCAGATGTATCGGTCAAATGGAGGCTAGTATGCATAATGCAACGGAAAAATGGTGTCCCTAACCTATATGCCAGTGAGAACTCGATACCTGCCATGACGGGTCAGCAGTCATGGAACCATCTCGAAACTGAAAATCGTCCAAAATGTCCTGAAAAATAGACCAATCTCGACATTCCAAGCTCCCAAGTTAAAATTCACATGAGGCCAAACAAAATAAAATTTTGAAAAATTTTTGCATTTTCAAAACTTATAAAAAGCATTTTGGACTCACCAATTTTACCATTTGAGTTTGAGAGCAAAAGATTTGGAGCAAAAGGAGCAAACTTCCCACAGCCAGATTCAACCGTTCAAATTCGTCGAAAACCTCCAGGTAACTCTTATACTTAGCTTGCAATTGATTGTGACAAGTTTTAGGGATTTTGATTGAGGTTTCACCATTGAACTTTTGTCCAAAATTTCCTCGCGGCGTATACGCGGGTTGGTAATATCGAACCTGCGTACACGCGGGCCCTATACGCGACTGTGTGCACAGGAACCCGCGTATATGCCGCGAACCATTTTAAACGAAAACTAACGGCTTTGAATCAATTTTTTCTCAGGATGCCTGTCACGTGGCGTGAAAGAGAGCATGCAGCGGTAGACAATGAAGTTATGAATAGTCCAGAAGCATTAGATGCCCTACGGGGATGCGGTTTGCTTAAATTTTTCAAATTGCCAAATATGAAAGCGAACACGCGTCTGCTTGAGATGCTCATTGATTATTGGGATGTCGATGAGGAAAATTTTATGATCAATCAGATGCCGCTCAGGGTAGAAGTGGAGGATATCTATTTTATCACGGGCCTTTCCCGAAGGGGAGAGGTAGTACAGTCCCGAGGCAGGACACAGAGTGCCCTCTCGATAGAGGACTATGTATAGATATACTGCCCGGGACATCCCAAGAAGGTTGGGAGCCATATTTCCATCACACATGTGGCGAGTTTATCACTTAGGATAATCCTGTTTACCATGGCTCGGGTGAACGGATCATCCTCTCTGCATCAGGCGTCACGGCAAAACATGAGCGTGGCAGTTGACTGTCTCACTACTGTGCTTGACTGGTGTACTCCTCTTCTGGCCAACATGAAGAGCCAGCTCACTTCTATCAGGAGGGGTCAGACTAAAAACTTTGGATATGGGAGCATCTTGTGTACTTTCTTTTTCGAGAAGGTTCCCGCACTCCACCCAAGGGTAGCAGTTTTGATCAGCACCCCACGTGATCCACGCATGGGCCGGTGGGCTAATTTGATGAAACGTCTGGGGGGTGGGGAGGTCCCAAGGACTGCTTTCGACGATGACTTCTTCACCTGGTGGGATCAGCAGATCATCGCCGTGGATGACTACCCCTATGCTGGGCTGGATTTCCGAGGAGATCCTGATCTAGTGTTACCACCGAATGCAGCATGGGGCGAGATTGGTAAGATTTTTTGATTTTATGATTTTTTTGGATATTTCAAATATAATAATGAAATTTGAAAAATATTTTTGATGAGATTCAAATGACTGATATGGTGATCATGTTCTAGACATCGGGCCGGTACGACCAGATGGATTCCCGCGGCATGGACGGCGCGGCCGAGGAGACGAAGAGGCGGCTGCTGATACAGAACGGAATCTGAACAATGTCCAGCGACATTTGGCGAGGTTGAGCTGCCGAGTACCGATGGCTGTCATAGAGGACCTTCCTGAGGATATGCAGCGTCATGTGGTCGGCATGCCACGTGACTGGGTTCGCATTTTTCGGCGCGTGGCCAATGCTATAGTGACATACTTAGATGCTCATCCTAAGCCGAGGCATTAGATATGCCGGACATGATTATGGGCATTTGAGTCCCAATTTTGTATATTTTTTGGACACACATATGTACACTCGAGACGTTTTACGATATATATATATATATATATATATATATATATATATATATATATATATATATATATACATTTTGACTTTTTGATGCTTGATTTTATTGTGATGAATGATTAATATGCTAGTCAAATGCTTGATTAGTGATAGAATCAGCTAACCAATTATGAGATCTTGGAATATGCAAATAATTAATATAAGTAAATGATCTTTGCAACAACCTCACCCTTAAATACTGGCGATATAAAGATGGATCCCGTACCCGATAAATGTTATTTAATTGAGACACTATCAATTGAGAATCAAGATATACTACCAACGAGTCGATCCCATGAGAGATTGCCTTGGATAATAAATTAATAACAGCAGTATACTCGGCCATATTGTTTGAAGCAGGACCGATGCACACGCCTCTTGATGCCATCAATTGACCAGTTGGATAATAGAGTACCCAAGCTGCAGAAGCAAGATTCCGAGTGTGCCGACTAGCACCATCGGCGAACCCAAAATAGACCAAATCATCCATCAACACCTGCCACAGCAGACCAAAATGTGTTGATATCAGAAAACTCTCGATGATATATGTACAAATATACATAAAATACAAAGAAGCCATTGCCTGGTCAAAACTAAGCAAAGTACTTCTTTAGGTAGAGCCCGTTTCGGGGCTCCGCCAACTTGTTTCCCTCGAAATCAATTAATTCATACGATCCTTTTCTAAAACTCGTTTAATAATGAAAGGACCGTACCACATAGGCTTAAATTTGCCTACCCCCAAGGCGTCCTTATCTTGGTCATAGACCAGGACAAGGTCACCTTCAGAAAAGACTCGAGGACGGACAAACTTATCATACTGCGTTTTAACCCTTTTCTTATGGGCCTCATTCATCGTGGCGGCATCTCGACGCTGCTCATCGAGATGTTCCAAGTGAACTAGGTGCTCTTCGAGACTCGAAGTCTCAGGAAGAAGCTCAACAACCAACTTAAGAGATGGAATTTCACATTCAACCAGAAAGATAGATTCCATCCCATAAACCAACTAAAAAGGAGTAAAACCAGTAGCCGTTTTGACGGAGGTTCAGTATGCCCAAAGAGCCGAATATAACATAATGTGCCAATTGGACCGATTTTTATCGATTGTCCATTGGAGTATCATCTTAAGAGTTTTATTGACTGCCTCGACCTGTCCATTGGCCTGAGGATAATAAGGGGACGAATTCTCCTGACGGAAACCTAATTTAAGAGCCAATTCGGACATTAGTTGATTCTGGAAATGACTGCCATGGTCAGTGACAATCTCTCTTGGGATACCGAATCTTGAGATAACCTGATTGAAAAGAAACAAAGCTGCCGTGTCACTATCGTTATTATAAGTAGGCATGGCCTCGGCCCACTTTGTAAAGTAGTCTACAGCCACGATAATGTACTTGTGATTCGCTGCTGAAGGCGGATTACAAGTTGTAAAATCAATACCCCACTTGGTAAAGGGACCGACGGTGACAACGGGAAAAAGGGGAGCTGGATGCACGCGCATCTTCCGAGTAAAAATTTGACACGGGTGATAGCATTTGACCGCTTCCACACAGTCTTTAAAGAGTGAAGGGAAAAAATAGCCGGCACGTAAGATGCGCTGGGCTGTAGCAAGCCCTGATAGATGACCACCACAAGCTCCACTGTGGCAGTCATTGAGCACAAACTCTACTTCCTCTAAGGTTAAACAGCGCCGAAGGATTGAATCAACCCCTCGATGGTATAATGTGTCACCAATGATAACATAGTTTTTAGCTAGGTGACGTAATTTTCGACGTTCATCCTTGGAGAAAGTAGAGGGAAACTTCGAAGTCTGGAGATAGACAATGATATCTCCATACTAAGGGTCGAGTGAAGAGATGAGGAATAAATGTTTGTCGGGAAAACTTTCCTCATAAACAGTATCCTCTCCACAAGGAAGCTCAGAAATTAGCTCCGCGAAAACCATGGATTTCTTAGACTTGGCAGACAAGAACTCGAGATCGAATTCTTGCAAAATGACTATCCATCTATTATATTTTCCCCCAATCACTTGCCTACTAAGGACAAATTGAAATGGATTGACTGCCGCTAAGACAAAAGTTTTGCGTAGCAAGATATAATGACGAAGCCTCTGGACAGCATGGACAGCTGCCAAGGCCAACTTCTCAACCGGAGAATAGCGAAGTTCGGGACCTATTAAGCCTCGACTCAAATAATAAATCACGTGCTCGGTGAGAGCATCGTCCTCCTGAACTAGAACCATACCAATGGTTGATTCTGCTGCGGCGAGATATAAAAGGAAGTCTCTACCATAATCCGGTGGACTCAAAAGCGGGGCAGAGACTAATGCCTTTTTCAAAGCATCAAACGACCGCTGCGCAAAGTCGTCCCACACAAATGAAACTCCTTTTCGTAGCAAACGCATGAACCCTTTAGTGATCTTGGCATAGTTTGCTATAAACCGTCTTAAGAAATTAGCCTTCCCTTGAAGACTTTGAAGTTGTCGAATTGAGGACGGGGGAGGCAACTGAACTATTGCCTAAACCTTGAAGGGATCAACCCGAATCCCTTCATTAGACATAATGAACCCTAACAACCGACCAAATGTAACCACGAAAACGCACTTGTTGGGATTCAACGGGATTTTATAAAAACGACAACGTTCAAAAACCAATCGAAGATGACTAGGTTGATCAGTTCTCTTTCGAGAACGAGCAGCGAGATCATCCAAGTATGCCTCGATGACATGTTTGATGTCGTGGAAAGCATATGACATGGCCCGCTGAAAAGTGGCTCCAGCATTTTTAAGACCAAAAAGCATCTTTCTATATGCAAAGGTACCCCAGGGACATATAAAAGTTGTCTTATGTTGATCTTCAGGACGGATAGAGATTTGATTATAACACGAAAAACCATCCATGAAGGAAAAAATTTCATTACCTGCACACTCATCGATAATCTGATCAATGAATGGCGTGGGTAATTATCTTTCGGACAAGCCTTGTTTAGGTCCCTAAAATCGATGCATACTCAGATTGTTCCTTGCTTTTTGTCTATAGGGACTGGATTAGAAACCCAGTCAGTAAGAGGAACAGGGTATATAAAACCCGCCCTTAGCAGCTTCTCAACCTCAGCTTTGATAACTGCTGCTTTCCTAGGGTTAACCGGTCGAAGCATTTGATGAACCGGTTTCGCGTTTTCATATGTCTTGATCTCATGTTGAACAATAGAAGGATCAATGCCAGGCATTTCCTCATAAGACCAATCAAATACATCACGATATTCCTTAAAAAGGTCGGTGTAGATTTGAATTTCTTTAGGGGAACACTCAATTCCGATGAAGATATTCTTGATGGCATTAGGGTCCCTAGAGATGTTTATAGGTATCGTTTTTGAAATTACCAACATATTACCTTCGGCACGAATGTGTGCTGGAGCTAAAGGGTTTGACACCGTACAAACATCACTAGTGAAGAGCTCGGAGAATCTAGATTCTACTTCCTGCAATGGAGGAAGAAAGTATGAACGATGGTGTAAGTCTTCCCAAGGTCGATCTATACCCATCATTACTTCAAGGATTGCTTCTTCAGAAGGTAGAACCGAATCTAAGCAGTCCAAGGCAGAGGTAGAATCAAGGCTCCAAGCCGGGGCCACATGACCATCTAACTCCTCTTCGGAAAAAGGAGCAGAGTGGTTGTCTGCAGAGTCTACGATAGACTGATATCTAAGCTCAGCTGCAGATATAGGGAATGCCATTCCATTTACTTGTCTTTCAGCTAATGTGGTCGTAGGTGAAGGCAAGGTCCAAGGGTCTGAAAAATAACGAGTTCGAAAGAACTCTTCTCGAGGAGACTCCTTAGATGATGAAATAGCATTGATTTTAGCGAAAGGAAAGGGAAGATCAAATGTACCCATCAATGAGGAATACATCCCTACTCCTAAATTCTCAGTTGGCGGGCGAGGGTTATCCACTAAAGGGACAGTAGAGTCAGAGCTTGCTTGAGGATCGACTGGACAATAGTCAAATTGATCAACCTTAATGATTTTCCCCTCATGAGGAAAGCAAATGACACGAAACAGAGTCGAAACAACGGCATCCATCTCGTATACCCAGTTCCTTCCCAATAGGAGATTATAGTCTAGGTTAGCGTCGACGACCTCTACTTCAATATTGACGACCTTTCCCCAAACACATATAGGAAAGGCCGGGATAATCCCATGCGGCTTATGAGAATGACCATCAAATGCAGTCAAAATGGTGGGTGAAGGAATAACCGAGGGTGATCCAATAGCCTTCCAGCATGACATCGACATAACGCATGTGGAAGCTCCTTCATCTATCACGGTGCGAAAAATATTGATTTTTCGGTATGTAGACTTTATTTGGAAAGCCATATGATGAGGGAGTCGCTTTTTGACATTTAACATGTCAAAAGTGAGCACTAAAGAGTTAGCTGGATCGACTGCTCCAATTGCGGAGAGTAAAGCACTTCTCTGAGCCGGACATGACTGGAGAACCTCTAAAGCGGACATGGCGCACGGACTCTGAGCCAGATCCTCCACAATGGAGTAATTCTGGGCGGCCCTAGCATTAGGATTAATCGTCGCGCGTTTAGCGGAACCTTTCGCAATCCGTGGTATAGTCTCAACAGGGGGTCGCTCAATATGAAGGTTTGTACTTCCGGGAACAGTCTTGTCCTTGGAAGTTTCGGCTTCACCATAATCACGTGACCGAGTAGCCACATGGACATTAGAACCCATCATGAAAACATTTGACGATTTTTCCCCTTCCTGGTTGCCCCCAGCGGAGGTTCCAGAGTTCGAACTCGCGCCAGCAAGAAGTTGCTGCCCTTGGGGAAACGGGTTGGTTAACACAGCTTGAGAACTAGAAGTCCCTTGCTGTCCTAACAAGCGCTGAGCGTCTTCAATCTTAGGGAAGAGATGAGTTAGATGGTCTCCACTGCACAACTTGCATGGAAACTTGACTTTCTTTCTCGACTCATTTCTACCACCACCGGCGTTGTTGCCGGATTTATTTGCATCAGGCTTCCCATCCTGGTTCTTTTCCTTACCTCGTACTTTCTTTTTTCCATTGGAATTTTGATTTCCTTTAGGGTTATCAGATTGGACGACATTTATTGAAGAAGTTTGGGAAGCGGGGGGATTAGCCAATGTGACTTGGTTGTTAGAAGCAGTTTGCAAGGACAACTGCTGCAATTGATTCAACAAGTTCACGGTAGTTGTGTCTACTGACCCGACGATACCATCCGCGTGTGGACCTGGCTTCGACTTAGCTACATCAACCTTAGATCCAGGAGCATTTGGCAAGTACTTTTGTAGGATCCTAGACTGAGAGTAGATCAATTCTAATTGTTGGGCCCTAAAAATGGCTTGCTCCTCAGAATAGACCCCAGACATGGAGACATCCTTGGAGATCTCGGGTTGTAAAGACTTCAAAAACCACTCGAGACGGTACTCCAGAGGGATTTCGGCTTTAATGAGCCTCTTTCTCCGTCTCCATTCCTGAATATGGTCAGAAATGTGGGTTGCCTTATCCTGACAAAAGGTGGCCAGAAGTTCAGTTCCGGCATCATAGCGGACAGGCAACTGGAAGTGATTTAAGAAAATATTGGCTAAGTCAGCGAACGATGTAAAGATGCCCCCTGGCAACTCTATATACCATTTAGCCACATTACCAGTCAAGGTGCGCTGAAAGAGTCTCAACCTAATCGAGTCATTGATAAGGGAGTTAGATGAGCACCACAAATGGAATGTGGTTACATGGTCGCCTGGGTCTTCGCCACTCTTCCCTTTGAATTTTGGAATGTCCGAAGGGATTTTGGTTGGGACCGGAGGCCAGGCTGGATTGTACTTGATTGGGTCATTTGTTAACTTAGTGAGATCTGGCAAGTTTAACGTTGCTAGAAACGAAAGCCTAGGAGGACCTTGTGGATTCCACCCAGACTGGGCAGAACTCCCAAAGCTCTGAAAAGATTGTCCTGGAATTTGGGAGGCACCAGGCTGCCCGAAGTAACCCGTAGAACCAGCTGAACCAAAAGGCAAGCCTTGTGGTCTAGCAAAATTCAGAGTTTGACCAACTCCGGCCGTATAACCTCCATAACCAGCAAAGTTTCCTCCTAAAGGATTGTAGGGAGTTGATAACCCATGATACGGATTCCAAGCCAAAGCAAGGGGAGGAATACTTTGAAACATACTAACCGTGGAGTATGGCCTATTCCCTTGTTGGCCAATAAACGGATTCCCAGTTCCCGCGCTACTAACCCCAGGGTTATTCCAACCTTGGAAAGGATTGCTGCTTTGTCCCATAGAAGAAAAAGGCATGGATCCTACCGTCACGTTGGAATGTGGTATATGACCACTTCCAAAAGGAAAACCCTGGAATGAAGCTGATCCGCCCATCATGGACGTAGCGGCACTAAACGGAACTGATGGAATACCCTGTGAATGGGTGCCAAATGGGAAGAATCCAGTACCAAAAGCATTGGTTTGGGCATTTCCACTCGTGGACGGAATGGAGGTAGACCCAACTATAGACGTGCTAGCAAAAGATCCAAACAAAGAAGCAGAGGAGATGGAAATGGTTCCTCCCCCTTGCACCGATGTTGGGGTTTGCATAGTCGTAGCACTCGTAGAAGCCATGCTTCCAGTAGTGGTCATCGATGGTAAGCGCATAGTGTAACCTGGACTTGACGGTCTATGTGTTGGAGTCCCAACATATTGCAGTACGTCTGGATGACTAGATGGTAGAGGAGAATTTGGAGCCGCTAACGACTCTGAAAGTTCTTCTACCTCTATGTTATTCTCCGCTTGAAAGAGAACTCGAGAAGGGACTGGAGTGTCCCTCTCTTGTTCAGAAGTGTCAGGCCTTGCTTGGCCGCTAATGCCCCCGAGAGGAGGATCAATCCCTGATGCGTCAACTGGCGTGGGAGGGAATCCACCGGTAGTATTGCCTCTGCGCGTTCTAGGAGAAGGCTCTAAACTTGGTGGCGAGAGACCACGAAGTCTTCGAGACCGTCTTGGAGATCGGTCAGCCACTTTGAATTTTTTTTTATGATCTAAATAAAGACTCAAAAAATTGAAAGCTAGGCCAACTAGGAGCACAGAGCACACACTATAAAGTCCCTAAAGATACAACCAGTCAAACAACTTCCAAGTATTTCCACTCCGGGTGATTAAGACCGGACACCAAAATACGAGAAAGTGAAATAAGGGGCCTTCCGAAGATAGTCTGGGATGATTAGGGCCCAATCCTATCAGCGAAGGTATCAGAGGAAGTTATGCTGACCTCCTAACAATAGCCTGCGCCGGTGCAAGCCCCCAATCTTCGCAAGGGTGCCCTCCAGTAGTACTGTCGAGAGTGATGCAACGTCAACCTCAAGTGCCACGAGATTCCCCTCCGCAGCCACCTGTGTAGTTCCCTAGGAGTAGCAACTATGGATACCAACTTGTCGCAGAAGCCAGGCAGAACAGTCGTGAGGTAAGTTTGGACAAGTAGGAGAGGGGGTATCTCTCTTCCCTGTCTTCACAGACCCTCGTGCTTAACTCCCAGATCCGGAGCTTTCCTGGTCTTCCTAACGCTATTGGATTTTCTCTCGTTATTCAGGCTCCTACGTTTGACGTTTATATGGCCTTGGAGAGTTAACTCTCCACTCGCCTAATCCAAGGCCCTAAAATCCTAATCTTGTTGGTGTAACTGACTAAAACAAAAAGTTCTAGTGAATTTTAGTTAGCGCTTGATTTTATTAGGCTGTTCTTTAAGTCACAAGGTAACGGAAGTGAAACTAGTGGTGTTTTTTGACGCAAAAGAAATTAATAAAAACTTAACTACATGGACATGCACTTTTTCATTTTTCGATGAAGAGCAATTTCTATAGGGTTCAGAGGTACTTCTAATAAAACAAATGTTCCTTTTCTTTTCGTTAATGCACACTTCACACTCACAAAAGCTAACAAAGCTATATATGCCTAAAAAGGGGATGCAAATCTATCCTAATGCAACAATTATATGTGGATGCAAGATCTAAAACTACTCTGAACAAAAATGAAAGTTGCTTGCTTATCAATCTTTATCTTGCCACTTACAATGCTTAGATGTAATATGAGATGTTACCATTCATTTCGTCTAAACGCTAAAAACAAGTTCTAAGACAAACATAAAGCACTTTCACTTCACTAAAAGGAAACCAAATGAAAAGCAAGTTCAAGAAAGCAAAACTAGGATTTTCAAAAGATTTTCTTCAAAGCAACAAGCAAAAAAGTCTTTTCAAAAATGCTCTCAACAACACTGAAACTTGTGATCGAAGAATAGGCAATTAAACACTTTTGCGAATCAACACCACTCAATGGATGAAAACTCAACAAAAATAAATGTGCTTGAAATCACTCTTAACAATCAAAAGTAGCAATGAAAGCTCTGGCAATGAAAACCAAAAGATCAAAAAGACAAATTCCAAGAAAGTGTCAATCAACAACTTTCATGAAACAAAGAAGTGGATGGTCACAAAAAGCGGTTTTGTCAAGCAAACAAAAAGTCACCAAAAGCAAGATTAACACAAAGATTGAATTCAATCTCCCTACCCTGATGAAACAGAGCAGCCAAGATTCCTAGCAAGAAATCTTGCGTGCTTTAGCCAAAAACGATGACGCTTGCAATCAAAAAAAAACAAGACCAATACTCCTTATAATCAAAGAGAATTCAGAACGAGATGCTCGCTGTAAAACAAATAACTGATACTGGAAAATGACTGTTTCAGACTAACTCAAACCACCAGACAAGCCTTCAGAGACTAAAAAGATTTATAAATCTCGAAAATTGCAATATATACGCGACTGTACTTAAGTACAGATTGCGTGTATACGTGACTGTGTTTGAGGAAACCTGCGTATACACGGGTTCACTCAAAGAAACAAGCGTATATATGCCTTTGTATCTAAGAAAAACAGCGTGTATGAAAAGCTTCAAGAAAAATAAAAAACAAACTAAAGAAACTGGCAAAGCTTAAAGTTCAAGAACAGACCAGACAGTAACAGCAAGCAGACAAGGCAACTGAGCCCTGATTGGCTTGAAAAATACCCAAACTAGGAACAACAAGAGTGTTGTCCCCAGTGGAGTCGCCAATTCTGATAGAGGGAATTACTCCCCTAGGGCTTTTTGGGTTGAAACCCTAGCAGACTGAAAGTTATCTATTCAAAGAAACATGCATTCATACAGCCATTATGCTATTATAAGCAAATTCTATGATAAGGGTACGTACCTTTGGTCCTACGTTTGAGAAGGCCTTTAGGGTCCAAACCCTTCTTGGAGTTCCCTTCTTCTCTTTTGTCCTGCAAAACAACCAATTCAAAGAACACAACAGTATATGGACAAAACTTATAAAGAAACCATCTTCATGTTATAAAGAAAGATAGTTAGTTATGAAATCCAAACAACCATTTACATATGAATTCTAAACATGACTATCATTAACATAAAGAAGATTCATTTCGGGAACCAAGACACGTGTTTCTTTTATTATAGACAAATAAAGTACATAAAAAGGAATATGTTCACCTGAATCACCTTCAACAGGCTCCAAGCAAAGCTTCCTTCCGGATCCGTTCCAGCCTCAAGCCTCTAACAAAACTCCTTCCATGACTCTCTCCATGATGTCATAAATGGTGGATGAACATCAACACACAAGGAAACAAAGGTTTCGTGTACAAAATGGGGGAAGTGCAGAAGGCACAAGGGACTTCAGACCTGGTCAAGGGGAAAATCTCAGCATAATAACCTTTCTCTCTATTCTCTCCTCCCTTAGGCCTTCCCTTTGAGGTCTTTTTATACCATCTCCAAAGTAGTTTTTTAGTTAGGAGTTGGTTGGGAACAGTTGGGCCACGGGCACTAACAGGTGATTAGCAGGTAAAACCCGCGATCTCCACCCGAAAATGAGGAGTTTTATATTTTTTTAAGTGTTTTAATACATACACGCGGGTTGGCTATACACATACCCGCGTATACACGCGTTTAACTCAGGGAAATGTCGCGTATAAGGGATAAAACACTGTTTTTTAAATTTTAGGACCAGGTCTGGAAGGAGGGGTTACCCTAGGCCATGAGTACAGCATCACAAACCATAAGAGTGAGATTTGGAGCTATAACAATCCCTTCATATTAAGGTGGGAATTTTAGACAACTAATCCTTAGGATTAAGCTTGGATTAGTTTGAGTAGTTACTGGAGTCCAAGAAGACCCAGAAACTAATTCAACTGTTTCTTGCATATATTAATATGTACACATTGTACATCATTGACTGAGATAATCATTTATATACAGTTTAATTGGTTTCCACTTTGATTGTATTACAAGAATCCAATTCAATAAGGAACTACCTTTTTGAAATTAAAAGTGATTTATTCATGCTAGCGTAACAACCAGTCAGTCGTTTTGAAAGATCACGACAGAAGGAAAACTAGCTGCTGCGGAAATCTGAACAATTTGATCCTCCTTCCACTTGACGATTGATAAGCTATCCAGTAGGAAATTTTTTCTTGCAATGGTGGCAAAAGGAAGTGTGGACTATGTCATTCTTCTCCTTTTTTGATGGGTTGTATACATACATGTAATGTTTAATGAGTCTAAGTTTGATTTTCAGTGGCCATACGATTTTTTGTTTGTAGTAGGTAAGAAGATACACATTGGAGGCCTTGAATTTGAGGTTTTTGAGGTTCACATAAAGTTTTTTGGGTTTTTAAAATTTATTTCATTGTTAATAAATATTTTGAATCGTCAAGACTGAGGGGTTAAAATAGTTGAATTCTTATATTTGACCTAAAAACATTTAAATTACCCATCACAAATTCAAATTCCTTACTGTAAATTTAAATTATTTGTCACAAATTCTTGCCTAATTTCAGTGGAGGAGGCCTGGTATCTCTAACAAGCAAGCAATATATTTCTTTTAGGATGTTATTTTGAAGTTGCAATTTAAGATTTAAGCTTCCCACTACTGATTTTGTGTCCAAGGTTGGCAAAGTTGTTCATCCACATGAATCTTCCTTCATCCTTTGAACGTTTGATGAATATGGTGCCCATATTTCAATAGAACTTAGGACATTTTAGTTAACCAATGCAAGGCAGATATAGCTCCCTTAATGTAAAAGGAAAATTGTGTGCTCTAATTCTAAATAAATGATGAATGTATAAAGTTTTGCTACTTGGGCAGTGTTGATGTCATCATTCTTTTTGTCTTTAGCTTGATATATTCAAGTTGTTCTCTTTTGGCTCACCCAGTCATTTGAATGAAGATGTTATTTGTAGCTCTTTCGTACATTCCATGTTTATGAGTCTTGCATGATGGGATTTTTATTGGCTTTGTGGAAGCCTCATATCTCCTTTGAAATAAAAGTAATTCTCCTAGATTCTTATAAGAAAATGATTGCAATTAAGTTATAATGGGAGTAAAGGGAATATCTATCGAATTATTTGTCAACAACTTGATCTCCCAAAAAATATTTACATAGTTGTTATAAACATTTAATAAAGAATGAAATTCAAGCTCTCTTTATCAATTCCACCCTCTAGGAAAAAATGTGGTGTGTTGTTTTAGTTTCATACTCAGTGGAAGGTAGGGTCACATATATGAAAGGTAATTAATGGGATTTTGAGAGCCCTTTCCCATTTCATAGGATATCTAGAGCAAGCAGTCTCACTAGTTAAAGCTTAGGATCTTGCTCGTTGAATCAATTAAACCAACACGATCTCATCAAATTATTTTTCCTATTGAATGATCCATTGTATCAGCTCCATTTTCCTTATTTCAAGGTGAACCAGTCCTAAGTAAATCTACCAATATTGGTATTTCCTTAGTGTTATCAATCGCCATTATCCCCCCAAGATGGCCTGTAGGAATTACCATTGTAGCTAGGACTTCATCAACCATCCTTGCACTACGATCTAATAGCAATTGCATCAAAGGGATCACAACACCAACTATCAATTGCAGGACATCAATACTAACAACTTGAAAATACTTATGCCACCTTCTCATAAGGTTGTGTCTAAAGTTGAGTCCCTTGAAAATCATGCTGACTCTTGGAATTTGAATTCTGATTATAATTTTATTTATTTTGATGACTTGTGTTTACCTCAAGGGGTTGATGATGCTGAAACCCCCAAAACATTATCTGCACTCAACACTACTATTGTGGGAAATGGGGTTGATTTCATGAATTTGGAAGCACAATTAAAAATGGGTATCTCTGAAGGAATTCATCATGATGGTAGCTCATTGCTTGAAAAAAAGGTTATGAATCCCCAAACAAGCCAAGAGACCTTAGAATCCAATTCAATTGAGGAACCGGTCATGGATTCTTTGCTTGGGTTGCTTCAATCTTCAAATTTTGAATGTGAGACTCATCAATCAACTGGACATGTTGATGTCAATGGAACTTATTTTCCTAAGAATGTAAATATTCTAGCAATATGGAATGTTGATGATATGCCCATGTAGGGAAACTAAGTAATGTCACCTTGAACACTGCTTGTATACCTCTTTGTATATATCGAACAAGCATGTAATCTATTTCTTTTAGGATGTTATTTTGCAGTTGCAATTTAAGATTGAAGCTTCCCACTACTGATTTTGTGTCTAAGGGAGGAAAAGTTGTTCATCCACATGAATCTTCCTTAATCCTTTTGAACATTTGATGAATATAGTGCCCATATTTCAATACAACTTAGGCCATTTTAGTTAACCAATGCAACTTGGATCTAGCTCCCTCAATGTAAAAGACATTTTGTGTGCTCTAATTCTAAGTAAATGATGAGTGCATAAAGTTTTTCTACTTGGGAAATGTTTATCTCATCATTCTTTTTGTCTCTAGCTTGATATATTCAAGTTGTTCTTTTTTTCCTAATTCAATCATTTGAATGAAGTTGTTATTTGTAGATCTTTCGTACATTCCATGTTTGTGAGTCTTGCAGGATGGGTTTTTATTGGCTTTGTGGAAGCCTCATATCTACTTTCAAATAAAAATAATTCTCCTAGCTTCTTACAGGAAAATGATTGCAATTAAGTTATAATGGAAGAAAAAGGGAATATCTATCTCATTCTTTGTCATGAACTTGATCTCCAGGAAAATATTTACAGAGTTGTTATAAACATTCAATCAAGAATGAAATTCAAGCTCTCTTTATCAGTTCCACCTCTTGGAGAAATTGCAGTGCGTTGTTTCAGTTTCATACTTAGTGGAAGGTAAGGTCACATATATGAAAGATCATTAATGGGAGTTTGGGAGCCATTTTCCATTCCATAGGAGATCCAGAGTGAGAAATCTCACCAATTAGATCTTAGGATCTCACCCGTTGAATTAATTGAACCAACACAAGCTCATCTACTTGTTTTACATGTTGAATGATCCATTGATCTAGCACTAGTAGCAATTGTTTTTGTTGAACCTCATGAAATTGGGGGTCTCCATTCATGTATGACCTGGTAAACCTGTTGTAGACTTAAATTAATTTATTAGTTGTTGTTAGAGGAAGTAGTTTATGCTTCAATGGAAGCAATTCCAAGCTTGGAAACATCTAGATCACATAACATATCACATCTCTCTTCATCTATGCTCTTTTTTCATATGCTACCGATTGACAACGCTTCCTTTGCAACATCTGGTGCAATTGCTAGTACAATTTCTTCTCATCTCCATATTAAGTAGTGAAGAAATTACATTTCTTCCTTGTACTAAAAAGTAAATTATTATTTTTTACTTATCTCCATATTAAGTAGTGAATAAAATACATTTCTTCCTCATACTAAAAGGTACTTTTTATTTTATTTTTACTTTCAGTTACTTTATATCTTTATATAAAGTTAAGTAAACTAAGGTGAAAATTGAAAGTTAAGTAAACTAAGGTGAAAATTGAAGTATTTTAAATACATTAATTTCTTTTGTTATTACTATTTTTAATTTGTTAATGTAAAGTATTATTTTACTATTTTTAAATGTAATGTTATGTGTGGGATAAGGTTGTGTCGAGCTTGGAGGATAGGGTTAAACATTAGACTTTCATAGCATTGAATATTCTAGGTAGGTTAGTCTTGAGTAAAGTCATCCTATAAGTGATTCTAGGGTATATGTTATGAATACTCCCAGCTCCCAAAGAGGTCTTGCAAAAAAATTGAGAAATTCAAAGGAATGTTTTATGGAGAGGGGTTGAGGATAATCAAAAATGGGTGTTGGTAGCCTGAAACACTATATGTAAACCAAAAGGTTCTAAGGGCTAGGTTTATAGGATCCAGAGACGGTCAAATTTGGTGGCGCTTTCTAAAAGGAGGGTCGACATCGTGGGCGTAGCTCTGGAGAGAAAAATATAACCCCCAACTAGTCTTAGCAAGACCTTGACTATATGTAGGGGTCAATTCTAGGTTTGGAGTTATGGAATCTAGCCTGGGGAAATAGAGAAGTAATACAAAAACATTGCTTTTGGGAGATCAGAAATGGAAGGTCAGTTTTGTTTTGGGAAGATGCGTGCAAAAAACAACCTAGTTTAAGCAAAGGAGTGGCGTCTCATCCAATTATTCACTAAGAGCTAGGGCTGCTGGGAAGTGCACCATTTCTTGGAACAAGGGTTGGATGGAAATAAATGGCAAAAATGGAACCTTAGTCTCTTTCAGGAGCCTAACCAGAATGAATAGGTGGTTCAAGGATTAGCAGAGGAATTAAGTCAAAGAAGAATCCTCTATAATAATGACATGGATCAATTAAGATGAGGGAAAAAAGGTGGAGAATTTAATCTCAACGGGGCCAAAGGTTATATAGAAGGTGCTCAAGATGTGGCAACTGATTGAGCTTGGAAGAAACTGTGGTCATTGTCTCGATGGTCGAAAATTAAAACCTTCCTGTGGCTAGCGTTGCATAAGAAAGTTCTCGCATGGGAAAATATGGTGAAGAGAGGTTCCATTGGAGCCTCATGGCTTTGTCTCTATGAAAGAGAGGAGGAAAAACTAAATCATATTTTAAACACCTGTAGTTATATGTCTGTCATATGGGATTGGATAGCTTATATCTTCAGGAAAACTGATAGAATCAGGGACAATATACAAGAGACTATTAGGAAATGGCAAGGGAATTACACAAAGAATGAAGTGGTAAACCTCACCTTGTATGTAGCTCTTGGTTTCATTCTCTATTAAGTATGGAAGGAACAAAACCGATGAATCTTCCAAAATAAGGAACTCCTTGTAGAACGCTTGGTGGAATCAATTCGGTGCCAGCTAAAGGAAACAATAATTAGTAAATGACCCAAAATATCTGAGGAACAACCATCTCCATAGGAGGAAAGAGTCCCAAAGCTCTTAAAGATCGATTACCCTGGTTTGCAGGTATCCTGGGCTAGAGATCCTCGAATCTTGTTGGGCTTAACAATTTGGATGCCTCCCCCCCAAGGTTTCTTTAAGTTCAATTTTGATGGGGCATCTAAAAGGAACCTTGGTAGCACAGGAGGCGGTGGAGTAATATGAAATTGGACAAGGAAACTTTGTAGGATATTTTTCATAAATTTGGGACATGCCTCCAATAACGCAGTTAAATTCCATGCCCTGGAGTAAGGGATGGAAATTTTGGCTCGAGAAAGAATTTTTAATGCTACTATAGAAGGAGAGTCGTTGATATACATCCAAGTGGCAAGGAGGCTACAATGTGGCTCAAAGGTAAGGAAGGTTGTAAGGAATTGGTGTCTGGCACAATTAATCCAGCACATTCAACACCACCTAGTGATTTTGAAAATAATGGAATCTAGCCTAGCAGAGGTCAACAAACACGATGGAAGACAGGTTGGCTAACGAAGGGGTTTCCAGCTCGCAGACACTTAATGATATGGCATGAAAAGGTCTCCAGGAGGGACACCTCAAGGAATAATGCTGGAAGTTTGCGGAAAGAGATAGTTCCACGACAACTGACAATGAGTACAATGTAGAAGTGAGCTTAAGCTCGGACAGAGCGCCACCTAATCACATGATTGATTAATCTGTGATCATGGAAGCAAGAGGAATATCAAAACATGGTGGGAGAATGGGCACATGGGATCATTGCATGGACAATGTGGAGAGAAAAGGAGGTGAAATTATGAATGTCTCCATCAAGGCGAATCATGCAAGTTAGTTCATACATGATAAGGAGGTGACCGAGAGGTGGGCAGGTATGATACTAGCAGAGGATATGTATGAGAGACGAAAAATGATGATTATGAGTCTGTACAATTCGTTGAGCTTGGAGAATGACAGGGAGATATGGAACAGTCTTACACGGAGTGACAATCTTATCAAAGGAAAATCAGAGGGTGTGAAGATGACAGTGGAAGGTACAAAAAAGCCGGAAGGACATAACAAGATAGCAGAACAAGATTTAAATTATGGGATGGAAGCTGTATTTTGCAATATGTGCTTGGCAATTGAGTAGTGGTGGATTAACAGAGCCTTGATAAAAGAAGTTCTAAAGTTGGGGTAGGTTTCTATGTTGAGAATGGGAAAAGTTAGGTATTCTGTGGGTAGGTCGAGAGGGAGACCCAGAGCGGAGGCACAAGGGGTGGGTTGTAATAATATTTCTTGCATGGAAATGGATGCAAGGGCAACAACATATATCTTTCACGCTACAATTCCGCAGATGGGTAAAGAAGTGGTGGAGGTTTGGGAGAATGAGGTTCGCAAGCAAAGGAGGGCTCTCCCGGACAATCAAATAAAAGAGGAGGTTGAATGGGTCATTGACATGAGTGAAACTAGGACCTGTGAGACCCTCTACCATAAAACTCTAGAAATGACATGGCATGTGAAAACCCTGGTGGAAAAGTTGTAAGCAGAAGCATCGGAGGAAAAGGCCAAAGGTCAGATGGATACCCTATGTCGATTGAGGGACATCAACTAACGCCTGGGAGGTATTGAATTGGTTTTGAAGGAGCTGATTAATATTGAGAAGTTGTAGGACGATCGCATCAATGACTTGAACACTTAATTTACCATTTATCTCAAGTACATTCATATATAGACATAACCTTGGGGGAAGCTAAAGGTGAACTAACTTGTCTGCGGAAGTATAGGGCTCGGGAGGCTGAAGTTTTTGGTGATCGTTAAGCAGCAGCTCCGACAGTGACTCCAACAAAAGCTACATCTGACAAGGTTCCTGTGGAATGAGGTTCAAGTATGCAGAAGCTTTGTTTTTCTGGTTTACTTTGTCAATAGCTTATTTAATTTTGAGCTTAATTATGCATACTAGTAGTTTTTTTGTAAAATATAGGTTTGTAGACCAGCATTACCAGAGATATCAGCTACACAGACCTTATAGCGACCATAGTCATAGTAGTAAGTTTTATTATTTTTTTAAGTGGAACAAGAAACAAAAGAACTTAATGGTTTTCTTGGACAAAAGTGGTATTAAGAAAGTCTATTTTTGCAACTGGTCTAGTTCCCAATCTGGCAAACCAACTATTATTTTGTACTATGTTTTAGTTAAAGTAATATAAATCCTCTATGTTGACTTACAAAAAAAAATGTAAAATTAGGTGACAACATCTCTCCCATACTAAGTCTCATCGCAACAATAACAAAGCAATATAAAATAATCATTTTCATATAAAATTACATAATAACAAAAATAAAAAGTAACAACTTAATCTATAAGCAACACATAAAATTAAATAATAAAAAAATTACACCTTAAAAACTTAGATCCTTTTAAATACTTTATAAACCCTAATTTAAAAAGATTATACTAATAATATATTAAAATATAAAATTTCTCCCAAAAATTGAAAAAAAATAATAAAAAAATAAAATAAAATTTTAATAATTTTAAAAGCTATTTTGCATTTTTGAAAAAATAAAATAATAAAAAACGAAATTAAAACCTCTTTACCTTTTTTAAAACCTTTAAATTAAATTAACTTGGGAAATCAATGGTAAATAAATATTTTCAAAAAAATATAACGCCCTGAACCACATGTTATATCAATTTATTTAAATATTTTAATTTTCAGCCACACATTCTAACACTCTGACTTTAGTTTAACATTTTGATTCTCAACCACACATGGCTTTCTTTCCGTATCCTCGCCCATCACAACACAACTTTCTTTCCGTAGCGTCCTCCATCAGAACGCAACACTCGTTCACTTACAACACATCACATCCTTCGAAAATAATTACTTGTACGATAATCTACTAAACCTTACATCGGTATGATACCAATTTAGTCGTTTGTAAATGTTTAATTACATATAATTAAATCTTCACATTATTTTATATTATTTTATTTTATTCTGCGTCGTTTAAATTTGCAATTTTTTCAGAAGATTTTTTAGTGTAAATCACATTAGAATATATTTGTTGGAGGTTTTTCGAATTAACTAGTGTGGTTCATCGTCAAGGTAAGTTGAAGAACCAGATCATGGCTAGATATTAAATAGGGAGAGCAGATATTCAATTCAAACAGATATAAATCACAGAAGTCTCAATTCAACAGATATCAACTTATCATATACATATACATATAACTAAAATTTACTTGATCTTAGAATATTTAGAATTTAATGAAAATGAGCGAAATTAATTGTCTCATCTAATTCGATTAAATTTCAAAATATTTTAAAATTTGATAACCAAAAAACAAAAAATATTAAACAATTGATTTAGTTTTGAAAATATTTATTTTAATTATCTAAATTCAAAATATTCCAAAAATCTACAATCAACTTAATAATATTTTCAAAATCTATAATAAAAATAAAAATCACACACAAATATCAACTGTAATATAGAATCTAGATAACCACCCAAAAGTCTCATAGTATTAAAACCAGAGGATATTTATCTAAATTGTTATACTGCGGTAACTTGCATCTGACGTTACCTTCGAAGTTACAGACTTTTGACTATTCCTACAGCACAGTTATCGTCCACGCGGCGCGGCAGCAACCCTAAAGAAGCGACCTCTACACGGCTCATAGCCCTATAAATACCCACGCTCTTCTTGGTTTTTTTCATCGACTTCATTCTTCATATCTGGTGTTGTTTATTCACTCTGATGTTTATATTTGAATTTGCAGGTTGATAGCTTTTCAAATTTGTAGTGCCATGGCTGGAAAGGCGCCAGAGAACAAGGACAGCGTTCTGTTCGATCTGTTCGGCAAGAATAAGGACGGAAATAAGGGTAAAAGGCACGATGACCAGATGATGCAGGTTCCTGCTTTACACACCCACTATCAAGCTCACACCGCACCTTATTATCTAGCTGTTGCTGCTCCGCATGGTGCTGCCACGCACCATCGGGCTCAGTTCGCTCCCTATCATCCAACTCAGCCTCTGCGTGGACAACATTTTACCGCTGGGGAAACTGAGAAGCAACAACACACGGGTGTACAAGGAAAGTTTCACAGCACAGACAGCTGTGACCGCAGCTCTGTAAGTCGGTATCTCTCTTACTAATTTCTTTCTTCATTGATTGCGACATCACGGGTTTCCGTGGGATCTCTTTGCTTTGTTTCTTGGCTGACAATGATGTTTCTTGATTGATAATGATATTCCTTGATTTTTTGCATTTGCAGTCGAGCGAAGAAGAGGAGGAAGATGTCCAAAGGAAAACAGGCGGGAGCAAGTAGAAGGGTGGAAACGACAAGCTCCCCTCCCCGGTGGGCACCATTCTTCCTAGTGTGCCACCGGTGAAGAGGAGGACGAGGCGGGTCTGTTGTATTAAATTAACACCATATAAGTAACAGCAGGAGGATCCTTCAGTAAATAAATAGTGCCTTCTAATATGTGTGTCTATGTCTGTGTTATTTTGAGTAGCAATATGTGTGTTAGGATAGAGAGTATAGCGTAATGTCACGCTCTCTGCTGCTGCATGGCTTTATGTAGCGCCTGGGTTGCTCTTCTGTCACTGGCAGTTCGCATCCTATAATAATATAATATGATAGCTTCTTACATTTGGTTTCTTCACAGGATCAGATACTTCGGCTCTGGAAATAATTTTCTCCACACATTATTTATGGATAAACAAAGGTTGTGAACTTAGAATCTCGTTTATTCGTTCCAAAATCAGTAACTACAACACCAAACTGCACAGTATATAAGAACGAGAAAGTCAAAAAGTTTAACTTTCTAAATTCATGTTGGGCTAAAAAGGGAAACACGCCAATTTAAATGTGACAGAATCAAATCCATTAGTATTAACTCAAAGAAATATTAGATAAATTAGAAGAATAAAAACATTATTTTCCACATCTTTATTTTTTTTAACTATTGATATATCCCATCAGAAAATCTAATATCCAATCAAAAAATTATATAATAAGTCTCTTACCCGCCTAAAAATCACCTTAGATTTACAATCTTATCCATACATAATATGGATAAAATCACCCTAGACTTTTAATACATAAAATCACCTTAGATTTACAATCTTATCCCTACATAATGTGGATAAAACCACCCTAGACTTTTAATACAAAACCCTAGACTTTTAATACAAATGAATGAAGAATAAAAAATAAACCCCACACCTTACCATGTGCTGCTCTCCATTTCTTAAGAACCTGTTCATTAAGACAGAGGACTGACAATTTTGCTTCGGAATAGGGTTTTCAGAAGTCGTTTTCGGAAGTCCAAGAAAAAGAGAGCCTTGTTATTCCATGTGAGATTCGGAGCTCTTTATTCTGAACAAACGTCGCCTTGTTATTCCATGTGAGATTCGAAGCTCTTTATTCTGAACAAACGTCTTCAATTGTTTGAATGTTGGCATTTGTTATCTAGTTTGGTTTTGTAACTTAATAATGTCTTTTCTAACATGAACAAGCACGGAGAGGATGGACCCCATTGCTCTTTTTCTTTCTCGGCATGTCTGCAATTCCAAAATATGCTTAAGAGTGTTATATAACGTCAACATGGTTTATGGGGCATTGAAAAGTAAGAGTAGAAGCATATTGAAAGATTATGAAGGTAACCTCTAAGTTAAATGAAGTTAAAAAAAAGTAAAAAAGAGTTTGGTGGGTTAGTTTTGTTTATTATTTTTAGTAATTAGGTTAAGATTAGGTTAGGGGAAGAACAAGTTCCTAATACTGGGATGCTATCATCAAGATTGTGCAAAACTTGTTCAAGCTTGGACGCCCTTGAAATAACTTAAATCGCTCCAAAAAAGGCTTCCATCCTCAACCTCTCCCCATGAAGTAGATTTTTGATTTTGTTATTTAATGCATTTAGGTGCAAGTTGAAGGTAGGATATTAAAAGACGACATTGGAGAATAAAGGTGTTGGACCTACACTTGTGGGTAATAGTTGGGAGAGCTTTTGTGTAGCATATCAAAATGATGAAGTGATATGTAGAGTAGAGAAATGATGTGTTAACCAAATCAAGGGGTAGATGAACAATGCATCATCTTGATTGAAATAGTTATGAGTTGTTCGAATCAACCAATTAAAGGTGGGCATAGTAAGACTGATGGTTGGCAATTGAGTCGATTTGTGGTTCGAGAGAGAAGGAAGACAGTGGAGTTACATGGGGAAAGGGGTGCGCAAGGGAGTAGAGAGGATATAATGGTTGTAATAGTCATTTTGTACCATGCTTGATTTGAGAGAAAATATATATAGGTGTCATGTTTTTTCCACTCTTGTGCAAGGTTGTTTAAATGCCATATCATTGTTTTGACACTAAATGTAAGGAAGGAATCCCATGGTTGCCTTATATCTTATGTACTATTTGAATGATAAATGTTGCACTTCTATAAATTTTATAAGTTCCTATAGGTCTATTATGTATTTGTATTATACATGTTATGTCTACCATTTGAATGTATAAATAGATCTACCTAGAAAAATAATGGATTTTTGGTGATCTTGTTAGCATTAAGAAATGATCCTCCTCCATCTCACAAATCTCCTCTTTAGCTATGAGTTTCAACAACTTGAGGTGATACCTTCTCCTTAGGGAATTAAATATACTAGCACTCTAGACTATGATGTGTACTATGTTGGACAACCTGCAAGCATTAGAGAAATTGTGAGGTCTAAAATGGGCCTCCTAAGGAAAAAAATTTATTTCTTCAAATTGTAATTTCAACTTATCTCCCTGTGATTTTACTCAAATTTTGAGCAAGAGCACTTGTTGGATGCGAAATTTAATTTTACATCCAAGGAATACCCATGTTGCATACTTTCGATGGACCCTACTACACAAAAAATTGAAATACATGAAAGAATGTGATTGCAATAACGTTTTTCATGTATTTCACATTTTTCGTGTAGTAAGGTCCATCAAAAGTATGCAACATAGATATTCCTTGGATGAAAATTTCAAGTCTGCATGTAATGAGCACTCCCTCTCAAAATTTGAGTAAAATCATTGGGAGATAAGTTGAAAATACGAGTTAAAAAAATAGTTTTTTTTTAACCCTTTTACTCCAAAAATGGTGAATCATCCCCCATGGTTGACATCATGATATTGAATCCTATTGGTCCTTATAAAGTTTATTTTTGTTGTACATTTTTGTTTTGAGGCCCATTTTAGAACTTAAAATTTCTCTAATGAATTCTAGCCTCCAAATTTATGTCAACAAATGATTTTGTTTCCAAGTCTCGCGAATTAGAAGAGAATATTTTTAGGATGACTTAGTGGTTATTTACGAGTATGATCCATGGTTGGTTTGCAAACCATATTGAGGACTTTGTTACTCAAGCAATAAAGTTGAATCAATGGAAGCTTAAGTGATGTGAAGAAAGAACTTTGCATGAATACTCAAGTAGAGGTGACTACTAGGTGTTGTAGCATGAGTTCTTGATAAGCCTATACAATTGATTGAAGCAATTGGAGGAAGCCCTCATGAGAAGAAGTAGAAGTAGGTAATCTAATGGACTATTTAGAACCTTATTGCACTCCATTGTGTGTCTCACTAAATTCCTCATATGGTTGATGTCTGGGTAGAGGGGTGCATTGAAGGCTACATTGTAGCTTGTTTATTACAAAGAAAATGTAGATCCTTTTCAAAAGTTGAAGAATCATTTCATAAGGTAGAAAGTGGAATTTTTTTGAAGGAAATTTTCCTTTGGAGGATCAATATTTTTTTGGTTGAGGAGGGGAAGTTTATCTTTAGCCCAATTGTTATTTCTAAGTAAATATCCTATGTTGGGGTGATAGGGTTGGTGACATGGTGAAGTTACGGTCCAAAAGGATGGGGTGGGGAAGATAATAGTGCAAGGGATAGAATAATTTTGAGGAGGGAAGGGATTACAAGACAATAGTGGATAACCGAATAGAGGTTTTAATGAAAGGAGTGTGAGTATTTTTGGAAGACATTAGGAGTGAAGGGATCACTAAGAGTTATGAAACCTTGTAAAAGTTCTTCACAAAGTTTAAAAATTTGTTGTAACAATCAAAGGCATGTGGAATATAAAAGAAAGAGGAGAAACTAATCTTCTTTAATCTCTCAAATATGGACCTTGAATACTTGTTCTTCATTTCTTCCTTCCATATTTCAAGGCTAACAATGGGAGTATCTTCGAGAATGCCTCGTATGTATGCATTCATTGAATCACTCATACAGGAGTAACATAAGCTCATAAAAATGGGTGCTCTTAAGAATTACAAATTCCGTTCACTTGTAATACATGAAAGAAGAAAAAAAACAATAGAAGAAAGTAGAAGGACCCTAATAATTGAACAAACCTCAAATCCACTCAAGATTCTTCTATCTCTAAAGTAGGAAAATTAAAGGATAGATTCAAATAAAACTATTACAACAAAGGATATCACTAGAAAGTTCATGCATGACAAAGACTATTAATCTAATGGAACAACTCTTTAGCAAAATGATCTTGAAGACTTCATTTAAAAAATGCCAAGAAAAAGTGATCTATAAACTACCATGGATATTCCACTAGACAGTTCGTCAAAACAAATCTAATAAAAATAGATTGAAATATATGCTACGAGGATTAATTTCTTTAAATTCTAGGTTTAATAATTATTGTTTTCTATTGTGCATGTAATAAATAAAATGCAGAAAAATAGGGAAAAATGAAACACAATCACACCAAAAATAATGAACAAAATATATGCTATGGGAAACCCATATTAGAGAAAACTAAGTCTGAAATTGAGGCTAGTTTGCTATAATTTGTTTGGAATGGAAATAAGGAAAGTAAAAAGGACAAGACACTCTTAGTGGAGCTACTTGAAATATGTGGCATGATAGGATACTATAGACACTAAACCCCCTCTATTATGATCTCTCACTTCCACTCCCAAGTTTTTATTCTCTATTGTGGAACAAGAAACAATAAAAATTAATGGAACTCCTTTTCCTCCTAATGGACCGATTATAACATAGCTTGATAGACAACTAGGGGTTAAGCTAGACTCTTTCAACTCTCAATTAGAGTTACAATTTTGGCCCTTTTATAGTCGTGTTCATAGTCTTCACATGGATAACCCATTTTACAAGAGTAATAGGTGATGATTTGGCATCCTGGTGAACCATGTTGGTTAAACAGGATGATCAATTTTTGGGTGGTATAACTTTTTCATAAATACTTCATTTGAGATCTTTCTTGCATTGTTTGAAAGGTATTTGATTGTAGAAAAATTCTAAGGGCTTTGATGTGAGAAAGGGATTTTGGACCTGTTGAAGGGGGGAAAATCAGGTTTACAACAAGGGGGATAACCACCCAATCCGGACCTTGAAAGCGGCTCCTTTTCTGTTTGGAATAGTGGCTCTGACTGGGGGTGATGGGACCAGTTTCCAAATTTGTTTATGACGGTGCACTAACGAGATGATGTTTTTCTTTTTTAAAGGTTTATGGGGAGAATGCTTTATTCTAAATCTAATCTATCTATTAACATACATATGCAATTTTATTCTAATGAAAGAAAACATCTAACTTTAAACTATCCCGAGAGTAACACTTTGTTTATGCGATCTAAAGTAATTTCCAACAGAAATTGGTAATAAAAATCATTCAATCACTATGAGAAAGGAATCCATTAAAAATGATTGTTTCGTATAAGAAATTAGCCGAAACAATTATGATAAACACATCGCATAATGAGTTATTCATACACTCAGCATAAAAGAATAGTTATCATCGTACAAAAGTGCAATAATGACGACTGAACATTCAGACTTTCATATATCAATAACTGAAAATAACTTATCACTTGGCACATAAGAAAAAAGTATTAGGAGATAAAAATACCATTGGTAATAGGTTCTACTCATGAGCTTCAGCGATATAGATTTATCTTCAAATAATTCAATATCCACTAAGAGTACAAAAGTGCATTTCAGTAGCAGACATCAAACTCAGATATAAATAAATCTTGTTCCATTCATTTATCAAAACCTCCTCAGTGGGGGGCAAACTGCACGTTCTGAAGAATTGTTTTTGATAAAATTCTGGACCCCTCTCTAAATGCATGAGAGGGGTTTAAATACTACTCTAATGAAAACTAAAAATAAATATTACAAAAATAGATGAGGAGGTTTAAACCACCTTCCTCATTTTAAGCAAAAATGAACTAAAATCAAACTAAAACTGTATCTATGCTAAATCATGCATCTGTTCTTTTAAGTTGCAAATATCCAGCATGGGCTTTAAGAGTGTCGGTTGGTCGATCTAAGATTTTAATTTTATTGCGAATACGGAATTGGCAAGTGCTGGCACTATCTTCTCGGTGGACGTTAAGAGGCATTTCAGAGTCATACACTGGCTATGTGGTTTTACCAGGAATTGCCAGTAAGTATCCCAGTTTAACTTGAATATCTGTTTAATTGACTCTGCCTTTTCCTATGCCATTTGCTTCCACCTAGTTTGAAGTTGTTGTGCCTTTGGGAGGAATCCTGGAGTGGTATCTGATATTAAAATTACTGTGTGTAGATTTTCGCTCATGCAGTCGATGACATTGTTTGCTGCTTTTGCTGCTTCCTTCATCGCCTGCTCTGCTTCCTTGAGCTGTGCATCCCATTTTTCAAATAACATTTCTTTATGAGATTCATCGATCTTGGGCAATTCCACTCTTTGTCCTTCCTCTGATTTCTGCCAATTCAAAAAGTCAGAAACTTTCTTAAAAACTGAATCATAATCAAGTCGTAAATCTACGACTTGATTTGTAATGTTATTACTTTTTTCGCAATGGAAATTCCAATCCGAGATCCTTTGGTAGAGTGTTTCTTCTTGTTGCAAGAGTTGGTCATTGAGGGCAAGGGCTTCTGTGATGAATTCTTCAATTTTAGGATCATCCTTATGCAATCCTAACATGGTCTATAATTGTTCTTCTCTATCGGCCAGACTGCTTTGATAGTTTAATTCCATATGCTGGAAGTCCTGTTGGAGCATTGCCAATTGTATCTCTGTTTCTCGGCTGACGCTAGCCTGCGATAGTTGTTGTTTCAAAATTTCTTTTTTATCTTCCATTTCTTTTAATAGCATTTGAAGTTCTTTCACTTTATCAGTTGTTGTAGAAGCATATGCCCCTGCGATATGAGAGAGCCTAGTTAGGTTTTCTGATTGATCAATAGTTGGTTCATGCCAAAGGACATCCAAAGGTTCAGCCTCTTGAGAGAGTACAGTATCAATTTTTCATTTCTTCCTTTGTCTCTTGACAATAGCCTTATGTTGCGGGCTATATAATACATCCAGAGGAGGAATATCCTCTATTTTCCGTACAATTTCAGATGACGGGGCAACAGGAATATGCTCTGTGTCTTGAGTATTCATAACCTCTTATGTTATCATCTCTGTGGCTATCTCCCTTGGGTTTATCAGTGGCTCTTCATTCTGTTCCTCAGTGTTGATTAGCTCATTAAAATTCTCCCACTCCTTTTCTAGATCTACTACAATTGGCTTTGTTGGCTTTGCGAGGGGAGCGGGAGTCTCAACCTATTTCAGGGACAAAACTTGCTGATCAGGCTTCTCTGTAGACTGATCTGTATCTTTTATTGACACTTCACTTTTGTTGTGTTCACTCTTTGAATTCTTACTGGATTTTTCAGTTGATTCCCTTTCGGACTTTGATTTAGACTTCTCTTCTCCTAAACTTCCACTTATGCTAATACTGGGAGTGGGCTCCCTTATTGGTTCAATGCACAATTTATCCAACGGGACATTTGCCAACCTCTGTTCTCTGTAATGGTTAAACACTTGAAGCTTTCCTTGGTCAAACTGAATTTGTGTGATATGTAGAATCTCTCTGAGAGTGCTATTCTGCTGAAAGACATCGTCGAAGAGATCATCTTCTTTAATAAACACTTTTATTTTGATCATCGTTGTAAAATTATTTATAACATCAAAGAGATCGTAATACCTCCCTGGGAACTTGGGTAGCTATAAACATAGCATATTATCAACCTCTTTAAAAGCATGCCCTAAATCAAATAATGCAAAAGCCCTGCTGATTATAGGGAATTGAGGCCAAATGGCCTTCTTAGAATTCTTGAGTTCTTTGCTCATTCCCCCAACACCACAGGTCTGGTAAGCTATTTCTTGGGCCATTAGTTTATCGGGGACATACAAAGGAAGCACGTGAGATGAAGCAATGCTCCCAAATACCCTAATGTATGTGAATAACTCCTCCCCAAACCACCTTCCCACAGGGAGAATGTTAATTTCAGCTTCTGGGGAGACTCTCGAGGCATCTTTGTTATATAGAATTTTATGAATAGGAAGCATCACTCCATGACAAATCTTGTAGAAATGTGGGATGAAATTGGATTCCCACAGTTCTTTGTGATAAACCTATATAGGAAGAGGGCTCTGTACTATCCATTTCCACACCATGATGGGAAAATCGGAGACAAAACAAATGGCATCCTTGACATAGGCACTTAAAAAGAAAGGAGGGTAAAACTTCTGAGCAAAACTTCTTTTAGTTCGATAACTTAAAATAGCAGAAGCTAAATTATCTGATAAAACTAGGCCCAATCCATTATGGTGGCATTGGTGGCCGCATCCAATAAAGGCAACCATTCTGATGAAAACTTATTGATATCTGGCTTCCCAAATAGTCTATACAACATTCCAACGACAAAACAATAGGGAGAAGAGAGGGAGCTAGTGGCATACATACCATTTTTATCCATCTTTGTTGTTTCCTCCTTCGCGGACCAGCTTTTTGTGTAGTCTGCTAAATCCTCATTCTCTTTGGCGAATTTTTCCACAAACTGTTTGTTATAACTGGCCTGGGGTTCTGGCAGGTGATACATACGCCTTAAATTACTTGGGGTAAATGACCCCATGAATTCCTGGCTCTGTGTCTTGGATTGCTTATCAGATATATCAACGTGATCTATAATCAATTTTACCATATCCATGTAAGGGAGTACCTTCAGCCTCGCAACAATACAGTGCAGAAACGAGCATGCAAGCTTTGTTAGTGATGCTTCAGATGAGCCACGTCCATCTGCCATAACTGTAACCTTCATAATTCTTGGGTTTTATTCTTTTAACAGTTGGTACATGCCTTCCCAAGTAGATATCCCTGCTTCCTTGGTACAAGTGGTGTATGTAAATAATGGATTCATCTCTAATTTTTCAGATGCGGGAGCTTTGCCTTTCTTTCCCATTACGCTCTGAGTGATGTTCTTCATACTGCTCCTGAAAATTGTAAGTAGAGAACAAAGATACAATAAGGATGATGGTGAATAATGAACAATAATAAGGTGATGGGAAAGCTTTTAATTTTTAAAATCATATCAAAGATATCACCTTAAGTGAGATGGTCCTTTAAACCAGATCTGAATCATTTTAGTAAGTACCATCAATGGACCGTTAAGCTATAAGTTAATGCTCATAACTCTGCATCAAACGACGGAAAGTACTGTCATTGAACTCTAAGTCCTTAGATTTGCGATAAAGTGATTTTGCGATTTACTTCGCAATATCATAGATCACGATATCACAAAACCTATTATTTTTAACAACCATTGTTTCATCGAGTGGTTGCGATTTGCGAGAGGCTTATCGCATTTCGCAAAATTTGGGCGTTTTACATTAAGTGGTGCTGCGGTATTTGAAATCTGTGATATGCAATGAGCTTGTAAGGTATACGATCTCGCATTTTCGAAGAGTTACTTATGTAAGGGATGCTTGCCATGACCTTTTTTTGCGATGCAATGCTATCATTAAAAAGCGGGTTTATTAAATTTTTGCTTAGTACTCGAGACTTTCCGCTTACAAGGGTTTTCCTAGCTTTTGTGGTTATATGGTGCTTTTCATAAGGAGGATTAACACTTGTAATGTTTTTTATGCACCTGAAGCATGAAAAGGTAGGAATTCATATTGTTGGGAGTTTTTCTTTGATATCATGTTTTATTGAAAACAAAAAGGCAATCTTAAATTCTAAGATTTGATTTTTTAGAAGGGTCCCCATTCATTAGTCTTATTGCTAATACTAATGAAAAAGGGGGGTTGTTGATGGTCACAACAATTGGCGATTCACTTGAAAGAACCAGTTATCTCTGATAGTTTTTTGAATTTTCTAAAACTTCTAAAATAGAAATGGTTTTGGAAAATCAAACTTTATTGTAGAAATATAAGGTATATAGTGCTATTTGCTAACAAAAACATTTTGTTCCATCTATCGTAATTATGATTATCTTCTTCCTAATGTTAGTCATCGTACTTATATCAGTCATTATTTGGTTTATAAAGATAAAAACAAAGACATTTTCGTAGATTAGTTTTAGGTGTACTCTTTTGTCGTAGGTAGAGCCTTTGCTGCTAGTAGGCGTTCATAGCCTCGACAGGGTTACCTATTACCCAACAATGATCCAGTGTCCTACTTAAGAAGTATGAAATTTTCAAAGATAAATCCTCTTCTACACTTATTGCTTTTTCTTTTCTTTTAATTCTTAAAGAACAATATCTTGGTTTGGTGGCCAAATTTGACAGTGCCATTCACTTGATTTATAACTTAACTAAGCAAGCTAGCTCATGATGAGACCCCTTGTCTTTTGATTGAAACAATCTCGAGTCATTACCCTGTTTTGGTATGCAGTTTGGAAATGTCAATTAGTTATAATCTTTATGATCATGATAAGACGACTCTTAATGAGACCTCTTATTCTTTAAGTTTAAAGTGAATAACTGGATTACTCTTTGAATCTTGCAATTTCCTAAAGTGGGGAGGAAGTCATTGGTTCCTTAAGAGTTCTTCTGGATGACAATTGTAGAGTTTAAAAGTAGTTGTCCTGTAGAGAATCTTTGTCTTGTTATTGATACTTTTCATGACTGATATAAAGAAAACTTCCACTTAAGGTTGTTTTTAATCAAAACTTGCAAAGTTGAAACAAAAGAATAAATAAAAACTTTCAAAATTATAGCACTTAACCATATGTTTCAAAAATAAAGATTAATTTTCCTAACCACTTCCATTTATACAAGCAAAAAAAAAATTGACAAGAGACACTACTCTTTTTCGTGGAAACCAAATGTAAACATTTTCAACCTGTTTTATTATAAAAAAGAAAAACAAAATAGTGATTTACAAAAAAATAGAAGAGGTTATCTTCTATGGAAAGTATTTTTTAAGGATTTGCCCATTAACAGGTAAAGACTCTCTTTTCCCTGCTAAGTCTTGTAACATGAAAGTCGATGGACGTATGATTTCAATAATTTGGAATGGTCCAAGCCACATCCATTGGAATTTAGTATGCTTGCCTTTCTCTTCATGAGCTTTATCCCATTTCAATACTAAATCTCCAAGCTGAAAATCTTTTCTAGATACCAAGTTTGAATCAAAAGAAGCCTTTACTAATTGTTGATGATGTGCATGGGTAATTCTAGCCTGTTCTCGTTCCTCTTCTAGCTTAAGAATCTGCAATTTTCTTAGTTGCAAGGATGAGGAAGGAGTTTCTTCGATGAACTAAACTAAGGCTAAAGAAGGAATAGCTAGGTGTGTTGGGAGAACCACTTCTTTCCCATAAACTAAATTAAAAGGAGAAGTGCCAATGGAAGTTTTTTGAATTATTTGGTCTGCCCAACGAGCGTACATCAAAGACTTATGCCAATTTATATGATTTTGATCAATAGTCCATTTAATGATTTTGATCAAGTTTTTATTTGTTGATTCGGCCAACCCATTCCCTTGCGGGTAGTAATTGGCATAATACTTAAGTTTAAGGCCTCTTTTGAGCGCAAATTAAGTCATAGAATTACTAGAAAAATACGATGCATTATCAAACATTAAAGCCGAAGGTAAGCCAATCCTGGTAATTATGAATTGATCTATAAAATCGATGATGCTCTTAGAGTTTGCTGACTTGAGTGGAACTGCTTCTACCCATTTGGTAAAGTAATCAGTAGTTGTAAGCATGTACTTATGCTGTTTAGAAGAGTGAGGAATGATCTCACCTATTATATCTAATCCCCATTGTTCAAATGGTTGATCGATGTTGACCGATTGTAATGGAAATGATGGTTTCTTCTGTCTTCTAGTAGCAGTTTGATCAAATTTGACATCTTCTTAAATATCTATGTGCATCCTTAAATAATGTTGGCTAGTTGTAGCCTGCGCACAAGATTTTGTGTGCTTTCGCATCTCCTATGTAATGTCCACCTGCTGGTCCATCATGAAGTTCCTGCAATACTTTTTCAGCTTCAGATTTATCAAGGCATCTAAGAAGAACAAAATCATAATTCATCCTAAAGAGTACATCATTTACAATTTGATATTGCTTGGCTTTTAATCTCAGGGCTCTTTTCCTTTTATGATTCACATGTGAAGGAGCATATCCATTCTTTAAGTAAAACCTGATATCAGCATATCTTGACTCATTATCATTTAGGCTTACCTCATACATTTGCACCTCACTATCTAGGGACTATATTTCTGATATGTGCAATGCTCCAGCCAACATCCTGCAAAAACGTTGACCTTTTATAACATTTGCTGGCTTGATTTCAGCGTCATATTCTTGCAGGGCTGTGACCCAATTCGCTCTATTTTCACCCATGTCTTTCTGTACAGAATATTTCTTACCGCTGGAAATGGTACTATTATTTTTGTATGAGTCTTGAGAAGAAAAGGTCTAAAGTGTTTGATCGCTTTGAATACAGCATAAGCTTGTTTCTCAACATCGGAGTAATTTAATTCGACTCCTTGCAAGTTTGAACTGAAAAAGGAAATTGGGGCTTCTGCTTTATCTTGATTGGTTTGCGTGAGTATTGCAACATATGATTTCTCATAGGAAAATGTATACAAAATGAAAGGATCAGAAAAGTTTGGAGTCACTAGAGATGGGGCATTTATAATCGCTTGTTTTATCAGGCTGAATGCTTCATGTTCTGTCTGACCCCATTTGAAGAGAGAGTTTTTATTAATCATTGCTTGATGAGGTGACACAATTCTTGAGAAAACGGGGACAAATCTTTTAACGAAATTGATCTAACCAAGAAAGGGTTACATTGCTTTTTTGTTATGGGTTAAGGATATCTCAGAAACCTCCTTAACCCTATCTGGATCAATATGGATTCCATATTTAGACACTATGAATCCGAGAAGCTTTCCTTCACTTAATTCGAAAAAGGACTTTTTAGGATTAAGTGAGATTCTATACTTTTGACATTGTTGAAAGAATTGCTTTAAATCTCTGAGGTGACTACTACATTTTTTAGAATACACTGTTATGTCATCTAAGTAAATCACCACTAACTTATTCACTAATCCTTTAAATGCAATATCCATGGCCCTTTGAAATGTGGCACCAGCATTAATCAGTCCAAATGGCATCTTTTGATATGCATACGTGCCCCATTTCGTTCTGAATGTCGTCTTCAATTGATCATCCGGATGGAATAAAATTTAGTTATGTCCGGAGAAGCCATCTAAAAAGGACATCAATTTAGACCCTGCAACTGATTGTAATATATATTCCATAGGGGGTAGTGGAAAATTGTCCTTTTGGCAGACTTTATTGAGATTTCAAAAGTCAATACAAATCCGGATGTCTCCATTTTTCTTTCTGACTGGTACCAGGTTGGAAACCCATCTAGAATGTCGAACGGGAAAAGTAATTTTAGCTTCCAGTAATTTGTTCAGTTCATACTTAATCTGGTTTTCTAAATTAGGATGGATTTTCCTCAGCTTCTACTAGACTGTTTTTTCGTCAGCAATCATTGGAATTGTACGCTGTATGATTGAAGTGTCATAAGTTTTTAGGTCATTGTAATTCCAGGCAAAGACATTTTTATATTGTTTCAAGAGTCGAATGAAGGCTATTTTTTCCTCGGGAGTTAGACCAAGACCTAAGTTGATATTTTGCGGCTTTATGTTAGTTCCTAGATTCACTAATTCAAATCTCAGAGTTGAGCTCTGAAGTTTTGAATTGGTGGACCTTTTGAATCTATCCTTTAAATCATATAGGTCTTCCAATTTGATTACAGATTTGGGTATAGCATTATTGGTGCTCCCTTGTTGTAACTGCTTGTCATGTTGGCCTTCGTCAATTATATGATTATTGTAAGAGCCTTTTGATGTCAGAAAACTTACAATATCAGGGTCATCATTAAAAACTCTCCAGTTGGTAACATTATCTGCGATGGAGGGTCTAAAGATCAATTCAATTGAGAATCTGTCTGGACTCTAGTCTTTTGAGGGAATGAGCTTGGAAACTACATTATCCAGGAGGTTAGAACTAGCATTTTGGAATCTGGGAATAGATGAAATATTGAATGCTATAAAGTGTGAAGTCAGGTCTTATACTAACGATTGATAATGCTTTAGGTGACGTGATAGACAATGTATAGTATTTCGTACCTGCTTAATAACAATCTCAGAATCCCCAAAGACTTGTAGATATTTGATGTCAAGTCTGATTGCCTTGTATAACCCTTGAACTAGAGCTTCATATTCCACAATATTATTTGTGCAATCGAACTCAAGTCTACAGGTTAGCATGGTTTTCTTTCCTTCTATACTAATTAATATACAACTTGCTCCTGCTCCATCATTAGACTTAGAACTGTCAAAAAATAATTTCCAAAACAAAGATTTATTTACAGGCCTATCTACAAAATTAATGCATTTAGAAGTATCCGTTTGAGAGAAATTTTCTATCTGAGACAAAACTGAATTTTCTAAAAAAGGTGAAGTATGAGCATTGAAATTCCCTAATAACGAATCAACATAATAGTTTCCAATTATATTATTGTTGTACGCTATAGGTTCATTTTCTCCTTCTAACTCCGTCACAATGTATTTTTGGTGTCTTTCTCACTCAAACTTTATTTGATTTGGTCTACCATTGTAAGGGAGCCACATGTGTGACGAGTCGATTGCAAAGTAACCGTGAAGCTTTTATGACCAATCCCTACTAAGAATTAATGCATAAAACTCAGGAATATCTGCAACAAGTATATCAATGACTTGAAATACCTTTGGATTCAATGAAAGCCTTATGGTCACTTGATTGAGTTCGCCAATAACTTCGACTTGAGACAGATCCAGTTGTACTATGCATAATACAGACTTTTGAGGTTGGACATTTAACTTTGCACAAACTATTTTAGGCAAAATATTAGATGAAGCACCAGAGTCTACCAAACATTTATGCAAATTTTTATTGAAAACTTCAAAGGTAAGGAGGAATGGAGGAGTATGGGATTTTGACCTTCCTCCAATTAAAGCAATGTCATTTGAATTGAATTTATTTAACATACTCGTTGGAGGTCTTCCCATTTCATTAGTAGCTTGTGAGATTACGACAGTAGGTAGAGGCGCAATCGGTATTGCATGTAGTTCTTTCAAAAATAGTTTCTGTTGATGTTTTAATTTACTCAGCTCATGAAAAGTAATGTTGGCCCTAGTCTTCTTCATGTCTTCAACAATACTATATTCCATTTCATCAGAAATGATAAGTGTTTTAGATGGAGTTGTTGAATCAGAATGGACTGGGTTTGTCTGAGTAGCCTTTGGTGAGGATTTCTTTCCTGCAATTTTATCTTTAGAAGCTGGGCTTGGGTTTTTCTGTTTAGAACTAGATTGTGGAGGATCAAGTTGATTTCTACTTCTGGTAGTCACTGGTAATGCGTCTTGATCTTCTTCATCCAGGAGAATGAAGTCCCACATTCCTTGTAGTTCTACAACCTCATCATCATCAATATGTTCCTCATTCTAAACTTCTTCTTCTTCCCCTTCCGATTCTGCATTTGTTATAGCGTTGGGAGGTTTCAGATCAGTTGAAGGATTCTTCCTAAAAGGTTTGAAAGGTTTCTTGGAAGAGGTTTCTGCCACTTGTTTCTTAATATCAACCATTTCGTTGGACATGGTTTTTAAAACTTTCTTTAACCCTTCCAAGTCGAATGGGTCCTTTGATTTTTTTTCTTATGGTAATCTCTAAAAGAAACCTTTTTAGATTTTCTTTCATCTATAACATTTTTCTTTTCTAAAGCTAAGATACATTTTTCCACCGCTATCGCTTCTTTCATGTTTTCAGCCAATGTTGGCTTAGCAACCCTATCTACAAAGATTGCTATATTCGAAGGTAAGGCAGATATATACCATTCACTTCGAACCTCTTCACTAGGTTTAGATGCGGTAGGAATCTTATTTAAGAGTTTATTAAATCGTGAGTTGAAATCTTTGATAGGTTCTCTTGATTCGGTTTTAAGATTTGAGAGATCATTGATTAATGTCGTTGTAGACCTATCATCACCAAATTTAGTCAAGAACTGCTCTTGGAAAATGTTCCAACTAGTAATGGATCCTAATGGTAATGAAAAATACTAGGACCCAGCTGCTCCTTGTAAGGTATACGGGAAAAGCCTAACAACAACGTCTTCTTCAGTAAATCCATTTAAGTTTATTAACAACATAAAGTTGTTTATGTGTTCTTCTGTCAGTATGCCTGCATTTGGGTTAAACTTGGGTAGCAATTTTTTAGGATGAGCCGACAATTGACTCAAGGGTACAGGCATTGTGACTGCCCCTAGATTGGCCCATGGCCTTGGTGGAGGATTTCCTGCCATCTTTGAGATACTAACAGAGGAAAGAACAGATGAGGTTACGAGTGGTTGGGGAGATGATGTTGAAGTTCCAGTACTCTGTTGAACAACAATATGGAGTTGGGGAGTGGATGGTTGACTTTGCAATGGATTAGATGAAATGGATGATCATGATGAAAGAGTCTCACTATCAGACCGTACTGATGTCTTCCTTGCTCTTTTTCTTTTAGGTAGAGGGAATTTTGTTGGTTCAATACCAAGATTTTCACTCTGTAATCTAGTAAGAGGATGGGAAGGAATGTATTGTGAAGTCACGCTGCCTTGAGATAACTCAGATTTCTGTGGTGATATTGAAAATCCTTGAAGTTTATGAATTAAAGACTGAAATTTAGGAGGTTCAACAGTAGATTTATCTGAAATGTTCAGGTTTTTAGCAGGGGTTGTTGTTTCCTCAACTTCTCTCTTAGGAATTGGAGATTCAGAATGTGAGGGAGAAGTCGGAGGAGATGTTGAGGGAGATTTACTCTCAAAATGAGCTATGGATTTGAATTCACTCACCATTTGTAGTTCAGCCCTCCTTCTAGCACCAAATATGTTAAAGGCCCGAAAAGCGGGTCTATAACAAGGGGGATAACCACTCAGTCTGGACCTTGAAAGCAGCTCCTTTTTCGTTTGGAATAGTGGCTCCAACTGGGGGTGATGGGACCAGTTTCCCAATTTGTTTATGATGGTACACTAACGGGAATATGTTTTTCTTTTTTAAATGTTTATGGGGAGAATGCTTTATTGTAAATCTAATCTATCTATTAACTAACATATGCAATTTTATTCTAATGAAGGAAAACATCTAGATTTAAACTATCCTGGGAGTAACACTTTGTTTATGCGATCTAAAGTAATTTCCAACAGAAATTGGTAATAAAAATCATTCAATCACTATGAGAAAGGAATCCATTAAAAATGATTGTTTCATATAATAAATTAGTTGAAACAATTATGATAAGCACATCACATAATGAGTTATTCATACACTTAGCATAAAAGAATAGTTATCACCGTATAAAAGTGCAATAATGATGACTGAACATTCAAGCTTTCATATATCAATAACTGAAAATAACTTATCACTTGGCACATAAGCAAAAAGTATTAGGAGATAAAAATACCATTGGTAATAGGTTCTACACATGAGCTTCAACGATATAGATTTATCTTCAAATAATTCAATATTCACTAAGAGTACAAAAGTGAATTTCAGTAGTAGACATCAAACTCAGATATAAATAAATCTCGTTCCATTCATTTTTCAAAACCTCCTCAGTGGGGGGCACTCTGCACGTTCTGAAGAATTGTTTTTTGATCAAATTCTGGACCCCTCTCTAAATGCATAAGAGGGGTTTAAATACTACTCTAATGAAAACTAAAAATAAATATTACAAAAATAGATGAGGAGGTTTAAGCTACCTTCCTCATTTTAAGAAAAAATGAACTAAAATCAAACTAAAACTGTATCTATGCTAAATCATGCATCTTTTCTTTTAAGTTGCAATTCCAGCATGAGCTTCAAGAGGGTCGGTTGGATGACCTCAGATTTTAATTGTCCCGTGAATACGGAATTGGAAAGTGCTGGCACTATCTTCTTGGTGGACGTTATGAGGCATTTCAGAGTCATCCACTGACTATGTGGTTTTACCAGGAACTGCCATTAAGTATCACAGTTTAACTTGCTTATTTGTTTAATTGACTCTGCCTTTTCCCCTTCCATTTTCTTCCACCTAGTTTGAAGCTGTTGTGCCTTTCAGAGGAATCCTGGCATGGTCTCTGATATTAAATTTTCTGTGTGCAGATTTTCGTTGATGTAGTCAATGACATTGTTTGCTGCTTCTGCTACTTCCTCCATCGCCTGCTCTGCTTCCTTGAGCTGTGCATCCCATTTTGCAAATAACATTTCTTTATGAGATTCATCAATCCTGGGCAATTCTGCTCTTTGTCCTTCCTCTGATTTCTGCCAATTCAAAAAGTCAAAAACTTTCTTAAAAACTGAATCATAATCAAGTCGTAAATCTATGACTTGATTTGTAATGTTATCACTTTTTTTGCAATGGAAATTCCATTGCGAGATCCTTTGGCAGAGTGTTTCTTCCTGTTTCAAGAGTTGGTCATTAAGGGCAAGGGCTTTTTTGATGAATTCGTCAATTTTAGGATCATCCTTATGCAATCCTAACATGGTATGTAATTGTTCTTCTTTATCGGCCAGACTGCTTTGATAGTTTAATTGCATATGTTGGAAGTCCTGCTGGAGCTTTGCCAATTGTATCTCTGTTTTTTGGCTAACGCTGGCTTGTTGTAGTTGCTGTTTCAAAAACAAAATTTTATCTTCCTTTTCTTTTAATAGCATTTTAAGTTCTGTCGCTTTTTCAATTGTTTCAGAAGCATATGCCCCGACGATTTCAGAGAGCCTAATTAGGTTTTCTGATGGATCAGTAGTTGGGTCTTGCCAAAGGACATCCAAAGGTTTAGCCTTTGGAGAGAGTACAGTATCAATTTTTCGTTTCTTCATTTGTCTCTTGAAAATAGCCTTGTGTTGCGGGCTATAAAATACATCTAGAGGAGCAATCTCCTCTATTTTCAGTACAATTTTGGATGACAGAGCAACAGGAATATGCTCTGTGTCTTGAGTATTCATAACCTCTTCTGTTATCATCTTTGTGGCGGTCTCCCTTGGGTTTATTAGTGGCTCTACATTCTGTTCCTTGGTGTTGATTAGCTCATTAAAATTCTCCCACTCCTTTTCTAGATCTACTACAATTGGCTTTGTTGGCTTTGTGAGGGGAGCGGGAGGCACGACCTGTTTCAGGGACAAAACCTGCTAATCAGGCTTCTCTGTAGACTGAGTTGTATCTTTGATTGACCCTTCACTTCTATTGTGTTCACTCTTTGGCTGCCTACCAGATTTTTCAGCTGATTCCCTTTCAGATTTTGATTTAGACTTCTCTTCTCTGAACTTCCACTTATGCTAATACTGGGAGTGGGCTCGCTTATTGGTTCAATGCGCAATTTGTCCAACGGGACGTTTTCCAACCTCTATTCTTTGTAATGGTTAAACTCTTGAAGTTTTCCTTGGTCAAACTGAACTCGTGCCATATGTAGAATCTCTCTGAGAGTGCTCTTCTGCTAAAAGACATCATCGAAGAGATCGTCTTCTTTAGTAAACACTTTTATTTTGACCATCGTTGTAAAATTATTTATAACATCAAAGGGATCATACTGCCTCCTTGGGAACTTGGGTAGCTGTAAACATAGCATATTATCAACCTCTTTAAAAGCATGCCCTAAATCAAATAATGTAAAAGCCCCACAGACGACACGGAATTGAGGCCAAATGGCCTTCTTAGAATTCTTGAGTTCTCTGCTCATTCCCCTAACACCACAAGTATGGTAAGCTATTTCTCGGGCCGTTAGTTTGTCGAGGACATATAGAGGAAGCACGTGAGGTGAAGAAATGCTCCCAAATACCCTGATGTATGTGAATAACTCCTCCCCGAACCACCTTCCCATAGGGAGAATGTCAATTTTAGCTTCTGGGGAGAATCTCAGGGCGTATTTGTTATGTAGCATTTTAGGAATAGGAAGCATCACTCCATGACAAATATTGTAGAAATGTGGGATGAAATTGGATTCCCACAGTTCTTTGTGATAAACCTGAATAGGAAGAGGGTTCTGTACTATCCATTTCCACCCCATGATGGGAAAATTGGAGACAAAACAAATGGCATCAATGACATAGGCACTTAAAAATAAACGAGGTTAAAACTTGTGAGCAAAACTTCTTTTAGTTTGATAGCTTAAACTAGGAAAAGCTAAATTATCTGATAAAATTTGGGCCCAATCCATTATGGTGGCATTGGTGGCTGCATCCAATAAAGGCAACCATTTTGATGAAAACTTATTGATATCTGGCTTCCCAAATTGTCGACACAACATAGTAGTGGCAAAACAATAGGGACTAGAGAGGGAGCCACTGGCGTACATACCATTTTTATCCTTCTTCAATGGTTCCTCCTTCGCAGACCAACTTTTTTTGCAGTCTGCTAAATCCTCATTCTCTTTGGCGAATTTGTCCGCAAACTGTTTGTTATAACTAGCCTGGGGTTCTGGCAGGTGATACATACGCCTTAAATTACTTGGGGTAAATGACCCCATGACTTCTTGGCTTTGTGTCTTGAATTTCCTATCAGATATATCACTGTGGTCTATAATCCATTTTACCATATCCGTGTAAGGGAGTATATTCGGCCTCACAGCAATACGGTGCAAAAACGAGCATGCAAGCTATGTTAGTGATGCTTTAGATGAGACACGTCCATTTGCAATAACTGTAACCTTCATAATTCTCAGGTTTCCTTCTTCTAACAGTCAGTACATGCCTTCCCAAGTAGATATCCCTACTTCCCTGGTACAAGTGGTGTCTGTAAATAACAGAGTCATCTCTGATTTTTCAGATGCGGGAGCTTTGCCTTTCTTTCCCATTACGCTCTATGTGTTGTTCTGCGTATTGCTCCTGAAAATTGTAAGCAGAGAACAAAGATACGATAAGGATGATGGTGAATAATGAACAACAATAAGGTGACGGGAAAGATTTTAATTTTTAAAATCATATCAAAGATATCACCTTATGTGAGATGGTCCTTTAAACCAGATCTGAATCATTTTAATAAATACCATAAATGGACCGTTAAGCTAAAATTTAATGCTCATAACTCTGCATCGAATGACGGAAAGTATTGTCATTGAACTCTGAGCCCTTATATTTGCGATAAAGCGATTTTGCAATTTTCTTTGCAATATCGCAGATTGCGATATCGCAAAACCTATTATTTTTAACAACCATTGTTTCATCGGGTGGCTGAGATTTGTGAGAGGTTTATCGCATTTCGCAAAATTTGGGTGTTTTACATTAAGTGGCGCTGCGGTATTTGAAATATGCAATATGCAATGAGCTTGTAAGGCTTACAATCTCGCATTCTCACATTTTCTCATTTTCGAAGAGTTACTTATGTAAGGGATGCTTGCCATGACATTTTTTTGCGATGCGATGCTATCGTTAAAAAGCGGGTTTACTAAAGTTTTTCTTAGTACTCGAGACTTTCCACTTACAAGGGTTTGCCTAAATTTTGTGGTTATATGGTGCTTTTCATAAGGAGGCTTAACACTTGTAATGTTTTTTATGCGCATGAAGCATGAAAAGGTAGGAATTCATATTGTTGGGAGTTTTTCTTTGATATCATATCTTATTGAAAACAAAAAGGAAATCTTAAATTCTAAGATTTGATTTTTTAGAAGGGTCCCCATTCATTAGTCTTATTGCTAATACTAATGAAAAAGGGGGGTTGTTGATGGTCACAACAGGACCCCAAAAAATTTATTTGATGCTTCAAACTAACTTCCGAATGTTTAATACCCTAACTCTCCAAACTAGCATGTATAAGTAAAAATGGACCTCTAAACTGATTCCTTGATTTTTTTCATTCTAAGAGCATCACGATGGATGGAAAATAATATAATGATCCAATTTGGATCATACCTCCCAATTTTGGGAGGATTTTCATTCCCATAATATTTTACTATATGAGGTACAAGGAAATTTTTTCCTTTACCTTCTCCCTAAAGTACCATTTTGCTTTGCTTGGAAGTTGTCTTTTCAACCGAATATGCCAAAGGTCATGTTTCCCTATCTTGTAGTCCTAGACTTGTTTTGAAAAACTATATTCTTTAATAACTCTCCCTAAGCACATGGAGCTAATTTCTCTATGGAATTTAGGACTTGCTCCTCTTCTTGATCCAAAATGGAAGGCTCAAAGAGTTTGAGATTTTACACATTCATTGTTGAGTAAATGCACATGTATGGGGATATATTGTGTATATAGGCACTATCTTCCACCTTTTCCAGTATTTCAAAAGTACCATATCACAAAACCTTGTTTTTCTTACTAGGACCCTGTAACCTCTCCTTGTTCAATTGTAACCATTCGCTATCTTCCACTTTGAATCACTTCTTTATTCTGTGTTGATCATGCCTGGCCTTGTATTTTTCCTATGACTTCTTAACAACTCCTATACTTGCAAATGGATCTATTGAATCTTCCTATTTTTTTTCTCTCCTAAAGCACCCCTATAAGATCCTCCCTAACTCCTCCTCACTTCCTATATGAAATATCCAATGTTGGAAGTGTCAAATATGCAAGAAAAGTTTCACACGAGGACATACCAGTAGAAGTGTGAACTAATATGTTATAAGATTATTTTATATATAGTGTATTTCTATCCTAGGCCTTTGGTTGATTTTGATTGTAACCGCTCAAAGCTCCACAAAAATATTGTCGACTAATTTTGTTTTCCCATCAATATATGAATGTGTTTAAGGCCTGAAAATTAGGTCTACAACAAGGGGGATAACCACCCAGTCCGGACCTTGAAAGCAAATCCTTTTCCGTTTGGAATAGTGGCTCTGACTAGGGGTGATGGGACCAGTTTCCCAATTTGTTTATGATGGTACACTAAGGGGATGATGTTTTTCTTTTTAAAGGTTTATGGGGAGAATGCTTTATTCTAAATTTAATCTAACATATGCAATTTTATTCTAATGATGGAAAACATCTAACTTAAACTATCTCGGGAGTGACACTTTGTTTATGCGATCTAAAATAATTTGCGGCAGTGATTGGTAATAAAAATCATTCAATCACTATGAGAAAATAATACATTAAAGATGATTGTTTCATATAAGAAATTAGCCGAAACAATTATGATAAACACATCGCATAATAAGTCATTCATACACTTAGCATAAAAAGAATAGTTATCACCGTGCAAAAGTGAAAAAATGATAACTGAGCATTCAGTCTTTCATATATAAACAACTGGAAATAATATATCACTTAGCACATAAGCAAAAAATATTAAGAGATAAAAGTACCATTGATAATAGGTTCTACTCATGAGCTTTGGCGATATAGATTTATATTCAAATAGTTCAATATCCACTAAGAGTATAGAAGTGCATTTCAGTAGCAGACATTAAACTCAGATATAAATAAATCTCGTTCCATTCATTTATCAAAACCTCCTCAGAGGGGGAAAAAGTGCATGTTCTGAAGAATTGTTTTTGACAAATTTCTGGACCCCTTTCTAAATGCATGAGAGGGGTTTAAATACTACTCTAATGAAAACTAAAAATAGTTATTACAAAAATAAATGAGGAGGTTCAAAACTACCATCCTCATTTTAGGCAAAAATAAACTAAAATTAAACTATAACTATGTCTATGCTAAATCATGTACCTATTCTTTTAAGTTGTAAATGTCTAGCATGGGATTCAGGAGCATCACTTGGCCAACTTCAGCCTTTAATTGACCTACGAATATAGAATCAGTGAGCGCTGGCGCTATCTTCTTGGCGGAAGTTATGAGGCACTTCAAATTCATCCGCTAGCTATGTGGTTTTACCAGATATTTCCAGTTAGTGTCCTAGTTTAACTTGTTTATCTGCTTAATTGACTCTGCCTTTTCTTCTGCCATTTGCTTCCACCTTGTTTGCAGCTGTTGTGCCTTTGGGAGAAATCCTGGAGTAGTTTTTGATATTAAATTTTCTTTATGCAAATTTTCGTTGATGCAGTCGATGACGTTACTTGCTGTTGTTGCTGCCTCCTCCATCAATTGCTCTGCTTCCTTTAGTTGTGCATCCCATTTCGAAAATAGGATTTCTTTGTGGGATTCATCAATCCTCGGCAATTCTTCTCTTTTTCCTTCCTCCGATTTCTGCCAATTCACAAAGTCAGAAACTTTCTTAAAAATTAAATCATAATCAAGTCATTTGTCTACGACTTGATTTGTAATGTAGTCACTTCTTTTGTAATGGGAATTCCATTGCAAGATTCTTTGGCAAAACATTTCTTCCTATTGTAAGAGTTGGTCATTGAGGGAAAGGGCTTCTGTGACGAATTCTTCAATTTTAGGGTCGTCCTTCTGTAGTTCTGTTGTGGCCTATAACTTTTGTTCTTTATCGGCCAGATTGTTTTGCTAACCCAACTGCATTTGCTGGAAATCCTATTGTAACTTTGCTAATTGTACCTCTGCTTCTTGGCTGACGCTGGCCTACTATATTTGTTGTTCCAAAAATAGGATTTTATCCTCCTTTTATTTTAATAGCGTGTGAACCTCTGATGCTTTATCAATGGTTGCAAAAGCATATGCCCCTGCAATCTGAGAGAGCCCAGTGAGGTTTTCTGTTGGATCGGTGGTTAGGTCTTGCCAAAGAACATCTAAAGGTTCAGCCTCTGCAAAAAGTACAATATCTATTTTTTGTTTCTTTCTTTGTTTCCTGACAACAACCTTATGCTGCGGGCTATAAAATACATCCAGAGGAGGGATCTCCTCTATTTTCAGCACAATTTAGGATGACAGAGCAATAGGAATATTCTCTGTCTCTTGAGTATTAATAACTTCTTCTATTATCATCGTTGTGGTTGTCTCCACTGGGTTTATCAATGGACCTACACTCTGGTCCTCGGTGTTGATTAGTTCATTAAAATTCTTCCACTCCTTTTCTAGGTCTACTATAATTGGACTTGTTGGCTTTGCGAGGGGAGCGGGAGTCTCAGCCTGTTTTGGAGACAAAACTTGTTGGTCAGGCTTTTCTATAGACTGAGCTATACCTTTGATTGACGCTTCACTTTTGCTGTGATCACTTTTTGACTGCTTATCAGATTTTTTAGCTGATTCCCTCTCGGACTTTGATTTATACTTCTCTTATCCTGAACTTCCACTTGTGCTAATACTGGGAGTGGGCTCCCTTATTGGTTCAATGTGCAATTTGTCCAATGGGACATTTGCTAATCTCTGTTCTCTATAATGGTTAAACTCTTGAAGTTTTTCTTGGTCAAACTGAATATGTGCCATATGTAAAATCTCTCTGAGAGAGCTCTTCTGCCAAAAGACATCGTCGAAGATATCAACTTCTTTAGTAAACACTTTTATTTTGACCATCATTGTAAAATTTTTGATAGCATCCAAGGGATCGTACTACCTCCCTCAGAACTTTGGTAGCTACAGACTTATCATATTATCAACCTCTTTAAAAGCGTGTCCCAAATCAAATAATGCGAAGGCCCCAAAAACCACAGGGAATTGAGGCCAGATCGCCTTCTTCTTATCCTTGAGTTCTCTGCTCATTCCCCCAACACCACAGTTCTGGTAAGCTATTGCTAAGGCCATAATTTTGTCAGGAACATACAAAGGAAGAACAAGAGGTGAGACAATGCTCTTGAATACACTAATGTAGGTGAATAACTCCTCCCTGAACCACCTTCCCACAGGGAGAATGTTTATTTTAACTTCTGGGGAGAATCTTATGGTGTCTGTGTTGTATAACATTTTATATATGGGAAGCATTACTCCATGAGAAATCTTATAGAAATGTGGGATGAAATTAGATTCCCACAGTTCTTTATGGTAGACTTGAATAGGTAGAGGGTTCTGTACTGTTCATTTCCACCCCATGGTGGGAAAATCAGAGATGAAACAAATAGCATCCATGACGTAGGAAGCTAAAATGAATGGAGGGTAAAACCTATGAGAAAAACTTCTTTTAGTTCGATAATTAAAAATAGCAGAAGCTAAATTATCCGATAAAATTTGGACCCAATCCATGATGGTGGCATTGGTGGCCGCATCCAATAAAGGCAACCATTCTGATGAAAACTTATTTATATCTGGCTTCCCAAATAGTCTACACAACATTGCAGCAACAAAACAATAGGGAGAAGTGAGGGAGCCAGTGGCTAACATACCATTTTTGTCCTTCTTTAATGATTCTTCCTTCGCGGACTAGCTCTTTGTGCAGTCTGCCAAATCCTCGTTCTCTTTGGCGTATTTTTCTACAAACAGTTTTTTATAACTGGCTTGGGGTTTTGGTAGGTGATAGATACGCCTCAAATTACTTGGGGTAAATGAACCCATAACCTCCTGGTTCCATGTCTTAAATTCCCTGTTGGATATATCAGCGTGGTATATAATACATTTTACCATATCTGTGTAGAGTATCTTCGGCCTCACTGCAACACGGTGTATAAATGAGCATGCAAGCTCTATTAGTGATTCTTCAGATGACCCATGTCCACCTGCCATAACTATAACCTCCATAAATCTTGGGTTTTCTTCTTCCAACAGTCAATATATGCCTTCCCAAGTAGATATCACTGCTTCCCTGGTACAAGTGGTGTCTGTAAATAATGAATTCATCTCTGGTTTTTTAGATGCAGGAGCTTTGCGTTTCTTTCCCATTACGTTCTGCGTGTTGTTCTGCGTACTACTACTGAAAATAGTAAGCAGAGAACAAATATACAATAAGGATGATGGTGAATAATGAACAACAATAAGGTGACGGGAAAGCTTTTAATTTTTAAAATCATATCAAAGATATCACCTTACGTGAAATAATCCTTTAAACCAAATCTGGTTCGTTTTTAATAAATACCATCAATGGACCGTTAAGCTAACATTAATGCTCATAACTCTTTCATCAAACGATGAAAAGTACTATCATTGAACTATGAACCCTTAGATTTGCGATAAAGCAATTTTGCGATTTGCTTTTCAATATCGCAGATCACGATATCGCAAAACCTATTATCTTTAACAATCATTTGTTTCATTGCGCGGTTGCGAGATGCGATTCGCAAGAGTTTTATCACATTTCGCAATATCTGGGCTTTTTGTATTAAGTGGCACTGCGGTCAATGGAATCTACAATATGCGATAAGGCTTGTGACCTCACATTCTCGCTTTTTCACATTTCGAAGAGTTTCTTAGTAAAGGATGTCGCCGTTACCCTTTTTGCGATGCGATTCTTATCATTAAAAGATCAGGTTTATTAAAGTTTTTCTTAGTACTCAAGACTTTCCACTTACAAGGGTTTTGCTAGCTTTGTGGTTGTATAACACTTTTCATTAGGAGGCTTAACAATTATAATGGTTTTCATGCACATGAAGCGTGACAAGTCCTCCTTCTAACACCAATTCAGCCCTTCAAAGAGACCTTATGGCTAAGTCAACGTAAAAACAAGTTAGCCAAAGACAAACCCTTCTTATAGTTTGTCAGTCTCACAATTATGGCTACCTACAACAGATTTTCAACCCCCCCTAGAGTAAAATTTTAGACCTGTAGTCATTGCAGAAATTTCAGCCCCTGCAACTGATCTAGAAACTCGCATGTGTGAGAGAAAAGTACCCAAATATCCTATTCTTTTCTTCACTAGGGTTTCTCATTTCTTTCCTTGTGCTTCACTCTTCCTTTTCCTTCTTCTTATTTCAGATCAAACTTGTTGATGTGTGTCACAAATGAGGTCGAAGACGTCTCTCTATATAGCCTTTTCGAGAGGTCAAATAACCCCTGTCTAGGTCAACTTGTCTATGCTAGGGACGACTTGTGCTAGGAGGATTCAAAGACTTTTTAGACTAAAAAAAGTAAATATTTTGCAAGGCACAACTTGCCCAGAACAGTCTTATAAACATGATGTTGACTCTCTTGACTCATGATAATAAATCCTATGACCTAAAAAAACATAGAAGCATGAATAACATGATTTTACCTAGAAGAACATCAATAAAGAGCATGAAACCCATGCTTTAAAATAACAAATTTTTCTTTTATTCTTTTGTTTGTTACATGAGATACATATTGAAATGAGTACAATAACAATTATGAAGACCAAAACTAGTTACCTTTTAAAAACTCTCATTTAATTAGGGAGGTATTCATAATTGTAGAACTAGTGCAACATCATTATCAAAATGAAGAGTTCCCATAAGGGGAGTTGGATTGATAAGCCAACTGTAAGCATCAACATTATAACCAAAAATTTCATTTGAGGCCTAACTTATAGACAAGCTCAATTTAATTCAAGAGAATTATGCTAAGAGGCTTTACATGTGATACCACACTACCTCTATAATGCACATACCCCATACAAATCTTCACAAGGTATGTCCTTTTAGGACTATTATTATCTTTGATTCCCAATTCTCAAAGAATATCATCCTCTTCGACCACTCTTATCTTGGATACCTATCCCATCCTCAAAGAGTGTCAGTAACTTTCATTTCTTGGATGCTTTATCCTCGAGGAAACCATAGATGCTTATCCAATCCTCCACCATTCTCTCTTCAAGGCCTTCACTTAGAATTACAATTGTTAGTCCTAGTCAAGTGCTTGACACATGAAGAAGAGAATGCACATGTGATGTCAAACATCACTCCCTCTCACCTAGAGAGGATATCCTATTCCCTCTTAAGCAAGGAATAGATCCTTGATCCTATTCAAGGAGACTCCTTTACTCCCTCTCAAATCTAGAGGAGATTCCAAACTTCCTTTTATTGGGTGGGGACCCTCATTATCTTGTTGATTTAGAGGTCTTGTTTTAGTCGCATGGGACCCTAGTTCCTAATGGGGAATCAAATCCTCTCATAGGATTTGATCTGGACTTATGCAAGAACGCAAAATAATAAATATATAAACATAAACACATAGATGCAACAAGAATAAATCTTCATTTCATTAATATCATAGAACTGAAATATGATTACATATAGAACAAAAATAAAATAGCTCGAGCGATGGTAGCTTAACTCTGAGAAGAGATGTGGCGCCTACATGCCTCTGAACTATGTTACAATGAGGCTTGAAGGCCTATTTATTATTGAGAAATAATGGAAAACCTAGAAAACTAAAAAACTAACCCTAGGAGATGAAGCACCCAAACTGTGGGCCTCGTTGGGGTAAATTGGTACATCAAATTCCTGGGGTCATAAATTTGGAATATGATCTTCATTTGATGCGCACGATACCTTGTTAGAAATATCTATCGGATGACTACAAATTTTGACTACAAAGAAAAGATCATTTTCCCATTTTCCAAAAAAACGTCGTTTAGGGCCTTAAAATGGCTCAAGAAGTTTACAACCTGAAAAACTACGAAAAATAGTAAACTGTGCTACAATTAAGGAAACTAAAAAAATGAAAGAAACAATGGTAGGGGTCCAAGTGGAATAGGCAGTTGGCTACCAATATCCACCTAGATTAGTCCTCCCCCGTCTGGGAAGTAATGGTCCCCATTGTGTTGAGTGCTGAACTTGGTCCATGGTGAGCCACTTGCCTTGGTGCAGGAATTGGCCAGCTTTGACAACCTGATACAATGGGATATTCTACTAGAGAGTGTTCTTGATCTATGTATCGATGATCCTATCAATCGTGAATTGTTTTATATAGCTTAGTTTGAGCTTTGTTGGTGTCTTCTACTTAGAAATTTCTGATGTATCCAAAATTGGGGGAAATTATGGTCGCAGTCAGTCCACATTGAATATTGGGTGTAAGCCAAGGAATGGTGGAATGCTGAGATTGAAATAATTGTTTCCTATAGGCTTGGTGATGGTTTAAGGTCCATATCAAAGTGGGTGAAGCTTGTTGTAGGCCCCAACGAGGCGCTCCTTTTGTAAATGTAACCAAACTTTGTCGCCCACCTAGAAATTGTGTGGCACCCGATGCTGATCATGACGCTATTTGTACTTAGCATTTTCTTTGTACAATATGTCATGAACCTGCTGGAGGATGTGATGAATGCATTCAATGAAGTTAGTAGTTGTGTCAGCTTCAAAATAGACATGAGTCGAAGCTTCTTGAGTAACTGTAAGTGGTATGATAACATTAATGGGACACAATGGATGTAATACTAATCCTACCTGAAAGGGGTTGTGGAAAGTTGGGTTGTAGCTGTGCTGAACATAGGGGAGGCAGAGGGGAGGATTTCATGCCACATGCATGGATTCTTTGAGTTGTGCATGTGCAAGATGTTCACAACCATTTTATTGATGACCTCTATTTGGCCATCAATTTGGGGTGGAAGGATGTGGACTTAGTGAATTTGGTATCCAACAATGACTAGAGGCTTGACTAAAATGTACTTAGGAACTTATTGTCCCAATCTAAGATAATGGACAGTGGGATCCAAAAGTGTACCCATACTTGTTTAAAGAAGATTTTGATAGTCGATTCTGCTGATATACTCTTCTTGCAGGTTGTGATAATGGCAATCTTAGAGAATCTGTTGATGAAAATGAAAAGAAAGTCATTGATATGCTTGGTATAATGGAGGTCCAACATGTAATCCATGGAGGTATATTCCTAGGGCATGCTAGGAGTAGGAAAATGAGTATATAGGCCATGATTCTTGATTTTAGGTTTAACAATGATGTGGGAAGTGTATGATATGATGTGCTTCCCAACATCCTATCGAAGGTTCGACCAATAAAAATACTTTTGCAACACTGCCACTGTTTTCTCTACACCAAAATATCCAGCAACCCAACTATATTGGGTCTACCAAATCATCTTGGCACGCTCGCTTGAAGGGACACATAGGTGTCCCAGGTGGCACAATAGTGCATCCTGGAGGTGAAAGTTTGGAGCTTGATTTCCTTCTAGGAGCATTTGGTATGTGGTGCCAAATTCATATCATTGTTGTAAATATGTGGCCATCCCGAAGTCTCGTGTCCACAAAAGTCGAGAACTGTGGTCAGTGCCATAACCAGTGGTTGGTTGAGGTAGTCCACAACATTATTGGTGTTTCCCTTTTGTACTTAGTGTTCAAATGGAACTGTTGCACATATGTGGACCATTTCTGATGGTGATCGTTTTGCAACTTTCCCGGTGTATGTATGAACTGCGGGGGTTAGTGGTCTATGTTGATGACATTCCCTTCCCCATAAATTAATGCTTCCATTATCAATAGGCCTGCACATTGGAATAGATATCTTTTTCATAGGTAGGAGAATTTCATACTATATCTAAAAATGTCTCACTATGATATACCATTGGATGCCCTTGTTGGGTAAGAATTGCACCAATACCAATAGCATAGTAAAAGGCATCTGTCTCGCTTTCAAATGGTTTTTGCAGGTCTGGTAATGTGAGTACTGGTGAAGAGCAGAGGCAATGCTTCAACTCAGAAAATGTCTTCTATTTGGATTCATACCAAAAGAACTTTTTCTTGCTCTTCCGTTGGTGACTTGACTCAAAGGCCAAGTGATATGAGAGAATTTCAATACAAACTTGCGATAGAAATTGGCAAGGACTAGAAAGATGGGGAGCTCTGTTAGAGTGGTTCGGCTTGGCCAATCCCAAATAACTTGTATCTTGGTTAGGTCCACATGCACATCCCTCTCATCAATGATGTACCCTAGATATTGTACCTGGGTCATACCAAAAATGCATTTCTCCAAATTGACACATAATTTGTGATGTCGCAGGGTTTGGAGGACATGTCGAATATTGTGTAGGTGATCTTCCCAAATTTTGCTGAAGATCAAGATGTCATCCAAATACACTACCATGAACAAGTTGGTGAAAGTCCACAAGATGTCATCCATCAGCCTCATGAAGGTTGTGGGGGCCTTTGTCAACCCAAAAGGCATGACTAGCCATTCGAAAAGGACCTCCTTGTATTTGAAGGCAATCTTACATACATCGAAGGGTTCGATTGGTACCCGGTAATAACCAGATTTCAAGTCAATCTTGCTGAAATATTTGGCCGCCTTGAGTTGGTCTAGAAGGTCATCAATCCATGGGATTAGATACCCATTCTGGACAATGATCTTATTCAATACATGATAATCAATACAGAGCCTCTAGGTTCCATCCTTCTTCTATACCAGCATGATTAGGCTCCCATAGGGTGAGGAACTTGGTCCGATGTTCCCTTTATGAAACAACTCCTAAATCTGCCTCTTTATTTCATCATTCTCTAGAACAAAGCATTGGTATATTGGTCCATTGGGTAGTGGCGTCCCTAGGGTTAGATCGATGGAGTGCTTGACTTAACAATGTAGGGCTACTCCTATTGGCTAGGTGAATATGTCCCTATACTTTTCCATGACCTTGTCCATATGTTTTTGTTGTGTAGAGGAGCCATGTCTAGACATTGTGGATGTGGCAAAAATATTACTCTTACTTTGAGGGTGAATCATAAGGAGGAAATTTTTTCTAGTTTGGGAGATGATCTTACTACATTATTTAGCAATTATTAAAGAAAGGGTGGTAGACAATTCTACCTCAGGTATCTTGTACAATTTCTGACCCAAAGTAATAATAACATAATAAGGTCAGGATTCATATACAACATGATGCTTCCATAGGTATGGCTTACGTAATAAAAAATCATTGACTTCTAGAGGGACAACATCGCACGATACCCCGTCTGCAAAAGGCTTGATGCTACAAGGCAGGCGGCATTGCTTACTGACACCAAGATCTCTCCCTTGGTGGAGTTGTTAGTGTCAGTATATGCATACTTCCGTCAGGGATCAAATCTACTCTTTGCATTTTCATTTTAGGTGTCTCATACTAAATTTTGGATCATGTCATTAGGTCATGTTAAAATGGTCCACTGATGGTTGTATTTTTCTTAGAAAATCAAATCTTTCATCATTAGGTACATTTGCTGACCCATATTCCATGTTGTATTCAGTTGGAGTTTCAAATATGTTACTTTAGGTGTCAAGGCAGTTGTGTTTCCATTAGGTTTTAGGGTTCATTTCCAAGGTATTTCCATTAGGTCTTAGGGTTCATTTCCAAGGTATTTCCATTAGGTCTTATGGTTCATTTCCAAGGTCAAAAAGCATGATTTCAAGTGTGAATAAAGAGCAGCAAAGGTATGAGGATGACCAATAAACAAAGAGTAATTGCTAATAAGTCATGATGATTGTATAAAGATCTTTTGTCACTAATGTAATTTTCATCTCAAAAACATGTTTTTGAGATAAAAACAGAGTATTTTTAGTTGATTTATATTCTTTTGATGTAATTCAATCTATTTTGTGTAATTTGTGTTCCTAGCTACCCCAAAAATTTCTCCTTGCTGCAGGAAAATGAAACCAGTGAAAAAATCAGTTCAATCCGAGCATCATCTACCTGAAAAGAGATAATGAGAGAAATGTATTAAACAAAGATTTGGAGGAAAGAAGAAAAGGTTCCAAACCATCAGAAAGTGGGTTTTTCTAATGAAAAATCAAAATCAATCTCTATATAAGATGTCACACTCCTTTTCCAAACTCATCACTCTCATTTGACAAAGAGAAATAAAAGCATTGAAGGAGAGAGGGGAATTGAGGCCAATTGGTGGCTAAGGAGAAGAGGCGTTGTGCATAGGAGACAAGGCACTGCGCATAGAGTAGTTGTAAGAGGCGTTGTGCATAGAGGCTGGAGCGCTACGCATAGGAGTGGAGCGTTATGCATAGGGTAGTTTCTCTAGTGCAAATTTGAACGGTGCCGCACATAGAGCCGGAGTGCTGTGCACCTATAGGTGGTGATGTGCATAGGGCCAGCAAGTGCCAAAACACTCTATCAACCACTCAAAACTTGTTTTTTTCCTTCTATAATGTTATAGAAATTTTTGGGCATTGCAACCCCAATCATAAATGTCCATAAACCAAGGGCTCTTAAGTCCCTAAAAATGTTGTTCCAACCTCTAAAAGAACAAGGTCAACTGATTATATCTTCTCCCAGAAGTTCTCCATGAAAAATTGCTCAGAACTGGTCAAAACTGGACCATCTCACCTGCTCCATGGTCAAAGTGCGCTGCATCCCACCTAAATACTCACGGGAGGTGCGATGCATCTTGGAAAGCCCTTCTATGGGGTGCGATGGGCGAGAAATCCGCTGCCATCAAGGCAAAAGTTGAGAAACTTCTCCATGCTGGTTTTATATACCCGATTCCTCTAACCGATTGGGTATCGAACATTGTTCTTGTAATGAAAAAACAAGGAACGATTAAAGTTTGCGTCGATTATAGGGATGTAAATCAAGCTTGTCCGAAAGACAACTATCCTACACCCTTTATTGACCAGATAATTGATGAATGCACCGGATGTGAAATCTCTTCATTTATGGATGGATTCTCCTAGTATAATCAAATAAATATCTGCCCACAGGACCAGTCAAAGACTGCATTTATTTGTCCGTGAGGCACATTTGCATATAGCAAATTACCCTTTGGTTTAAAGAACATAGGGGAAACATTTCAGAGGGCAATGAATTATGCTTTCCATGACATCAAAAACATCATTCACCCATATCTCGACGACCTTCCGTCTCATTCGCGAAAGCGGACCGATCATCCGCAGCATTTGAGAGCGATATTTCTACGTTGCCGACACTACAAGATAAGACTCAATACACACAAATTTTTGTTTTGTGTCAGTTCTGGTCATTTTCTTGGCTTTGTAGTCTCAAAAGACAGGATTCATCTCGACCCATGTAAGGTTCAGGCAATCATAAATTTGCCTCCACCTTCAAATTTGCTTCAGATTCAGAAACTCCAAGGGAAAGCAAACTTTTTGAGGAGGTTCATTCCAAATTATGCCGAAATTGCTAAAGGTTGTACACGTCTATTGAAAAAGGAAGTACCCTTCATTTGGGATCAGGTCACGCAAGCTTCCTTTGATGCTTTAAAAGAATCCCTAATGAAAAAATCATTAATGTATGATCCTGATTATCAAAAAGACTTTAACCTGTATCTGGCTGCAGCGGATACAACCATCACAATGGTTTTAGTTCAAGAAGACAACGGAATTGAACATCCTATATATTATTTGAGTAGGAACTTAAATGATACAGAAAGCAAGTATTCCTATGTTGAAAAGCTGGCTCTCGCAGCTGTTCAAGCAATACAGAGATTTTGACACTATGTCCTCTTTCGAAAAACTACCATTTTGTCAGATTGCAACCCCATGACTTATATATTGTCGCAACAGTTGCTGTGGAGAAAACATTCGAAATGGATAGCAATTCTCCAAGAGTTTGATATGGAATTCGTAAAATCCAAATCAAAGAAATCACTGGTTTTTGCGGAATTACTATGCGATCTCCCATTGTCGTCCAACGATGAAACATCCGAAGAAACCATCGTGGATGAATCATTGTTTCTGATATCTTCAAGCAATCCGTGGTATGGAGATATAATCATCTATCTCCAAACCGAAAAATATAGGTCTAATTATGTAGATCTGATCCAAAAATATATGAGAATAGAAAATAACGCAAGAATAAGAAGATAGAAATAGATAGAAATTCTTCTTTATTGATATCAAACCCTTATGGTAGGGCAACACCATACATTCACTCCTTAAGGAAGGAGAACACTCCACAAGCCATATGCATGTTCATACAATAATCCTTCACTATCTTCCTTGACTTGGAGTCTCTAGCCTCTATATAGGCCTCATACATACAATACCATGGGTCATTACCATGGTTCCCTCATACCATCAACTAATACCATGGGCCCATTACATTATTACTAACTACTTGTGGTCCCTTACATGATATGGGTTAACCACCTTATTTATTACTATGGCCCATCCCATTATTACATTATTACCTTGGGTACCTCCCTTAGTACCCCATATTATCCCCCCTAGGTATATAACATTCCAACCCCCCAAGCATGTTTCGTCCCCGAAACATGGGAAGAACACAAATAATAAGATCTACTCAAAAGAGTAGTCCATTGATACCATGCACGTGCATCTAGCCATCCAAGAGAAAGGTGAACCCTCGATCTCACTGATGCCTCGCTCGTTTGAGATGGAAGTTGACTGTGGCAGCTCTTCTGTGTTGATGTGTAGTAGGTGGATCTTCTATCCTCGCTATCCGTCATACGGGGGTTGTTGTCCTTGTGACTACTTGGTTTCCATCTTGATGGTTGTCTTGCGGGGTGATGTGGATGATGATATGTTGAAGTTTTAACCCACGATGTCTTTTTCTTTAATTCACCCTGCTGTGGTGCCTGTTGTAGTGTCTTCTTTTCCAATATGACGTCAACCACTGAACCCTCATCATATGTGTCAACACCCGTTACCTTTTCGACTTCAGCCTCTGTTTGTGTTTGATGGTCAACCATCAACTGCTCATCATCTGATATGTCAGTCCCTGGAACATCTTCTGCGTCAACCTCCGTGGACTCTACCTGTTTATTGATGGAAATATCGTGCAATGTAATTTTCTTCTTTTAATACCAGAGCTTCAGGAATTTCTTTTTCACATTATTATTAACTGTACCCACAGATTCCATCCAAGGATATCCCAAAATAACATCCATGTTCTCCATATTTGAAGTATAAAAGTCACAATTCAACACATACTTATCTATAGAAAGCTTCAAATCTTTATAAACTTGAACATCCTCATTATCAACCTGTACATTTTCAATGTGTTTTGTTGGAACTTGCAATTTTTTTGCCAAATTAACATTGATAAAATTATGCTTACAACTAGGATTTATAGACACAACGATCTTCTCCTTTTGGATGAATCCATGAACCTGCAATAAGGAGACACCTGTAGCAATTAACCCCTTATGTGTCTCATTCTCCTTTTTTCTAGCTCGAGACCATTTGTCCAAAAAGACTTTTTCAAATTCTGCATCTGAAAGTTTGGTCAACTGCTTGTGGTCAAGTGATAACCACCATTTTTCAGCCTCATCTCTCATATTAAGCTTCATTGAAATCTTCCAATATCTCCCATGTATGGACTTGTATCTCTGTATGAATTCTTCAATAGTAGGACCATCATCTTTCCCTGTAAAATATAGCATCTCCATGAAGAGGGTTTGAGAAAAATTCACTTACTTGGCGAAAATTTGAAATTGTCACAGTTTCGTCAATATTGCTCAGAATCCCTATTATGACCTATTTTCAGAAATGGAACAATCATTCTGCATCTACCCATGTGATAGAAATCTTGATCCCGGCACTTAAAATGTCAGATCCGTGCTGCAACTCTCCTGCCGTCACCAAAATTTCTGCAAAAAAGAGCTGATTTTAAATCAGCGATATCTCCCTCATTCGGACTCCGATTCGACTGATTTTTTTCTGAAATTGGGTATTTTTTCACAAAGAATCCAGATCTACAATATTTTGTAGATACTGCACCAAGACATCCAGATCGGCGCTGCAAACTCGCTGCCCTGGAAAATTGTCTGCAACCCCACTCATTTTTAGATCAGCGATATCTCCTTCATCCAGACTCCGATTCAACCGATTTTTTTTTTTTGAAATCGACTATTTTTTCACAAAGAATACAGATCTGCAATTAGATTTTGCAGATTTTTTACCAAAATATATAGATCTGATCTACAAATTTGCCGCCCCTGAAATCCTGCAAAAAATTAAAAAACAATTCTCTACTTTTGTGCCCAAGAAAGTGCTCTGATACCAATTGTTGTAGCTCTGATACCACTTGTTATAGATCTGATACCACTTGTTATAGCTCTAACCCAGAAATATATGATAATATAAATAAATCTAAACCCGGAATTATTATAGATCTGATATGAAAATATAAGTCAATGCAAATAAACCTAGAAACAATAAGATAGCAATAGATAGAATTGCTTCTTTATTAATCTCAAAACCCTTAAGGTAGGGCAACACCATACATTCACTCCTTAAGGAAGGAGAGCACTCCACAAGCCATATGCCTGTTCATACAATATTCCTTGACTATCTCTCTATGTGGAGTCTCTAGCCTCTATATAGGCCTCATACATACAATACCATGAGTCATTACCATGGTTCCCTCATACCATCAACTAATACCATGGGCCCATTACATTATTACTAACTACTTGTGGTCCCTTACATGATATGGGTTAACCACCTTATTTATTACTATGGTCCATCCCATTATTACATTATTACCTTGGGTACCTCCCTTGGTACCCAATATTATCCCCCCTAGGTATATAACATCTAATACCTCCTGCTCCGAACAAAAAGGTATTCGATACCAATCAAAAGACTACATGATCGTCGGTGATACACTCTACCGTCGTGGTGTTGATACAGTTCTGAGGAGGTGCCTCACCCACGAGGAGGCCGAAAAAGTCATGAATGATTGCCATTCAGGCCCGTGTGGGGGGCATCAGTCTGGTTACGCTACAGCGCAAATTTTTTTACGAGCAGGCTACTTCTGGCCAACAATGTTCAAAGATTGCATAACTGCAGTCAGAAGTTGCCATGCATGTCAAATTCTCGATAGCAAAACTAGGAAACCACCCGTTCCTCTACAACCGATAGTTGTTGTTGGGACATTCACCAAATGGGGCATTGATTTCATGACATGTAACCCCACTCGACCGGGGGGCATGGGTATTTCATAGTTGCCCTAGACTATCTTACCAAATGGGTCGAGGCGATGCCTACATTAGATAACACTGGCGAAACAGCTGCCCTTTTCTTTTTTAATCATGTAGTCGCCAGATTCGGCGTTCCACAGGCTATAGTCACAGATCATGGATCGCATTTTCACAATCACATGATGGTTGAATTTGCTGCCAAATTAGGGTTGTCCCACGACAGCTCTACTCCATATTACCCGTAGGCCAATGGACAAGTTGAAGCAATCAACAAAGTCCTGAAGCAGATGTTGCAAAGGATGATTGGAGTCCACAAAAAGAGTTGGCACCTAATCATGTACTCAGCCTTGTGGGCATACCGGACGTTGGTAAGGAATGCAACGGGGTTCACACCTTTTCAACTGGTGTATGGCCTAGAAGCAATCTTACCAGTTCAGTGTGAAATCTCGTCCCTCAAACTCGCAGTCGACCTTCTCCCCGGAACTTCAGAAGAGGAGGCTCGTTTCTTGGAACTAATCCAATTGGATGAAACCCGTCGTGATGCCACTTTGGCTAACGAAGCCCATAAGAAACGAGTCAAGGCGCAGTTCGACAAGAATGTCAAACCCCGTGTCTTCTCAGAAGGTGACTTGGTCTTACTTTATGACCAGGAATCCGATAAATTGGGAGCAGGTAAGTTCAAGTCTTTATGGATGGGCCCCTATATTGTTAAGCAAGTGTTAGCAAAAGGAGCCTACGAGTTAATGGATTATGACGGGATTCCACTGGCGCAACCCCGTAATGGGTTGTACCTTAAGCGTTACTACGCATGATTCAGTGTGGTAACCTATATGCTTTTGTTACATTTTTGTTTTCGCTAAGAGTAATTGTTTTGGTCAAGTAATCCACTTTTTACATTTGTCACAGATGTCGAACCTATTGGAATCTTTTGTTGGATATGCCGACGGAGCAAGTCGTAGTTCGCGGAATCTATCTTCTGCGGCCTGGGCCATTTTTGATCCAAGCGGCGAGTTAGTAAGTTTCAGAGGGGTATGTATTGGTCGGTCAAAAAATAACATCACTGAATATAGTGCGTTGATAGAACTTCTCTCTGATTCCATCACACATGGCATAAGCCGACTTGTCGTCAGGCTAGACTCACATCTCGTCATACTACAACTCACTAGTATCTACTCCGTCTGAAATCCAGCTATCTATCGTATGTTCCTAAGGGTCAAGATTTTGGAAAGACAATTTGACTCCATTCAATATCAACATATTTCCATAAAATTAAACACATTAACAGACTCATTGGCAAATTATGTGTTAGATAGACATTTGCAACATTTATAAAAAGAAGCATTTCATCAGTATTTGCATTAGGATCATGTAACTTAACCAAAATAAAACTCCGAAAATAAAAAATATATATATAACTGTTTATGGTTTACACATAATGTTCTGTAACCAAGACAAAATTGGTCAAATGACCCAAAACTCAAAATGCTAGGGGGCACCCTAGTCTAATGATGTTGGTGATAACAAGTCATCGCCTGTGCAATCATGCGTAAAAGCCTAGTCCATTGACTCGGCACACCAGTAGTATGTCGTTGCAACCTCAGGGGCAGCTCGTCGGTCCTCACGTCCGGAATACCAAGAGTAAGGCCCTCGACCTGATCCTACAATGCTGAAAGAGTCTCAACCACATCAAGGTCGCGAAGGATAGCCCTTCCCGCACCCTCTCCTGCTGGAGCGGTAGCTGGCACTCTCAGGTGTACTACTGGTCGAACTGGTCCAACATCTGCATGAGCACATGAGTTTTGATTAGTCCTAATAGAAGAAAACACAAGAAAATTATAAAGAGAAATGATAAACACAGATATGGTAAGAGAATTTACCAATGACACCCCACTGCTTGCCAGCAGGCAATACCAAATCCGGATCACCCTGGAAGTCCATACAAGCATATGGATACTCGGAAAAACCCGTCTCCTGATGGTTGAACCAGTTAAAAAGGTATCAGAGAAGGAAATCTAGGACTGACCAGCATGTCTAGCCATAAGGTTGACCCATCTCTGCATCCATGGCTCAGTCGGTGGAGGTAAACCAAGTGAAACATACTGTGGCTGCATCAGCGGGATCTTTTCCAAGGCGAAAGCTGTCAAGATAGAACCATATCCAAAGTTCTTGAATCTTCCACTTTTCACCTTGGTCAGTTTTTCTTTCATCACAGAGAGTACTGCATCACACTAGTTGAACACCTTTGGTTCAATGCATTCCAAGGCGTACTGCATATAAGACCTGTTGGCCATGTGAAGTGCCGCACTACTAGCCAGTCTAGCAAACATGAATAGAATGGTCCTCAGGGACCTGTTAGTGACATCTCGAATAATGATCTTGTCGTCCTTACTCGGCTGAGATCCCTCTCTGTAATACCTGCGAATGTAATCTCTCACATATTCACCCCCACGGGCCAAACCTGATAATGAGATAGGGCCCCCCCGCCTCGATAAGCTGATCAAAAAATAGATATCCACGACAGTCAAGGGGATGGAATTGCCCCTAGTCTGGAACACCTGGGTGGTAGGATCCCATGCATCAAGAAAATATTGCAACAAGTTGATTTGTTGCCTCATGTAAGAGATGCGGAAAAACTTGAACAGGTCACAGTTCCGCAGTGCATTTACTGTAACCGGATCATGTAAAGCAAGCATGTCCTCTTCTTCATGCTCACGTTCTTGCCATGTAACAAGCATTTTGCTCCAATGAATCTTTGAAACAAATAAGAGAAGAGTCAAGATCCTGATTTGGTGAAAAACAGGCAAAAATTTCCATGAAAAATTGTGCATAAATGGCGCTCTTTGCACCCATCGCATCCCCAACAGTGTTCTAGGTGGGATGCATGCTGACTGGCCAATGGCCAAGCCAACATGCATCGCACCTTTCGATGTAGAAGAGGTGTGATGGAGCCAGGGCAAGTTTTTCAAACCCCAGAGGCTCAAAAAAACCAGAAAACATGCTCAGAATGCAAAATGGAAAGGATCAAATTAAAGAGCTCAGGTTTAGCTCCTACCTGGTCCAGACGGCGCCGAGAATCATCCACAGAATCTCCCAGAATAAGCTAGTGAAAATGAAGGGGGAAAGCACCTCCAAAGCTCCAACAAACCAAAGTTCAAATGAAACGGTAAAATGAGAGGTAAAAAGCACTTTTAAATTACTTTTCACGTAATTCAAGTAAAATATTAGTGTTTTAACTCATTTTTCAAACATTTATTGTTCATTTCTAACTAGTTTGATGAAGCAACTGAGTGGGCAGTACAACCTTTGAAAGAACAAAGTTGTCAATGGTAAAATCAAGACAACCAATGACCATTGTATCGAGCAGTTTTAACGCGGAATTCAAGCTCGTTAAAAAATAAACATAAGCAATGAGAAAATTTTCCCCCAGAGTTTAAGCTCATTAAAAAATGAACTAATTTCTGGTAAATAACCATTTTGAATGTATTACCATTAGCCTTTTGAAGCCTTGGTCGTGTTCTCATCATCACCTCCACTTTGTTTTGGCCGATCATTCACCACCATCTGATTGTTTACCCTTTTGAGGAACAGCTGCGAAGAGTGATCCTGTTAGCCATCCTTGTGACACTGCCATGATTGGAAAATTCCAAACCTTACCTGGAATCATCTGCTACCCATATTTGTCACTCGTTCCTCAAAACACGAGTCTCCTTTAAGCTCTTTTCAACTTACTCATAAAATATGAAAAGATTGCCGAGCCATTGGCCTCTCCAGCTCGTTAAAGGGACTGGAAGTGCTATTCCTCCTTTATATTTTAATCTTTTTGGACTTTAGGGATTATTACACAAAAATATCGAGTGCTTTCTTTGTTCGCCTCGTTAACAGTACCGAAAATCCATCCCTTTTGTATTGTTTTATACTTTTTCGGACTCAAGGGGTTATATGACGAAAAAGGATTATTGGATTTTTCTTTACGTCCCTTTTTAGACTCTCTAAAATTGAAAAGGACCGATTTATCCTTGTTGTTAAACTCGTTAAAACCGAATAGCGACAAACTTGTCCGTACAGACAAGAACGAGTTTCACTATTGCTAGGCTCGTTAAAACATAGCGATGGGTTTGCCCGAAGGGAAAATTATAGAACAAGCGTATGTTATCCTCCTCAATATTGAGAAAAATAAAGAGGTACTGGTCAGCAATGACTGGGGAAAAATTGGGAAGAAAACTTGAAAAAACTTTATTGGTAGCAAGTCGCTCTTGAACATGACCCTTTCACTCCACATCTGAGTCGGGTTGGGTTGTTCCATTCACTGGTCACATCACCGTGGTTCCATCACACCATCCATTTTTGGGGTTAATGCTACCGATCCATCATGTCAATGTCACCAATATGTTCAAGAGAAGTCACTCAGAGAATTCACCTGTGTCTCACCCACTGCAATACATTCACGCTCCATTCTTTCATGACCGCCACCCTGAACCTTATATCACTAGATCATTTTCACCTCCATTAAAATCATTTGCTCCATTCCATGTCATTGATGTGGGATTCCCTAAGGCCCTCCTGTGACGGATCGTTTCTTGTCGACATCAGCTCATTATCCAAGAAGTCGATCTAGCAACAACCCTTTCAATACTTTGAAGCTTGCATGCCTCAATGGCAAGTTTCTCACTTCCGGCGACAAGTTTACATCAATGGCCTTCGACCGAAAGATTTTGCGTGGTGTTCGACGCCAAGTCCCTTATTCACATCACGTGAATTGTATTGTAGTACCTTGAGGTTCATCATCATTATCGGTGATTCCTCTTGCGCCTGTTAACAACTTACATCATTGGCTAGTAATCAGGCGATGTCTTTCCATGTTCGACTCCAGAACATCTCTCACATGGATCGACTTGTAATCTGAGTGAAGATCGAACGAGATTGAAGACCCCGGATCTAGTTTCATCCATCCGGGCTGTGATATATATTCAGGAAAATAAAGACATCAAATGTACATCATTACTGCACAGATAATCATCCAACCTAAGGGATGATGGCTCTACCAGAATCATCAGTCTACACTCAGACGATTGTCTGTCTTATGTACATGAAAATGAATTTATAAAGCTGAGCATGGGAATGCCCGCCTCAGCTAGATCATGAAAATAATATGAAGATAATTTATTGTATTGTATCTTATTAAATGTCGCCTTCCAGCTTGAAAAAACTTCAGATCCTCATGATAAAGCATTTCACCCGACATCAACAAATTAACGACCTCATGCTTTAGGGGGCAACTGTTATAGACATTTTTTGGCACTGCAACCCAAATCATAAATGTCCATAAACCAAGGGCTCTTAAGTCCGTAAAAGTGTTGTTCCAACCTCTAAAAGAACAAGGTCAACTGATTACATCTTCTCCTAGAAGTTCTCCATGAAAAACTGCTCAGAACTGGTCAAAACTAGACCATCTCACCTGCTCCATGGTCAAAGTGTGCTGCATCCCACCTAAATACTCACGGGAGGTGCAATGCATCTTGGAAAGCCCTTCTATGGGGTGCGATGGGCGAGAATGGACAAATGGCAGGGTCAATCTGCAAGATGGAGGATCATGGAATCTTCTAGAAACTTCTCCTGTGAAACTTGCCTCTCTACATTTGCCCAGGGATGAGTAAGAGATCATCAATCTCCAAGTGGAATCAAGAACTATCAACGAGAGGACACTAATCAAATCTCAAAAGCTGATTCACCCCCCTTGCAAACATCTATATATAGATCCCTCATCCCAGAGATCCAGAGGCTGGAATTTTGTATCTTGTAAGGAAGTGTTGCTAGTTTCTTGGTGCAATATCATATTGTTGGGTGATCTAAGCTTTTCATGAGGTGAAGAAGGGATTTATTGCTGAGAGGATGATGCTGGGTCAGAAAAATTGGTTGTAATCCTCTTTGCTCTTTCTTGATTATCAATAAAGCTATTCAATTTTTCCTCCACATTCTTGTATGATTGATGTTATGTGCATTTGTGTGGTCAATATATTTCTGATCCTATATTGTTTATGATAATAGATCTATGTTATTGGATAGTGTTATGCTGCTTTAATTCTACAGGTGCTCTGTGAAGCTGGGTAGACGAGGAAGCGATCAGAAAATATCTATCAGAAGGGAGAGGAATCGAGCAAGGAACCAAGCGCAAGACAGAGGTTGGTCTCCTTATTCCCCTCTTATCTATTTCTCATAAAGGAAAACGAAAGTAGTTTTAGTTTGTTTATTTCTAAGGTAGCTACCAGCCTTAGTGGGACTAGCAGCTCTGCATAGACACTAGTTTTCCCGATAACATATAGTCTATAAACAAGTAAGTGTAATCTCTAAGCTATCCTCTTGGCATTCAATTCGTCAGTTTGAAGTTGGTTTGCTATTTCAAAAATCAAACCCTAGATTGCCTACAAATCCCTCCTATACATCCCTCCACTCATTCCTTGAAACCCTAATCCCTCCTATACATCCCTCCACCTATTCCTTGAACCCTATTCCCTCAAACAAATCCCTCCATATCCCTTATTCCCTAATCCCCAAAGCAAAATCCTAAACCCTATTTACTAACAATCCCTATTAAAAAAAAATACCCTCCCTCTCATTTTCTTATTATATATATATTCCATCCTACACCACATAAGTTCATCTCCCCTTCCCTTATCCCTAATCACCAATACTTACTCCATTACCTTCTCTAGGGTTACATAGCTTCAAAATTTGACAAACATGGACAAAGAGGATAAAGATTATGAGGAGGAGGAAAACAGTGGCAGTGAGAGTTTGGGAGCTGAACCTCAACATCAGAGAAAACCACACAAGGGAGGAACCATCAAACATCATCGAATTACAAGCTTCTCATATGACTGTCACTTGTTTCAGGCTTCTGGGGTATTATGAGTTTTGTGAGTAGGTGGAAAGAGTTCAACATCATCCTGAGCTAACGAGGCTTTTTGTAGCCAATCTCCGTGATAACAAGGTAACTCTTGTCGGGGTGACATTTACAGTTTCATCATTCACCATTGCTGATGCTACAAGGATTCCAAATGTGGGGGAGAAATGGTGTAAGGCACAAGATTTGGATGAGCACTACTATGAGCCATACATCAAATCTAGGTATAGAAATGAAAAAAAGAGGAACTTTCCTTTCAAGTTCATTGAAGACAAATATGTGCCTATGATGAGGATCATTATGAAATATTTCACATGTGAGGGAAGATTTTCTAGATTGTACAACTATCACATTAGGATTCTTATGCATTTTACAAGAGTGAAAATGTTGAATATCACTTATTTCATATTCAGGAACATTGAGAAGATGGCCTACATTGTACAAAAAGGGCCATACCCCCAATAGATTTGTAGTCTCTATCACTATTCCTTGATCAAGATGATTTTGCTACATCATATCAAACTCCTTAACATCTCTTGGGAGACATTCATTGCCAATGACATCGTCAGGGGTCCTCAAATTCCTCCACCGATGCCTTAAGAAGCAAAAAGACCTTCCAGTAGTGCCAAAGTAAAGAAAGATGAGAATATTAAAGAGACTAAAGCTGTTGAGGAGCCTGTTGAAGCCTCGAAAATCGGGTCGACAACAAGGGGGATACCCGCCCGGTCCGGACCTTGGTTGGCAGCTCCTTATTCGTTTGGTATAGCGGGTCCGACTGGGGATAATAGGACCCGTTTCCCAATCTATGAGTGTGTGTGTGTAGAATTTGATGTTGCTGATCTAACAGTTCTTATTCAAGATATTCTAATTCTACCTCTAATTTAATTATATGCTACTGTAATCTAATAAACAGCACATCTAAATCTATACTAACCTGGGATGTAACTCTTATATTATGCGATCTAAAGAGATTTCAAATAACAAGTGGTAATAAAGATCATTCAACGATTATAAGAAAGGAAATCAATAAATATGAACTACTTCGTATAAAAAGTTAGACGAAATAATTGTGAAAAACATATTGCATAATGAGCTATTCATACATTATGCATAAATAAATAGCTGTCACCATACAAAAGTGCCAAATGATAACTCAAGCATTCATGCAATAATACATAAACAACTAAAAACTGTATATCACTTTAACATATAAGCAGAAATGGTCAAGAGATAAAGGTACCATTTATGACTAGTCCTACTCATAAGCTTCAAGCAACAATGATTTATCTCTCCTTGCTCTAACATCCACTAAGAGTACAGAAGTGCAACATCAGTAGCAGATATCAAATGCAAACATCAACAAATCTTGATCCATTAATTCACCAAAACCTCCTCTGAGGGTGCAAAAGTGCATGTTCTGAGGACAAGTTTTTGATAAATTTCTGGACCCTTCTCTAAATACATGAGAAGGGTTTAAATACTACTTAATAAATCTAATAATAACTTATTTACAAAAATTCAGGATGCGGTTTAAATGACCACCCTTTTTCTAAGAAAAATTAAAACGAAAATTGAATCCAGAATTAAACTATTTCTAAATTTGGTCTTTAAAACTGTATGTATGCAGCATCGGTTTAAGGAGAGTCGGCTGGTTGACTTCTGCTTTTAACTCCGCTGAGAAAACGGAATCGACGAGAGCCGGTACCATATTTTCGGCCGCATTTATGATACACTTAACAGTCATCGACTGGCTATGTGGCTTCACCAAGTATGCCCAGTAATATTCCCAATTTAACCTGTTCAACTCTTGAATTGCTTTTGCCTTTTCTTGCACTCTCTCTTTCCATTCCACTTCTAGTTGTAGTTTTTTCGGTAAATATCCTGGGGTGGTTTCTGCGATCAAATTTGCCTTGTGCAAATTCTCATTTACACAATCAATAAGACTTCTTGCTGCCGTGGCTGCTGTTTCTGCTGCTTGTTCTGCCTCCCTGATTTGATCGTCCCATTTGTTAAAGAGCAGTTCTTTGTGGTTCTCATTTATCTTTGGTGTGCCTGCTCTTTTTCCCTCGTCTTGATCCTGCCAAGCCAAGTACTCAGTCACCCGTTTATCAATCAGATCGTAGTCACTTCGTAAGTCGACCACTTGATTAGTGATCTTATCACTAATTTCACAATAATAACTCCACAGTGATATCTTTTGGCCCAACACTTCTTGCTGCTGCATTAATTGTTCATTCAAGGAAATAGATTCCGAAATAAACTATGTAAGCTTAGGGTCGTCTTTGTGCATTTCTTGTAAATCCTGTAACTGCTTTCCTTTCTCATCCAAATTTTTCTGATATTCTATCTGCATTTGTTGGAAGTCTTGCTGCAACCTTTCAAGCTATTTATGTGCTTCATTATTGGTGTTGGCTTGTTGCAATTGTTGTCGCAATACTTGAATCTAATCTTCCTATTATTTTAACAATTGTTGTACTTTTGATGCTTTATCAATAGTCACAGAGGTGTATGCTCCTGCGATCTGAGATAGTTTGGTGAGATTTTCAGTAGGATTGCTAGTGGGATCTTTCCACAAGACGTCTAATTGTTCTGCGTCTTGAGAGAGTGTATTTTCCAATTTCCTTTTCTTTCTCTGTCTTCTTACCACTGCTTTATGTTGGGGACTATAAAATATATCCAGAGGGGGAATTTCTTCTATGTTAAGTATAAGCTCAGAAGATGGGGCAACAGGGATATGCTCCGTACCTGAGACATTGCTGACTATTATTGTGACTACTTCTTGTGCTACCTGTGTATTGCTTACAAGTGTTTTTAGGGCTTGTCCTTCAAGATTGATCAGTTCGTTGAAGGTTTCCCATTCCTTATCTAATTCGGTTGTGACTGGTGGTGCTTCAATGATGAGAGGAGGAGGATCTCTTTGCGGGGAGGCAATAACCTGTTGTTGTAGAAGTTCCATCGACTGAGCAGTATCCTTAGCTGACTCTTCGCTCCTATCCTGGTCATTTCCGGATCTTTTAGAGTGTTCGGGCATTTCTTGTTCAGACTTGGATTTAGATCCATTAGTGCTTGAACTCCCACTGAGACTAACACTTGGAGTTGGTTCTCTTGCAGACAATCGTAGTTTCTCTAGAGGAATACTAGCTAATCTTCTTTCTCTGTATACCATGAACTTTTGAAAGTCTTCTGGAGACAATTACAATTGGGCTTCGTGCAAAATCTCTTGAAGTGTGATTTTATGTTGTAATATATCATCAAATAAATCCTTTTTCCCAACGAACACTTTTATCTTGACTGTAGTTGTGAAATTCTGCGCAACCTCATTCGGGTCAAATGGTCTTCCCGGGAATTTAAATAGTTGTAAACACATCATATTCTGTACTTCAGTGAACGCGTGACCTACATCAAATAGCGAAAAGGCCCCACAAGCTACAGGAAATTGTGGCCATATAGCATTCTTTTTGTCCTTTAAGTCTTTAGTTAGGCCACCTTCTCCACAGTTTTGATATGCAATTTCTCAAGCTAGGAGTTTATTAGGGATATACAAAGGTAGAACATGAGGGGGTGCAGTACTTCCAAATACGCTAACATAAGTGAACAATTCCTCTCCGAACCATCTTGCGATGGGGAGGATGTCTACCTATGCTTTAGGTGAGCACCTCGGGGGGTCTTTATCATACATCATTCTATACAAGGGCAGCATAATTCCATGACAAATTTGGTAGAAGTATGGAGTGAATTGAGAGTCCCACAATTCCTTATGATAGACATGGATGGGTAAGGGGTCTTGAGTTGTCCACTTCCAACCCATAACAGGGAATTTAGAAACATAACATATTGAATCCATAATATATGCAGCTAGGTAAAAAGGAGGATAAATCCTTTGAGACGTGACCCTTTCAGACTGGTAAATAACAATAGCCGTGATTAGTTTATCAGATAAAATTTTGGCCCAATCTACAATAGTGGCATTTGTGGTAGCATCTAGTAATGGTAACCATTCGGATGAAAATTTGTTGATATCTGGCATTCCAAATATTCTATAGAGCATGGCAGCAGCAAAGCAATATGGGGAGGTGAGGAAACTAGTACTGTACATACCGTGTTTATCTTTCTTGAGCGGTTCATCTTTTCTGGACCAGTCTTTGGTGGTTTCTGACAGGTTCTGGTTCTCCTTCACGAATTTCTCTATGAATTGCGTGTTATAAGTTGCATGTGGCTCAGGCAGATGATACATGAGCTTTAAATCCTGCGCAACGAATGACCCGATGAGCCCTTGAACATGAACCTTGAACTTTCTATTTTTGATTTTTTCGCTATCAAGTATTCACTTGACCATATCTATGTATGGGAGGATTTTTGGCCTCGCTGCTATCTGATGTAGGAATGAGCAAGCTAGCTCTGTTAGGGTTGCTTCAGAAGAACTCTGTGAGCCCACAACAGTAGTAACTTCCATTACTCTGGGGTTCTCCTCTTCGAGTAGCCTGTACATGCCTTCCCACGTAGCTATTCCCGCGTCTCTGTTATAAGCTGCGTCTGTATATAAAGGTGCCATTTCCTTTTCTTCGGAGCTCGTGGCTTTGTTTTTCTTTCCCATTTCAACCTGCGTATTGCTTTGTATCGTCCTCCGTACTCCATTCCTGCAATTCACAAGTGAAGTAGAAATGAATGACCAGGAAGGGTGATGGGAGAATTTTAAATGTCGCAGACATACCAAATACACCACCTTGCGTGAAGTGATTCTTCGAAAAGCACGCGTTCATATTTTATTAATAACTGAAAACTAACTCCTTTATTAGCATTTAAAGCGCATAATCATGTGTCAGCTTATGGAAAATAGCTTTTCTTGAATATCGTGCCCGAAATATCTGTGATGGAGCGATTTTGCGATTTGCTTCGTAACATCGCAGATCGCACCATCGTAAAATTGCACAAACATAACATCGCAGCGTTGATCTGGCCTAACATCGCAACCATCACTTTATCGCGATATCGCAATATCGCAGATCGCAGAAGTTTTATGTATGACAAATTTCGTTAACCTGTTTCCTGTGATATGCGATCTGTGATCGGCGTCATCGCAAATCAGTAAATTCTGAAGTATTTCTTATAAATTTTACTTATTGCGACGCGATATTTGTTTAATACCACAATCTCGCATATGTTGGGATTGCACCTGAATGGTGGTGTCCTACTACCGTTTTTACGATGCGATTTTAAAGATTTTTCCCTTATCATAAACTTAGATTTTAAGTATTCCAAGGAGTTTCCTAAGCTTATGATGGTAACTTTATTTGCGGAAAAGGAATTTAAGCACTACTTTTGCTTTTCCTAAATTTTAATTAAGGGTCCCACACATTTAGTATTTTGGATAACACTTAAATGAGAGGGGGGTTGTTGCTGGTCACAACAGAGCTAGAAGCCTACAAGCCATATCAGAGAGGGGCTAGAAAGTTGTTTGCAAAATATAGGCAAGTGTTTACTCCACTTGATGTGGAAGGGGCCTTGCCTTATTCATCAACACATAGGCAAATGTTTTCTCCATAAAATGTGGAAGGGGCTTTGCATTCTTTATCAACACAATAGGTACAATAGGTGCAACAACTGCATAAAGGGAAAGAAAAGGTGCTGGAGGAAAGCCTTGATGATGAGGAGGAAAGGGATTTTGATTTAATGGAATATGATGAACCATAACAGCCACACATCCATAATGGCATTGAGATAGTTGACTTGGAGGCTCAAGATGAGGCAACAAATGAAACATCACCATAAAGGAAAAAGATGCACAGATCCAAGCGCTGATGGACAACTTGGTGAGAGATAAGCATGTCATTTCATACCTTGAATAGGAGAACAAGCAACTAAGTGAAAAACAAGTCCTTATGGAGCTGGAACTTCTCAAAGCAAAGAGGCAAAGTGACAAGGGAAAATCAACAATGCAGGAGGAAGAAACACCGGCTACCTTTACTGTAAAACAGAGAATTGAAAAGGAAATTGAGGAGGATAGAGAAATTTGGATTGACAGGGTCAATTTTCATTTGGAGAAGTTTCTCCAAAAGCCCAACAGGGACAATCGAATCATGAGGCACATGGCTCGCCATTACAGGACCCGGAACAATATTTGCAACATAAGGGTCAAGCGAATGAAAAGAAGGCTAAAACAAGCACTTAAAGGAAAAAAGGAGGATGACAGGCTTAGATTTCTTTCTGAAGCTTCCTTGGCTGATCAAGATACTTAATGGTGGTATTTTTCACAAATTTTGAGCAAGTTGTGAAGAATTTGGCAATTTTTGACACATAAATTTTAGCTCTATGTGGTGCTGCGCTTTTCCTAGGGGCATCCAATGAGGGAATGGTTAGATTTTGGATTCTGAATGATGATTACATGCACCTTGAGCATTTTCTAAGCTTTTAGAGCAGAATTGGTCAACCAGAAGGTAAAAAAACACCCAAACAATGACCTTTCTGCCCTTTTTTGGACACACAAAAGCAGTCTTGGGAGAATACGTTTTTGAGGGGTTAAATGAGCTTCAAATGAATAAATTCAAGATTATTTGGAAATAATACTTGAAGATATTTCCAATGAGCTATCATGAACTCAATTTGGAAACCGGTAAAGCCTCCAAAATGGACCTGAAAAAAGCACTACGCATAGGGCTTGGGTGCTGCACATAGGACAAAAATTGTGCTAAGTGTATATTTCACTGTGCCTTGACTGTAGTTTTGGGTTTCCTCTCATATATGGTGTTTCACCAATGACTAGGCATGTAAATATAATGGATAATAAGTACTAGAAGGTAGATTCGTTAGGTTAAAAGTTGTCTTGAGGAGAAATGAATCAGTTCCCTCACTTTTAGAGGCAAGTTGTTAGGATGCCTAGATTCCAGTTTCTTATTCAGTTTTGGTTAGATTAGCTCCTCATCTTAGGGATTCGATCTGTGAGGATGGGAGGAGGTTGAATCAATGTCTATATCTTCTTCTTTCTCATTGTAAAGGGTTGGACTCAGTTGGATGCTTATGCTTTAAAGATACATCATTTTGTATCAGTTCTAGTAGGAGATTAATGAAAAGTTGCACTTATTTCTTTGGGATCCATGTGGTATGATGTTTAGTTCAGTTTTCTTATGTTTTCATGTGTTATAATTTATTTCTGACTCCATTTCATCATTTCATTGCCTTTATGTGAATGTGTACAAGTCTGAGAGGCAGAATCCATATCTTTATGCTCTATTTTGGGTAGACATTTCACAGTCTATGTTTTCTTCAATTTAGGAAGAATCCATGTTTATTTGCATGCTCTTTCTAGCTCCTCACCTGTCTTAAATCACCTCATCCATAAAACCCTACAGTGTTGAGCCTTGTGCCTACTTTTCCCCATCGAATACCATGTAATTTTGACCTATTTTCCTTGCCCTAACTATTTGGCTCCTCCTGATCCAGTAAAACCCTTCAAAATCAAATCAAACCTTGTGCTACTATACCTAGCCTAATATAATTTTCTTGATCCAGTAATCTCGACTGAGATCCTTACAGAGAGCCCTCTCCTAGCCTAGTAGGGCTAGCTACTTGGCTAAGCGTGGTTTGTGGTTACCATGGCATTTCCTTCCTTCAGCCTGAGGTAATCCAGGTGATAACAGGAGCCACCCGATAGTGTATGGTTATGGGTGTGGAATTGTTGGCAGCTTGAATATCTTAAAAACATCGGCTAAGATCAGGTTCTTTTGGCTCCCACTATCAATGATGAACTGCACCGGTGAACCTTTTACCCACATCTGCAAGTGGAAGAGGTGCTCCCCCTCCTCCAGATCTTTGGGTTTTACCTTTTGGAGCTTGGCGGTGGTTACCATCGTAGTGGGTTTGTTTTAGCTCAGAATTAGAGCATGAATTTGTTTCTGAGTATTTCCGCTCAGCCACCAATGCCTACTTTGTGCGGACATTCATTCGCATTGTGAGTGGGAGTTTTATGGAACTCACACCACTTTCCATTGTCCTTCTTTGCCTTCCCATCGCCCTTGTCTTGCAACTTTCAGGAGTTTCCTTGGGGGGTTGTGGTTGGGGTCTTCCCTTTTCTCTATGGCTTAGGGGCACCTTTGCTCTGCTTTGGGTTGAGAGATCCAAAATCTCACTTCTTCTGCTTGAATTTCTGCTCAATATTGGAAGCATATGGACATGCTGCACCAAGTGAGGAGATTTTCAGGAAATCCATCTCCTCTTAAATGTATTTGTGCAAACAATTGCAGTACTTGAGCACTAGATGTTTCACAAAATATTTGATACCTAGCTTTGTGCACATGGTATGGAAAAGATTCATCAGCTCATGTACATCTTGATCCCTCTACTGTCGCAGTGTAGATCATTGTATGTACTTGTCGTCACAACTCATAACAAGGTAGTATTGTTCCCTGATGGCATCTCAGAAAGAATTCAAATGGGTGCACCTAAGAAAAATGAGGGTTCCCTCTCATCCTTTTGCTCACAGTAGGTTTTCCACAAGTCCTTGATGTGGGGGGCAACTTTAAGGAGTGCAAAAGTAATATTTTTCCTATTGGAAAAATCATGAACTGAAAAATCTCCTTCCAAAAGATTAACCTATCTATCACATCTGCATCTATATAGCCTTCAAATGTGGGAATGTAAAATTTCACTTGTACCTTAAAGGGAGTGGTGCCTCCAAAGTGGTTGCTGGATGAAGATGTGTTGCCTGTGGGCATTGTAGGTTTTAACCCTGTACATAAATTACCTACATATGAATTCTTAAACAAAGAAAATAACAATGCGAGAGCATAACCCATAAAACACATATGCACAGAGATTTTTCCCTGGATCCCAAAACCGGGACTACCAGCTTGATTTTTCATTATATTCCTTTCAATGTTACAATACATATTTATACATGTCGAAGCATCCAATACCATGGACCGAAAACCATTACGTCCAATACCATGGACTGAAAAACCATCGCGTCCAAAAAACATGTGCGAAAATCATGCACAAAACCATAGGTGGGTCCGCCCAACCTAACATATGGTCCAAAACCAAAATTTTGCGGGGCGTTGCCCCGGACCCCATAAATTGGGGTTATGGGTGTCCTTCAAACCCCCTATTAACTACGTGGAAAGAATATAACACAACCCAACAATCTCCCACTTGTTGTTTTCTTTCCACAAGGGGCCACGGGAGAGCTTAGTCATTTTTTCAGCCCTGAGATTCCCATTGCTTCTCTACACCAAGAAAACTTCTCAGAGCTCATAGATTTTGTCAATGCATCTGCAGTATTCTTCAAAGTGTCCACCTTTACTAGCAACACCTCTCTATCTTTTATCATATCCCTCACAAAGTGATACTGAACATCAATGTGCTTTGTCTTTGAATGATAAGTAGGGTTCTTTGCCAAGAAAATTGCACTTTGGCTGTCACAGTCTATTCTTATAGCTCCTGTACTAACCCCATACTTTAACACAATCTCTACAACCAAACTGCTTCCTTGCTTGCATGAGTGGCTGCCATGTATTCTGCCTCTGTAGTTGATAGTGCCACTACAGATTGTTTCTTACTCATCCAACTGACTGCACCTCCAGATAGGTTAAACACATACCCACTTGTAGATCTTATCTGATCCAGATCTCCAACCCAGTCTGCATCAACAAAGCCATAAATATCCAACACTCTGTCCAATCCTGGTCTTCCTTGGTAGCATAAACCATAATCACTAGTGTCACGCAAATACCTGAAAACCCGCTTCACTGCTGTCCAGTTCTCCTTCCCAGGTTTTGACATAAACCTGCTCAGTACTCCCACTGCATGTGCAATGTCTGGTCTAGTACAGACCATTGCATACATCAGGCTACCCACTGCACTTGCATATGGAACATGAGACATGTCCTCTTCCTCTTCTTGTGTCTTGGGACACTGTTCAGCAGATAACCTCACACCTACAGGAATAGGAACCTTCACCGTTTACTATCCTGCATATTAAACCTTTGCAGTATTGTCTCGACATACTTCCTCTGGTTTAACCAGAGCTTCCTCTTTGACCGATCTCTTTTAATTTCCATGCCAAAATATAGTTTGCAGCACCAAGATCTTTCATGTCAAATTTGGAGGACAATTGGGTCTTCAAATCCTGGATAATTTCTTTGTCATTTCCAACCAGCAACATATCATCCACATACAAGACCAGATAAATAACACGGTCACCAATTAATTTAAAATACACACAATGATCTGCTTTGCTTCTGGTGAAGCCAAGTCCCCGTATAAATGCATCAAATTTCTAATACCACATCCTTGGTCACTATTTTAACCCATACAGAGACTTCTTTAACTTGCATACCAGTTCTTTCTTACCCTTCACCGCAAAGCCTTCAGGTTGCTTCATGTAGATTTCCTCTTCCAAATCCCCGTGAAGAAATGTTGTATTCACATCCATCTGTTCTACCTCAAAATCAAAAGCAGCAGCAACAGATAAAATTAATCTAATAGAAGTTACCTTGGCAACAGGAGAAAAAATATCACCAAAATCAATTCCCGGCACCTGGGAATAACCTTTTGCTACCAACCGAGCTTTGTATTTCTCCACCTTTCCTTCTGCATTTGTCTTCTTCTTGAACACCCATTTGCTGCCAATGGGTTTCCTTCCAGCCGACAACTCCACCAGATCCCAAGCCTCATTTTTGTGCAAAGATGCCATTTCATCGACCATGGCCTCTTTCCAGAGTTTTCCATCCTCTGAATCCACTGCTTCCTTCACAGTTCTGGGATCATCATCAGTAACAGACAAAGCAAAATTTGAACTGAAAGCAGATGGACTATACCTTTCTGGCTACCTTCTTTCTCGAACTGATCTTCTCACAGCCGGAGTTTGTGGCTCCTCATCTTCTGATTCCTCCTCTGCTACAGAGTCTGATTCTTCCTCCTTTGGCTCAAACTCTATCTTCTCAGGTTCCTTTGGTTGGACTTCATGTTGAATAACATCTTTTACCTCTCTGAACAACACGTCTCGACTGTACACAACCTTCCGTGTGACTGGGTTCCAAGGCTTATAACCCTTTAAACCATCCTTATACCCAATAAAGATGCGCTTTTCAGATTTACTATCAACTTGGTTCGTTTCTCGTTTGGAACATGTACATATGCATCACATCCAAATACCCTTAGATGTGAAAGAGAGGGTTTCTTACCAGTCCATACTTCTTGTGGAGTCTTATCCTCCAACACTGATGAAGGTGATCTGTTGATCAGGTAACATGCAGTATCCACCGCCTCTGCCCAGAATTCCTGTCCTAACCCGACACCACTGAGCATGATTCTTGCCCTTTCCATCAACATCTTGTTCATTCTTTCTACGACTCCATTTTGCTGAGGTGTATATGGAGTAGTCTTCTGCCGTGCTATACCAAACTTCTCACAAAATTCTTCAAATTCCTTGCTGCAAAATTCTCCACCATTATCTGTCCTCAGCACCTTATCTTCTTCTCTGTCTGATTTTCCACCTGAGCCTTAAATTCTTTAAACCTGTCAAAGACTTCATATTTCTTGTTAAGGAAATATATCCATGTATTCCTTGAGAAGTCATCTATGAATGATACATAGTACACAGACTTACCCACTCATGGAACCTTCACAGGTCCAAACACATCACTGTGCACAAGCTCTAATATTTGTTTCGTCCTCTTACCACCAGAGGGGAAACTCACCCAATTCTGCTTCCCATACACACAATTTTCACAGAAATCAAAATCCAGAGAGCTATCATTCATACCTTCTACCATACCTTTACCATGAAGTATTCGAAGGCCCTTCTCTCCAATATGTCCAAGCCTTTGATGCCACAACATGGTCTTCTCTCCAGAGACCACTAGATTTTCTACTCCATTTTCAGGAACCATAGAACTATTGCACCCATCAACAACAGTGCTACCTTGCAGCTTGTACAGAGTTCCAATCCGAACTCCCCGCATCAATATCAGTGCTCCTCGAACCATCTTGCAGGTATCTTTCTCGAACACCGTCTTTACACCTGCATCATCCAACTTGCTTATAGAAATCAGATTTCTGGCCAATGCAGGAATATGTAGAACACCCGGAAGTGTTCTAACCCTTCCACTTTGCAGCTTCAACTTTACTTTTCCCCGACCAATGATTCTAGCCTTCCTATCATCTCCTAAGAAGATGTCACCACCATCGTATTTCTCATACTCGCAGAACCACTCTCTATGGGGAGTGAAGTGAAAGGATGCACCTGAGTCAATCAACCATGCCTCATGATCTACATGTGTACTTGAAGAAGCCAAGTACACATCCCCACCTTCATCTGAGGTGGTTTTCGCCTCTGCAGAAGGAGAATCATCAGATCCCTTTCCTTTATCAGGAGCTTTAGATTTACAATCCCTTCTGAAGTGCCCTTCCTTTCCGCATTTCCAGCACACCACCTTTGTAGGTTTTCCTGTAGATTTAGATCTCCCTCTAGATTTAGATCTCCCACTCGATGACTTATTTTTGTTTCTGTTCTGGGACTGTCCTCGTACAGACAAGGCATCACCATTCTGGTTGTCCATATTTTTCTGTCTCATCTCCTCCGTCAGCAAGGCTGAGACTATTTCATCAAACCGCAAAGCAGTTGCATTGTTACCTATTGCAATAACCAGACTATCCCATGAATCTGGTAGAGAACACAATAAACTGATGCACTTATCTTCATCTGAAATTTTAATATCAACAGATAATAACTGACTTACCACAGTATTAAACGCATTCAGCTGCTCTGTCACTGAGTCTCCATCTTTCATCCTCAGGTTATACAGATTTTTCCGTAGGCATAGTTTATTCACCAGAGACTTAGATTGGTACAAAGTCCCTAACTTGACCCACAAAGCCTTTGCCGTAGCTTCCCCTGATACATTCAGCAATACTGAATCTGAGACACACAATCGTATTGTGCACTTTGCCTTCCGATCCATCTTCTTCCATTCTTCATCGGTCACTCCCGATGGTTTAGTACCCGGATCTACCACGATCCACTGATCTTTATCCACCAACAGATCCTCCATCTTGAGTTTCCACAACTCAAAATTATGACCATTGAACTTCTCAATCTCTATCTTTCCACTGCTCGCCATATTCTTTCACCACCAGAATCGATCTCGCAAATCTCCCACTGAACAGGGTCTACCACAAGCCCGAGCGAAACCCCTCAGCAACAAAGGCGTCCCCTTGAAGCCAAAACGGCTCTGATACCAAATGCACGTAATTTATGTACAGGGTTAAAACCTACAGGCATCCACTTAAGGATATGGGAAAAATTATCCATCATCACATTCATTTTTCACTCAAGGGATTCTTCGATCAATATTTGAAAGGATCTTCAACTCCCTCATCTTTTCTTCCTTCCTCCATGGGGGGTTGTCAGGGTTGGCAAGGTTGGTCTTTTAAAGGTTCACCCAGTTCGAGCCCTAGCTCCTTATACCCTGACCTCATTGGGGACATGCATAGAAATGCAGAGAAAGAGAAAACTTCTATGATACCGCTGATTTGTACTTATGCGAGAATGCAACAAAATATAGATACAAACATAAACATAGATATGTAGCAGGAATAAATATTCATTTCATTAATATCAAAGAATTGAAAGATGCTTACATACAAAACAAAAATAAACTAGCTCGGGCGCTGATAGCTTATCTCTGAGAAGAGATGTGGTAGCTACATGCCTCTAAACTATGTTACAATGAGGCCCAAAGGTCTATTTATTATTTAGAAACAATGGAAAACGCTAAACATCCAAAAACCTAACCCTAGGAGGTGAAGCGCCAAAATTGTGGGCCCCGTTGGGGTAAATTGGTGCATCAACTTCATGGGGTCGTAACTTTGGCATACGATCCGTTATCGGGAAATATAGTTTCCACTCAGAGCTGCTAGTCCCACTAAGACTGGTAGCTATCTTAGAAATAAACAAACTAAAACTACTTTCGCTTTCCTTAATGAGAAGTAGATAAGAGGGGAACAAGGGACACCAACCTCAGTGTTGCACTTGGTTCTTTGCTTGGTTCCTCTCCCTTTTGACAGATCCTCGCTACTTTGCCTTCGTCTACATAGCTTCAAAGAGCACCTGTAGAATCAAAGCAGCATAATACTATCAAGGAACAGAGATCTACAATCATAAACAATATAGGACCATATATATATTGACCACACAAATGCATATATCACCAAACATACAAGAATGTGGAGGAAAACTTGCAAAACTTTATTAATATCAAAAATAGCAAAGAGTTTTACAACCAATTTTTCTGACCCAGCATCATCCTCCCAGCATGAAAACCCTTCTTCACCGCATGAAAAGCTTAGATCACCCAACACTATGATATTCCACCAAGAAACCAAAAACACTTCCTTACAACATACAAAATTCCAACCCCTAGATCTCTGGGATGAGGGATCCATATATAGATGATTGCAGGGGGGTGAGTCAACTTCTAGGATTTTTATTAGTGTCCTCTCTTTGATAGTTCTTGATTCCACTTGGAGATTGATGATCTCTTACTCATCCCTAGGCAAATTCAGAGAGGCAAGTGTCATAGGAGAAGTTTCTAGAAGATTCCATGACGATCCACCTTGCAAACTGTCATTGCGATTTTTCAACTCTTGCCCATAGAACCCTACAAAAGGGATTTCCAGTATGAATCACACCGTTTTCACTGAGCAGGTGAGATGCATCGCACCCTCTGCACTGGGCAGTCTGTATGGTCCATCTTTGACCAGTTCTGAGGAGTTTTTTGTGGAGAACTTTTGGGAGATGATGTAATCAGCTGACCTTGTTCCTTTAGGGTGTGAAACAACACTTTTAGGGACTTAGGAGCCATTGGCTTATGGACATGTATGATTGGGGTTGCAATGCCCAAAAATTTCTATAACAGTTGCCCCGTAATGCATGAGGTTGTTAATCTTTTGATGTCGGGTGAAATGCTTTATCATGAGGATCCGAAGTTTTTTTGAGCTGGAAGGAGACCTGTAATAAGATACAATACAATACATTATCTTCATAATATTTTTCATGCTTTAGCTGAGGCAGGCATTCCCATACTAAGCTTTATAAATTCATTCTCATGTACATAAGACAGACAATTGTCTGTGTGGCAGACTGATGATTCTGAGAGAGCCATCATCCTTTGATTCATATGATCATCCGTGCAGCAATGATGTACATTTGATGTCTTTATTTTCCTGAATATATCACAACTCGAATGGATGAAACTAGATCCGGGTTCTTCAAACTCGTCCAAGCTTCACTCGGAGTACAAGCCGATCCATGTGAAAGATGTTTTGGAGTCGAACATGGAAAGACATCGCCTGATTACCAGCGAATGATGTAAGTTGTTAACAGGCGCAAGAGGAATCACCGATAATGATGATGACCCTCAAGGTACTACGGTACAATTCGTGTGGTGTGAAAAGAGACTTGGTGTCAAACACCATGCAAAATCTTTCGGTCGAAGGACATTGATGTAAACCTATCGCTGGAAGTGAGAAACTTGCCATTGAGGCATGCAAGCTTCAAAGTGCTGAAAGGGTTGTTCCTAAGTTGACTTCTTGGATAATGAGCTGATGTCGACAAGAAGCGACCCATCATAGGAGGGCCTTAATGAACCCACATCTATGACATGAAACAGAGTAAATGATTTTGGAGGTGAAAATGATCTGATGATACACAGTTCAGGGTGGCGATCATGAAAGAATGGAGCGTGAATGTATTGCAGCGGATGAGACACAGATGAATTCTCTGAGCGACTTCTCTTGAACATACTAGAGATACTGACATGGATTGGTAGCGTTAACCCCAAATATGGATGGTGCGATGGACCAATGGTGATATGACCGGTGAACGGAATAACCCAACCCGACTCGGATGTGGAGTGAAAGTGTCATGTTCAAGAGCGACTTGCTACCAATAAAGATTCTTCAAGTTTTCTTCCCAATTTTTCCCCAGTCATTGTTGACCAGTACCTCTTTATTTTTGTCAAGCTTGAGGAGGATAACATATTCTTGTTCTATAATTTTCCCTTCAGGAAAACCTGTCGCTATGTTCTAACGAGCCTAGCGATAATGAAACTCATTCTTGTATGTATGGACAAGTTTGTCGCTATTTAGTTTTAACAAGTTTAACGACAAAGATAACTTGGTCCTTTTCAATTTTAGAGAGTCTGAAAGGGACGTAAAGGAAACTCCAATAATCCTTTTTCATCATATAATCCTTTAAGTCCGAAAAATTATAAAATAATATGAAAGGGATGAATTTTTGGTAATTTTAACGAGCCGAACAAAACAAGCGCTCGATCTTTTTGTGTAATAATCCCTCAGGTCCAAAAAGATTAAAATCTAGAGGAGGGATAACACTCTCGGTAGCTTTAACGAGCAGGAGAGGCCAATTTCTCAGAAATCTTTTCATATTTTACGAGTCAGGTGAAAAGAGCTTAAAGGAGACTCATCTTTTAAGGAACGAGTGATAATTTCAGGTAGCAGTTGATTCCAGGTAAGGTTTGGAATTTTCCAATCATGGCAGTGTCACAAGGATGGCTAATAGGATCACTCTTCGCAGCTGTCCCTCAAAAGGGGTAAAAAATCAAATGGAGGTGAATGATCAGCTAAAACAGAGTGGAGGTGATGATAAGAACACGACCAGGGCTCAAAAGCTGATGATAATGCATTCACTATGGTTATTTCTGGGGATTGGTTCATTTTTTAATGAGCTTAAACTCCGGGGGAATGTTTGCTCATTGCTGAGGTTTAATTTTTAATGAGATTGAACTTCACATAAAAAATACTCGTGCCAGTCATATAATAAGGATGTCTCATTGGTAGGTTCAATTTTTAGGGAGCTTGCACCATTCGAAACTTTGCTCTGGATCCTTTCATTATGAAAGCCAGGAACGACCAATCCTATGAGTTTAAAGGGTTGAGAAACTACAAACTAAGAAAATAAATGGTCGCTCTTTACTTTCAGGCAAAAAGGTTTGCATGCCCCCAAGCATAGCGAAGTAGAGTTTCCAGGTTACCATATGAAAGCTCTCGCATATGTAAGATTGCTCCATCTGCGTTGCAAAAAAAGCACTTCCTTGGCGATGTCTACCGAAATAGACAAAGGTGAGTGGCATGGTCACCTCCACTCACATAACCTTGACGAGGGAATCTTATTCCAGTCTAATCCCATTTTCCTAAACGGACGGGTGTGTCAAACTAGTCATATATCCTCCGTGGAAACCTACCCTATACCCAAGGTTTTCCTGTTGAAATAGACCAGGGTGCATGCCCCCTGGGTTTCAGTCATGTCCTCCTAAATCACTCGCGCTCTTCAGGTGGACGGACTGGAGATTGACGAGATATTCATTGCATGAAAACACCATTTAGGGATAGCATTCGATTGTCAGCTATATGTGAGCCGGGGAACGAAATCTGGTCTACGAGTTTGACCACTCGGCCTTCATGTGGAAAACACATTACTCTAAAGAGTGAGGAGACAATCGCTCCCATGCTATAAATATAGTCGCGCCCAAGGAGTAGATTATAATCTAGAGGTCCTTGGACTACCATTACGTTCATGTAAATGGTTTTCCTTCTCAACGTTATGGGCACATTGCGAAGGATCCCTAACGGTTGACTGGTTCCTTTGTCGAAGCCTGTCAGATTTCTCATCTCAGGTAGAAGCGATGGCGAACCAAGCGCTTCCCAAGAAGTTGAGGAAAGGATACTCACAGAAGCCCCTTCATCTATGATGGTACCGACCGTGATCATTTTGTAAGCTTGTACAATGATTCGGAATGGTACATTAGCTGGTACACGGGGTCTACCTAGTAGATTCCAATCGAAGGAAACGACTAGGTTGCTTGGAGGTGGGACTAAATAGACGGCTGGATATGACTCTGACGAACTTCCTTCCTGTGGTAAAGGAACGGGTAGATTTCCCCCATGTTCATCGGATTCTATGTTTACGAAAAGAATTTGAACGGTGTCGTTCTCATTCTCTTCGGTGATTGTGTCATCTGAAGATGGACCTTCCGAAGACAAGACCGGGTCAACTGCCACCTCAACCTTTTGACTTTCATCTTGTATGGATTCAGCAGGTTTATCTTTAATGACAGATGCTTCGACAGACCATAATGGCATGTCGATCGGATTTTCAACTAGTGACGGACTCGGCAAGAGTTTCTTATATCCAGGAGGAATCCGTAGCGGTGAAGTTGGACGGTTATCCAAAACTCTTTTAGCTTCGTCTAGGAAGGGACAACAATGGACGACGTGATCGCCTTCACACAGTTTACAAGGAAATTTACATTTCCTTTTCTGTCCAAATGCTTCACCTTCACTAGTTGATGGTGTACTTTCAACATGATCTTCAGAGGTTGATGACACCAGATTGTGCAGACGAGGAGACCAGTCCCTTAGGATCTGAGGGATGCAAAGACAATCTCTATGATAGTGGTCTCCTTTGCAAATGACACATGGAGATTTAGGCTTGGACAGTGTAGTGTGTGGATTTTCACTAGACGATGCCCGGTTACCCCTTTTTGCCTTTGGCTCCTTCTTTTTCTTCTCTTTCTTCTCCTTCCCCTTCTTCTCCTTCTTAGTTACTTGATTTTTGGCTTTACCAGCTTCATAAAGCAAAGAGGAAGGAGGAGAGGGAGAATTGGATGAAGTAGAAGGTTGGGGGGTAAATTTAGTATCATCCAGTTGCTGACTCGATTGTTCAGGAATTGCGGTGTTTTGAATGATGGAGGTCGAGAAGAGCCATATTGGCAAGCCAATCGTCAATCCTGGAAGTGACAATGTGGCCATATGAGGTGCACCAACATCTCCCCAAGAGGAGAAAGGACTAGGATTTCCTCCAAGGGGAAATCCTTGGTTAGTGGACACCATTTTTCTCAACCTAAGACCAACATGGGAATGGTGATATTATTCCAATTAAAATAAATTTTAGACGCTTTGACACAACTTGTTTTTTCAATTTTTAAGAGTCGAGAAAAAACAAAAGATGACTCTAGTTGCCTTCGATTTTTAATGAGCCTTAAGTGACAAGTGCTCAGATGGACCTTTTCCTTTAAGGAACCTGAAAAGGAATGAAAGAGACTGCTATGTAAATCTAGACAGAAGGATTACCAAACCAATCACAAAACTGCAAAATACTTTTATATGGTACGGTAGTCAATCTTCCCAAATACTGTGTTCAGTGCATTACGATCGATAGGGCAGCAGACACGACTTCCTATGGATAAAGGATATACCCTATTGTGGTCTCCCAATATATACTCAACAGTACATGGGAGCACAAGTCCGTACTGGTAGTTGTCGTCTCAAAGAGGAGGAATCACCCAACCAACAGTGAAAGCGATAGTTACCAGGCTTTACGACATCGGAATATGTCTCTAGCCTAGACTTCTAGATGTTGTGTGTTAGGTTCCAAAGCATTTTTATGTTCATTAAATTTATTTTACAGTTGATCTTTCTTAAGAAATTTGCCTTTCAGGTTCACTGTGTGATGTGGATATACAATTCCTAAAATGCAATCTAAGATGATAAACAATTGTTTAATGTTATTTTTGTAATGAAAATCCTAGCTACTAAAGAAAGAGAGATGATATTCTTTCAACATAGAGAAGAGAGCACACACTAGATGCACTGTCGTAAATCAAACCAACAAGCAGTCTAAATGCAAATGCACATGCATGTATTTGTTTTCAGCCTTCTTAATGTGTGAATGACAAAAAGAATGCTAAGTACAAATCTGAATTATCTTTTCAAAGTGACAGTACTAACAAATTTCTCTTCAAAAACGAAAGGAAGATAATGACGACACTTTGCGATTTTGAATTGAAAATTGCTTTCGACACTTGAAAAACTACTAATTCAAATCAAATACAAGAGTAATTGTATAATCTACCATCAAGAACAATAGAATTATTTTCTTTGACTGAAAACGACACTTTCAAATAAAAAACGACAGTTTGATTATGCTACTTTTTTTGTAAAAGAGAATTGTAAATGGCGCACAATACATAAAAACATTCACAATTCTTTGTACTATGGAGGTAGAATCATGCAAAGGAAGGGAGTTTCTACAGTGGTATACTGATCACAGATAGCAAAACTCCTGAATAAAGCTGAAGAGAGTGAACATAGAAACCAAAATCTGAGAGCAGAAGAGGTCTTGCCTGATCAGTGCACCTGCAACATAGGGAAAGTGTGATGCAGCACACCTACTGCACACGGGAGGTGCGATGCATCCAGATTCCCAAGAGGAGAAAGTGCGATGGTCTAGGGACGAGACTTCAACTTTCTCCCGAGTCACAATTTGCAGCTTAGTTCAAGGATTTAGGCCGAGCTAATGATAGTCAGTAAATAGAAATCACAGGGTTTGATCTAATGAGGTTACTAGAGCCACAACTAGGGAAATTAGAAGGTTTGCAAATCGATTGTTCAGTTTATAAACAAAACCCGGAGATAGATTGAAGCAACATTGATCTACTTTGCACTTGCATAGAAAATGCAGTTCGAAGGCTAGCTGGCTTGACTTCAGGCTCCATCTGTAAGTTTATAAAAGAAACAAATATAGACAAGAAAACAATCTATTCGTTCCCAAATAGAGTCGCCATTTTTTTATTGGGAAATCTAGTGTCCACTCGGAGCTACTAGTCCCACTAAGATTGGTAGCTATCTTAGAAACAGAAAACTAAAACTACTTTCGCTTTCCTTTATGAGAAGTAGACAAGAGGGGAACAAGGGACACCAACCTTAGTCTTGCACTTGGTTCCTTGCTTGGTTCCTCTCCCTTCTGACAGATCCTTGCTGCTTTGCCTTCGTCTACCCAGCTTCAAAGAGCACCTGTAGAATAAAAGTAGCATAATACTATCGAAGAACATATATCTACAATCATAAACAATATAGGACCAGATATATATTGACCACACAAATGCATATATCATCAAACATACAAAAGAATGTGGAGGAAAACTTGAATAGCTTTATTAATATCAAAAATAGGATTACAACCAATTGTTCTGACCCAGCGTCATCCTCCCAGCATGAAAGCCTTATTCACCTCATGAAAAGCTTAGATCACCCAATACTATGATATTCCACCAAGAAACCAACAGAACTTCCTTACAAGATACAAAATTCCATCCCCTAGATCTCTGGGATGAGGGATCCATATATAGATGATTGCAGGGGGGTGAGTCAGCTTCTGGGATTTTGATTAGTGTCCTCTCTCTGATAGTTCTTGATTCCACTTGGAGATTGATGATCTCTTACTCATCCCTGGGCGAATTGAGAGAGGCAAGAGTCATAGGAGAAGTTTCTGGAATATTCCATGATGATCCACCTTGCAAACTGTCTCTGCCATTTGTTTACTCTCGCCCATCACACCCTACGGAAGGGATTTCCAGTATGCATCACACCGTTTTCACTAAGCAGGTGAGATGCATCGCACCCTCTGCATTGGGCAGTCTGTATGGTCTAGCTTTGACCAGTTCTGAGCAGTTTTCTGTGGAGAACTTCTGGGAGATGATGTAATCAGCTGACCTTGTTCCTTTAGGGTGTGAAGCAACACTTTTAGGGACTTAGGAGCCCTTGGTTTATGGACATGTATGATTGGGGTTGCAGTGCCCAAAAATGTCTATAACACTATGTGACGCACACAATACCTCATTAGAAATATCTATCCAAAAAAACATCATTTATGACCTCAAAACAACTCCGGAAGTTTAGGTCATGAAAAACTGCAAAAAATAGTGAATTTTGCTACAATTAAGGAAACTGAAAAATTTAAAGAAACAATGGTAGGGTTCCAAGTGGAATAGGCGGGTGGCCACCATTATCCACTTCGGTCGAGATCACTATCAGGGGGGTCTGGGGGGGGCAATGATAATTTTATGAGGTCCCCCCTCATGGGGGAGTCAAAGGTTAGTGCCCCCCGCAGAATTTTTTTGATAAAAATTGTCTTGTAAAATATTGTAATTTCATATTCAATATGGTTTGTTCATTAGGCAAAAGATCTAACGGTAGAAGTTATGTTAATTTAGGGTTTTTTTCCCTAGAAGGAAACCATCAATTTATTTGAGGAAATTGTATTGCAACTGTATAATATTATTCTATGCAAGAGAAGAAGAGAGGAGATTGTGTGAGAGCGAAGACGAAGTTACAGTGGATTTTTTGTCGGTTGTATCCATTTAGTTTGATGGATAATATAAAAAGGAAGGACCGAATTCTTCTCTATGGAAGTAGCTCAAATTGGGTGAACCACGTATATATGTGTCTCTCTTGTTTTATGATTTTCTGTTTTTGTGATTTCACTATATTTTATGTGTTCCATTGCCTTATTCCACAAGCATTATGTCTCGTCTCCATAAGAGTATCATCTACCTATTCTTTACAAATACATGGCTCCCTCTTTTTTTTGCATCTCATTATATCGATCCTGCTTCCTTCCGAGGTATCATGGAGCCATATTCTTTCTTAAATTTGGTGGCAAGATCTAAGTCATCAATCTTACACATCACTTTCATCTCGTTATAAACAATAAAGGAATTATATTGAGGCTTTCTAATCTTCAATTTGATCATAACTTCCTCATGAAGGTGATCTCTTTTTTTTTTTAATACGAACTTGGCCTTTAGGTTATCTTCTTGCACTATTACCATTTAATCTCAAGATCAAGACATCTTGACTTCATAATTGCCAGGTATCATATGTTGAGCTTGTCTCAATATCCTTCATACATTCTTGCGATATCCTTCAATGTAGCTAAAAAATATGTTAACCGGATAACCAATAATAGAAATATTGAAATTACCTCATCATGATGACCTTCTCATTGTATCATCAACATCCTCACAGTCCATCTCCACATGATTCTTCTTTCATGCATTAGAATGCCCAAGGATCAAAGTTTATTACCAAGTTAGAAATTTCTTCCAAAGATTATACTAGATGTTGATCATTATTCTACATAATCTAGAGAAATTCTTAATTATTTATCCATCCTTGAATAAGTCAAATTCTTCCTTTAGACATCACATAATCATATTAAGCATATTTCAAGATTTTGTACATATGAATCTTATCAAAGAGTTATTTTCAATATTCATTCCTATGATCTTATCCCATCATCTAGTTATATGTTCTAAATGAGCCTGCAACTTGACCAATTGCATTCCTTCATCCCTTAAGATTATTAGTTCCATACTATATGGAATGCATATTGATCCTTCTCAAAATTATTCTTTCAAGAACCTTACAAAATGATTGTTCTTCTAGGATAATAATAATCCATTTTAGAAAAATGACTACCTCTAACATTATGTTAGAATGCATGGATGAAGGCTAATATGCAAAATAGTCCAACCATCTCAATTTTGAAAGACTAGATGATTCCTACAAAGTAACTCAATCAAGTAGAATTCTAAATATACTACTATCACATGCGTCTATCTACAATGATATGTATTTACAAAGCCAATATTCTCCTAGAGAAAACAACAACATGTTATTCTAAAGAAAAGACCATTTTCTTGAAGAACTTGATAGGGAGGATGCCTTTTTCAGTAGTAAATATCTTTGACATATTTTTTCTTTAGCTTCTTCTCAGCTTCTCCCATCTCCTCAGCTATGTGAGCTTCGCTTCTTTCCTTTCCTTTGTTTTTTGACTTATTTGGACCATCCCTCTTAAAGTTTCCAAATTCATTGCATCCAAAGCATTGAATGTTGGACATGTCATGCTTCTTCTTGGAATTTCCAAACTTTCCCTTCTTCAACTTCTTGGTTCTTATAATGAAGGCTTGAGTTTGCTCATTTTATTCGATATCATAATTTGCCTTCATCCTAGTCTCTTCTAGGATGCATTGTGTTGAATTTCCATGATCTTGGGTCTAGGATAGAATCTTAAAATATTTGATGCTACCAAACCAAGAATGTCAACAAAGCTACTTTGCACATTGGAATATAAATAGTAGTAAATCACACACGCACAAGTATAGCCAAATTTTTACAAAATATTGTACAAATATGTACAACAACCCAATCTTCATTATATTAAACCAACTGAATAATACAACACTCTAGGTATTCCCATACAAGGGATAATGACCCTCAATTATCCACAAGTACAAGAATACAAGATACAATGACAATCTTGTTGCAACATCTATGTCGTATTTCATCTTGCTGGTCTTTCGCTTACGTTCTTCTCTCTAGCTGCGCCTTAGTCCATGAGAGGAAAACACATAGATTCTCCAGGAGGGCTACCACCTATCATTGCTACAAGTCACTTCTACTACAATGAATACGAACTGATCCAATCTTCTCTTCTAGGCTGGTCAATACCTGATCTCCAATATGCCAATCTAGCAATCCACTAGTCAATCAATGTACTACACATTAGGCTTCAATATTCACCCAACCTTTAGTTGTCAAGCTCTCTTTATGACTGCTTTTAAAGGGCTACTTTGGGTAACCAACACGCTTCCCTCCACTAGTCCAATGGAACCCAATCCTTCCACTTTAAGATATGCTCTTATTTAGGGTTACTTAACACCTAAGATGACCCCAACACATGGCTCCCACAGGCTGCAACAACTATCCAAACACTAGGATTGATCCAATAGCATTCAAATATATGCAAAACACATCAACTATGCATATCTCGTATCATAAAGTGCTGATGTAGACAGTTTTCCTTGACTGTTCCTGGTTAGGGAACCTCGCACACTACAACAACACTATTAAATTCATCCAAAAAAACCTCAAATGTTGTGGCTTCCTTTCACAGTAGTCTCCAAATGCAAGGTTATAGGTATGGGCTAAAATCAACCCCCAAACATACCTCCCAACACTGCTATACACCTATGGCTTCTTTGTAATACTTATAATAGAATTGTGACTCCTTGTACATGTGTTTTTAGGCTTGGGACCTTCCTATAAGGGACGGCTAGAGCTACAACCTACCTAGGAGATACAAACCATGCTAAAAATGTCACAAATAACCTTCAAAACTTACCTTTTTCCTATGGATTTCTCCTAAGGTAACTTGAACCTCTAATAGAGGATGAATCATGCCAAACCAATCCCTCTCTCCTCCATAGCTTGTCCTCCACAAATTTGCTGCACTTTGATGATCAAATGACTTCACATCACCTCTTATTTATACCAAACAAGAGGTCTCCATGAATTTTTGAAGAGACATGTCTTTTGGACCAATTTGACTCAAGCCTACATGATTTGACTATCCAAAACTTCATTGTCAACTTCAAAACTTCATATCTCAATTCTACAACTCGGATTTCGATGATTCTTGTTGCGTTGGATTCTCCTCAATGTGTTATAGCATCTCCATCCATACATGAAGAAAATTCCTCATGGGTTTGTACAAAACAATGATGGGTGTAAATGTGAAAATTCCTACACTCAAGGAACCCCTACTGCAAAAAAATTGAATTTACTTCTCCTACTTGATTTTAATATACATTATCAAGTTATTTTATGAAAAATACTGAAGTAAATTACTTTTGCAGCCTACACCAATTTAATTTGATTACAAGAAACAAGAAATTGAGCAAAGAAAAAGATACATACGACACCGTTATTTTTGGACAAAATAGTTCCTGGAAAAACCCAATGCAGGAAAACCGATGCAACAACTCTGAGGGTTTTATATTATTAAGAAGTCATTTTGAATACAATGTTGGATGCCCTCTTGAAAATCCAGTTACAAAGAAAAATATAATGGTGGAAAACTGAGTGAGATTACCTCCACTTGATACTTTTTGGCTGATTCGGTAGCAGAATTGGAAAACCCCCGACTATCTCTGCATTGGCCCTACATCAGCATCAGAGGCTCTATGTCAGCCCTACATTGTCTCTTATACCTCTTGGATCTTCTGCGTCAACCTCTCCTAGATTTTTTGGTATCTCCCCGACAATTCTGGATTTATACACGAAGGCAATGTCCCTTCTACGCTGGCCCTTTTGGCTCTATGTCAAGCCTGTGTGGGCCCAAATTGGCCCAAATTCAATCCCTCTAGGTGATTCATTGCTTCCAATGTTGGCTCTCCACCTCTCTGCCTAATATTCCTAAATTATCCTCGCCCCTCTACTGTAGAATGATCACTTAGTTCGAATTTCTCAGCTTCCAGCCCCAGAAATTTCAAACTCTAGATCAATTCGTTCTCTTGGTGTGTTCTTGAATGAACCCCAAGCCTCCTTCTTATGCGTTTCTCGTTGAGAATTCAACGAATGAGATTAAGTCTATAATCAATGGCTAATATTAAAAACTTGACTTGATGCAATTTCTAGAACATTCTCACCCATATTTTGATTAATAACCATTAATAGTTTAATTTTCCTAAGTTTAAACTAAGGAACCTCATTAAAAATATTAATTATTTTAATAAAATAAAATATGGGTGGAATTTCACCAAAGAATTTATGGGTTCTTTAGAACTCATTGCCTTAGCCTCTCCACCAATTTTCATGGCTAGATCACATCCAATGCTACGAAAAACTAACACTCCCTCTTAGTGAGGAATGTGATCTAGCAACAATGTCCAACTGCATGTTGCTCTGTCTTTGAAGCATCTCCTTGTCGCACTGTTTCTGCCATCAACACTGTGCTACTACTGCTACTGTACTGCTGACCATGACACTGCCACTGCCACTGCCACTGGTGCACCTTTTCCACATCTCCCTCTCAAATGTTACATCTACTATGTTGATAGCACTGCCACTGCTAACACTGCATTCATACTATAACTCAGTTGTTGAGAGAAGAAATTAAAAAACACCCAAAATTACTGAACTAACTGTGTTTAGCATAATACCATGTGAATGTTGGAATCTAACTGCTACTAGTCTCTAACTCTCTGAATCTTCTGCACTACTACTGACTTCTGCATTGTTCCATCTACACTATTGCCAAACTTGCTATGCGTTGATCAATCTATGGTCTTAGGCTACTACATCTATCTCTCCAACCAACCCATTGCATCATCTGACACTAAGTCCATTTTGCTACTGCTCAATCTCGGGCTCTCGTAGCAAGGAATTGATCTAAGAGATGGGTTCCTCAAGGATCCTGCCCGCATGTAGTCCTCTCGGTTATAGTTCTATATCACTGCATTTCCCTCCTGGAGATGTGTGGCAACTCATGGGAAACTCATATTCATCAATTTTTGCTAAAGTAGCCTTAGGATCATGTTTCTCATCCTTATCCTCTTGCTTCAAAGGAATTTGGGATGCAAAGTGGCCCATCTCACCACATCTGAAACATTTCACCTTTGAATGTCCTTCTTCCACTTCTACTTTTGTAATCCCTTTTATGCTAGAGCTACATTCTCCTCCTCCTCCTCGGTCTTCATGCCACTCCCACTACTGCCATTGACGTGACCTTAACCAGGTCCCTCCTTAATTCTTCCTATTGAAGGGCTTCCCACATCTCCTCCCATGAAGGTAGTCTTTCCCTACCCAATATACTTAGACGAAGACTTACCATTCATCTGAGACTCCATTTAGGGTCGTCCTTACCATCGCGGTAGACTGAGGAGTAGACCCCACTACAAGAAGTTGGTCTCTGGTGTCTTGAAAATGTTGAAGGTAGGAGTTAACCATTTCTCCCTTCTGCATCAATGTTCATTGCAACTTTTGTTCTAAGTACATCTTCCATTGTTCGAAAGAACCTTCATATAGCGAAGACAAAGCTTCCCACATTTCTTGAGTTGTATTTTTTCCTTTCAAGAACTCCATTGAGTATGTACCTCTTGACCTTTTCCTTCTTGGCCTTGTACTTCTTCTTCTCATCATTGTCTGTAGGACCAACCACAAAATCCTTGACATAAGCCTCGAGATCATACTCCTCCAGAACATCTAAGATTCTGGTCTTCCATATGACATAGTTGGAAGCTCCTTCAAACCTGTCCTGATCTCTAAGCCCATGTGATGCCATCTCATCCAAATTATCGAATTGACTCCTCTAGTAACTACGTAACACTGGTCTACTACCCAATAAGTGAAAAATTTAAACTTTTGGCGAGAAAAGTTCTCTGAGGAGAAAATTCCCCTTCTATGTGTCTTCGCTCTTTTCCGATGGATTTCTGCCACGGTAGAAACTGCACCCTTCAAGCACTATGCAGAGGCTATGCATCACTCCCTCTACCACTGAAAGCTCATGAACCAGAAATTGTACCTCTCTGTCAACTCTCTCAGAGAAATATTTCCTCGCAATCTCTACTTTCCCAGCAAGGACTGCGCAATCCCTTCAAGGGATTCAAATTTCTTCCAAATGCAGCTATTGACCTCTCTGCTCGGCACTGGATCTTCTCTTCCTGTTTCAAAATCAATGCTCCAATACCATGTAATATTCCTACACTCAAGGAACCCCTACTGTAGTAGCAATGAATTTACTTCTCCTACTTGATTTTAATATACATTATCAAATTATTTTCTGAAAAATACTGAAGTAAATTACTTCTGTATCCTACACCAATTTAATTTGATTACATGAAATAAGAAATTGAGCAAAGAATAAGATACATAGGACACCGTTATTTTTGGACAAAATAGTCCCCGGAAAAACCCAATGCAGGAAAACTGGTGCAACAACTTTGAGGGTTTTATATTGTTAAGCAGTAGTTCTGAATACAATTTTGGATTCCCTCCCAAAAAAAAAGTTACAGATAATAATGGCAGAAAACTGAGTGAGATTGCCTCACTTCACCTGGCAGTTTCTGGCTAATCCATCAATAGAACTGGAAAACCACCGATTATGTCTGTGTTGGCCCTATGTAGGCCCTACGTCAGCCTCAGAGGCTCTGCATCAACCCTTCTCTATCTCTTCTTCCTCTTGGAGCTTCTACGTCAACCTCTCCCGACTGTTTTGGCCGCTCCCTAGTAGTTCTAGATTTCTACGTGAAGGAAACTTCCCTTTTGTGCTGGCCCTTTTAGCTCTGCTTCAAGCATGCATGGGCCTAGACTGGCCCAACGTCAGTCCCTCTAAGTGTTGTGCTTCCTCCACTGGTGGCTCTCCCCCTCTCTACCTAGTGTTCCCGAACTATCCCTGCCCCTCTATTGTAGAATGGTCACTTATTCTTAGTTTCCAAGCTCGAGTAATTTCTAACTGTAGATCAATTCGTTTTATCGGTGTGTTCCTAAATGAACCCCAAGCCTCCTTCTTATACTTTTCTTGTTGAGACTTCAATGACCAAGATTAAGTCTCTAATCAATAGCTAAGATTAAAAAGTTGACTTGAACCACTTTCTAAAACATGGTCACCCATATTTTGATTAATACCCATTAATACTTTAATCTTCCTAAGTTTAGACTTAGGAACCCCATTAAAAATATTAATTATTTAATAAAATAAAATCCTGGTGGAAATTCACCAAACAATTTCTGGGGTCTTTAGAACTCATGTGCCCTAGCCTCTCCACCAAATTTCTTGGCTAGATCACATCTGATTCTACCAAAAGCCAACAATAAAACCACAACTTTAGGTTCCAATCCCGCAAATGACTTTTGTGGCGCTTCACCCTCCAAGCCCTGAACCCTAGGGCTTGGAGTACCTCCAAAGCTACTCAAAAATCAGCACTCCCTCTTAGTGAGGGAGGTACTTCCAAGACTAGGAAGTAACCCATCATCATCATCACTACTTGCAACACTCGCCCAACTCTTGGCACTCAAAACTGCAACCATCCCTGTAGTATGAACTGCGCCTCTCTTGGAAGTGTCACTATCACTGAAAGCATCTTGTGTCTTCTTCTTCTCCTGAAATGTCTTTCATTCTCTCCATGATTCCTTCTTGGAAACTGTAGGATCACCCTTGCTCCCCATTGACCACATGCTCTTCTTGGGCAGCAAAGCAGACCTCTGAATCTGCAAACACCCTCTAGAAATCAACTCCCTATGAGATTATGGAACTTGGACCTTTTTCTCTAGAACCTATACCTACTCCTCTAAAGCTTGCACCTGCACTTGCTTATCTGGAACCTACACCTAGTCTGTGTGCTTCTTGTTCCCATGATCTATAGGCTTTCCCGTGAAGCCTGTATAGACAATGTTATCTAACTCCATGCAAAATACCTACGGAGCTAAAGCCTCTGGGTCTGAGTCTTGCCTTCCCATCCTGGAATAAGACCTCAAACCCCTTCTTCTCGATCATTGAGACAGATATCACACTATATTTGAGTCCTAGTGCAAACAATACATCCTGGACCCGCATCACCTATCTTGTCTCCATCATGAATGGCACAACTCTCGATCCTCAGATCTCCTTCTGACTCTTGTCACCCAATGCCATGTGAAACTTAAAGTTCCATTCAGCTAGAGTCTAGAAAACCTCCTGTGGCCCTGTCATATGCTTCGATGCACCACTGTACATGTACCATCCATCCTCATCAATAGTACACTGCGAGTAATGAGAGATCATAACAAAGTCCTCCTCCTCCAACCTCCTAGTGAGAGCATCTATCTTAGTAGAGGTGGAAACATCGATGACCTAATTCCCTTTCTTCTTCTCATCATCTCTCGTCTTCTTCTTCATCAGACATCTCGACGAAAAATGACCCATATCACCATAGTTGAAACACTTGACTTTACTCAAGTCCTTCTTCAACTTACCCTTCATTCATGTTGTAAGTGTCACCTCATCATCGAAAGTCTTATTCTTTGGATGAAGATCCTCATCTTGCAACTCTTCTTGAATGAAATCATCCCACAACCTATTCTAGTCTGACAACTTCTCTCTGGCAATGATCCCCTTGATGAATGGATTCCATTCCTCGGTGAACCCTTTCAATGAAATCCTCACCATATTAGAATCTGAATTAGTCACACCAATGGAAACAAGCTCATCTTTGACCTGAGAAAATCTCATCATATATGAAGTCACTCCTTCACCCTGTATCATCTTGGTGGACTTCAACTTATCCTCCAATACCAGTACCTGGTTGTTGTTCTTATTCTGGAAAACATTTTGAAGCATTATCCACATCTCATGTGCAGTGTTCTTCTAGGACAAATGATGTATTAGGGGATCCTTCACACCATCAAGGATGAAAAATCTCACTCTCATATTGAATCCTTGTACACTTCTAGCTCACATGGGTTAGTTGGCTTCTTGCTAGATTTCTTGACGAACTCCTAGATCCTTCTGACCCACAAGACCAACTTGATCCTTTCCTTCCATGGAATATAATTTGACCACCCTCCAACTTGTCCTCATACCGAAGACCATCCTGAAACTTTGAAATTGTAGTGAGACCTTTGCCTACAATGTGAATTAATTCCTCTTAAGTTGTACTTCATTGTGCACACTTTGATTCATTGTATCCCAAAGTAGCTTAGACACTCTTTGAGACCATGTTGAATTTCCACAATCTTGGTTCTAGGATAGAATCCTAAAATCTCCGATGCTACCAAACCAAGAATCTCAACAAAGCTACTTTTCACAATGGAATATAAATAGCAGTAAATCAAACATGCAAAAGTATAGACAACTTTTTACAAATTATTATGCAAATATGTACAACAACCCACTCTTTGTTATATTAAACCAACTGAATAATACAATAGTATAGGGCTTCCTATACAAGGAATAATGACCTTCAATTATCCACAAAGATAAGATACCAGATACAATGCCAATCTCACTATATCCTCTATGCCATATCTCATCCTGTCATTCCTTTGCTTCCATTCTTCTCTCTAGCTTCCCTTAGTCCATCAAAGGACAACATATAGAGTCTCCAGGAGGGAAACAACCTATCACTGCAACAAGTCACTTCTGCTATAATGAACACGGGTTCATCCAATATGCTCTTCTAGGATGGCCAATACCTGAGCTCCAATCTACCAATCTAGCAGTCCTCTAGTCCATTGTTGAAAATAGCAATAAGAAATGATAAAAATAGAATCCAGAATCTTCCAATTTTAATTTGTCCTTGAATTAAAATTGTGAATTAAATTCGAATTTAGTCTCACTAGTTGCTTGGAATTAATTAATTAATTCATTATGGATTAATTAGTTGGAGAAATTCAAGTTAGAAGTCTTTCTGAAAAATGCAACAATTATCCCTTAAATTAAGGAGATTATCCCTTAATTAAGGAGATAAGATTGAGTTATATTTGAGTTGTAATTTGTTAGCTCAGTTTATTGAGTTAAGTCCAGTTTAATTAGTTCCAAACTATTTGAGGAACTAATTGTGAGTTATCAGTCAGTTGATGCATGCATGCACTCAAAAATTGTACTCCAGATAACTGAAGATTCCCTCATCAGAAACTCATGCATGTCAATTTTGAGAAAGACCCAGTTGAGCTAAATGTCAAGGACATGCTACTATTAGTTGCATGTGTTTCCTATAAAGGAAACTCATCCATGTAGTCCAGGTAAGGTTCCTTGAGGATTGTGCAGTTCTGACAATATGTTAGTAGTGTGTGAGAGCAGTGTTACACTGGGTGAAGGAGATCATCCCAGAGGTAACTACGTAAGCAAATAGGAGCTTTGAGGGTAGAGGAGAAGGCTTGTGAGAAGATTTGATTGCCTGTGAGCAACCAGGAGGATTGTACTGAGAGTTGGCTAGCTATGAGAGCTAAGGATTTGTATAATTCTGATGTATTTCCACCTTGTATGATAATACAGATAGTGGGGCTTTTAGCTGAGGCTTTCCCCTGAGTATTTTCTGTGTTTCATGTGCATTGATTCTCATTCTTCTGGTTATATGTGTTCAACTTGATCTTGTTCAATATTTAAGCTTCTGCAAAGCAAATTTATAGTAGAAGTAGATTATAGTATTTTGCTTTGGTATATTACATTATCAGGTTAATCTATAGTCAGATTTTCTACATAGATCTCAGAGGGAGATTTGTAGAGAATTTGTAGGAAATTCTACATGGTATTAGAGCCTAGTTTATCGGAGTACTGAACAGTATACGAAGAAGAGAATTCGAAGTTTGAAGTTTGGGGTTGCAGGTGCAAATCGAATTCTTGTCATACTTCAAGGTTGGTCAATGGCATTCTATGGCTTGAGACTCGAGTATGCCTTGGAAGGAAACTCAAATTACATAGCATGGAAAGATTGCATGGAGGCTATATTAGAAGACAATGACTTGAAGGATTTCATTGATTAAGAAATCTCAAAGCCAGGTTCAAATAATGCACAAGAGTTGGTTGAGTGGAAGAAGTGTGTGGCGAGGGTGAGACGGATCATCCTTGAGGGATTTCGAGACCATATTGTCTCGAGTCTCCATGGGAAGGATACTCCATCTTCAATGTGGAAGACATTGAAGGACCTCTACCAGAATAGTAGTGACCAAAGGAAATTGGTGCTCAAGGATAAGCTTCATAGAATCAAGATGGAGAGTGGCGATACTATTTCCACATATCTGAAGAAGCTCACCACTTGCAGATATGAGCTTGGAAGTGTGGGAATAACTACTGCTGATGATGATATGGTGAGCCCCACTCTCCTTGGCCTTCCAAAGAGCTGGAATAACTACCAGGACTTTGTGAATGGAAGGGAGAAACTGCTGGATTGGGAACGAGTGTGGTCGGATCTCATGCAGGAGGAGATCATGAGGAGCACACGAGATGGTTCTTCATCCAAGGATGACGATGAAGAAAATATGGCCTTAGCAAGTAAGGCAAGGAATGGGAATGGGAAGGTGTCCCATTCCGAATCGAATTCTTCTCATGGAGGGAAGAAGGTTGACAAGTCTAAAGTGAGATGCTTTAATTGTCACGAGATAAGACATTATGCGACTAATTGCCCATCGAAGAAGTCCAAGAAGGGATCCTTAGAATGATCGGAAGGTGAGGCATTAGCCTCTTAGTTTGAAATGGACTTTACCCTCATCGCATGCATGGTGTCATCGATGATGGGTTGTGGTTGGTTTCTTGACAATGGAGCCCCATTCCACATGAGTGGCGATAAAAGTTTATTCAATGCCTTGGAGGAGAAAGACCTCAAGATGTGCATAGAGATGGGTGATGACGAAAGTTTTAGTGTTTCAAGAGTGGGCATGGTTGATTTTCAAAGGGAGAATGGAGCTCTTATCACTCTAATATGTGTAGTATGTGCCTAGACTGAAGAAGAACTTGGTATCGGTCATGATGTTGGAGGACAAAGGATACAATGTTGTTTTTAGTAAGGGAAAGGTTTTCCTTAGAAACATCACCATGAGACAGGTGAAATAGATCAGTTCATGAGTCAAGAACCTTTATGTTCTTGAGGTTCAAGATGCATGCAAATCCTTGAGGAGCACAACAAATGTTAGAGACTTGGAGGTTGAGAGGGAGAGTAAATTACCTCTCAACATGCAGTCCGAGAAGAAGTCTCGGACAATTGTGGAGGAGCCACAATTGGAGAAGTGGGTAGAGGGATCATATGCAGCCATACCTCTAGGTGTGAGGTGCGGCGATGTGAAGTGATAGTCCCAAGAAGGCTGAAATTTGGGCAGGGTCCATTGAGAGGTTTTATCTCATGGATCTTACCTTGCTATGGGAGCCCAAAGTACATAGTAGCAGGAGGAATTAGTGGGATTGATGCAATCAGAGATCAAAGTGATAGAGGCTAGAGCATTCAGATACTGAAGAGCACAAAGAAGGATTGAAAATAGTGTAGAAAGGATGAGTCAACAGAAGTGCAGAGTTTTTCAGTTGACAAAGGCAATAGCAATCAGAGACTTTGATGACAGATGCATCATACTGATTTAGTTTGGAAGTTTTTTTTTTTGTTTCTGGAGTTGCTAGAGCAACAACACTAGAGAGAAGTGTTTCATGTAGAACATTCCAAAGGTTAAGGATCGGGATCGAGTTGAATTCCTTTCTTGCTGAGAGGGAGTGTTGAAAATTGCAACAAGAACTGATAAAAATAGAATCTAGAATATTCCAATTTTAATTTGTCCTTGAATTAAAATTGTGAATTAAATTCGAATTTAGTCTCACCAGCTGCTTGGAATTAATTAATTAATTCATTATGGATTAATTAGTTGGAGAAATTCTAGTTCGAAGTCTTTCTGAAGTCATGCAACAATTATCCCTTAAATTAGGGAGATTATCCCTTAATTAAGGAGATAAGATTGAGTTATATTTGAGTTGTAATTAGTTAGCTCAATTTACTGAATTAATTCTAGTTAAATTAGTTCCAAACTGTTTGAGGAACTAATTGTGAGTTATCAGTCAGTTGATGCATGCATGCACTCAATAAGTGTACTCCAGATAACTGAAGATTCCCTCATCATAAACTCATGCATGTCTATTCTGAGAAAGACCTAGTTCAGCTAAATGTCAAGGATAGGTTACTATCAGTTTCATGTATTTTCCTATAAAGGAAACTTATCCATGCAGTCAAGGTAAGGTTTCTTGAGGATTGCGTAGTTCTGATAGTTTGTTATAGCAGTGTGTGAGAGAAGTGTTACACTGGGTGAAGGAGATCATCCCAGAGGTAACTACGCAAGGAAATAGGAGCTTGGAGGGTAGAGGAGAAGGCTTGTGAGAAGCTTTGATTGCCTGTGAGCATCCAAGAGGATTGTACTGAGAGCTGGCTAGCTATGAGAGCTAAGGCTTTGTATAATTCTGATGTATTTCCACCTTGTATGATAATACAGATAGTGGGGTTTTTAGTTGAGGCTTTCCCCTGAGTATTTTCTGTGTTTCATGTGCATTGATTCTTCTTCTTCTTGTTATATGTGTTCAGCTTGATCTAGCTCAATATTTAAGCTTCCGCAAATCAAATTGATAGTAGAAGTAGATTATAGTATTTTGCTTTGGTATATTGCATTATCGGGTTAATCTATAGTTAGATTTTCTACATAGATCTTAGAGGTAGATTTGTAGAGAATTTGTAGGAAATTCTACATGGTATCAGAGCCTAGTTTATTAGAGCAGTGAATAGTATACGGAGAAGAGAATTCGAAGTTTTAAGTTCAGGGTTGTAGGTGCAAATTGAATTCTTATCATACTTCAAGGTTGGCCAATGGTGTTTTATGGCTTGAGAGTCGAGTACCCCTTGGAAGGAAGCTCGAATTACATAGCATGGAAAGATCACATGGAGGCTGTATTAGAAGACAATGGCTTGAAGGATTTCATTGATCAATAAATCCGAAAGCCAGGTTCAACTAATGCACAAGAGTTGGCTGAGTGGAAGAAGTGTGTGGCGAGGGTGAGACAGATCATCCTTGAGGTAGTTATCAGAACAATAGCGACCAGAGGAAATTGGCGCTCAAGGATAAGCCTCAAAGAATCAAGATGGAGAACGGCGATACTATTTCCACATATCTGAAGAAGCTCACCACTTGCAGAGATGAGATTGGAAGTGTGGGAATAACTACTTCTGATGATGATATGGTGAGCCTCACTCTCCTTGGCCTTCCAAAAAGATGGAATAGCTACCAGGACCCTGTGAATGGAAGGGAAAAACTACAGGATTGGGAACAACTATGGTCCGATATCATGTAGGAGGAGATCAGGAGGAGCACACGAGATGGTTCTTCATCCAAGGATGATGATGAAGAAAATTTGGCCTTAGTAAGTAAGGAAAGGAGAGGGAATGGGAAGGCGTCGCATTCCGAATCGAATTCTTCTCATGGAGGGAAGAAGGTTGACAAGTCTAAAGTGAGATGCTTTAATTGTCATGAAATGGGACATTATGTGACTAATTGCCCATCGAAGAAGTCCAAGAAGGGATCCTCGGAAGGATTGGAAGGTGAGGCATTAGCCTCTCAGTTCGAAATGTACTTTACCCTCATTGCATGCATGGCGTCATCGATGATGCGTTGTGGTTGGTTTCTTGACAATGGAGCCCCATTCCACATGACTGACAATAAAAGTTTATTCAGTGCCTTGGAGGAGAAAGACCTCAAGATGTGCACAGAGATGGGTGACGACGAAAGGTTTAGTGTTTCAGGAGTGGGCACGGTTGGTTTTTAGAGGGATCATGGAGCTCCTATCACCCTGATCGATGTGAAGTATGTGCCTGGATTGAAGAAGAACTTGGTATCGGTCATGATATTGGAGGACAAAGGCTATGATGTTGTTTTTAGTAAGGGAAAGGTTTTCCTTAGACACATCACCATGAGACAGGTGAAACAGATCGGTTAACGAGTCAAGAACCTGTTTTCTCTTGAGGTTCAATATGCATGTAAAGCCTTGAGGAGCAAGGCAAATGTTAGAGACTTGGTGGTTGAGAGGGAGAGTAAATTACCTCTCAACATGCAATCCCAGAAGAATTCTCCGACAATTCTGGAGGAGTCACAATTGGAGAAGTGGGTAGAGGGATCACATGCAGCCATACCTCCAGGTGTGAGGTGGGGCAATGTAAAGTGATAGTCCCAAGAAGGCTGAAATTTGGCAGGGTCCATTGAGATGTTTTATCTCATGGATCTTACCTTACTATGCGAGCCAAAAATACATAGTAGCGGGGGGAATCAGCGGGATTGATGTAGTCAGATATCAAAGTGACAAAGGCTAGAGAAGGATTGACAACAATGCAGAAAGGCTGTGTCAACAGAAGCATATAGTTTTTTAGTGGACAGAGGCAATAACAGTCAGAGACTTTGATGACATATGCATCATACTGATTTAGGTTGGATTTTTTTTGTTTTTTGTTTCTGGAGTTGATGGAGCAACAACACTAGAGAGAAGTGTTGCATGCATAACATTCCAAAGGTTCAGGATCGGGATTGAGTTGAATTCCTTTCTTGTTGAGAGGGAGTGTTGAAAATAGCAACAAGAAATGATAAAAATAGAATCCAGAATATTCCAATTTTAATTTGTCCTTGAATTAAAATCGTGAATTAAATTCAAATTTAGTCTCACTAGCTACTTGGAATTAATTAATTAATTCATTATGGATTAATTAGTTGGAGAAATTCAAGTTAGAAGTCTTTCTGAAACCATGCAACAATTATCCCTTAAATTAAGGGGATTATCCCTTAATTAAGGAGATAAGATTGAGTTATATTTGAGTTGTAATTAGTTAGCTCAGTTTACTGAGTTAAATCGAGTTAAATTAGTTCCAAACTATTTGAGGAACTAATTGTGAGTTATCAGTCAGTTGATGCATGCATGCACTCAACAAGTGTACTCCAGATAATTGAAGATTCCCTCATCAGAAACTCATGCATGTCTATTCTGAGAAAGACCCAGTTGCGATAAATTTCAAGGATAGATTACTATCAGTTGCATGTGTTTTCCTATAAAGGAAACTCATCCATGCAGTCAAGGTATGGTTCCTTGAGGATTGCGTAGTTCTGACAGTGTGTAAGAGTAATGTTACACTGGGTGAAGGAGATCATCCCAGAGGTAACTATGCAAGGAAATAGGAGCTTGGAGGACAGAGGAGAAGGCTTGTGAGAAGATTTGATTACCTGTGAGCATCCAAGAGGATTGTATTGAGAACTGGCTAGCTATGAGAGCTAAGGCTTTGTATAATTCTGATGTATTTCCACCTTATATGATAATACATATAGTGGGGTTTTTAACTGAGGCTTTCCCCTGAGTATTTTTTGTGTTTCATGTGCATTGATTCTTCTTCTTCTGGTTATATGAGTTCAGCTTGATCTTGATCAATCTTTAAGCTTCCGCAAATCAAATTGATAGTAGAAGTAGATTATAGTATTTTGCTTTGGTATATTGCATTATTGGGTTAATCTATAGTTAGATTTTCTACATAGATCTCAGAGGTAGATTTGTAGAGAATTTGTAGGAAATTATACACCCATCAATGTAGTACAAATTAGGCTTGAATATTCACCCAACCTTATATTATCCACAAATATAAGAATACAAGATACAATTACAATCTCATTGTAGCCTCTATGTCGTATCTCATCCTACCGGTCCTTTGCTTCCATTCTACTCCCTAGTTGCCCTTAGTCCATCAAAGGAAAACATATAGAGTCTCCAGGATGGTAACCACCTATCAATGCAGCAAGTCACTTCTGCTACAATGAACACCGGCTGATCCAATATTCTCTTTTAGGATGGGCAATACCTGAGCTCCAACCTACCACTTTAATAGTCCTCTAGTCCATCAATGTACTGCACATTAGGCTTCAATATTCAGCCAACCTTCAATTGTTAAGCTCTCTTTATGACTCCTTGTTAGGGGCTACTTTGGGCCACCAACACACCACCCTCCACCAGTCCAATGACACCCAATCCTTCTACTGCAAGATCTTCTCCTAGTTAGGGTTTCTTAACACTCAAGACAAGCCCAACACATGGCTCCCACAGGCTAACAGAACTGTCCAAACACTAGGACTGATCCTCCAACATTCAATTCTACACAAAACACATCAACCATGAATATCTCACATCATAAAGTGTTGATGTAGACTATTGTCCTTGGCTATTCCTAGTTAGGGAACCTAACATGCTACAACAACCCTACTAAATTCACCTAAACAACGCTCAAATGTTGCGACTTCCTTTCACATTAGTCTCCAAATGCAAGGTTATAGGTATGGGATAAATAAACCCCCAAACATAGCTCAAAACACTCCTATACACCTATGGATTCTTTGTAATACTTACAGTGGAATTGTGGCTCCATGTACATGTTTTTTTAGGCTTGTGGCCTTCCAATAAGGTATGGCTAGAGCTGCGGCGTACCTAGGAGAGACAACCCATGGTAAAACCATCACAAATAATCTTCAACACTTACCCTTTTCCTCTAGATTTCTCCTAAGGTAACTTGAACCTCTAATAAAGGAAGAATCACGCCAAACCAAGCCCTCTCTCGTCCACAACTTCAATGCCTCATATGTGTTTACATAAGATATGAATGCACTTGGATGATCAAATGACTTCACATCACCTCTTATTTATACCAAACAAGATGTCTCCACGAATTTTTGAAGAGACATGTCTTTTGGACAAATTTGACTAAAGCCTACATGACTTGATTGTCCAAAAATTCATTGTCAACTTCAAAAATTCATATCTCATCTTCCGCAACTCAAATTTAAATGATTCTTTTTGTGTTGGTTTCTCCTTAACGTCCTATATCATCTAAATCCATCAAATGTAGAAAATACCTCATGGTTTTGGCCCAAACATCAATGGGTGAAAAACCACAACCTTGGGTTCCAAGCCCACAAATGACTTTTGTGGCGCTTCACCATCCAAACCCCAAACCCTAGGGCTTGGAGTACCTCCCAAGCTACTAAAAATAAACACATTGGTCCCATAAATAATAAAAAGGAGTTGAATCTTTCTTAGAGTAGATACTCATTACAAATTTTGTCCATTCTGGTGGAAAAACATTTAGTACACATATGGTCATTTCAGAATAAAAATTTATCTCCTCAAGCCCTTGCAACTGATCTCTTATTTGAGAAATATTCATAAGAAATGAGGCCATGTCCTCATCCTTATACTTCTTAATTTTGTATAGTTTATTCTACAAAGACATCTTTCCTCCTAATTTACTTATAGAGTAGAAATTCAATAACTTGCCATACATAGCCTTAGAAGTATTCAAATTAGCAACAAAGGGATCTAGATTATCCTTAATAGATTCAACAATGATCCTTCGTGCCCTTATTTCTCCTTTCTTGTATTTTTCTAGTCCTGGAGCCCTATATTTTCCAAGTTCAGTAACTTCATCGATGGCATATTCCATGACTTCATGTTCTGTAAGTGTCAAGTCTATCCCTTTCTTTCATGTTAGACAATTTTTTGAGCCAATGAGATTATTGATTTACTTGTAGAAAGAATCCATAAGGCCTTTAGATTTAGATATAGAGAAACAATATGATACTTACTTGTCAATCAAGAATCCTCCCTTCTTTGATGATGTCTCCAACTATCTTGAGGCTTTCAAGATATTCAAAGAGACTTCAAGTAGGCTAGATCAACAATATCGAATCCTGCATCAACCAGCTATCAACTACACCTTCAATCCTTAGTTTTGATCTTGCAACTTATATTTTCACCTTTGATCCTGCAACTACTACAGAAACCCTAGTTCTAGTAAAAGATAATCCTTTAAAAGTTCATCCATTGAGTGAGGCAAATTCTTTCAAGGTTAATGAGGCCAATACATAATATATGCTCTTAGAAACTTGATACTCCAACTCAATCCTCCGCAATTCATACCTGCAACTTCAACTTCCCTTGTATTTGTAAAAACCATAGTTTCAAACAAACCCTTCTTTGTGTCCACAAAATGGTCCTTCTAGTTGACTTCTTGTTCACCTTAGCTCTGATATTGTTGGAAAGTGCAATGTGGCAACTATTAATTCATATTTTCCTTATTCTTTTATACTTTCTTGTGAACTTTATTTATCTTCTTATGTTTATTTATTAGAAATTTTCATCAAAAAAATATCAAGATCAAAACATAAATAATAATGGACACATATATTAGGCTCCAAGCCAAGGAAAAACCCCTCTAAGGGGAAAACCCATAAAATATCTTCTCTTCTTATAGAATTTGCTTCAAATGAGACAACAAAGACCTAAAACCTAGACCAAGTCCTCCTTCCAGCACCAAGTCAGCCCTTCAAAGAGACCTTCCAGCTAGGTCAACGTCAAACCAGGTTAGCTAGAGACAAACCCTTCTTGTACTACACTAGTCTCAAAATTTCTCCCCTCTGTAATAGAAGTTTGGCCCCATGAAATAGAATTTTGGATGTGCAGTCACTGTAGAAATTTTAGCCCTTGCAACTGCTCGAGAAACTCATGTGGAATCTATTAAACAAATATCTTCAAATCATGCATAACATATGGGTCGAACATGGGGGAGATTGCCAACATTAATATTAAGTAAAAAAACGCAACTTTGCTTGAATTAGAATTAAAAAGACAAAAAATTGTTAATTTTACCATATGTCAATAATAATAACAAAGTTTTATTTAAAAAAATACAAATTTAAATTTATATTTTTGAGAGAAAAGAGGAAAATTTGTCGATTTTACCATATACCAACATTGATCCATCTTAAGTACGGATCCAACATGAGCCGAGAGGATCAAATTTCTTTATGTGCAATTTTTTTTAGAGCGCAAAATACAAAGCGTTATTTCTCATTATTTAAACTGTATATTTGAACGCTAAATAGAGTATGTATAGGACTAAATAAACGTTTTAGCCATAAAAAAATATTTTTGTCATGATATATACATAATTTTTGTAAAATGATATATAATATAAAATTAATTTACATTAAAATATTTTACATCACATGTACATTGAGACATTTTATCGAGCAAATTAAAATGGTTTTTTATTATTAATATATTTTTAAGTATATATCTTTATTAATTCTTATTAAAATATTTTATTGATAACCGACATTGAATATTATTTTATATACAACATTAACTTGTTTTATTTTAACAATTTATTTTCTATAAATAGATATATATGAAGTTGATATCGACCTAAATTATTTAACATAGATCTTCAAATAATTTATTTAAATCTCTTGTTGAAATATTTTTAAAAAGTATAAAATTTAAACATCTTATTCATATTTTTCTTACTTCTATTCATTTTTTATTATTATATCTGACATTTTTTTTTATTTAGAACATAATTTTTATTTTAAAGTGAATGGATGGACGAACAAAATTGTTGTAACATATATCCACTAACTATTAAAATCAATACATATATATAAAAAAAAAAAAAAATTTAATTACCATATGCTTTTACAAAGTCTACCACCAAAGCATATCATGGAGTTAAGTTGACAAGAGAAGATTCGGTGGTTGTACACTGGTTTTATGACATATCTTGATTTAAGAAATTCTGGTAGCTCTCAGTACTCAATTAGGTTGAAAATTTAATGCTCTGGTGTTCAACACCAGAAGGGTCTGGTTACTCGAGACACTTGGCATCATTTTCTCAGTGCAATTGGGGTTTGGAAGTCCAATGGTTCTCGACATCCAGGGTTTACTAAGGTAGCCAATTCCATTTCCCTCTGAAGTGAACGAATTCATTTGGGTTTTTTCATGCTTTCATTTACTTGCTCTACAACTGGGAAAAACTTTCTCTACGATGATGAGGGTTTCGGTCCATTCAAACCCTATTTGACGGCGAACTGCAATAGATACAACCCTACAGGTACTCCACATCATTTTTCTTTTATACTCGAGTCATATTCTCTTTAATATTCTCCATCCCTACCTTGAGAGTGTACAAGCAATATTTCTAACCATTTGGTATTAAGTTGTGGAGGTGAATCTTACTTTTGCCTGCTTGCTACCCTAGATGGAGGTGAACTCAGAAATGTTTGGTCTTAGTTGGGTAAGGTTTATAACCTAAATAGGGTTCTGTTTTTTATGCCCCTGTCAAAAAAAATGAGTGGATACTAACTCTTGGTTATGGTTATTGGTGCAGGTGGGCTTCACAACTCCATTACTGACCTTCAGGTACCTTTTGGTTCAATTTGAATTATGACTTGATATTGTTGTTAAGGGGTTTCTTTTAACAATGTTTAAATTTGGAATTTCAAGTATCTACTCACACCGAACCCTCCTTGCTAGTGTGCTGGTCTCAAGAGCAACGTACTTATGCATCGTTGATCCCTACTATCTTCCAGGTTGGTTTTAATGTTGAACCCCATGGCGACTTATCTTTCACAAACCCTTTCATTTTCCTTACTGGTTCGTATGAGATTGCTCAGCTGGGCACTACCCTGGCTTTTCTGGGTGAAGGCGTTTGGAAATTCTCTCACTTGGAACTTGAATGGATGATTTGATAGAGGCTAGAAGTCAGCCATGCTTGTAATTTTTTTTTTGTTTAATGTATGATTTTTGCTACTCAACGAACCGAGGTGGAATACATTTATGCAGGGAACAGTTTGATACATGCTTAACCCAGTTGAGGGTTTTATACTTGTATAATTTATGATGTGTCCGCATAATTTTTTGGCTTGTAAACTCTTTGAAAGTTGGATACGGTGTCTATGATAGTGTTAGAGCTTTCTTGGTTTATTATTCTTGGTGTGATTTCTATTCAGGCTTCCATGCTCGAATTTTGTCTGTCTCGGATATATTTGACTCTGCAAAGTCTGTGCATGAATCATTTTTATTTAAATTATGAATATATGGGGTTGCAACAACTTGTTTTACCGGAACCTGTCTGAGTATTGCTCAACTGTTGAATTCGACGATGTGTTTTCTGGCTATTAATGGTAGAAAGGATTAGTTTATCTCTTAACCTTCATTACAATTTCCATGTATGTAGTTTTGTTTCTCCTTTCATATGATTGTTTGGAAAATTCTGAGCTTTTTCTCATGCTTTTCATATATTTTATGAATTTATGCTATGTTTAGTTTATAGTTTTTGCACATTCAAAATGGTAATAACTCTCTGTTTAAGCACATAATCTGTTTCGTTCTAGGTTAAGACATAGAACATATATTCTAGAATACCTAACATAGGCATAATCCTTACAATTCTTCATCTGTTATTATATATCAATAGCTGTAGAACCATTATTTTAATAGTCATCAATCATTAATAGAATCATTATTTCAATAATCATTAAGTCATGAGAGTTTGAGTGCTTATCTGTTCACTGCCTTGTAGTTTGTAGTTCCTCCTCGGGAAGATATCACCAGCCAGCCGTGAATTTGGCAATTATGTCCAGACTCTCCCCTAAGCTCATCCTCCTTCTAACAGTGATATAAGGTCTATTATAGTCAGGTATCTTGGGCATCAAGACTCACTATCCAACCTCAAGTCACATACCTCTCTGACTACACTTAGGGTTTCCCATTGGGTTATTCCACCCAGATCAAGGAATTTCAGATAACAATATTCTGCTCTCCTGACCCATCTGGTATTTTTACTCTCCTATATTGTCCATCCCCCTAGTCCTTCCTTGAATTACCCTTTTGAGGAGACAGGTGAGTAACCACCTTAACTATCTCAAGAAGTTAACAACCATTTCTTTCAGTTCTTTTCAAAATACTTTAACTCTTAATATTCATTAATTATAAAATAAATATGTTCTCACCACCCAACCATAATTATTTAATGTTTTGTGTCGAGTATTTGATGACAAAGTCATAAACTAAAAATATAAAGTAATAAGAAAAACATAGTAACCCAAGTTAAATGTCTATGAAACATGGGGTGTTACATATTCCCCCTCTTATGAGGAACATCGTCCCTAGTGTTCTTCTCTGATTTATGAAAATAGTGTCAGATAAACTTTCCTTATAAAATCCTCTTCTTCCTAGGTGGCCTCTTCCAAGCCGAAGTGATTCCATTGCACTTTAACTTGGGTGATGACTCGTCTCCGTAATGTTGTTTCTCTCTAATCGAGAATATGAAGAGGATCTTCTAGGAATTCTCCTTCCAGTTCGACCTGCACATTTTACAACCTACCGTTAGAAACTTAAAAAAATAAAATTATACAATACTTATTCTATTAACGGATTTACCTATACATTTTCCCAGTTAATTATATGCTGAGGGTTGTACACATATTTTTTTAACAAGGAGACATGGAAGAGACTGTGAAACCAGATATGGCTTGGTAATGCAAGCTTTTACGCTACAGGTCCAATCCGTTCCAAATCTTGAAAAGGACCACAGTACCGAGGTGCTAACTTATCACAAAATCTCCTCTGTAAGGTAACTTTCCTTGGATTGACTCACAAATACACGTGATCCCATACCTAGAAATCCCTATACGTTCTTCTTTTATCCGCATAAATGTTTTGTCTGTCCTGGGAAGATTTTAAGTTCTCATTAATTTTCTGAATTGTCTCCTCCATATCAGCTAACATATCAAGACCCAATGTTAGTCTATTGACAGGACTATTCAAATCTATGGGCACCCTTCACTTTCTTCCAAACAACACCTCAAAGGGACTCATTCCCAACAACTCGTGGTGTCTGTTATTATAAGCAAACTCCACTAAATGTAGGTAATCTTCCCACTTATGCGGTTGTTGCATCACAAGAATTCTTAACATATCCTCTATAATTTTATTCACTCGCTTCGTCTAACCATCCGTTTACGGGTGGTATGTGGTACTAAATTCCATTTGTGTACCCAATCTAGAATAGATGGTTTTCCAAAAGGTGGATGTAAATTTTACATCCCTGTTAGAAATTACTACCTTAGGTATCTTGTGTAATCTGAAAATTTCTATCATAAAAATATTTGCAATTTCAATAGTTTTGTAAGTGGATTTTACTGGTATGAAATGAGCAGTTTTTCTTAGCTTATCAACCACCACCATAATTGAGTCGTGCTGCTTCTTGGTTCGGGGCAAACTCGTGATGAAATCTAGGGTAATTGTCTCCCAGTTCCACTCAGGGATGGACAACGGTTGCTGCAGCCCAGTGGGATGCTGATATTTCACCTTCACTAACTGAAACTCCAAATATTTAGTTAGGTATTTGGTAATATATTTTCTTAAACTTGGCCAGAAATAACCTTTCCTAATAACGGAAATTAGTTTCTGGTATCCTGTGTGGGCATCATAAGGTTTCCTATGAAATTCATCTAATATCAATTGTTTGATAGAATTTTGATTAGAAACATAAATTTAGTTTTTGAAAGTTAGCATTTTGTCCAGATTTATGCCATATTCAAACTTTTCTCCCTTACTCTGAGCATCAATTGCCTACTGCCAAAGAAAGGCATACTCTGGGTCTTTAAGGTATGCTTCTTTAATTATATCAGGGATATTTGATTACACCTAGCTAAATTTCACCTCATAGATACAATGCAATTTTCTACTTAATGCATTGACTACCCGATTTTCCTTCCCCTTAAGGTGCTTCATTTCAAAGTCAAATTCGCTCAAGAATGCTATCTACCTAGCTTATTGGGTGTTTAGGTTAGATTGGTTAAATAAATTTGTAAGACTACTATTATCTGTTAATAGAAAAAATTTCTTTCCCAGTAAGTAGTGTCACCACATTTTACGCAAATGTACTACCGTTGTTAGTTCAATATCATAAGCAGAGTGTCACTGCTCATATTCCTTCAATTTGCGGGATTCATAAGCTATAACTTTCCCATCTTGTGTTAATACTCTGGCAACGTCTTCCTTACTTGCAACTGTGAAAAATACGAAAGATTTCTCTGGGTCTTCTACCTTTAGTATAGGTGTAGTAGTAAGTAAATGTTTCAATCTTTTAAAGCTTTGTTGGCATTCAATTATCCACCAGAATGTTTGCCCTTTTTCTGTAACGAGGTCATGGGAAAAGCAATTTTTGAGAATCCTTTAATGAGGGTAGTAACCACCTAAGCCTAAGAAGGATCTAATATCAGCAACATTCTTCGAGGTGGCCCACTCCATAATGATTTTAATCTTCTCTGGTTCCACCGCTATATCCTCTGCTCATATGACATGACCACGATACTGTATATGGCTTTTGTAGAAGTCACACTTTGTATACTTAGCGTACAACTGATTGTCCTGTAGGGTCTGCAGCACCATTCTCAAGTGATTTTCATGTTCCACCTGATTCTTGGAGTAAATCAATATATCATCAACAAAAATCAACACAAACTTATCTAAGTATGGCTTAAAAATATTGTGCATCCGACTCATAAAAGTGGATGGGGCATTTGAAAGGCGGAAGGGTAACAGTACAAACTCATATTTTTACAAATATAGTCTTCCTTAATCCTTATTTGATGGTAGCTAAACCTTACGTAAATTTTAGAGAACACACTTTCTCCTCGAACTTGATCAAATAAATCATCAATGTGTGGTAAAGGGTATTTATTTTTGATAGTCAACTTATTCAACTGATGATAATCAATACAAAATCTTAAAGTTTAGTCCCTTCTCCGTATGAACAGTACGGGGGCTCCCCAGGCGGATACACTGGGGTGAATGTAACCTTTATCAAGTAGTTCTTGCAGCTGCATTTTGAGTTTTGTTAACACATGTATGCTTAGGCGATAAGGAGTTTTGGAGACAGGAGCTTCACCGGGAACTAGCTCAATCATAAAATCAGTATCACATTTAGGTAGTAATCCAGGAATGGATTAAGGGAACACATCAGTAAATTCTTGAATAACGAGAATATTTTCTAGGCAAGTCATTTTGATCTTGGAATTTGTGTATCCTACCTATACAACATAAATCTGACAACCTTTCCTAATGCATTTCCCGAACGAGTTAGCAATAATAGGATGTAACTTAATATTTTCTTGATTCCTTGTATTTCCTTCCTTTGTTCCAACTCAGTAAGGTAGCTAACAAATTTTTCCTTGCAATCTACTAAGGACCAGTGTCCCTCCAACCAATCCATCCCTATCAGCACATCATATGAACCCAAAGTGAGTATATTTAGATTAAAGCAAATCTGTTGTCATGAAATAGTTACAAGATAACATTCTATTTTTGTAGTTACCATTCTCTTCACCCCTTGTTATAGACATTTTTGTGCCTTACAGCATGAAGCATGAAATGTCCATAATCTAAGGGATCCAAAGTCCCTAAACATGTTGTTCCTACCCCTAGGGGAACAAGGTCAGCAAACCACAGCAATCCAAACAAGTTCTCCACTGAAAATTACTCAAAAACAAGGCAATTCTGGATCATGTCAACTGCTCCACTGAGCATCTGCACTGAATGTCAAGTGCTCCACTGTCTACCTGCGTTGAATGTCAACTGCAAAGAAGGCTACCTGCGCTGGGCAAGTTTAGACATGTGGCAGAGTCATTCCTCAAGGTGTCAATGCCCAGGAAGCTTCCAAAATGACACTTGGATCAGGGAATTCGACTGGTGATGAGTAAGAGGTTCTAGATCTCCAAGTGGAAGCAAGAACCTCCAAGTGGACTCAAGAACTGAAGAAGAACTGGAGTAGGAGGGGACACTAGTCACATCTCAGGCTGACTCATCCTCTCTCCAAACTCCTATATATGGATCTCCCTCCAATGAGATCTGGAGGCTGGAATCTTGTGAATGTAAAGAATTGTTGTTGGTTTGAGTTTAGAACTATTGGGTGATTTGCTTTGAAGGAGGTGAAGAGGAGATTTCTTTCTGCTGGGAAGGTGATGCTGGATTGGGCCTCTTATGGTTGTATCACTTCCTGAACCTTACTTCTTCCATTAATAAAGCATTTGAGGTTCTTCTATATGCATGTGTCTCAATGGTGTATTGTTATACTTGTGTATTTGATTTATTCTAATCCTTGAATCAATTATGAATGTATGCTTCTTGTAGTTTCCCTCTCTTGCCATTTTGCAGGATCTTGGTGTAGCTGGGCCAGTGAAAGAGCAAGGAGCTGGGGGCAAGCAGCAAAGAGAGAAGATTGGATCAACCATTAGCGAAAGACATCGGTTAGTGGATCTCTTTCTCCCCTCTTTTACATCTCATAAAGAAGTAATCTCAAATAGCTTTGCTTTGATTGTTGCTAAGGAACTATCACCCTTAGAGTGGGATAGGGTCATTCCGTATTGGATACTTTTCCCAACAACAAATTGGCGACTCCACTGGGGATCGTATCTTGTTGGTTGTTTGTGTTTTTGCTATTCATTTCATAAACATAGGGAGTACCGAATCGAACTGCATTTGGATCTTTCAAATGCAAAGTAGAGGGCAGCTACTCTAGCTCAGTTTCTGGGCATGTTTATGATTTGAAGAGCTGATCCACAAGGACTCTGAATAGCTCTTAGTGATAGCTTTTCATCCTCCTTTGAATCATCCTTTAGTGTGTACTTGATTGGTAGCTTTGATTTGGCCAAAAACTGTTGATTTTTGAGCAATCTGTGACCCAGAACCCAAGAGAAACGAGAGTTTCTCTCTTCATTGCAGGCACTGTGAAGGCAGTCTGCATTTCATCACAGGTCCCGAAGGGGCTACCTGCGCTGAATGTCAAACTGACAGTGTTCTACCTGCGCTGAACCAGTGTGGCCTTGTGCAACTGGGGTTCTCTGCTTTCTGTTGCCCTGTTTTCATCCCTGTTCTTGCAGCCTGTTATCAGTCAATGTACCTATCTGAAACCACCTTTCTTTGCCACTATTCTGCCTCGGTTGTATAAAGAAACTGTATTTGTTCTTTGTGTATTTCTTACATCATTTGCAGTTTCCCATAACGAAAGTGAACTAGTCTTGTTGTGGCCTCTTAGATCTAGACCTGTGATAAGTGTCGTTCTGATCTTAAGAGTTAGTTTGTTTGCTATTCATAGCTGATTGAGCTTTTGCTTTCGTCATATGGTTTGAATTTATGTATTTCTAGTGTTGAAACAAGTAAATCTTAAGGTGTCTTTTGATTTTGGACAAAAGCTTGTTTGCTTTCACTTGAAATTGAATTCAAAGTTATACAACAGCTTTATTTTTGTAGTACACCAACATTAAGAAAGAGAAAAGAAATACCTGCATTGTGCATGTGCATTTTGACAGTTTGCATGTTGATTTAGGAAAAAGTGCATTAGTGTGTGCTCTATGATCTGTGTGAAAAGATGATGTCTTTCTTTTCCCTCAGTAGTTAAGATTTTCATAAGTTGAAAAGATTGAAAAAGCTTGCTTCTCATCTTTAGACTGCATTTAGGAGTTGTACCATACATCTCGTGGTGATCCATAAAGGCAAACTGCTAAACAAGATCAACCTAAAATAAATTGAATTTACATAACAACACTTTGAAACATAACGCAAACACATAGAGGTCTAAGCTAGAGACGTGTTCCGGCATCGTTAAACGTGATATCTTAACGTTGAGTGGTTGGGTGATTCCTCCACGGTGAAGCGATAAGTATCAATATGGACTTGTGCTCCCACGTACCGTCGCGTATATATTGGGAGACCCCTATAGGAACAAAGCCTTTATCCATAGGAAGCCGTGTCGGCCGCCCTACTGATCGCAATGCAGTGAACACAGCATCTACGAAGATCGACCACCCGTACCGTAAAACGTATTCTGTGGTTTTGCGAAAAGTTTGGCACACCCTCTGCCTAGAACTCCAGAGTAGTTTCTTTTGGCCTTTTTCAAACTCTATAACTGAAAAAGTCCATCCGAGCATTTGTCACTTCGGGCTCGTTAAAACATCGAAGGAGACTAGAGTCATCTTTAGCTTTTTCTCGACTCTTAAAAAGTGAAAAATCAAGTTGTGTCTAAAGCGTCATTATAAAATTTATTTTAAAACGGAACATAATCACCTCCTATTCCTGCGTTGATCTGTAGGTTGAGAACATGGAACGCACCAACCAAGGAATTCCCCATGATGGAAATCCTAGTCCTTTCTCCTCTTGGGGAGAAGTTGGTGCGCCCCACATGGCCACATTGTCGCTTCCAGGACTGACAATTGGCCTGCCAATATGGCTATTCTCAACCAATGTAGTTCAGAACACCATGGTTCCTGAACAGTTGAGTCAACAGTTAGATCAGTCTAGAGCTGCCCACCAGCCTTCTACTTCCTATAACTCTTCCTCCAATCCTTCATCTTCGCAAGGTAGAGCCGGCAAAAGCCAAGCTCCCATGGAGAAGAAGGAGAAGAAGAAAGAAGAGAGAAGAAGAAGAAGGAGCCTAAGGCGACTGGGGGCAAGCAAAAGACATCTGACAAAAATCCACACACAGCACAGACCGGGCCTAAATCGCCATGTGTCATATGTAGAGGAGACCACTTCCATATAGATTGTCCCTGTATTCCCCGGATACTAAGGGACTGGTCCCCTCGTTTGCACAGTTTGGGAGCATCAACCTCTGATAGCCATGTTGAATGCTTACCGTCAACCAGCGAAAGTGAATGTTCGAGACAAAGAGGGGGAGCAAGATCCCCCTGCAGACTGTGTGAAGGCGATCACACCATCCACCGTTGTCCCTTCTTAGACGAAGCGAAGAGAGTTTTGGAAGATCGTCCGGTATCACCGTTGAGACTTCCTCCTGGATACAAAAAACTCGTGCCAAGTCCTTCGTTGGTTGAGAATACAGCTGGCCCGCTCAAGTGGTCAGCTGAGGCGTCAGTCATTGAAAATGAACCTACTGAATCCAGACCAGATGAAAGTCCAAAGGTCGAAACGGCAGTTGACCCGGTTCTCCCTTCAGAAGTTTCATCTTCAAATGACACCGTCACTAAAGATTCATCTTCAAATGACACCCTCACTGAAGAGAATAAGGATGACACCATCCAGATTCTTTTCATCAACACAGACTCTGACGAGTGTCAGGGCAATGTGCCCATTCCTTTATCGCAGGAAGGAACATCGTCAGGGTCATATCCGGCCGTGTATTCGGTCCCACCACCAAGCAACCTGGTTGTGTCCTTTGATTGGAACCAACTAGGCAGACCCCGGTTGCCAGCCAATATACCATTCAGAATCATAGTCCAAATATACAGAATGGTAATGGCTGGCACTATCATTGATGAAGGGGCATCTGTGAGTATCCTTTCCTCTGTTTCTTGGAAAGCACTGGGTTCCCCGGCGCTTTTGCCTGAGATAAGAAATCTCTTGGGTTTCGATAAAGGAACCAGTCGACCATTAGGGATCCTCCCCAATGTACCCATTACATTGAAAGGGAAGGCCGTTCAAATGAACGTGATGGTCGTTCAAGGACCCTTGGATTATAACCTACTCCTTGGACGAGACTATATATATTGCATGGGAGCAATAGTCTCCTCACTCTTTAGAGTAATGTGTTTTCCACACGAAGGAAGAATGGTCAAGCTCGTAGACCAACTTTCATTTCCGGGATCACGCATCGCAAATAGTCACATACCAACCCTGAATGGTCTATTCAATCAAGAAATGTCTCCACCCCCAGTCCTTCTTCCCGATGAGTGCGAGTGATTCAGAAAGATGGGACTGGAACCCAGGGGGCATGCATCCTGGCCTGCTTCGGCAGGGGAACTTTGGGTATAAGGTAGAATTTCCGCGAGAGAATATGACTAGTCCGTGCCCCGTCCGTGGTTGGAAGGGGGGTTGTTCTAGAATAGGATTCTTTTGTCAAAGTTACGTGTTTGACAACAGTCACTCACCTTTGTCTATTTCGGTAGGCATCGCCGAGGAAGTGTTTTGTTTAACGAAACAATCTTTAGGTAACCTGAAAAAGGTAGGCCAAGGAAGTGTTTTATTTAACGAGACAATCTTTGGGTAACCAGAAAGAGGTAAGCCTCCCTCAGTAACACAAATGTTTTGTCTCTGAGTAGTGTTCTTCTCTTGTCGCAAGTAGCTGTTCTCTTGTTGCAAGTAGCTGTTCTCTTGCGATCTTGTGAAAAATCCGTTGAAAGTTGGGCTAACGAGAAGACAAGTATCGTATAGACCCGTTAAAATTAACGAGAAGACAAGTATCGTTAAAATTAGACTAGCAAGACGACAAGTAGCTGTGAACACCCAAAGAAAAGCAGAGGTTGGAAGGAGGAGGGGCAACCTTGAAATTGTATTTTATACCTGGGGGCATGCAACCCTTTTGGAGTGCAAGCAAGGAGCGGTTATTTATCTGTTTTTTGGATTAGCCGTTTCTGAACTTGCATAAAGAAAGGAGCAGAGCAAAGCTTAGTGAGATGAAGCTCCATAAAAAATAGAATCTTGAGGGGACATTTCTTATCTTTTGACTAGTAAATCGAGCAGTTTTAGCATAAAGTTCATGCTCGTTAAAAAATAAACGCAAGATCCGAGCAGTTTTAACGCGGTCTTCATGCTCGTTAAAAAATAAATATAAGCAGTGAGCAATGTTTCCTCCAGAGTTTAAGCTCATTTTTAACTAAAAAATGAACCTATCCCGGTAAATAACCGCTGTGATCGTAAATTTATCAGCCATAAAAGCCTTGGTCGTGTTTGCACCTGCCACCTCCACTTTCATTTGGCCGATCGTTCACCTCCATATGATTGTTTACCCATTTTGAGGAACAGCTGCGAAGAGTGATTTCGCCTAGCCATCCTTGTAACACTGCCGTGATTGGAAAATTCCAACCTGTACCTGGAATCAGTTGCTATCCTTGTTTATCACTCGTTCCTCAAAAGACGAGTCTTCTTTAATCTCTTTTCAACTAACTCGTAAAATATGAAAAGTTTGCCGAGTTTTTGCCTTCCAGCTCGTTAAAATGACCGGAAGAGTTATCCCTCCTCTAGATTTTAATCTTTTTGGACCTGAGGGATTATTACACAAAAAGATCGAGCGCTTGTTTTGTTCGGCTCATTAAAGTTATCGAAAACTCATCCCTTTTGTATTGTTTTATACTTTTTTGGACTTAAGGGATTAGATGACGAAAAAGGAATTTTGGAGTTAACTTTATGTATCTTTTCAGACTCTCTAAAAATGAAAAGGACCGAGTTGTCTTTGTCGCTAGACTCGTTAAAATGAATTAAATAGCGACAAACTTGTCTTTAGACGAGAACGAGTTTCCCTATCGCTAGGCTCATTAAAACATAGCGATGGGCTTGCCCGAAGGGCAGGTTATAGAACAAGCATATGTTATCCTCCTCAAGCTTGACAAAAATAAAGAGGTATTGGTCAGAAATGACTGGGGAAAAATTGGGAGAACCTCAAAGCTTTAATGGTAGCAAGTCGCTCTTGAACATGACACTTTTCCTCCGTACCACATCGGGTTGGGTTGTTTCATTCACCGGTCTCATCACCATGGTCTCGCCAAACCATCCACATTTGGGGTAATGCTACCGATCCATCACATCAGTGTCGTTATATGTTCAAGAGATGTTGTTCAGAAAGAGTCAACTGTGTCCCATCCACTACCATACATCATCTTTCATCCTTTCATGACCGCCACCCTGAATCATATTTCACAGATCGTTTTCACCTTCATCACAATCATTAGCTCCGTTCCGTGTCACTGATGTGGGATTCATTAAGGCCCTCCTTTGACGGATCGCTTCTTGTCGACTTCAGCTCATTATCCAAGAAGTTGATCTAGGAACAACCCCCTCAGTACTTTGAAGCTTGCATGCCTCAATGGCAAGTTTCTCACTTCCGGCGACAGGTATACATCAATGACCTTCGACCGAAAGATTTTGCATGGTGTTCGACGCCAAGTCCTTTATTCACACCACGTGGATTGTACTGCCGTACCTTGAGGGTCATCATCATTATCGGTGATTCCTCTCACGCTTGTTAACAGTTCACATCATTGACTGGTAATCAAGCGATGTCTTTCCATGTTCGACTCCAAGAAATTCTCACATGGATCGACTTGTACTTAGAGTGAAGATTGGACGAGTTTGAAGACCCCGGATCTAGTTTCATCCATCCGGGCTGCGATATATATTCAGGAAATAAAGACATTGACATGTACAGCAGATGATCATCCTACTCAAAGGATGATAATTTCAGCAGAGAATTATCACTCTACCATCAGACGATTGTCTGTTCTATGTACAGAAAAATGTAGTTATAAAGCTGAGCATGGGAATGCCCGCCTCAGCTAGATCATGAAAGCAGTATGAAAAATAATGTATTGTAGTGTATCTTATTACAGGTCACCTCTCAGCGATTGAATAAACTTCGGATCCTCCTGATAAAGCATTTCACCCGATAAATGACCTCATACTTTAGGGGGCAACTGTTATAGACATTTTTGTGCCTTACAGCATGAAGCATGAAATGTCCATAATCTAAGGGATCCAGAGTCCCTAAACATGTTGTTCCTACCCCTAGGGGAACAAGGTCAGCAAACCACAGCAATCCAAACAAGTTCTCCACTGAAAATTACTCAAAAACAAGGCAATTCTGGATCATGTCAACTGCTCCACTGAGCATCTGTGCTGAATGTCAAGTGCTCCACTGTCTACCTGCGTTGAATGTCAACTGCAAAGAAGGCTACCTGCGCTGGGCGAGTTTAGACATGTGGCAGAGTCATTCCTCAAGGTATCAATGCCCAGGAAGCTTCCAAAATGACACTTGGATCAGGGAATTTGACTGGTGATGAGTAAGAGGTTCTAGATCTCCAAGTGGAAGCAAGAACCTCCAAGTGGACTCAAGAACTGAAGAAGAACTGGAGTAGGAGAGGACACTAGTCACATCTCAGGCTGACTCATCCTCTCTCCAAACTCCTATATATGGATCTCTCTCCAATGAGATCCGGAGGCTGGAATCTTGTGAATGTAAAGAATTGCTGTTGGTTTGAGTTTAGAACTATTGGGTGATTTGCTTTGAAGGAGGTGAAGAGGATATTTCTTTCTGCTGGGAAGGTGATGCTGGATTGGGCCTCTTATGGTTGTATCACTTCCTGAACCTTACTTCTTCCATTAATAAAGCATTTGAGGTTCTTCTATATGCATGTGTCTCAATGGTGTATTGTTATACTTGTGTGTTTGATTTATTCTAATCCTTGAAACAATTATGAATGTATGCTTCTTGTAGTTTCCCTCTCTTGCCATTTTGCAGGATCTTGGTGTAGCTGGGCCAGTGAAAGAGCAAGGAGCTGGGGGCAAGCAGCAAAGAGAGAAGATTGGATCAACCGTTAGTGAAAGACATCGGTTAGTGGATCTCTTTCTCCCCTCTTTTACATCTCATAAAGAAGTAATCTCAGATAGCTTTGCTTTGATTGTTGATAAGGAACTATCACCCTTAGAGTGGGATAGGGTCATTCCGTATTGGATACTTTTCCCAACAACACCCCTATGGCTAGTTGGACTAACCAAGGTTTTTGAAATTTACTGCTTTGCAGTTGACACCTCTCTACAACCTTAGGACTAACATAGCTTAAGCTAGCACTGGGATCAAACAAAAGAAAGACAGGTTGATTAGCGATCATACCTTCACACTCAATCATGGTGGGCTGGTATTCTTCTTGATGATTGTCAAGCGCAGCAATAATTCTGGCATACTCCTTGCCACCTCCCGACCTGTGGAAGCTTCTTGAACGTTTGAAAGTTGTTTCGTACTTGCCCTATGTGGGTAGTTTTTGTAATAATGGGGTTCTCCACATCCCTAACATTGTAGAGGCTATTTCTGTTGCTGATCATTTATAGACTTATTAATCCCCTTTGTCTGCCTATTTTCAGCAGATGTTGGGATCTTTGACTAATTCCTTGCTAGAAATTTACTAAAGGGCCTTTGCTGTACATTCCTTCCATTGATAACTTTTGTCTGTTTGCTTGGGGGAAAATTTCTCCCTTTCCAGCTCAATCCTCCTTGTGATCCTTCATTCTTCTATTTCATTTGTTGATAACAGATGTAGGCTTACTGCACCACATCATCCATCATCCTCGGGTAATCAAATTCCAACTTTTCCTTCATAAAGTTAGGTAGACTACTAATAAAACGCTGAATCTTGGCCTTTTTTTCTTGCATATACGGTACATACCGTAATAGGGAGGTAAATCGCTTCACATATTCATCCATGGTCAAGGTTCCCAACCTTAAATCATGGAATTCCTTTGATTTTTCATCATAATAGCGCTTTGTTAAATACTTATCCTTGATGTAACCTATTCTTCATTAATTTTTCTTACAATTTTTATTTCCTCCCACCAAAGGGTGGCCTTACTTCTTAATTGATAAACTGCCAGTTGTGTCTTAAGTTTATCATTGTAGTCATAGACCTAGAAATATTTATTCATGTCGATTAACCATGATTACGCCGCTTGCTCGGACTGACCTTCAAAGATTTATGGTTTTATCTTTTTCAATTCCCCTTGTAATTCAATTTCTGTCTTTTTATTTTTTGCTGGTCAGAAACATTATCAGATTGTCCTTCTTCATCCTCCTTATGTCTTTCTCCCGACTCAACATTATCTTCCCCTTGATGGACCATCATGGTTTTCTCTCTCTTACCAACGTTGGGGTTTGGTCCCCATTGATTATGTCGGTCAGACAAACTTTTTAGGATTCTTTCTTTAACTGTTGAACAGTTTCAAGTAGGGAAACATTAGCCTATCAAGATTCTTCTCCCAATTGTATTCACATATCAGGGTTGGCCCCTAATAAGTTGCTTCTGGCTAGTTCAGTGGTCTAGGACCCCTCTGCATTCTACTCCTTGGTGCTTATCTCTGTGTTCACATTCACATTCACTTAGTTTGTTTATATTGTATTATACACATCCCAGAAGCCTCAATGTTATGAAGAAGTCTCTCATACCACTTATAACATATATCCACTAACTATTAAACTCAATACATATATATATAAAAGAAACAAAATTTAATTACTCTATGCTTTTACCAAACCTACCACCAAAGCATATCATGGAGTTAAGTTTACAAGAGAGGATTCAGTGGTTGTACATTAGTTTTATGTCATATCTTGATTTAAGCAATTCCGGTAGCTCTTAGTACTCGATTAGGTTGGCAATTTAATGCTCTGATGTCTGACTCTAGAAGGGTCTAGTTACTCGGGACACTTGGCATCATTGTCTCAGCGCGATTTTGGTTTGGAAATCAAATGGTTCTTGACGTCTAGGGTTTATTGAGGTAACAAATTCCCCTGCCCTCTGCTGCGAACAAAGTCATTTGGGTTTATTCATGCCTTTGTTTACTTGCTCTGCAATTAGGAAAAAATTTCTCTGTGGCAATGAGGGTTTTGGTCCATCCAAACCCTGTTTGATGGTGAACTACAATAGATACCACCCTACAGGTACTCCGCATCATTTTTCTTTTCTCCTCAAAGTCAGATTCTCTTTAATAGTCTCCATCCCTACCTTGAGAGTGTATAGGCAATATTTCTAACCATTTGGTATTAAATTGTGCTGGTGAATCTTTCTTCTACACGCTTGCTACCCCAGGTGGAGGTAAACTCAGAAATGTTCGCTCTCGGTTGGGAAGGTTTATAACCTAAATAGGGTTATGGTTTTTATGTCCCTGTCTGAACAATTGAGTGGATACTAAATTTGGGTTATGGTTATTGGTGTAGGTGGGCTTCACAACTACATTACTGACCTTCAGGTACCTTTCGATTCAGTTTGAATTACGCCTTGATATTGTTGTTAAGGGGTTAATTTTAACAATGTTTAAATTTGGAATTTCAGGTATCTACTCACATCGAACCCTCCTTGTTGGTGTGTTGGTGTCAAAAGCAACGTACTTATGCATCGTTGATCCTTAATGTCTTCCAAGTTGGTTTTAATGTTGAACCCATGGTGGCTTATATTTCACAAATCCTTTCATTTTCCTTACTGCTTCGTATGAGATTGCTCAGCTGGGCGCTGCCCTGGATTTTCTGGGTGAAGGCATTTGGAAATTCTCCCACCTGGAACTTGAATGGATGATTTGACAGAGGCTAGAAGTTTCCCATGCTTGTAATTATTTTCTTTTGTTTAATGTATGATTTTGGCTACTCAGCGAACCGAGGTGGAATACATTTCCTTAACGAATATTTTGATACATGCTTAACCCAACTGAGGGTTTGATACTTGTCTAATTTAGGTTGTGTCTGCATAATTTTTTGGGTTGTAAACTCTTTGAAAGTTGGATATGGTGTCTATGGAAGTGTTAGTGCTTTCTTGGTTTATTATTCTTGGCGTGATTTCTGTTTGGGATTCCATGCTCGAAGTTTGTCTGTCTCGAATATATTTGACTTCGCAGAGTCTGTGCATGAATCATTTTTATTTAAATGATGAATATATGGGGCTACAACAACTTGTTTTACCAGACTGTTGAATTTGACAATGTGTTTTCTGGCTATTAATGGTAGAAAGGATTAGTTTCGCTCTTAACCTTCATTATAGTTTCCATGTATGTAGCTTTGTTTCTCCTTTCATAGAACTGTTTGGAAATTCTAAGTTTTTACTTATGCTTTTCATATATTGTATGAATTTATACTCTGTTCAGTTTCTAGTTGTTTCACATGTCGAATGGTAATAACTCTCTGTTTAAGCACATAGTCTATTTCGTTCTAGGTTAAGACACAGAACATATAACTCTAGAATACCTAACACATGCATAATCCTTACAATTCGTCATCTCTTATTATTCATCAATCATTGTAGAACCATTATTTTAGTAGTCATCAATCATTAATAACATCATTAGTTCAATAATCATCAAGTCATGAGAGTTTGAGCGTTTATCTATTCACTGCCTTGTAGTTTGTAGTTCCTCTTCGGGAATATCTCACCACCCAACTGTGAGTCTGGCAATTAAGTCCAGACTCTTCCTTGAGATCTTCCTCCTCCGAACAGTGATATGAGGTCTGTTACACTCAGGTGTCTTGGGCATCAAGACTCATTGTCCAACCTCAAGTCATATACTTGTCTGATTGTACTCAGGGTTTCCCACTGGTTTATTCTACCCAGTTTAAGGAATTTTAGATAGAAATATTCTTCTTTCCTGACACATTTGGTATATTTCCTCTCCTGTCTTCTCCAGCCCCCTAGGCCTTCCTTGAATTCACCTTTTGAGAAGATAGGGGAGTAACCACCTTAACTGTCTCAAGCAGTTAACAACTGTTTCTTTCAGTTCTTGTCAGAATACTTTTACTCTTAATATTCATTAATTATAAAATAAAAATGTTCTGGCCACCCAACCATAATTCTTTAATGTTCTCTGAGTATTTGATGACAAAGTCATAAAATAAAAGGATAAAGTAATAAGTCAAACATATTAAACCAAGTTAAATGTCTGGGTAATGTGGGCTGTTACACTTACACATCCCCCTCATACTGGCCCCACTTACACATCTACTCATACTGGGTTGTAGAATGAGCCTCTCAGCTCAATCAATAATAATAAAAACAAAGATTTATTTTGAATTTGAGTTGGTGACAAATAGAAAAACAAAAGGAAGTTTTTTTAATTAGTTTGTAATAAAAAAGTAATTAATACTTACTTATGTTCATGAGCTATTAATGAAATTAGAAAAATCAACATAAAATATTAAACTGTATTAGTGGTTGATTATATTACTAGTTACATTAGATGTCAATATGGCTCAGATGTTTTCATGTAAGATTACATAAATAACCTAGATTCATGTTAACTCTGGATTTACCAAGCTCCAAGAGGGATCAAATTTGTTGACATGTAAACATCTTTTAGAGTGAAAAGAGATTTGATCCCTCTTAGCATCTGGAGTTAAGATGGATCTAGGCTAGTATAATATATATGTAATTGACATTGAAATATTTTATTATTGTTTTATGCATACATTTAAGTATTTTTATTATTAATATTTTTTTAAATATTACATATCAAATCCATATTAAGCATTGAAAGAATGACAAATCTCCCTCATACATTGAATTAGAAAACAATGGTTAATGGAGTAAGAACTCCGAATCTTTCTCTCTCTCTCTCTCTCTATTTAATGTTAAAATGTTTTACTCGACCTGCTTATTGAAATATTTTATATATAACCCACATTAAACTTTTTTTTGTTATTGATATTTTTTAAATCTTATATATCAACTCCATGTTAAAAATGAAATAAATTACACATCTCCCTAGTTGCAACCTAGTTGTGGAAAATGAAACACACACACACACACATATTGCTTTTTTTTTAGTATATAAGTAGATATACAAGTATGTTATTTAATATGAATAATGAAATATTTTTTGTTATTAATATAATTACTCTACCCCCTTTAGTTTTGAGTTTGTGACCTCTTAGGAGGTGTTGTGGTCACCAACAACCCCCCTCTTCGTTTGATATTAGTAATAACATCAAGCAAAGGGGGACCCTTAGCCAAAAAATCCAAAAATATTTTTGTTTGAAAATTCTTTTGTATCAGCTCCCTAAAAGATATATCGTGTCGCAACGGAAAAAGGAGCGCTTGCCCAAAGCACATAAATACACTAAAAAGGAGCGACGCGAGAACCCATCGCATCGCGCACATTAAGAGCGTTTGAAAAAGGAGAACCTAAAGAAACGCCAACGGCCGATATGCGACGTCGCACGTCGCAATGCCACACGAGCAGAACAAAATGACAAAATGAAAACCTTGCGATGTTGCGATCTGCGATCTGCGACCATGCAAAGCTGCGATCTGCGATATTAGCGATATGCGATATTAGCGATCTACGATTTGCGATATCTGCGATCTACGATAAGACTTAATAACGTCGCAGCCATCGATACTGTGATACCAATCGCAGAAAAAACTCATCGCAAGAATTCTCCGACATACACGGTAGATCCAAAAATGAAAGCGCGCCTTAAGGGAAATTAATGACCGCATGCTCGAATATCCAAAACTGATTGCATCGCATTTATCGAAGAGTCAAGTTATGATTAATGTCATTAATTTCGCATTCATTAGAATTTAATGCTTTCATGTCAATCTTTTCGTCATTTCCCTTCTTCTTTGCGTAAACTGCAAGACATGCAACTTATATAAATCTATATGCAGGAAACATCTAAGGAGAAGGGAAGAGCGCCAATAAGACAACAGAGAGAAGATGCCTCCGCAATTGGATGCCGCATGCAGCAGAACCGCGGATTCCAGAGTATCGCCCAACAGGCACTGATGAAAATAGACTGTCCAAGACTCAGAGTCAAAGGCACACAAAAGCAGCGTGTTTACAAAAGATCCTGAAGCTCAGACTTGGTAAAGCAGAGAAAGAAGCGCAAGAGAAGGAAGACGCTCCAGAAAAGCCTGAAACAAAGAACGGAAACAGTTCTCAAAACAGGGGATTGTCCATACAGCGCAACTTCTAACTCATTGAGTCATTCGCACGACCGGAAACCGAAATAGCAACAACAAAATCAGTTCAAAAAGAAACTGGATTGTACTAAGTGTGCACACAGCGAATACACCCAGCTAGAGAAAGGTTTTCGAAAATATCTTCTAATCTAACAGAAAGAGGTGCCAGCGCTTGTTGTTTCTAATTTTCAAGCTCGAACAAAAGGAAAGGACAACCAGCCGACTCTTTCAGGGCGAACAACGCATTTCTTACAACACTAAGAAGCAGATACAGAAACGGTTAGAAATTAGGTTCAGTTTTTAGAAATAAATTTGTTTTTAGTAAAAGGGCGGTCATTTGAAGCCGTTACCTGAATTTGTGTAAAGTAAAATTAGTCGGTTACTAGTATTTAACCCTTCTCATTGCATTGGAGAAGGGTCCGAAATTTTGTCAAAAAACTTGTCCTCAGAACATGCACTTTTGCACCCTCGGAGGGGGTTTTTGATGAATGGACAGATCAAGATTTATTTATGTTTGCATTTTAATACCTGCTACTGATGTTGCACTTCTGTACTCTTAGTAGGCATTAGAAGCAAGTAGAAATAGATCATTATTGCTTAAGGTTTGTAAGTTTAAAATCAGTCATAAATGGTACTTTTATCTCTTGACTAGTTTCTGCTTGCATTCTTAGAGTAATATACAGCTGATGTTATTTATATGTTAACGTATAAATGAGTGGACTACCATTTGGCACTTTTGTACGGTGGAGTCATTGATTTGTGCTTAATACATGAATAGCTGATTATGCAATATGCTGTTCACAACCGTTTTGCTTAACTTCTTACGCAAGATGGTTCATCTTAATTGATTTATATTCTCATAATAGCTGAATAATCTTCATTACCAGTTATTCTGTGAAATCTTTCTAGATTGCATAATGGAAAAATTCTGTCCCGGGTTAGTGTAGATTAGATGTATTGTTTTTGTTAGATTAAAGTAGTATAAAGTCAATTCAGAATTTAGAATTAGATTAGTTAAGGAATAATTACATATTTTCTACTATCATTTCCTACACACACACACATTACCATTTTCTACACATACACACACCCCTAGAACGGGAAGCTGGTCCCGTCATCCCCAGTCGGACCCGCTACACCAAACGGGCACGGAGCCGCCAACCAGGTTCCCGACCGGGTGGGTATCCCCCTTGTTGTTGACCCGATTTCGGGGCCCTCAACAGGAGGTAACACATGCTCTTAACCATTAGGCTCACTCAAGCTGTATACTATAAATAATGCTATTTCCTCTCATCTCTATATTAAGTAGTGAAGAAATTACATTTCTTTCTTATACTAAAAACTAAATTATTATTTTTTATTTATCTCCATATTAAGTAGTGAAAAAATTAAATTTCTTACTTTTTCCTCTCATTTCTATATTAAGTATGGAAGAAATTACATTTCTTTCTTGTACTAAAGACTAAATTATTAATTTTTATTTATCTCCATAGTAAGTAGTGAACAAATTAAATTTCTTACATGTATTAAACTAAGGCTAGTACCTCTCAACAACCATAACCGAAATGAGATAAACATTTTGATATAACATTACATAATAACAAAAAAATATATACTAATAAATATATTCAAATATAATTTTTCCCCAAAAAAATTGAAAAAGATAAATAATAAAAATTTGAAATTAAATTTTAATAATTATAAAAACTCTTTATTTTCTTGAAAAAAAATTAAAACTCTTTTATTTTTTTTTTAATTTTTAAATTAAATAGGGAAATAAATCATAAATAAAGATTTCCAAAACAATAAAAAGATTCCCAAAAAAAAATGACAACCTGATATTCCTAAGGACTTTTCAAATATATTTATTTTAAAATTTTAATTTTAAAACACATATTATATCTATTTATTTAAAAATTTTAATTTTCAATTACACATTCTAACACTTTGACTTTATTTTAATATTTTGATTCTCAACCCGACCTGTCTTTTTTCCTTTCGTGGCCGATCATAACACGACTTTTTTCCTATCCCTTCTATTTTATAAATATTTTGTATAGTTTATTAAATGAGCCTTTCTACTTAAAAATCTATTAAACTTTATCATCATTTGTATAGTTTATTAAATGAGCCTTTCTACTTAAAAATTTATTAAACTTTATGATCATTATAATACTACTAATATTAACAATGGTTTATAAATGTTTTTTTACATATAATTAAATCATCACATTATTTTATCTTATCCTATGCTATGGTTTAAATTTTCATATTTCATAAAACTATACAAATATGAACCTACCATATACATATTGATATAATTGAAATTTATTTAATTGTAGATTTGGAGAATAATTGATTTAGTTTTGAAAATATTTTAAAATTTCATCGATAAGGGCAAACCAAATAATTGTTTTGGCTAATTTAAATTATTTAAATTTTCATATTTCTTAAACTATACCAATATCAACCTACCATATACATATAGATATAACTGAAATTTACTTGATTGTAAATTTTGAAAATAATTGATTTAATTTTAAAAATATTTTAAAATTTAATTAATAATAAGCTAAATATTATTTTAACTCATATAAATTATTTTAACTAATATTTATAAAATTCAAAAATATTCAGCAAATCTACCATCAAATTAATATTTCCAAAATCTATAATAAAAATAAAAATTACAACCAAATTAATATTTCCAAAATCTATAATAGAATTGAAAATTACAGACAATCAATATGATAACGACCTCGGGCTAAAACCACAACCACATCTTGACAAAAACAAAACCACTCAAATATCTCATGGTATTAAGACCAGAGGATATTACCTAAATTCTTACTACCGCGGTAACTTGCACCTGAAGTTACCTTCGTAGTTGCAGACATTTGACTGTTTCCACAGACAAAGTTATCCTCCACGCGTCGCGGCAGCAACCATAACGAAGCGACCTCTACACGGCTCATAGCCCTATAAATACCCACGCTGCTCTCGTTTTCTGTCATCGATTTCTTTCATCATAGCTGGTGTTTTCACCCAGTTCTTTATTCACTCTGATAGTTATACTTGAATCTGCAGGTTGATAGCTTTTCAAATTACCAGTTCCATGGCTGGACAAGCGCCAGAGAACCAGGACAGCGCTCTGTTCGATCTGTTCGGCAGGAAAAAGGAAGAAAAGAAGGATAAAATGCATGATGACCAGATGATGCAGGCTCCTGCTTTATACACCCACCATCAAGCTCACATTGCACCTTATTATCTAGCTGCTGCTGCTGCAGCTCAGCTTGGTGCTGCCACCCACAATCAGGCTCGGTCCGCTCCCTATTATACAACTCAGTCTCTGCGTGGACAATATTTTACCGCTGGGGAAACTGAGAAGCAACAACACACGGGTGTACCAGGAAAGTTTCACAGCACAGCCAGCCGTGACTCCAGTTCTGTAAGTCTGTATCTCTCTTACTAATTTCTTTCTTCATTGATTGCGACATCACTGGTTTCTGTGGGTTCTCTTTGCTTTGTTTCTTGGCTGACAATGATGTTTCTTGATTGATAATGACGTTTCTTGATTTTTTGCATTTGCAGTCGAGCGAAGAAGAAGGAGAAGCCGGCCAAAGGAAAACAGGCGGGAGCAAGAAGAAGGGTGGAAACGACAAGCTCCCCGGTGAGCACCATTCTTGCTAAATAATGCCTTCTAATATCTCTGTCTGTGTGTTATTTTGAGTGGCAATATGTGTGTTAGGATAGAGAGTATAATGTATCAATGTCATGCGCTCTGGGGCATGTGTTAGAATAGAGACTATAAAATATCAATGTCATGCTCTGCATGGCTATATTTAGTGCCTGGCTTGCTCTTCTGTCACTGGCAGTTTGCATCCTATAATAATATAATATGATAGCTTCTTACATTTGGTTTCTTCTCAGGATCAGGTGCTTCGGCTCTGGAAATCATTTACTCCACAAATTATTTATTGATAAATAAAGGTTGTCAACTTAGAATCTCGTTTACTCGTTCCAAAATCAGTAACTACAACACCAAACTGCATAATATATAAGAACAACAAACTCAAAAAGGTTAACTTTCCAAATTCACGTCGGAAAGAAAGGGAAACACACCAAATTTAAAATGTGACAGAATCAAATATACGAGTATTAGCTGAGAAGATAAATTATAATTAAAAAAACATTCTTTTTATATCTTCAGTTTTTTTAAATGTTGATATATCCCATAAAAAAAATCGAATATCTAATCAAAAAATCATATAATAAGTCTCTTACCCACCTACAATCTTTACACAATATGGATAAAATCACCATAGATTTGCAATCTTATCCATACATAATATGGATAAACTGACCCTAGACTTTTAATACACAAGATGGAAAAATCACCCTAGACTTTTAATACACATGAGTGAAGAATAAAAAATAAACTCGACACCTTACCATGGGCCTTACACATTAAATACAATTAAATGAAGAGTAATGTGTGCACTAACCCTTTTTAAGGACTAGTTCATTCTTGTAAGACAGACGATTGACAATTTTCCTTGGGAATAGAGTTTTCAGAAGTCCAAGCAAAAGAGATCCTCGTTATTCCATGTGAGACTCTAATCTTCTTTATTCTGAACAAACGTCTTCAATATCTTGAATGTGGTTGTCTGTTATCTAGTTTGGTTGTGTTACCTAATAACGTATTTTCTAATTGTGTTACCTAATAACGTATTTTCTAACCTGAGCTAGCATGGATTGGATGGACCCCATTACTCTTTTTCTTTCTCGGCATGTCTCCGATTTCAAAATTTGGAAAGCCTTTTGGCATTTAATTCTTGTTAGTGGACGATTAATGGAAACAAAATATGCTTAAGAGTGTTATATAATATCAACATTGTTTAGAAAAAAATTCGTCCGATGGCTCTGCAATCCTTGTCCTCCAACTGCTTGTTACAGGCGGAAAGGGTGTGGAATGTCGGTGAAATGGAAGTTTCTCAGACTACTCAGGGAACCCTAAGCTCTCTGATGGTTCATTTCGGCTTCACTGCTTCTCGCACAGGGATCCTCCCTTTGCCTCCGAATCAGGTGGGAAGGCCATCCTCCAGGACTCCTAGCTCCTCCACACTACTTTGAAACGCTCGATATTCATCTCCAACGGTTTATTCAAACATAGACCTGCCATGTTTGGAGACTGTGGGTATACTATGTAAGGAAGGACGGTTGAAGGAAGCGCTGGAAATCCTTCATCTAATGGACCGACGAGCGATTCAGCCTAGCATCAGGACATATGCCTTGCTTTTTCAAGGATGTACGAATATGAAAGCGCTAGCAGAAGGAAAAGTTATGTAGGCCCACTTGATCCAATGCAGATTGGACACAAAAATTATTCTGGGAAACCTTGTTTTCAACATGTATGCAAAAAGCCAAAGCATGGAGGATGCACGACAAGTGTTTGACGAAATAACCCTGGCAACTACCGCACTCTTCCACATGCAGCAGCAATATTGCCAAGATCTGGAGTTGGCTCTGCAGTCCCGCAATCTCACTGTTTCAACCTCGATTCATCATTCAGGCAGCCGAGATCCTATTCATCTCCAACAAGCGAATTTTTATTCAAATAATTCTTCTGACAGGCAAAACCCTGCTCCTTGGGGTCCAGCCGTCTTTCATAGTGCGCCATCTCTTAAAGATTCTCGAACAAAGGTTGGGCATCCCTTCCTCCCTTCTGCGGCTCCTCTTTGCTGGTAAGCAGCTTGATAACAATCTGCTTCTTTCCTTTTATAATATTGAAAGAAATGCCATAGTGATCCTATCACTTCGACTAAGGGGAGGTGCAGTTGGGAAATCCTCTGCCTCCAAAGGTTTTTCCTACAAAGATGCAGTACATGCACAGCTTGCCAAGAAGTCTGCCCAATCTGCCGAGGCTCCCAAACCTTTCTTGGTGGACAATATGGAGGAAACCCCTGCCATTGAAATCTCTCATCCATCTCTGGATGATCAATACCAGACATTTGCAGAAACAACCCTCATTTGTAGATTTAATGGCCTATGGCCCCACACTGCTGTTCTATACCAGTGGATCCATTCCAATTGGACCAACAACTGCAAAGTCTTCCTCTGCTCGAAAGGCTTCTTTATTGTAGCCTTTCCCTTCAATGAAGATTACCAGAAAGCCTTAACGGGAGACCCCTGGTTCTGGGGATCAGTTGGACTCTTCCTCTCCCCTTGGTTCCCAGACTTTGACCCCTCCACTGCGGTCATCACCAAGCTTCCTATTTGGGTCAGGCTTCCAAATATCCCTGCGCATCTATGGCATTTTGCTGTCTTTCAAGGAATCGGGGACACCGAAGGCCGCTTCCTGGCTACAGATACCTCAAGGGCAGAGAAAGGAATATATACCTTTGGAAGAATTTGTGCAGGAATAGACATTAGTAAAGGGTTGCCAGATCAGATCATCCTCAAAGTAGGGACTTCCATTGGACGCAAAATTTGGACTATGAGAACACAGCCTTCAGGTGTCGCCATTGCCATCAGACGGGGCATCTCCAAAACTCATGTGCATCGTTTTTCGACAAAAAGAAGAATATCACTCGCAAATCCAAATCCGAGAGTTAGAAACCTTGTGATACACCCCCTATGGATGACATAGAGTCCTCTAGCTTTGATGAGGAGGACATTGAAGTGGAAGAGGAGAATTTGGAGCAACCAAAGGACGCGCCCTCAGCCCGCGCCGAGGATCCTTCTGCGCCTCTGTTCTCGCAGAAATGTTCTCATGAGTCCTCGCCTTTTGATTCAGACAAGGAGTCTCCTCCTTTAGCACAGAATAGTCTGCAAGTAGTTTCGGTCCAACCAGATCAAAATGGGTGGGTCAAAGTCAGTAAAAAGAAAGGTAAAAAATGTAGATTGGAAGATTCTGCCCATGCTGGGTAGACTCCCTAGACCAGCTCGTTCCTTCTGTCCTCTCTGATCTTTTGCTTATGTCGTGGTTGCTATTTGGGACCGAGGTTGATATCATATCATTTCCGGCTCCCTTGCTCTTTAGCTTCGCTTCTCTGAAAGCTCTGATTGTACCATATGTCTTTTCTTAATAGAATTAGTCTTATTCAGAAATAAATAAATAAATAAATATCAACATTGTTTGTGGGGCATTGAAAAGTAAGGGCGGAAGCATATTAAAGGATTACGAAGGCAACCTCTAAGTTAAAATTAAGTTGGTTAAAAAAAATAGAAAAGAGTTTACTTTTTTAGTTTCATTTGTTTTTTTAATTATGTTGAGTCTAGGTTGGGGTAATTTGGAATAGTTTAATTTTTTTAAAAGTGGATCCATCTTCAATTTCTTCTTATGAAATTACCTCAACCTCTTCCCATAAGGTTGTCTCTTAGTTTTGTTATTTAATGCATGTAGGTGTAAGTTGAAGGTTAGGTATTAAAAGTTGGTAGTGGAGAATAAAGGTGTCGGACCTACACTTGTGGTGATAGTTGGGAGAGTTTTTGCATAGCATATTAGAATGATGAGGTGATATGTAGAGTAGAGAAATTATGTGTTAACCAAATCAACAAGTAGATGAATAATGCATCATCTCGATTAGAATAGTTATAGTTGATAGATTCAACCAATTAAAGGTGAGAATAGTCAGACTGATGGTTGGCAATTGAGTCAATTTGTGGTCTGAGAGAGAAAGAAGACAATGGAGTTACATGATGGAGAAAGGGGTAGGCAAGGGAGTAGAGAGGATGTAATGATTGTAATATTCATTTTGTAGCATGCTTGATCTAAGAGAGAAAATATATAGGTGTCTTGTTTTTTCCACTCTTCTATGAGGTTGCTTAAATGCCATATCATTGCTTTGACACTGAATGTAATGAAGGAAACCCATGGTTTCCTTATATCATATGTACTATTTGAATGATAATTGTTGTGCTTCTCTATATTTTATAAGTTCCTTTAGGTCTATTATGAATTTTTTCTATACATGTTATGTCTATCATTTGAATGTATAAATAGATCTACCTAGAACAATAATGGATTTCTGGTGATCTTGTTAGCATTAAGCAAGGATGCTTCTCCATCTTACAAATCTCCTCTCCGTCTATAAGTTTCAACATCTTCAGGTGATACCTTCTCCTTATGGGAATTGAATATACTATTACTCTAGACTATGGTGGATACTATGTTGGACAATCTACAAGAATTCAAGTATCCAAGTTTATGTCAAAAAATGGCTTTGTTTCCAAGTCTCGCGATTTAGAAGAGAATATATTTAGGATGAGTTAGTGGTTCTTTAAGAGTATGATTCATGGTTGGTTTGGAAACTAGATTGAGGACTTTGTTTCTCAAGAGGTGAATTTACATCAATGGAAGTTTAATTGATGTAAAGAAACAACTTTACATGAACACTCAAGTAGAGGTGACTACTAAGCGTTATAGTGTGAGTTCTTGATAAGCCTATACAAGTGTTTGAAGCAATTGGAGGAAGCCCCGATGAGATGAGGTAGAAGTAGGTAATATGTTGAAATATTTAGAACCTTATTTCACTCCAATATATGGATCACTAGATTCCTCATATGGTTGATGTTTGGGTAGAGGGGTGCATTGAAGGCTACATTGTAGCTCATTCATTACAAAGCTTTGTAGATCATTTTCAAGAGTTGAAGAATCATTTCATAAGGAAGAAAGTGGAATATATCTGAAGGAAATTGCCTTTGGAGGAATAATATTTTGTTTGTTGAGGAAGGGGTGTTTCTCTTTAGCCCAATTCTTATTGGTAAGTAAACACCTTGTGTTGAGGTGTGTATGGAACTTACAAATTTTAAGGCTTTGAGAGCAAGTTCAGTGTTTGAAACATTTCCGAAGGAGACGCAGGACCTCCTCACTAGAATGGTATCAACACCTGAGGAAGCTGCACAAGAAATTGTGGTAGTAGAAGCCCCAGAGAGCGCCGAAGAGATAGTTGAAGTCCCTAAATCCCCTAGAACATTGAGACCAAAGAAAGATAAGCAGACTATGATCCTGGTGTGTGTCTCACCAAGAAACCCATAGAGGACCAAGCTCACCTTGCAAGAAAAGGGGAAGGCCATTAATCTGGAGGACGATGAGGAAGAATCTGAAGAAATCCTGGTGGATGAGGAGGATGTGGAAATGGAAGTTGAAACCCAGGGTGCGGACCCTATTACCTGGTTACTAGAATATGTTCCTCCGTGCAAGGGTAAAGCCAAGGTGCCGAAGGACATAGATGAGAGCAAGAGTTCCCTACAAACTTCGGTTCTCCCAGATGATATTATTTTTGAGGGGCCACACTTAGGGAGAGTTCTTGTACTGAAGTTTGAATATTGGGGCTTCACGGATCATGAGAAATTCCTACATTTAGCGATTGAGCAACTAATGCGCCGATGGATTGACATGACTATTGGAATGATTGAATTGGCGCCACACACATGGCTCAAGGTGTTACACAAAAATATCGTCACCATGATTATTTGCAGTCAGTCTTTGATGATGTAACTCTGGTTCCGCACTTTCTCTCACTGTCACCTGCGGTCCCGCACCTTCTGTTTACAAAAGTTGCGGACCTGCCCGCTCTGTCCCTAACGGTGTAGGTGCGGACCCCTGTGAAAGTCAAAAGGCACAAGTTTTATCTTAAAAAACTCACTTTGGGTTAATTCTAGAGGTTTCTAGAAGGAATTTTGACGTGGATTATTCGCTCTGAGGTGGTTCATGCATCCCAAAAGAGAAGGAGCTAATCCCTTGATGAGAGGAGCTATCCCTTTGAAGGAGGACCTAGTAACCTCCCTCTATTGCACTATACATACATGCATTGGGTTGGTTGCTAAGGAGGTTAGAAGCTGAACATTTTTTAGGGTAAATGCTGGTGAAATCAAGACTTCCTAGTTGAGCTTAAGAGGAGAGATCACATACCTTTTTGACTTCATTGGGGAGTGAGTGAAACTTGTCAAAATAGAGGAGACTTCTTGCTGGACCCTGGGAGGAGCTTGTACAGCGTCAAGGCAAAGGTTGTAAAGTTCTTCTTCTTTTGAATTAATGCAATCAAACTCATTTTTCTCAACAAGTATCTCATGTTATTTGTTTCATGGACTCCTTGACTTTCATGTTAAATATGTTTTATGCAATTGGCTTTTTAGGTGCTATTTAATTTGTTTGCCTTGTTTGTGTTTGCAGATTCGCGACAAAGGAGCTCATTTGGATTGAAGGAGCGAGGGCATCCACAAGCTTGCGTTGGACCTAAGGTAGGCCCTAAAAACACTTGTTTGTTATTGTTTATCAAAGCATATTTAGAGAAAGATAGTGTCTGGTTGGTTTGCTTGTCATTAGGTCTTCCTTAGATTCTAGGAAGGTCTATCTTGTCTGCAAGATCGACTTATTCCATGTGGCAAAATGGCGACTCTGCTGGGGAGCTTGATTGTTTTCCTTGTTTTTACTTTGACCTGAGAAACTGTGTTTTTGTTTCTGTTTTTGGCTTGTTGTGTGTAAAATTGGGTAGATTTTGTAGATCCAGGGTTATTTTCTGTTTTTTCATAGCTTTGGGAGAGGATCGCACCCTAGCCATTTGACACAGTGCATACCTACCCGCAGCTTGGCTTTTAGCACAGAGCGGGACCACACTTGTGTCAACTGTGGGCCTGCGGACCTTGTCAAAATTTTGAAAAACCCTAAGATTTCCTCTGTTAGTCAGCTTAGTTTTTTTTTAGAAATTGTTATCCACTGCCCAGACCTGCATATAACTTGTCAGAAGCTTTCCTTAGATTGATTTCGTTAGTGTTAGGGTTTTAAGTGAAATTCCTAGGAGTTTTGCTTGTTGGGTTTGTTTTTCATTTTGGTTGTGTAGTGGCTCTGAGCTTAGAAGCTGTAGGGACTTCAGATCACCTTAGTTTCTACCAACCTTCTTATGAGTCTGACCATTTATGAAATCTCCCCTTGTTGAGGAATCCGCTTTGAGTTTTCTCTTTACAAAACTTCGAAAAGCTTGTGTTTGAGAGTTTGGATTTTCATTTTCAAAAAGAAAACAAAATTGGTTGTTCTTGACTTATTTGTGATTCTGCATAAATTGGTCCTTATCTTACATCTAGCTAAGTAAAACATCCTTAAAAAAGACTTTTAGTAGGCTTTGACTTCAAATAGGTTTTTATAATTTGTAGATCTCAAAGTTAGTCATTTTCATAGTTTTGAGTGTTTTATTAAAAAATATAAAAATCTCTTTTGGAAAAAGTTTGTTTTTTAGTGATTGAGTGCTTTGAAACGAAAAGGGAAATTTTTGTGAAATAACTAGTTGTCTCGTTTTGAGTGCATTGGAAAAGGACAAAAACTCTTCTTTTAATTTGTTGAATTGAGAAAGATTTGTGTTTACAAAGTATTTGCATTCTCAAACTCTTTCTTAGTTAGAAGTTCATTGAAGAGAAAAAGATTGCTTAGATCATCTTAGGTGCATTTTTAGTGATTTTGAGTCGAGTTTTCATACCACGAGTTTCATCTTCGCACCTTTGGACTTAAACAAAAACCACTAAAATTAACGCTTAAAGTAAAATTCACCTAGTAACATTTTTATTTCTAGGGCTCTGATACACCAACTTAGCTTAGGCTAGTGTCTTGGAGTAGGAGAGTAATTAAATCTCCAAGACAGTAAAAACAAACAAGTAGTTGTATCTTGTGGTAGGGAAGAAATCCAATTGTTAAATTTATGCTCTGGGAAAGCTCCTCTTAAAGGAGAAGCACGAGATCGTGTCCGAACTAGTGTGGGAATCAATCCTTCGTCATTGGGAACGACACCAGATATTCAGGTATTAAAAACGGTAAACCTCGGATTAACCATTTTCGAGGAGCCTGGGGTCACTTGTTGGTAAACCTTGGATTATGTCAAGGAGCCTTCAAGGGGATTGAGCTTGCTACTCTGCCCTTGCGTGCGTATCGGATAGTAGACTGTTCCCCCAGGTATATTTGTCTCAGTTGGTAACCTTAGTGGCCATATTCTTTAGGACTCTTCCTGAGGTGACAGTGGTGGGAAGATCCCACTGTACCTAGAACAGACGTCGGCTAGACTCACTTGGATTTTCTGGGGGGTTCACTTCACTCGAGATGGTTAAGTGGAGGAACTTGTGCCAGTCTATTCATTAAGCAGGTTGCCGGGGTAACTGTTCCAACCGCCATTTCTGTATTGAACTCTGCGACGTTGGATTTCATCACCAACTATTGTTTTCAGTGCGGAAAGTTACTGTTTGTGTGTGTTTGATCTCCTAGATTCTTTAGGCATGTGATTCAAATTTGTTTGGTTCTTTAGAGAATTTAGGTGATTTTCATTGAGATTTTACTTTGTTTGCATGTGAAGTAGTTAAAAGTTTTCAACTGTGGCTAAATTACCAAGACAGTCTCGTAGACTTCGGGGCCAGTCTCCTGAGTTTGTAAACGTGGTTGAGTTACTGAGGAAGTCCCGTAGACTTTGGGACCAACCTCCTGAGGAAGTACCGAGCCAGCTTGAAGGCTTGAAAGTCCTCGTAACTCCTAGAGACAGTAGAGTTGGGTCACCTGAGGAAGGAGAATCTTCTTTGATAGTACATCCTGATTTTCAACCGTTAGTAGCAGATTATAATCCACAGTCAGTGTCTGTTTCCGAAATTGTTGGTAGCTTTTCATCTACTAGTGATATAGGTGAGGAACCTAAAATATCCGAACCTGAAAGTGAATTTTTTGCTACTCCGACATCGGGGTTTGTTTCTCCAACTTCTAGTGGTCCTGGTTCACCTAGGGTAGAAAGAGTAATCACCCAAGATCTTCCTTCTGGACTTATTGCTATTGAAGAACTTGCTCCGGAAGAAGAAGTAGGCATCCCTATCCCTGAAAATAAACCTGTTATTGAACTAAGGGAGCGTGAATCAATTTTTTACAGTCCACCTAGGAGCAGTTCTTGGTATCTTTCTTTGACTAATTTTTTAGAAAACTCAGGGTTAAGTTTTTCACCACCTCGTGCTCCTTATCACCCAACACCTAGAGGTTTTTATACTCCCGTAAATATGTCAGGATAGTAATACATGTTTACTCAATCGCCGAATCCTTTTTTTACGGCGGTCCTTCTGTTCCCTCTGGGTATCAATCATTTTCTGGTACTTTTTCGGAGCATCTCCTCAACCCATTGAGCAAGGGTTATTAACTGGAAACAATGGTACTAAGCCGTTGAGTGTAGAAGACATTCTTATGATGTCAGGTTCTATTCCCAATCCTCAACCTCAAAGTGGCTAGTTACCGCCTGGGGGGCAACCTCAATTAACGCCTGGGGGGAACCTTAAGGTACACAGTTTGCATCTGGGGGGCAACCTCAAGGACAGTACATACCTATGGGACAGTACGTTCCTCAAGGTCAACCCCAGACTCAATATGTACCCCAAGGTCAGCCCCAGTATCAATTTATACCTCAAGGTCAACCCCAGTATCAGTATGTGCCTCAAGGGTATCAACCCCAAGGTCAATACTCGAACCAAGGTTTCCAACCACCCTCCGGTCAAACGTATGTTCAAGGAACGGGAAATGTACCTTTCAATTATCAATCCTACCCTCAATCCGGTTATGGCCCTCAGTATTCTCAACCAGTTATGGGTCAGTACCCCCAAATGAATATAGTGTGGCATCCATCGCAAGCTCAACAGGTATTGCAGCCAAGTGTACAGTTGTGATCTCAAATTGGACAACCCTTAGTTTCTGGTTCACCCCAGCAACCAGTCCAGTCTAACATTCAAACTTCGGTACCTTTGGTAGTTTCTCAGCCTGGGCCTAGTACACCTCGTACTCTGCCTCAAACGACTGCTACAACTTCCGCAATATCTGTTCAATCTACCCCACCTACTTCTGGAGTATTGACAGCTCCAGTTTCTATTGTTCCTCTATCTACTCCTCAGACATCTTTACCACTGTCTGGATCTACAATTCAAACTTCGATTCAGATGCCTATAGGACAACCTAGTTCAAGTACGGTTGTCACAAGTCAACCACAATTTACTTATCAACTGTACCAGGGACAGTACCAATTCGGTCCTGTTGTGCAGTAGCCAGTCTATCAGTATCAACCGTACCTTGGGTACACTTATCAACAACCTCAACAACCCCAGTACGGTCCAATTAATCCTGGTTTTCCAGGAGGATACAATATCCCGAACGCGATTCCTATTCCTAATTATCCTGGATATCCTCCTCCTGGGGCCGGTCTCATGACCTAGAGTTTTAGGGATCCTAATCGGCAGTTACTGTTTATCGCAACTTTGGACTTACCTGACTTGTCGCGCCTAACGAACGATCCCATTAATTATCTTCCGTTTTGGCCGCCAATGCCGAATAAGTTGCCCAGTGACATTCCCAAGTTCGAAGGTAAATTAGGAGAGGACCCGTCGAACCATGTGATGACTTACCACCTCTGGTGTGCATCTAACTCCATTACAGATGATTCAATCCGTCTTAGACTTTTCCAGCGCACTCTAATTAGTCTCGAGGCCAAGTGGTACATTGAGTTATCGCGACACACTTTTTATAATTTTAGTCAGTTAGCTACCTCGTTTTTAACTCATTTTCAGTTGCCAATCCGATATGACAATGGCATGGAATTGTTAACTTCGTTAAAGCAATCAACATCCACTTACATTTCAGATCATATTCATGAGTGGAGACGTCGACGGCGTTTAGTGAAGGTATTTATTCCGGATCAGATCTTGGCCGAGTGGTTTGTAAAATCTTTGTTGCCAAAGATCACTGAAGATGTTGCTAAAGCCGAAGTTGTTACTGAGGAGCAAGTAATTGCTCAAGCACAGTACCTTGACTTGGTCTATACTTAGTCAGGTACGTTACACGAAAAAATCCCCGATCTTCCCAAGCAAAATCAAATCACTGCAGCTCCTTCAGGATCTCATGCCGCAGATGGTATGATTGGCATGGTTAACACTAAAAGTAAGAAGAAGTCTTCCAAGAATTCTTACCCTATCATAACCTTGCCTAATTCCCCAACGGGAGATTCTTCTGTAGAGATCTCCGCCAATATTCACGTTGTAGAGTCATCTACAGCCAAATCAAAATCCAGTGGGAAGAAGAAAGGAAAGAAGAAGAATAAAACGGACAAAAGTTCAAAGGAGAAACCCGAAAAGGCGGAATCCAATGATGAAAATCGCAAACCTCATTATCCTTGTCTCATTTGTGATGATGAATATTTTACAAGAGACTGCCCTCATCGTGCAGAGGTTGCGAAGATTGTCAAGGGTTCCCAAACTCCTGTTGTTTTGAAGGATCCTTTTCCGGCTCAAGACAGTAAGATGATAGGTTCATCCTCGAATGCCAATGAAGAACCCATACTAATGATGTCCCATGTTAGGATTGCGACTCGATCGCAAGATTATGGTAGTAAAAGTCATGTTGATGGTAAAGAAGCAGAATCTTCTCATTCTAATCCATCAACCTCAGCTCCCAGTTCCGATCCACTACAGATCGAGAAACCTAATCCAGACTTGGTAATCAAACCGCCCGCCAAGGGTATACTTCGAAAGTCAGCTTTCAATCCACATGCGAGAGCGGCTCAAAATTATAACATTGTTGAGGATTTAGCTATTTCACCCTTAGCAATGTCAGCTTTGGAAGTGCTGCAATCATGTCCAACACAACGTAAATTACTTTTGTCGGCTATAGGAGCTGTTGATGTTCAGGACCCGAACCTAATAATTTTTGATCTAGAAAATAGTACACCAAGTTTTCCTCATCAAATGGCTTTCCATATACCAGTGATAGTAAAAAACAGGCCTATTCATCGGACTGTAATTGATGAGGGAGCCTCAACGTGTATTATGTCGATATAGTGTTGGAGATCGCTTGCTTCTCCTTCGATAAATCAATCCCCGACGATTCTAAAGGCCTTTGATGTCCGTGGGTTTCATCCTTTTGGCATTCTATAGGATTTTCCTATAGGGGTTGAAGGAAAAACCGTTAGTCTAGATGTGGAGGTGGTTGATGCCCCTCTAGATTACAACCTTCTCTTGGGTCCAAGTTGGTCTTACGCTATGACATCGGTCGTTTCATCAGTCTTTCGAGTAATAAAGTTTCCACATAATGGAAAGATCGTAACAATAGACCAGCTGGCTTACTTTTCATCCGACCCAGCCTCTTCGGAGAGTATTCAGCATGTCGGTAAAATGACTATCCCATATAAGGATGTTGGAGTAGGACTAGTTAAAGATGTCGGTTTACTGGGAACGTTTCCTTTTCCTTCAATCAACGCATCGTCTTCATTTGCAACTATTCATATGATTACATCAGACACCATTGTTTATGATGATTCTTGGATTGTTCCTTCTGAATCTGAGATAGACTCATTTGGTAATGCCATGCCTTTGAGTCCATATGAAATTGCCTATGAAGCCGTGCAGTCGTTTGCCGACCCATCTTCAACCAAAAATGACTTAATGAATGTGGTCAGTGAGGAATCACTTTTCACATCAACCTCAGATTTAACCACATTTTCTGAAGTTGTTCACTCTGATGAGAAAATTCGTGAAATCCTATGTGTAGATGATTTACCATGGGAAGATCTCCATCGCAGATCTTCGTTTTTACCTGAGGATGATCGTTTTGAAAATGATTTCTCATCAATTTTTACAACTGAATATGTCAAGGAACCTCAGAATCCAATGAAACATCCCGATTCAGAGTTAAATTTGGGAAGCATATCTCCAACTATTTGATGAGCTCCAAAAATGGATAATTATTTGGGCTCATTCAACCTCCTAATTCGACTTAATCCACCATTCTCATTAGTTTATTGCATGTTTTTGATTATATTTATGCTAATAGAGTGAATTGGGTTAGTCATTATGCCAACAAGTCTAATGGGTGCTTTGTGTAGCCTTTTTGGTCAATTTGGAGACAAAATTGAAGGTTTTAATGAGCACTTGGCAGCCAAATTCGAGGGAGAACAAGGGAGAGGATTTTTAGGAAGGTGTCCCCTTCATTTATGGGCCCTTACCTCGAATTCTCCACCATCAGCTTGGAGTTCAAGGGCCACTAAATCAATTAACACAATGGCAGCCAAGCAAGTCAAGTAGGACTGTTGTTAACTGCAAGTTTTGGGCAGCCAAGTCCCTAAAGTTTAGGAGGACTGTTGGGGTCCTCAATTTGTATAAATAAGAAGGCTTAGGGCCTCATTTTGGTTAGCTAGTGGTTATTCATTTTATAGCCAGTAGTTAGTCACTTTATAGTCATTTTGTAGCCATTTTGTAGTTCGATTTTTAGGCAGTAGACTAGCTTTGCTTTCAGCACATTTTCAAGTTCTCGTTGTGGACAGTTTTTGGAATGTAACATTTCTTGAGCAATAAAGATGAATCCAGCTTTGCACCAGCTCTAAATCTCTCTTAGGAGGCTGCAACTCTTGGGGTTGGGCCCATCTTAAGCACCCAGTACCTCCTTTGTTGATCTTTATGTGTTTTTGCTGCATTCTTAGAATAAAATCTGCTATTTAGATTTGAATCTTGCTTTGTTATTTAGATTGTTTTTGATGGTTAAAGTAAATTTTCATGTTTAGAATAGATTGGTAGGATAATAACAGGAAAAAGGCTCCAAAAAAGGGTCACCAAACACTTTTGGTTTCACCTCTTCCTTATTGGATCAGGGGCTGGAGTTGGAATAACCGTGCTGTCCCAAACAAAAACACTAGTTTTCTTTACCATGCAATCCTTAGTGTGTTGTTTTCATTTGCAGAGGTTGGTTACATGTTCAGATCTTTGAATGCTTCATTTCATAGTTAATATACATGGTTTCCTTGCAAATAAAGTTGTTGTCCATTCTCGTTACTGTTAGCCAGATCATATTAAGGTAGCATAGCTAGATCTTTGTTTTCTTGCATGTCTTTGTTGGTTCAGTTGGAAACACGAATTGCAAAGCACCTATACCACTTCTCTATCTGCCCAAACTCCCTCAAACCCATCTTCTCCATCTCCTAACTTGGTTTCTTGCCTCACGTTGCCACATTGCCCTCATAACCCTACCTTTTGTGCAGCATTATTCCAACCTTCTTGGAACAAGTCCAGCCATCTACACCTTCTCCTCAACTCCATCCTCCAAGTCTTGAACTCCCCTACACCCCTATTTCACCTCCATAATTACAGAACATCCTGTAGAAATCCCAGAACATCCTATAGAACCCCTGCAGACTTCCTGTAGAAGCTCATAAACGCGGTTTCTTGGCAGCCAAACTTTGTGAAACTCTCTGGAAGGGTGTTAAGGACCCCTTAGACCCTCTCTATACCATCCCAAACTTTTCCAAGCATTTCTCCTCCTTGATCCACCCCTGCACAGTGAAAAGCCAGTTAAAAGCACATGCATTATAATTCTAATAACTTATTCAAAAATACAAAAGATGTTTTCTTCAGCTAGAGGCAGTGTAGGCACATGTATTTTACCTTCATAGAAGTAATGGCATCTCTTTTCGTAGTTTTCATTCTCTCCTTTGCGTCAGTAGGACTAGCTGGTAGAATTAGGGTTTGTTAGGGTTTGCGTTTCTTTTTGGCTTTTAGTTTCTTTCCGCAAGTAGATTAGCTTCCTTTGAGTTAGCTTTCATCCATCAGTTAAAAAGATTCTTCTAAGAGCTCATAGAAGCTGGCTTGAGCCCCTAGCGAACTTGTGCCAGCTGACCAAGTGACAGCTGCGGCAAGAGCTAGTACTTGTGCATACAACATCGTCGCTTCCAAGTTTGTTACGAACTACTGGGTTGATAAAACTAAAGAAGGGAGTTCCAGGAGTTGTAGCATTACTGCTGCAATACTGGAGCCCACCACTATTCCTATTGACATTTCGGTTAAACCCAGAATTGTTGAGAACATTCATATATGTGCCTCATGTACAGATGACGAGATTCAAATATATAAGGCCCTATTTCAAGAATTTCGTGACGTGTTTGCCTGGTCCTATGAGGAAATGCCAGGAATTGATCCCGCGATTATTGTTCATGAGATCAAGACTTACCCAAACGCTAAACCCATCCAGCAACGTTTGTGTCAGATTCACCCACGAAAAGCTGCTGTAATTAAAGCAGAAGTTGAAAACTTATTGAAAGCAGGTTTCATTTATCCGATCCCGTTAACGGATTGGGTATCGAATATTGTTCCGGTTAACAAAAAGCAGGGAACAATAAGAATATGCATCAACTATATTGACATTAATCGAACCTGTCCAAAGGACAATTACCCAACTCCCTATATCGATCAAATCATTGATGATTGTGCCAGCAGTGAAATATTCTCCTTCATGGATGGTTTTTCCGGATACAATCAAATCAATATTCTACCTGCCGATCAACCAAAAATGGCTTTCATTTTTCCATGGGGGACATTTGCTTACTGCAAGTTACCTTTTGGGCTTAAGAATGCCAGAGAAAATTTTCAAAGGGCGATGTCTTATGCGTTCCATGACATCAAGCACATTGTGCAACCTTATCTTGATGACTTGCCTACTCATTCATTACATCGAGCTGATCACCTCGTCCATTTACAAGCAATCTTTATGAGGTGTAGGGATAGGTTGAACCCACACAAATGTGTCTTCTGTATAGAAACGGGTCGATTGTTGGGGTTTGTAGTTTCGAAAGCCGGCATTCGCATTGATCCCTCGAAGGTCAAAGCTATCATAAAATTGCCTCCTCCTTCGAGTCTTTGCCAACTCCAAAGTTTGCAGGGGAAAGCAAACTTTTTACGACGATTCATTCCTAACTACGTCGAGGTTACAAAGGGTTTTACCCGGTTGTTGAAGCAAAATAATCCATTTTATTGGGATGAGATAGCTCAGAAATCTTTTGATGCACTCAAACATGCATTGACCCATGCACCGTTGTTGCATCCTCCCAACTACAACCAAGATTCCTTCTCATATCTTGCAGCCTCTCATTCCACCATTGGAATGGTCTTAGTTCAGGAATATGAATTCGGAACTGAACATGTGATATATTACCTTAGTCAAACTTTAAATCCAACTGAGCTAAAGTACTCACATGTGGAGAAATTGGCATTAACAGCTGTTCAAGTTGTCCAACGTTTTCGTCACTACATTTTACTACGTAAAACTACAGTAATTTCGGATTGCAACCCTATGATCTACATTTTGACCAAGCAATTGCTAGGGGTCCAGTACTCTAAATGGATCGTTATCCTGCAGGAGTTCGACTTGGAATTTGATAAATCTAAGTCTAAGAAATCTTTAGTTTTTGCGGAGTTAATGTGTGACTTCCCGCGTGCTGACATGGAAATTGTGGCAGAGGAGCCCATTGCGGACGAATCCTTGTTTCTAATCAGCACTTTAGATCCGTGGTATGGGGATATCCTCATTTATCTCCAGACCCAATCCTTTTGGCCTGAAATTTCAAGGTCAGAACGTTGAAAAATTCGATTCCAGTCCCAAAAATTTAGGATTATTGGAGATACTCTTTATCGCCATGGGGCAGACTCTGTCTTTCGACGTTGCTTAACTCACGAGGAAGCTGAAAGGGTTCTAAATGACTGTCACTCTGGAGCGTGTGGCGGTCATATGTCTGGGTTTGCCACAGCCCAAAAGATATTGCGCGCTGGCTACTTCTGGTCGTCTTTATTTAAAGATTGTATTACGGTGGTCCGAAAATGCCACAACTGCCAAATTTTTGATCATAAGATGTGCGCTCCACCTGCTCCTCTCCACCCTATAATTGCTGTTGGTCCTTTTGCCAAATGGGGTATCAATTTTATTACATGTAACCCTCACTCGGCTGGGGGGCATGCGTATATCATCCTTGCGGTAGATTATTTTACTAAGTGGGCCGAGGCGATGCCTACATTTGAGGCAGACGGCAAGACAGCTGCAATTTTCGTATTCAATCATATAATTGCTAGGTTTGGTGTCCCGCAAGCAATCATCACTGATCATGGACGTCATTTTCGAAATGTTATGATGACCGAACTTACAGGCCAGCTTGGTTTACGTCACGATAGTTCAACCCCTTATTATCCACAAGCGAATGATCTGGTTGAATCCATCAACAAATTTTTAGTTATCATGATCTGACGAATCATTGGGATTCATCGGTCGAATTGGCACAACATGCTATTTTCAGCGCTTTGGGCGTACCGAAATTTAGTAAAAACATCAACAGGGTTCACTCCTTTCCAACTAGTTTATGGTTTGGAAGCTGTGTTACCCATTGAACGCGAAATCTTGTCACTGCAAATGGCCATCAAGTTACTTCCAGCCACTTCCGAAGAGGAAAAGAATTTATTATACTTGGCTCAATTGGATGAGAATCGACGTGATGCTGCATTAGCGATCGAGACTCACGCAAAACGAATGAAAGCTCAGTATGATCGAAATGTGACCCCTCGAAATTTTTCGGAAGGAGATCTAGTCTTAGTTTATGATCAAGCTAATGATAAATTAGGCACTGGAAAATTCGTTCCTATGTGGCATGGTCCCTATGTTGTCAAGCGAAAGCTAGCCAAAGGGGCCTATGAATTGGTAGACTTTGACAGGGACTCTTTGGGTAAACCCAGAAATGGTCTTTACTTGAAGAGGTATTATGCTTAAAAGAATGGGTATGGAGATTTTTAGTTAGGACAGTTTTTCTTTCTAGCTAGTGTGTTTTAGTTTAAATAGTGTGCTTAGCTTAGAGAGTGTTTTTCGTCATTATTCCTGCTTATCTTGGTTTTACTCTTGATATTGCAGATGTCGATGCCTCTCCAAACATACATTGGTTTCGCTGATGGTGCTTGTCGTAATACACGAAACATCTCTTCCGCAGCTTGGGTTATCTATTCGCCCTCTGACGAGTTAGTATCTATGCATGGGGTAAGCCTCGGTCAAACAACAAACGACATTTCCGAGTATAGTGCAGTGATTGAGTTATTATCTAAATCTATTTCATTTGGGATTCGGAGTTTGATAGTGAGGTTAGATTCTGAACTCGTTGTATTACAGCTTAATAGAGTGTATGCCATTAGAAATCCAGTGTTATTGAGATTATTTTTGAGAGTGCGTCTCTTGGAATGTGAATTTGATTATATTGAATATCAACATATTCCAAGATCTTTAAATACATTAGCAGATGCAATTGCTAATCGAATGTTAAATAGACATTTGCAATAATCATACATGTAAATTTAAAACCATTCCATAACATGATTTACAAGATAAGCCAGTAATAGTGATATATATATAGGAGTGTGTCAAAAAATACATCGTCCTCAATCATAGGTTGAAAAACACCTTATGATCGGCAAAAATGATAAGTACAAAAAACAAAAATGTCACATGTGCCCACAATAGGCAATCATCCTATCACTGGTGATGATCTCTATAAGAAACCGCTGCACAGGCCACCTTGCAAAGGAACCTCCTAAAAGGTCCCGGGACCCCAATCACATAGCGCTGAAGTCGACGAGGAATGTCATCTATAGTGGTCATAGGAATATCTCCTGTCAAGCGCTCGAGATGACCCTCCAAATCGGCCAAAACCTCTGCTGATTCGTCCTGTGGGGCTGGCGTGGGTGCAACTGATTGCTTCCTCTCGTAAGGCCGGAGAGTGGCTGATCATTATGGACCCACATCTGCATTTGAAATTTTTTACTATCAGTTTTGATACGATGGAAAAAAAAACAAAAAAAATTAAAAATAGACAAAATGTTGAAAAGGATTTTACCTAACTCATCCCACTGCTCTCCTGGTGGAAGAACCATGTCTGGATCACCACGAAAATCTATCCCAGCATAAGGGAAGTACTGAATAGAAAAGACCTGGTTTTCCAGCCATTGGAAATACTCAGGTTTGAATCGAGCAACCTCTGTCCTCTCGTCCGGGTGACGGGCCATAACTGTGACCCATCGCATCAGTTTGGGCTCTCAAGGAAGCCCAACTCCAATAGTAAGGTGCTGCGGGATCAGCATTCTCCAGGCCAAAACTCACAACCAAAGCTCCATAACCAAAGGTCTTTAGTCGTCCGTTCTTGGCCCTAGTCAGTTGGCCTTTCACATTGGCCAACACAGCATCGCACCAGTTGAAGATGGTGCCTCGAAAGCAATCAACTGCCATACGCATCTGGGATCTGGTGGCAATATGTAATGCGGAAGCTCTGCAAAGTCTGGTGACAGTGAACGCAATCACCATGAGCTCAGAACGGGATATGGTCTTTATGTCTATCCCTTTGTCTCTAGCCTGGCTGTTGCAGTACTCTAGCCTGAGGCTATCGAAAGACTGGCCACCTTCCCAAGCCCCAAACAGAGTCAAGTCTTCACTTCTCTTAGGCAAACCAGTCAAGAAATATATGTCCGCCAGCTCGATTTCGAGCTGGTGGCCGCCAATGAAAAAGCACTGGTCCTGTACGCTCCATTTGTCAACCATCCATTGTAAGAAATCCACCTGAGCCCTCATGCCAGGAATGGCCCAGAATTTGTACAAGCTGCATGCCCTCAAAGCATCAAGTGAAGGCTGATGATTTCATGCGGCAGCATCCACGTCCTCATGCTCTCGTTCACGCCAATCTAGCATGATGTACTCTCTACATCAAGTATAATGATAAATTAAATTGCTAGAAATTATTTTGATTGGTCCATTTTTGAAAATTTTTGGGTTAAAAACCCTTGCGACGGGGACCACACCCTCCAGGTTAGACACAGTGCGTGGGACCGCACTTTGTCTACATGGAAGGTGCGGACACCAAGCTTTTTCCCAATGGAGAAAAAGTCGTGGTCCGCAGGCCAGCAGTGGTAAACCTGTCGGCCCTGCGCGCGGGTTCTATGCCTAAAAACCCTACCAAAAATGAAATAAATGACTAAAACAAAAAATCAAACGGTTAAAAATGAAGAGTGGGATGATGTGGATTACCTAGAGAAGACGACATTCGATTCCGATGGTTGGATTTTCTGCAATCTTCACGGGAAGTTTTCTGAGAAAAAGCACTATTTTCTCACCCAAACTCAAATGGTAAAATTGAATTGAAAAAGGCCCTTTTTATAAGTTTTTTGAGTAAATAAATTGCAAATTTGTTTATGTTTCACTTTGAAAAGGTATTTTTGCGACATTTTTATCTATTTCAAAAGGTATGAGTAATGTTTGTGTTTTTGTGCAGGATAAAAGATTATTCAGGCAAAATCTATCATTTTCAACGAAAAAACATTTAGATTCATCTTTAAGCTCTTTTCTGACTCCTGAAACATGAAAAGATTGTCGAGTGTTTCTTTTAAACTCGTTAAAACAAAATTAAAAGACGGTCCACTTACAGCTCTTTTCCGACCATAAAAATATGAAAAGATTGCCGGATTTTTGTCGTTTCAAATTCGATATCGGTTATAAAACGACGTGTCGTTGATCGCTTTTTTACCTTTTCGGATCAAGGGCACTAATGACGAAAAGTACTCCTTGGTCGTAAAAGATCAAGCGGTTCTCTCAAGTATTATTTTATACTTTTACGGGCTTGGGAGACACAAATTTACGAAAAAGGTCAACCCTGGAGTCTTCTTAAGTTTCTTCAGACTCTCTAAAATTGAAAAACGCCGAGTTTCTCCTATACTGGACTCGTTAAAATTTCACAGTAAAGGACCTGTTCAATTACAAACAGGAACGAACCACTCCTTCTTAGGGTTCGAATTTAAAATAAGTTAGACTCATCCGAAGAATGAGCTTATAATCAAGAAAATTTTATCCTCCTCAAGCTTGTCAAAAATAAAGAGGTACTTGCCAGAAATGGTGGGGGCAAAGAGAGAAAAATGAATCTGTTTGTCATACTTTGTAACCACTCTTGAACACGACACTTTTATTCACCTGGGTTGGGAAATCCTTTACCTAACAGTTGATCAAACCACATTGAAAGTCTTCAGCTGGTTTCTGGGTATTAACTTTGGGTCAATTGTCACCAAGCCATCTGTCGTGTTGTTATGTGTTCAAGAGGTCACTGCCATTAAGCCATTCATCTACAAAATATATGTCATCCATCTTGACCATCCCTGAGTCAGTCCCTGCAACTAAAATTCTTCAACTTGATCTATGATTTCGTGTTGTGGGCTTGCCTACGACGGATCGCTTTCTATCGACATCAACTCATTATCTAGAAAGATGATCTAGGAATCGTCAGTACCTTGAGATCTGCATGCCTCAATGGTAGGTTTCTCGCCTTTGACGACAGTTTGCATCATTGACTTTCGATCAAAGGATTCCGTGACATGTTCGACATCAACACATTCATTCACATGGATAGAATCGTACTGTTTCAGGAAGTAGAAATGAAGACCCTGAATCTAGTTTCCACAATCCAGGCTGCGAGGAATTTTGTATTCATTATATAATGGACTATTCATAAACAGATGGCTACGTCCATACTGTGTCCACATGAGTCTTTACTTGTGATGTTTACAAGATCATTCCTATATCAGAGCAGTAGTTAGTTTTTCTAGTCAGTTTTGATCTGAGTATGGGAATGCCTACCTCAGCGATGATATGATCTCATATATATATCTTGCATTGAATGTTTTTACAGGTTCCAATCGGGCTCTCCACAAGATGATCCTCGAAATGATAAAGTACTTCACTCTTCCTAAATGATAAGAAATCCTCATCTACTACAGACTTCGCACTTTAGGGGGCAATCTGTTACACAAAAATATCGTCACCATGATTATTTGCAGTCAGTATGGGTCTATCATCACTTGTACTGACCTCCTAAGAAAGTCTCAGACCTCAGCTCTTCAATTCAAGCTTTGAAAATGAGACAAAGACATTAAAAATCAATGTAACTCTAGTTCCGCACTTTCTCTCACTGTCACCTACGGTCCCGCACCTTCTGCTTACAAAAGCTGCGGACTTGCCCGCTCTGTCCCTAACAGTGTAGGTGCGGACCCCTGTGAAAGTCAAAAGGTGCAAGTTTTATCTTAAAAAACTCACTTTGGGTTAATTCTAGAGGTTTCTAGAAGGAATTTTGATGTGGATTGTTCGCTCTAAGGTGGTTCATGCATCCCAAAAGAGAAGGAGCTAATCCCTTGATGAGAGGAGCTATCCCTTTGAAGGAGGGCTTTATCCCTTTGAAGGAGGACCTAGTAACCTCCCTCTATTGCACTATAAATACAGGCATTGGGCTAGTTGCTAAGGAGGTTAGAAGATGAACATTTTTGAGGGTAAATGTTGGTGAAATCAAGACTTCCTAGTTGAGCTTAAGAGGAGAGATCACATACCTTTTTGGCTTCATTGGGGAGTGAGTGAAACTTGTCAAAGTAGAGGAGACTTCTTGCTGGACCCTGGGAGGAGCTTGTACAGCGTCAAGGAAAAGGTTGTAAAGTTCTTCTCCTTTTGAATTAATACAATCAAACTCATTTTTCTCAACAAGTATCTCATGTTATTTGTTTCATGGACTCCTTGATTTTCATGTTAAATATGTTTTATGCAATTGGCTTTTCAGGTGCTATTTAATTTGTTTGCCTTGTTTGTGTTTGCAGATTCACGACAAAGGAGCTCATTTGGATCGAAGGAGCGATGGCATCCACAAGCTTGCGTTGGACCTAAGGTAGGACCTAAAAACACTTGTTTGCTATTGTTTATCAAAGCATATTTAGAGAAAGATAGTGTCTGGTTGGTTTGCTTGTCATTAGGTCTTCTTTAGATTCTAGGAAGGTCTATCTTGTCCGCAAGATCGACTTATTCCGTGTGACACAAGGGTGTAGAGAAAGCCGAGTTACTAAACCTACTCTGGGTGCCGCATTACCACTGTGCCCCAGTGACCGTCTTCGTCATCAGGCAGCTACTCTGCTTGGTGCATGATGGATGTTTGTGGTTGGAGGAGCCCATTCCCATCACATATCACTTGATTCATTGGATCACATGGCTGCCTTACTCAGGTGAGGATCCGACCAATATATCAGAGGGAAAAGGTGGCGGGTTGGCCCTCGTAGAAGCGATGAAGAAGAAGTTCAATTTGGAGAAGAAGAAGTGGGGATATGCTATCTCCAACATTAACAACCCTATAGTCAAGGTCGCAACACAAATTTTAGTAGGGTAGGTGATGCGGAAGTGCCACGTGAATGAGGTTCCCACGCCTGTGATTGCACTAGTGGCTCAATGCGCTGAAGGAGTCCAGTTCAACTAGGCGAATTATCTATGCGGTGAGTTCCTTGTGAACTTTCACGAGGCACGGGAGTAGGGCAAGACGTTCCACTATGCATGGCTTTTTCTCTCGATTGTACTAGTGGCATGGGAGATGCCCGAAGACAACCAATTTCCTTTGGTCTCGCCAGACCTTCTAGAGGCAGCAAAGTACGTTTCACTGTGGGCAACCAAGGACATGCAACATATAAAAGAAAGCAAGATATTTTGGATCTTGATGGCGATGAATATCTAGATGGGGACCAATCACAAGCCGTAGTTGTCATCCATAGGGTACGCCAGTTTGGAAAGCTTTGCAAAGTTGAAAGCGGATTTCCACCATGTCTTTATCAGGGCGCGGAAGGACCCTACAAAGACATGGCATAACCTACCATATCTAATGACTGATGATGTTATTTTTACAGTCCTTGAGTCTTAGCCGCCAGAGTGGCACGCTCCAGCAGGCTCTGTGGTGGAAACGGACAAGTCCGCCGCACAGTGTAAGAAGGAAGAAACTAAGCTCCGAATGGCATAGCTGGCAGAGAAGCACAGAAAAGAGGAAGCGGAGGCTAAGGCCCAGGCAGCGCGTGACGTTGCACAATTGGTGGAAAAATAGAAAGTAGGAGGAGAAGAGTATGAAATATAGAAGTCACCTTCGCTTGGGGCTGAGGCAGAAACAAAGACAGAACAAGGTGGTGCGGACCCACAAATGAGGTCCACCCAACTCAAGCGTCTGTGCGTGCAAGAGAAGGAAGCCTCGCGGAAGAAAACTAAGGCTTCAAAGACATCCTTAGACCCAATCACCCTCACTGAGGGGGATTTTCACAACATTGGAGAAATGGTGAGGGATGTCACCATGGGGACCCTCCAACAGTTCGAAGAGCAGCAACAGTTGGTATTGGGGGCTCTCTGGACAGAGCTACAAGAGTTGCAGATTTGCACTCCACAGGCTGGTAAAGTGTCCACCAGCCTTGTGATTGACACTTTAGCTGTTGAGGAGATGTTGTACACAAGGGTGACCAACACGGTGCTACCAGATGGGACACTCACTACAGAGAATGAGGCCGACAAGCCCACGGTTAGCAGTTTGAAAGGGGTAGGATTGAATATGGCCACACCCCCTCGAGAGACGCTCTAACTCTTGTAGGATGGAGTCACCACGGAACTCAGGGCCTGCGAGAGTCGCACTCTATAGGTGATGAGCGAGTAGCACATCAACATCGAGCAGTTGGGCCTGCAGTGCAATGAGGAAGTGGAGCAGGTAGTAAAGGAAGCCTGTCGAATGGTCTCGGAGTTGGACATTCAGGCAAAAGAACCGGTAGAGGTGCGCATCCACACGTTGGCCACAGGCATGTGGGACACTCGAGCAGAGATGGCCTAGGTTCAGTTGGAGCTGAACCTACAGAACACAAAATTGTATTTGCGGGCTCAGGCTTCACCTCCACCGGAAGTTAGGGAACAACATGCCACCGCTGTTACAATAGCAATAGCGATGGTTGACAGTGCAATGGCCGACTGCATGCATCTTTTTGAACAGTCATTTGAGTTCCTAACCACCCTACAAGAGGACCCGAATGTAGAGCGCCTACAGATATAGGTGCACAAGCTACAATAAAAATATGATGACGTCAAAGGGACCATGCAAATAGTTGCCCTTACACAGAGGCTCACATGGATGCAGGAGGAAAAGGCACTCAAGGAACAGGTGGATGCCGCTCGGCACAAAGAAGCAGTCTTAAAAGCATACCTACAACCATGGATAGATGAGGCTTATATGATCACAACCTCCATTGAAGGAAAGCTCATGCAACTGCAGGCAACTCAGCAGAAGATTCAGGGCACCAATTCAGTGATAGTCACCGAGCAGCGAGTGGAAGAAGTCCAGCAGGCGACCGCTTAGTGCGCTTCCGAGGTTGCAATTATCCAAACGAAGCTGGGAGGTCTTCCCGCTAAGATCTCCGCACCTGTAGAGTGACTTGAGGATGAGTCACAATGTTTGTGTTGGGGGACTGTTGGGCGCGAGATTCCCCAAGGGCAGTTTTGGGGCTAAAAGCCCATATTTTGCTCAAATTTTGTAATCCAAGTGTAAATACTCTGAATTTTGTGGTCGCGAAGCACGTAGGTGTTAAAGAGTCATAGGGTTGTTCATCCTTATTTTGAAAATGTAAGTCGTCTGTAGAAGATTAACCCATGGTCTGTGGACCATGGGATTGTATAAATAGAACTAAGCTCTAAGTAGTTTAGGAATAAAGAAAAGGATTCAATCAAGCAATGAAGATATGGTGTATGAGAGATAGCTTTAAAGTATAAGTCTAAGTATTGGGTCGTAGCATAAGTAGAGGCTCTAAAGTTGAGTGCACAGAGGCCTAGATGTCCACAGCTGAGTGCATGGACCCCTGCAGCTGAGTGTGTGGACCCCTGCAGCTGAGTGTGCAGGGCGGATCGAGTCTATAATTATTTGGAATTATCAATAAAGAGAAGTATTCTACAGTTTTTATGTCTTTAACTCCTGTTTATGCATCTGGTTGTTGGGTATGAATTTCACTTATAACACATATATGATGCATGAATATATGTAATTGTGTTGGTTAGGTGAACGCAAGTAAGAACATCTGTTTACACAAAGCTAACTAAGATCTGTTAATAAGAAAAGTAATATACTTAGCATAGTTTGGGAAATATTGCAGCTCGCTACCCTAGCAGCGTGAAAGTATATCAGCCCTAGGTTAGGGTTACACGAAAGCCAATTATACCCTTTTGCGAAGGTACTGAAGGGTGGAACAGAGGACTAAGAAAATTGCGTGAAGGCAGGTATAACCGGAATAAACTGACATCACATCCATCTCAAGGGTGTAGAAACTTGGTTCCAGCATCCCCCCATACTGCTTCAGGTGAGACTTCAGTCCGCGCTCCGCAGGCTGATGTCGAAAGGGCCAGTAGTGTAGGGATTTGTTTGGCTAACTAACGTTGAACCCGGGTTAGGACCCCTCAACCCAACATTTAGTTTCCTATTTCATGCATGGAAATACTTACAAGATATTGTGAGACACCATGAGATCTAATACAAAGCTGGAGATATTATAAATAAGAACTAAAACCTATTCTTAAAAACTGAAAAGATGTTGGCCTAATTAGCAGAAAACCCTAAATTCCAACGGAAAATAGAATTCTGTCTTTTTCGGGCTGCATAGGAGTTTTTCCTCAAACCATGGTCCCTAAAGGGAGGAGTGAGGCAAGATCCACCTGCTATCATCCTTTTTGGTATTCCTTTATATCTCTAAAGCAACTGCTAAAGCTATGCACAAATGGAATCAAAGTAATCAAATTCACCAATATTTGCAATGAAACAATGCCAAAATCAATTCAACAATTAATCTATGAAATAATCTAAGTATATAGGTACAATAAGAGGAACATATGCTGCTAGGGTTGTGACCTAACCCAAGAGATTACACCCTCTGAGTCAACTCAGTGCTGGATCAAGGAAATGCTCATTCTCATTATCATATCAAAAAAATTACATAACAGTGTTTTTCCACAATCCTTCAACTCGAAAATGCTTAGTTATCTTACATAAAAAGTCTGAATCCGAATGAGGCTCTGGGCCTCCCTATTTATACAACTAAAGTATCCAATAACTTCCTTAAATATAGGGAGTTTTGGCTCCCAAACTCAAGATGAACTGGTTCTTAACTATCACTGGCTTGGCTGCCAATGACCTCCATGACTCGGCTACTTGCAACTTTGAGCTAGTGTGATTTGATTGAGGGATATTCGAATGAGTGAGGATTTAATGAGGAAGATCCATCTCCTATAATCTCTTCTTCTTGTCTCATTTGAGTTCCTGCACCTTAATTAGCCAAAATTGCCATGATTTGCTCCCAAAACCTGCAATCAATGCACATTAGCCCACTAGACATAACATCTTACTTTTAATCATCGCATTAAGAAAAATATAATTAAAACATGTAAGGAATTATAATAAGAGTTGATTTTAGTAAGCTTGAAGGTGTATTAAGGTCCATATAGTTACCCAATGATGAGCCTCATTAATGATGTATCCAGATGGAGCTAGATGTTGTACCCGAATTTGGCACAACTAAATTATTACAATATTAAAAGAAAATCCAACACAACATTAAAATTGCAAAATCTGATGGCACCTCATAACATTTGTCGACAACTCTTTTTTCTCACCCTGCAAAAGCATTGTGAAAAACACTATGCTAGTGGACAACATAATAGTTTTGGATGAAACCTGTTAGAATGATGTCAGAATGTACACTACAAATACCCTGGATGAAGTTGTTGCAACAAATCGTTTGCAAAAGAATGATGTCAAAATGTACACTACAAATGCCCTGGATGAAGCTACTACAACAAATCGTTTGCAAAATTGTCGTTGTATGGCTGTAATTAAAACAATTCAGTGAAATATTTAGAGGCTTATATGGAGGAAATGCAAGAAATTCCTTTTCGATTATCAGAGAAGTACAAAGGAGGGATGAATTTTGTAGGTGGTTGTCATGATGTTGTCTTAGAGAGTCATATGCAAGGAATGTGTTTAGTTCAATTTTGAATGAATGTAGTCAAGCTATTCCATAGAATCATGCTTTGGAGACTACTGAAGTAGAGATCACAATGGTTGTATTGTAAAAGGTTTCAAGACCTTTGGTTCACATGAGTAAGTATCCTCCCAAGAAATAATTTTTGGGTTTATAGGAATCTAGATGGAATGAAATTGGTGGAAATGACAATGAACTCATGGTAGTCCTCCATAGATTTTAGAAAAATATCACACTAGACATGTGCTCACCAAAGGAAATGTCTAACCTAAATTCAAGATAACAGGGAAAATGAAAGTAATGCATTGTTGGAAGATTCAGGATTTTGATATAAACATCTTGGAAGAGGAGCTTGTAGTCATAGATGTGGAAATGGCGAATAATAGTTAGTGTGTTCTGAAAGAAAAAATCCTGAATATGCTCCCTAGCAAGCTTGAGTCGCCCAAAGGGAAAATGGATGCCAATATTTAGTCAATTGAAAAAAGTGTTGCTTTGTGCAATGATGCAGACATTACATATACTGGTCATCAATACTTCTCTATTGGCATTCCCACTGAGGAAACTTTCAAGGTGTTGGTCAAAAAGATAAAATGACCAGATTTGGGGAAGCATGTAAAGGCTCGAAAGGATGATGATCATTCAATTTTTGCAGAAATCAGATTAGGTTGCTATGAATGGTGGAGTGAAAGAGGACACGGAGTTGCTACTTTAGAGTTTGATCAAATGCACAAGTCAATGGGGATTTTTGTTAATTCAAATGGAGGAAAGAACACATTGTTAGTGAAGGGTGTAGTTGAGAGTTTGCTAGAGAGAAGCTCCAATATTTAGTTATCAGATGGAATAGTTGTTCAATTAGATGTGGACTTTCGATAGTCCATACTGCAAAAACTCAAAGGGATGACTTTAGGAGCACCACAATGTTTAGGTTTTTCATATAAAGAAGAACTTAATGAATTCTCTACATATAATGGAGAGGAACATCCTACCGACACAATTTTTCTTGATCCTCGTAATTCCTCATCAATTGAAAGTGATTTGATCTTTGCTGGTTTTGTAGGAGTAAGGGACCCTCCACATGAAGATATCCATACAACAATTAGTTATTACGGAGAAGATGGAATTCCTGTGTTGGTTATTACAGGTGATGACAAGAATACAATAGAAGCCATATGTCATGAGATTGGGATTTTTGAGCCAAAAGTTAATATTTAGGACAAAATGTTCATAGGAAGAAAGTTTATGGCTCTTCCTAATGCCAAAAATTGAGAAATTTTAAGAGGATGTAGTTACATCTTTTCTAGAGCTAAACCTAAGCATAAGAAAGAAATAGTTTGAATGTTGAAGGATTATGGGGAAGTTGTTGTAATGACAGGTGACGGTGTAAATTATACTCCGTCTTTGAAATTAGCTGACATAGGTATTGCTATGGGAATTACTCGAAACAAGGTCACAAAGGAAGCAACATAATCCACAGTTAGGCAGAGGACAAGAATTGCTGGCGATATCAGGAGAAACATAGAAAATATTGTAGATATTGTTCATGACAAAATGTTCCCAAGATTGATTTTATGCTGAACATGATGAGACTTTCTTATTTGCAACTGATGGTTCACACTACAATGCTCCAAATCCAACGATACTCGGGTGGCACAAAATGCACGGAGTTTAATGAAGCAAGTGAAACCGTAGAGTGGTTTGGCATGAACCACTTGTTTTCTGATCAACGATCACAATTCATTACAACATCACTCCTCTATAATTCCTCAAACCACTATGAGTGGTTCCATAAGCAGTTTTAAATTTTCAATAGTTGTATGTGGTTTTTATGACGTATGTAGCAATACGAAGCGGGACCCGCATCAATATTTATATTTGGAGAAAACTATGACCTATGTTAATGTTGTGTTTAATTTTAAAAGGCCCAACATGTATTTGTTTTGTAAAAATGAAAACGGGCTCTGGTTTTGTTTTCAAAGGTTTTTAGTTAATATTATTTAAATATTTCAGGAACTTTTAAAAAAGAAGAAGGATGAAGCAATTTTCTTAACTATTATGAGAACCAGTTTTGAAACTGATTTGGCAGTTAGGTTAAGAGGTAGAAATAAAAGCCCAAAAATTATATTTTGAAAGAGTTTGGAAGGGCACAATCACCCATGACTAGAAGTGTAGACAAAATTCATTTTGAAATCTAAACATGATATTGCAAATTTGATTCCAGCATTGATGTTGCAGTGATTGTTTTTCTCATGTGTCCAAAATATTCATATATGTTTTTCCTCTGTTGGACAGTGTAAGATGCAATTGGTGTTTTAGTTTAGCTTTTAATGAATTTACTTCGTTGTACTCATTAAAATTGTGTTGTAATCGTTAAAATTAATCTTGAAGCCCAAGTTTATGAAGCGGTCCACATCCAAGAATCTCATTCATACTTTTTCTTCTTCATCCATCATTCTCTCTACAGATTTGAAGTATAGATTCTTAATTTCTTGTGCTAAAACTCTATCTCCTTCATTTTCTTCTTTACATCTCTACCCTACAGCTCTCATAGTCTCTGGCCATTCTATTTTAGAAGGTTAGGTTTTCAGACATAGAAGTTTTGCTTGCAAACCCTCATGGCTTGTCCTTCCTTCCATTGATTTCAAATTATCTTTTTATCCAATCTCAAAATGTCTTAGGCACTGGTTCCCCCACAACCAGGAACTGTCTCCTAAGGTACCACAATGTGCATAATCCTGTCCTATTTAGAAAATATCTACGAGTTAAGATTTTGGCACATGAATTTGAATTCATTACATTTAGTCATGTTCCTCGACTCCAAAATCCCTATGTAGATACCATTGCAAAGAACATTCTAGATTGCCATTTATCACATTCATATACAAGAATACACCCATAGACAAATGATGAACCACAATTGATGAGCACTAGTATTGCAGCAAGGATGCTGCAACTCCTAGGGCTACCAACTTTATCAACCTGGGGTTCGTACAAACTTGGAGGTGACAGTGTTGTATACATAAGTAAATGTGATGTGCATGTTCTTTATCACTACTAAGCTGGTGATAGATCACTAAGGTTTTTCGAACCAGACTTCTAGGGATTCAGAAGAAGCTTGATTACAAATGAGGGAAGAGAACTATACTCTAAGAAAAAGCTTGTCTACTACAGTAAGAAAAAATACTGAAATCAAATGCTAAAACACACCATTTTCTAACTAACTGCTAAGAGGCTATACTTCAAAAGAATGCTAAGTTAACATGTATGCAATTCTATTGTCCTAATCATGAAAATTCAAAGCATCAAACATTCTACGGCTGTGCATGTAAATGAATAAAGTAATTCTGTTTTTCTTTTTTATCTTTTCTATGGGACAATGTGAAAGCTAATCTCTTTTGGTGATGTGGAAGGTGGCTTAGGGATCACGGTGAATGGATAGAAGGATGGGGAGACTAGTAGGGAACCTTTTATAGCTTCAAAGAGGATTTTTCCTCAATCCGGTCTCAAAACAGGTCACTACAAGAAAACCTACAGGATGTCCTAATGCGTTCTACAAGATGTCCTGAAAACCTACAAGATCCCCTGTATTTCTACAGGATACAACCGAGAGCAAAAGGTTGGGTGTTTAAGGAGATAGAAGGCTTAGGGGAGGTGGTTGGTGGATGGAATGAAGCAATGGAGTGCATAAGACCACTTCAAAACTCAAAACCAAGGTTGGGAGATGGTTGGATTTGCTCAACAAGCTTGAAGAAGTTTCCTTGTGAAATGATGAAATTTATGAGGGTTTTAGTGAAAGAAAAGAGTGATCATGGATGGATGGAGTTGGAATGAGGTTGCTGACTATGAAATATCTATGTACTTCTGAAACACGTGCACTGCATCAAACATTGATATTTACCCAAAAATCATGTAAACAAGAAGAATTTCAATTATCTAAGGAAAACAGAATTTCATGAACTAGCTGCCTACTTTATGCATGAGGAGAACTTGCATAATAAGATGGAACATTGATGAGATATAATGTAATACTAAAGTTAGAAGAAATGATAACTAAATACTAATCTTGCAAACTGATCAAATTTTGGCCTAAGTACAGAAAACCCTAAATTCCATGAGAAACTAGAATTCTGTCTTTTTGGGGCTGTATAGAAGTTCTTTCCTCAAACCATGATCCCTGAAGGAAGGAGTGATGCCAAAAAAACCTATTGATAGCTTTGTGGTGTTCCTTTATCTCCTCTAAACTACTGCTGAAGTAAATCACAAATGGAAGCAAATGAATAAGCAAACTAATCAAATCTACACTACTTGCAGTGAAATAATTCTAAAGACAATTCAACCATTAATCTATGAATTCAATCTAAGCATACAAATACAAGGAGAGGAGCCTTTGATGCTAGGGTTGGACCCTAACCCAAGAGCTTTAGCCGTCTAAGTTAGCTCAATGTTGGATCAAGGAATTGCTCATTCTCATTATCAGAACAGAAAATTACATAACAATGTCTTCCACAAGTCTTGAGCTCGAAATTGACTAGTGTTTTTACAGCAAAAATTCGAATGCTAATGAGGGTCTAGGACTCTTTATATATACAACTGAAATCCCTAGTGACTTCCTTAACTCTATGGAGGCTCGGCTCCAAAACTCAAGATAAACTAGCTCTTTAATTGTCACTTGTTGGGATGCCTTTTGATCTCCATGACTTGGCTTCTTGTACTCCAAGCTAGTGTGATTGATGGAGGAATATTCGAATGAGGGAGGAGTAAATGATGAGGATCTACCTCCTACAATCTCTCCTCCTTATCTCATTCGAGTTTTAGCCCTTAATTAGACAAAATTCCATGGTTTTCTCTCACAAACTTGCAATCAATGCACATTAGTCCACTAGGCATAATATCTCACTTTGACTCATCTCATTAAACAAAATATAATCAAAATATGTAATAAATTGTGAGAAGAGTTGATTTGACTAAGCTAGGAGGTGGATTAAGGTCCATATAGTTACCCAATGATGAGGCTCATCATCACCCCCCTACTAAAAGTGTTTCTCATCCTCTGAGCAACTCAATCAATATCCATGTCTTTCATTGCTCTAGTGGCCTCCCTGACATCCCATGCTTCTGTTGTAGTTTCCTCTTCCTGTGCATAGAATCCTGCCTTCCTTTCTATTTCCTCCCACTGCTTTCTTTCTTCCTCTTCCTTCCTTCCTTCTAACATCCCTAAGAGTAGTGGTGGACTGAGTCTCAAGCCAATCCAATTGACTTTGAGTCTTTGGAGAGCTTGCTTGTACATGGGTGTCCTATTCAGTGGTTCTCTCATTCTTTGAGGAGAATGGTACTCTTTGATTTTCAAAATGTAGGGTAAAGTATTCCATCTCCTTTGGCAAGCTTGCATGCTGTCATCCTCTAATAGCTTGAACATATCCTCAAAGTGTGTAATTGCTTGCTTTTAGGAAGCAATGTATCTGGGTGCAAGTTGAGGGTCATTTGCAATCAAGTTATGTGTGCTGATGATAACCATTGGATTAGACTGTTCAACTCTTATGAGAGGATTTGTTTCTTGCCTTGCCATTATTTTCTTCATTTCAGTATCCCTTGCTTCCTCATGGTTCATCCATGATGACAAAGCCATAAATTGTAAGTCCCCTAGTTTTGAATTAGGGTCCCACACATTCAGATCTGTCAAGGCTAAGTTATGTCGGTAGAACTCAGAAACCTTAGCCCTATCCTCCAATGTGGTTTGATCACAAAGATCAATGAACTATCCATAATCCTAGAATGGCATAGTGCCTCTCTGTGCTACAGTCTTGATTTGGAACTGCAACCATTGTTCCTTAAGGTATAATGCATAGGACTTAGCTGGCATCCTGCACTGGATTGCCTCTAAGGATAGACTGGCCATGGATGCCAATTGATTCTCTCTTTCTTGTAGCTGTCGTTTTAACCATGAATTTTCTCCCTCTAACTAAGCTTTGATTATTACTTCTTTGTCCCTTAGGCTGCTTAGTTCTTTGCCCATCTCTTTAAATTTTTACTCCATGTGACCCATGTCCTCCACCCCTTTGGATTTGGCAATCTGCATCCATATATGTGTTCTTGTCCTTTCTTTCTCAAGCTCAAACAATAATGGGATGGAAATTTTTTGTGGAATGACCCTACCCCATTCAATAAACCTGTAGTAGGAGTCAAGGTTAGGTTGAGGACTAGGTTCCCTAAGCTCTGGATCCTCCTTCTTTGTTTCTTGCTACATACTCCCTTCTTTATCCAATTTCTGAGTTTCCTATAGGTTTAGTAGAGTTTCCTGTAGGATTTCCTTTTCTTGCTGTAGGTCCTTCTGTGTATATTATAGGATGCCTTTTCCTTTGGATGAGGCAAATCTAGTGACAGGCCTTCTAACACAAGTGATATGAGACTTGGGGGAGGCTTGTCCTGATGATCCTTCTCCTTGAGTTTTCATAAGAGGAGCCATCTTCTCCTACTGTTTGGGTGAATCTTCAATAAAAATAGGAACCATGGTGGGAGTTTGATTTTTTCCCTGTCTTATTCTTGTACTTTTTCTTGTCCTAATGTACAATGGAGTTTGTCTCTATATTTTACCTTTTTGTTTGATATGGGTGCTAATGGCAGTGAGGGAAACTGCCGCCTCTTTCTCAATGGGCTCTGGAGATACCTGGGTGATTCCTCCTTCTCTTCTGCCTCCTGTTTTCCATTCCCCCTCTCATCTTTGTCTTTCTCCTCTTCTTCTCCCTCTAGTTCCTCACTATGTTCATTAGTTTCCTCCTTTGCATCTTCTTCTGTCTCTTCACCACTTTCCTTCTATTTTTCTTAATCTTCTTCCTCATCTATTTCCTCTTCATCCCACTTTATTTCTTCTTCCTCTTTTTCAGTTTCTTCTTCATCGTCCTCTGTTTCTTTTTCATCCCTTTCATTGGCAGTGGGGCTCTTGTCATATTCAAGGGCTTTTATATCTCCCTCTATCTGCATGTCTTTGAAAGTTTCCTATGTCATAGGGATTCTGAGGTTTTGGATGGCATATTCTATGTTGAGTCTAATTAACCCATGATGGGCTAGCTGTTGATGGTTTCCTTCCTACACCTTCATGCTCATATCTATCATTGTTGGAAGAAGGAAGTAGGGGATGATGAGTCTATTTTGAGGAGGTATGTTTGCTCCAAACCTCAGTTCTTGAAGAAGCCTAAGGTGGTATCCATATACCACACTATACCTACCTTCACATGAGATATAATTTATAATATGGTAGCTAATTTCATTCCAAGGATAGGGTAGGTTTGCTCTTCTCACTCCATTTTTGTCTTCCATTGCCTCCCCTCCTTCTAAAAAGAATTTCTTCTTTGCAGTTTGGCTATTTCCCTTATCCTCCTTTCTCCAAGGCACCCTTAAGGGAAGTTTGGTAATTCTGCCTATGATTTCATGGGTGAGCCCTATGGAGATGCCACTCACCACAACAATGGCATGGGTCCTAGTCAGTGGAATGAGGGAGAGAGAAAAATCTCTGGCTACTTCATCATCATACACCCTCAATTTCTCAAAGAAACCCATCGAATTGTGCCTTGTGAATATCTCTAGCACAAGGGGGTGCTGATGAATCCTCATTGTGTTGATGGGCTCCCTTTTTTTAAATCCCCCTATCATTTTCTATGATGGATGGAGGGTTGTATAGGTCTACTACCAAATTTAATGAATGCTTTGTAAGATTCCTCTAATGCATGAGTGATGTGATCTTGTAGTTCGAGTGGAGGAAGCAAAATATGTGTGTCAGAATGATCTTTAATGCATACAGATGAGTGATGAGGAGCCTTGGGTGTTTCAAAAATTTCTTGATCCAAAGTGAAACGAACCTCAGGACAGTGAGGGTTTGACATAACCATCAGCTTGGGCTAAAGTGCCTTGACAGTCTGTTGAGTTTTGACTTTGTTGACAGATAGATCATCATAGACTAGTGTCTTAGACAAATTAGCAACGATTGAATCAACATCGTGATTGGATGAAGAAGTAGAGAGATAATGATAACCAAGATCAGAAAATTTGGGATGTTTTTCGGCATCCTCATGATTTGATGAATCTCACAGAGGGGTAGATGAGAAGAAAAAATGTTCACCCTCTGCATTTCCAGAAAAAGCATATGAAAAATCAAGTGGATCTTCGATGAATGATTTGTCCTCTCCATTGTCGGATGATAGATTGACATCTGGTGTGTTCTATGAATGATCAACGATGGGTGCATCCATATATGGAGATACAAATGCGAAATCAGGGATGGAAGAATCATCAAAGATGTCAGGGGAAAACGGAGGAGGCACAAACAGAAGGGAATCATCCTTTGTCGCGGGTTGATGTTCAATCTCCCATTCATACTTTTCATGAATGACAACACAGGTTGGTTGAGAAACACCAACTTCGTTGATGGATTGATCCTTGCTCAAAACAGGTGTAGAGTCTGGAATGGAAGAACACAAGAGAGTGTAATCCAGAGGATCAATAGAACACAAAGATAGAGGTTGAGGTAACACATGCATGTGACAATCCATGGGATTCGCAACCAAGTCTATGTAAAAATTGAGAGAAGTGATGTTGGGATGATGTGACAGTTGAACGGATGTGTGTGCATGTTCTCCCACATCACTTTGTGGGGGTGGAGCTATTTGATGAGGGGACGATAGAAAATCACTTGTGACAGTGATAGTGTCTGTCTATGATTGCGCAACTCCATCACCGAAGTATGCTGAGCGGGGCTTGAGCTTGAACTTCTTCTTAGGATTGACATATTTGGTAAGACAATATTCAAATATTTCCATGTGATACTAGAATTTCATCTAACTTTTCGGAGCTTGAAACTGCAATACACAAAAGTGGTCCCAAAAATCCATAGGTGATTCTTGCGGGGTCTTCCGTTCTTTTAATAGTTTTTCGTCAAGAGGTTCTGGATCAAAATATTGGAAAGTATATTTAAAGAGATCACATAACTACTCAAGTGAGTGCACGCTACCGGGTGGTAGACACCAGCACCACCATAGTGGGGATTCACGAAGTGTGAATGCAAGCAGCATGCTTGCCGCTTCTACATAGAACCTGTCTACAAGAAATGAATAGAAGTATTCTAAGTACTCGGGGCCGGCTACTTTGAATTCACCATCATATGTGAATTGAGGCAAGAGATCAACAAACTCCCTTGTGTCGTCGAGAGGTTCGGCATGCAAAAATCACGGAGGGATAAGTTTGATAGTATCCATGATAGATGTATGAAGATTCAAAATAGATTATGAGGACTCAGCTTGTCATCTAGCCCTCCTTCTAGCGCTAAAATTTTGACGGTGTTGGACCCGCCAACATGTCAGGGGATCTCCCCGGTAAGAAGTCCCAACTAGACCTCAAACTATTTGGTGTAGGAGTCCCAGTAGTGGGTCATACGATATCGCCTTGACTGCGGTTGCACGTAGAGGTAAGTAAGATGTCCATGTTGGTAGCAAGGGTGTGACATGCGCAGCAAGCCAGGGAAGGTGCATGAATGGTTCTAACACACGGAAGGTGGAATGAGTGTGCCCCTTGGAAACCTGTGTAAACGTGTAGCTTGGAAGGGAACACATGAGCAAAGATGCATCAGAAACTAGAATGAAGGTGAACCAACAATCCAAAGTGATGGTTAAACCAACAACACGTTTCAGTAAGATTCATATATACATATACAGAAAGAGTCTATACATACATGTGTAATAAAATAGATACATATATCATTAGAGTAAACAAGTTAATTGAAATACAATAACAACATATGCATGAAACGTGTTGGCTCTGTTATATTAAGAAGTGAAATTCTAATCATACAGTACAACCATGACCAACCACTAGTCCCGATAACGGAACGTTAAAGTGACTGTCGCCTACTCCTCCAAAGAGATGTATTAGCTATGTACTATGGAGAAGCCAAGGCTCATTACAATACTCTCCAAGATTTCTCTAAGATACTCCTATTGGAAGCTTGGCTGACCAAAAGCCTCTACAATGAGTTATGAGGTTCTATAAATAGAAAAGGGTGGGGTGACCCTTGACATTCCCCTTTGTGACTGTTCACCTACCCTCATGACTTTTCAACTACTCTATGACTGTTACATTCAACTATCAACACTTGGAATTCCACTTTACAAGATGTTACATACAATCTGTACATGTACCCATGTGAGACAAAATAGGCTTAAGAAATCCATGCAAGTTATCACTAACACTCGGACAGTTGTGGGAAGACCAACTCTTCGACATCCTCACGGTGATTGACAGTGGCGAACTAATGCCAAGTTTGGTCTTTTGTGATGGTGTCCGCGCACTCAATGGTCACAAACTGTTAAAATAGAAATCTTGCCTCTGTTGCATCCGGGTACAGTGATATCGCTCCTCTGTCCAACTCTTCTAATAATATGCGCATCATCGTCTTGAGTGCATCTAGACTAGCAACACACTGATGCATAGTGTCTGCGTTGATCTTCAAGTGTGTGCTAGTGACTACGCACATCAACCTATCGAAATACATGTTCAGCTCTGGTCAGACTTGGTTCTCATCTTTGCCTCGGTGAGTGTGCCAATGGGTGGGATCACATGTGTGTACATAATGACATCCATGCTCCTGAACAACCTTGTATGAAATCAGGGGCACTTCTCACCCTCTTTGCTCCATGCCAGCAGCTGGGCTGGGTCTATAACCTGTGTGGGCGAAATTTCATCAGTCTATGCATGTTGCACCTCCTGGTGTACATGTACCTATTGCAACTCCTTCTCTCATCTGTGCAGTCTTGTTCTTCCTTGAGTTGCCACTTCAACACCTATAACCCCTTCTCTATTTCTCTCTTTGCCTTCATGCGATCCTCTTATCACACCATTGCCTCATAACCTTAGTCTCCAAAGCTACTTTCATCACAAGTGGATTTGCTTGAAATTGCAACTTTTGTCTGCCTCTACACTGTCAATAACCTTCCTCTTGTATCTATCACATGCAGGTTTGTTACCTTCTGCTTCTGCTGATGGTGCTGCTTGCTAAGATTTCACTACCATTTCATCTTCATATCCTTTTCCATGAACAACTTGATTTCTTCATAGATAGGCAAGTTCATAGACACTTGATCGACTGCATCCTCAGTCGCGCTCTTGGGAAGACCGATTCTTGAACATCGTCACGATGATTGAAGATGGAAAACTGATGCCAAGTTTGGTCTTTTGTGATGGTGTCTGTGTGCCCAATTGTGACATCTTGCTGAAAGCAAAATCTTGCCTCTGTTGCATCCAAGTACACTGATATGGCTCATATGTCCAACTCTTCTGATAATATGTGCATCATCATCTTGAGTGTAGCTAGACCAGCAACATACTGATGCATAGTGTCTGCGTTGATATTCAAGTGTGTGATAATGACTATGCGCATCAACCTATTGAAATACATGTTCAGCTCTGGTTGGACTTGCTTCTTGTCTTTGCCACAGTGAGTGTGCCAATGGGTGGGATCACATGTGTGTGCATAATGACATCCATGATCCTGAACACCCTTGCATGTGATCAGCGACAATTCTCACCTTATCTACTCCGTCCCAGTTGGTGGGCTAGGTCTATAACCTGTATGGGTGAAATTTCATCAGTCTGTGCATGTTGCACCTCCGGATGTACTTGTACCTACTACAGCTCCTTCTCTCATCTTTGCAACTCTTGTTCTTCCTTGAGTTGCCACTTCAACACCTGTAACACCTTCTCTATTTCTATCTCTACCTTTGTTCAATCCTCTTGTCGTGTCATCACCTCATAACCTTAGTCTCCAAAGCTACTTTCATCACAAGTGGATCTGCTTGAACTTCCAACTTTTCTCCACCTCTGCGCTGTCAATAACCTTCCTCTTGCATTTGTCAGGCGGAAAGAGTTGATTGTGCGGACACAACCAACCTCCCTAGGAGCCTAAGACTCTCTAGTGACAAACAAGACAAACTAGAACTATCCTTCTCTAAACATGCATTATAATATGAGAAATCAAGTGTTTTGTTCTTACCTTTGTCCAAATGCTGTTGTAGAAGTCCAAGCTTTGTTGATCTGGATGAGCTCCTCCTTTTCTCCAAAACCTGCAATCACCAACAGTCAAACAATTAAATAGCACCTGATTATAACATAAAACAAAGCATATTCAACATATAGACCAAGGAGTACATGAAATAACTCATAAACAACAAGTTATTGAGAAGAATGGACCAATTTGCATTAAAGGTAATCAAAAGGAACCATTACAACCTGAGCCTTGGTGTTGTGCAAGCTCCTTCCAGGGTCCACAAGAGTCTTCCTTTACTTTGACAAAGCTCACCCACTTCCAAATAGAACAAGCAAAGATGGCAATCTCTCCTCACAAGCTTCTAAATGGGAGTCCTAATTCCTGCAGCATTTACCCTTAGAAATGTATAGCTTTCAACCCCCTTTTCCTTCTGGCCCAATGCCTGTACTTATAGTGCTCAAGAGGAAGTTAATCAGGTCCACCATCAATGGGATAATCCCCTCTTTGGATGGGATAGCTCCCTTATTGATGGGATAAGTTCCTCTTTGGTAGGAGTGCATGAACCATCTGGAGGCGCTCAATACACGTCGAACAACCTTCTAGAATGCTCTAGAAATAACCACAAGTGACTTTTTAAAGATGAAACTTGCGCATTTTAACCTTTTCAGGGGGACGCACCTGCACCTTTACATACAGAGCGTCCAAAGACGCAGTTTTTGTGAACATTGGGTGCGTCCCCGCAGGTAAGGTTGAGAGAACCTGCGTCCCCAGAGATAAATACATTTAGAAAGACTTTCTCTCTTTTTTGGAGTTTGACATGGAAAGCAGAGGCATAAGACTTGCCTAAGAGGGTAGCATGACTGTTGATAGAGTCATCCTAACTGTAAATGGTCATGGTGACATTTTTTAGTGTAACATATTGCCCCCTAAAGGGCGAAGCCTGAAATAGATCAGGGTTTTGTATTATCTAGGAAGGGTGAAGCGCTTTATCATTTCAAGGATTATCTCGTGGAGAGCCTGGTCAGAACCTGCAATTTTCAACACAAAATACATGTATAAGATTATATCATCACTGAGGTAGGTATTCTCATACTCAGATTTAAAACTTTAACTAACAGACTAACTACTCTGATACAGGAATGATCTTGCAATACATCATAATCATAGAATTTTGTAGACACAGTATGGACGCAGCCATCTGTTTGTGATTAGTCTACTTAGATAATGAATATAAAACTCCTCGCAGCCTGGATGGTAGAAACTAGATCCAGGGTCTTCATTTCTACTTCTCGAATTGGTACGATTCTAGCCATGCGAATAAATGAGTTGATGTCGAACATGGTAGAAACCACTTGATTACCAGTCAATGATGTAAACTGTTAACAAGCGTGAGAGAGACCACCAGTGATATCAATGGTTCTCAAAGTACCCAATACAATCCATGAGATGTGAATGAATGAGTTGATGTCGAACATTTCACGGAATCCTTTGATCGAAAGTCAATGATGTAAACTGACGTCAAAGGCGAGAAACCTGCCATTGATGCATGCAGACTTCAAGGTACTGACGATCTCTAAGTCATCTCTCTAGATAATGTGTTGATGTCGATAGAAAGCGACTCGTTGCAGGCAAGCCTGCAACACGAAATCATTGTTCAAGTTGAAGAAATGTTGCTGTAAGGATTGACTCAGGGATGGTCAAATGGATGATAAGTATTTTGCAGATGAAAGTTTTACTTGCAGACCTATTGAACACATAACGACACGATAGATGGCTTGGTGATGAATGATTCAAAGTTAATCCCCGGAACCCGGTTAAAGACTTTCAAAGTGGTTTGATCAACTGTGAGGTAAGGATTTCCCAACCCAGGTGAATGAAAAAGTGTCGTGTTCAAGAGTGGTAATAAAGTTTCTTCTGAGACAAAAGGTAACAAATAGGCTCATTCTTCTCTCTTTTCCCCCACCATTTCTGGCAAGTACCTCTTTATTTTTAACAAGCTTGAGGAGGATAACATATGCTTGATTATAAGCTCATCCTTCGGATGAGTCCAACCTAGTTTTGATTCGAACCCTAGGAAGGAGTGGTTCGTTCCTGTTTTTAATTGAACAGGTCCTTTACTGTGAAATGTTTAACGAGCCCAGTATAGGAGAAACTCGGCGTTTTTCAATTTTAGAGAGTCTGAAAAACTTAAGAAGACTCCAAGTTGAACTTTTTCGTAGATTTGTGTCCCTCAAGCCCGAAAAAGTATAAAATAATACCTGGGGGAACCGCTTGATCTTGCGACCAAGGAGTACTTTCATAATTAGTGTCACCGACCTGAAAAGTAAAAAGTGATCAAGGACACGTCGTTTTATTTCCGTATCGAGTTTGAAACGACAAAAACCCGGCAATCTTTTCCTGATTTTACGGTCAGAAAAGAGCTATAAGGGGACCGTCTTTTAATTCCGTTTTAACGAGTGTAAAAGAAATGCTCGGCAATCTTTTCATTTTTTAGGAGTCAGAAAAGGGCTTAAAAGATGACTCTGATATTTTGGTTCGTGAAAAATGACAATTTTCCCTCTAAGTCCCTTTGTCCTGCACAAAAGCAACACATTACTCATACCTGTTTAAGATAGGCAAAAATACATCGAAAAACATCTTTCCATGGTGAAAAATGAACTAATTCATCCAAAAAACCTATAAAAAGACTTTTTACAATATCATTTTTACCATTTTACTGTTGAGGTTGAAAAAAGGGCTTTTGGCAAGAAACTTCCCGTGGTTGCTGCGGAAAATCCGACCGTCAGAATCGAACGCCGTCTCTTCCAGGTATTTTACAACATCCTACTCTTCAATTTCATCCAATTAAAATTGTATTTTAGGTTTTAGTTTTGATTTTTGGGGGGTTTTAGGTTTCAAAATGCGCTCTGCGGTGGACGCAGGTGCCCTTCGGGTGACCTGCGTCCCCCGACTTTTTTCTATACAGAAAAAAGGTCGGGGGACGCAGCCCACCTTCAGGCCAGCTGCGTCCCGACGCCCTGTGTTCTAAACGCGGGGTGCGTCCTCCGCAAAACGCGGATTTTGAAACCCCAAACTCCAAAATCAACCATTCAAATTTCCCAAAATTAATTCTAATGCCTATTTATTCATGTTTCTTGGTGTGTAGGGCATTTACCATGTTGGATTGGAGAGAAAGAGAGCACGAGGACGTTGATTTAGTTGCAATTGAACATCAGCCTTCCATTGATGCCCTAAAAGAATGCGGGCTATATAAATACTGGGCCATACCTGGCATGAGGGCTCAGGTGAGATTCTTAGAATGGCTGGTTGAGAGATGGAACGTTCAAGAGCAATGCTTTTACATAGGAGGGCACCAGCTCGAGATAGAGCCCTCTGATGTATACTTTCTCACTGGCTTGCCAAATAGAGGCGAGCAACTCAATCTAGCCGGGACTAGGCCGGGTGGCCAATCCCTTGTTAGTCTCCGGGAAGATTGGTGCACACCTGGTGCACACCATTCGAAAGGCGTGGAGATCAAACACATCTCTCTGCGTGAGCTCAAAGTTATAGCGTTCACGGTTACCAGAAATTGCGGCGCAGCCATTTTACACATTGCTTCTGGGTCCCAAATGCGGATGGCAATTGACTGTTACCAAGGCACCATTTTCAACTGGTGTGATGCTGTGTCGGCTAATGTGAAGAGCCAACTGACTAAGGCAAAGAACGGACGACTGAAAACTTTTGGATATGGGCCTTTAGTCGTGAGTTTTGCCTTAGAGAGAGTTCCGATGCTGATCCCTCAGCAACTCACTGTTGATATCTTGGGTCCTCGGGAGCCAAAGCTGGTACGATGGGTTGCGGTGATGGCCCGACATCCTGACGAGGGCGCGGCAGTTGTTCGATTTTATGATAGTTACTTTCACTGGTTGGAGGACCAGGTCTTCTCGATCCAGGACTTTCCGTACGCTGGAGTAGATTTTTGACATGATCCGGACATGGTTCTTCCATAGGGAGAACAATGGGATGACAGAGGTACTTTATTTTTCACAAGTTTTCAAATTATGTATTTTTTTTTTGTTTTTATATATATCGTCTCAAAAATGACAGAAAAAATTTTCAAAATGCAGATGTTGGTCCACAGCGCCCAGCCAACCTCCGGCCTTTTGAGAGGAGACATCCAGTTGCACCGGTACCGGCCCCACAGGACGCGGCGGCTACAGAGGTACTGGCTGAGTTGGAGCATGATCTAGAGCATCTAACGGCGGATATGCCTGAGACTACCATGGATGATATTCCTATCAGGCTTCAGCGCTATGTAGTCGCGGTCCCTGGACCGTTTAGGAGATTTTTGCGCAAGGTAACCCGTGCAGTGGTGTCGTACAGGGAGCACCACCAGTGATTGGCTAGTCACTTTGTAGACACATGTGACATTTTTGACTTTTTTGTACTCTATCATTTTTGCCGATCATAAGGTGTTTTTCAACCTATGATCGAAGACGATGTATATTTTTTGACACACTCCTATCTATATATATATCACTATTACCGGCTTATCTTGTTTAACATATGTGATGAAATGTTTTTAAATTTACTTGCATGATTATCGTAAATGTCTCTCTAACATTCGAGAAGCAATTGCATCTGCTAATGTATTTAAAGACCTTGGAATATGCTGATATTCAATGTAATCAAATTCACGTTCCAAGAGACGCACCCTCAAAAACAACCTTAATAACACAGGATTTCTAATGGCATAAACTCTATTAAGCTGTAATACAACAAGTTCAGAATCTAACCTCACTATCAAACGCCGAATTCCAAATGAAATAGATTCGGATAATAATTCAACCACTGCACTGTATTCTGCAATGTTGTTCGTTGTTTGACCGAGGCTTACCCCATGCATAGAAACTAACTCGTCAGAGGGTGAATAGATAACCCAAGCTGCGGAAGAGATATTCCGTGTACTACGACAAGCACCATCAGCAAATCCAATGTATGTTTGGAGAGGCGTCGACATCTGCAATATCAAGAGTAAAACCAAGATAAGCCAGAATAACGACGAAAAACCCACTCTCTAAGCTAAACACACTGACTAACTAACAAGAATACTAGCTAGAAAGAAAACCTAACCTAACTAAAAAATTCTCCATACCCACCATTTAAGCATAATACCTCTTTAGGTAAAGGCCATTTCTGGGTTTACCCAAAGAGTCCCCATCAAAATCAACCAGCTCATAAGCCCCTTTTGCTAGCTTTCGCTTTACAATGTAGGGTCCATGCCACATAGGAACGAATTTTCCAGCACCTAGCTTATCGTTAGCTTGATCATATAATAGCACTAGGTCTCCCTCCGAAAAACTTCGAGGGGTCACATTTCTATCATACTGAGCTTTCATTCGCTTCGCGTGAGTCTCGATTGCCAATGTAGCGTCACGTCGAGTCTCATCTAATTTAGCTAAGTATAATAAACGTTTCTCCTCTTCGGAAGTAGCTGGGAGTAATTCGACAGCCATTTGAAGTGATGGGATTTCGCATTCAAAGGGTAACACAGCTTCCAAGCCATAAACTAGCTGGAAAGGAGTGAACCGTGTTGAATTTTTCACTGAGGTTCGGTATGCCCATAGCGCTGAAAATAACATGTTGTGCCAATTCGACCGATGAATACCAATGGTTCGTCGGATCATGATAACCAGAACTTTGTTGATAGACTCAACCAAACCGTTGGCTTGCGGATAATAAGGAGTAGAGCTATCGTGGCGCAAACCAAGCTGGCTTGTAAGCTCAGTCATCATGATGTTTCGAAAATGGCTCCCATGGTCAGTAATGATTGCTTGTGGGACACCAAACCTAGTTATGATATGATTGAATATGAAAACTGCAGCTGTTTTGCCGCTTGCGTCGAATGTAGGCATCGCCTCGGCCCATTTAGTAAAATAATCAACCGCGAGGATGATATACGCATGCCCCCCGGCCGAGTGAGGGTTACAAGTAATAAAGTCGATACCCCATTTGGCGAATGGACCAACGGCATTATAGGGTGGAGAGGAGCAGGTGGTGCGCGCATCTTTCGATCAAACACTTGGCAGTTGTGGCACTTCCGGACTGCAATGATACAATCTTTAAACATAGATGGCCAGAAGTAACCAGCGCGCAACACCTTCTAAGCTGTGGCATACCCAGACATATGACCGCCACATGCTCCAGAGTGACAATCATTCAAAACCCTCTCAGCCTCTTCGTGAGTTAAACAACGTCGAAAAACTAAGTCTGCCCCCCGGCGATAAAGTGTATCTCCAATAATTTTATATTGCTGGGATTGAAACCGAATTTTTCGACGGTCCGCTTTGGAAGCTTCAGGCCGAAAGGTTTGGGTTTGGAGATAGATGATTATATCTCCGTACCACGGATCTAAAGTACTGATAAGAAACAAAGATTCGTCCGCAATGGACTCCTCTGCCACAGTCTCTGTTTCAGCACACGGGAAATCACACATCAATTCCGCAAAAACTAAGGATTTCTTAGACTTGGACTTCTCGAACTCCAAGTCGAACTCTTGCAGGATAACGATCCATTTAGAGTACTTGCCCCCTAGCAGTTGTTTTGTCAAAATATAAATCATAGGGTTGCAATCCGAAATAACTGTAGTTTTACGAAGAAGAATGTAGTGACGAAAACGCTGGACAGCTTGAACGGCTGCCAGGGCCAATTTCTCCACATGCGAATATTTTAACTCAGTGGGATTTAAGGTCCTACTAAGATAATATATCACATGTTCCGCTCCGAATTCATCTTCTTGAACTAACACCATTCCAATGGTGGAATGCGAAGCTGCGAGGTATAAGAAGTAGTCCTGGTTGTAGTTGGGAGGATGCAACAATGGTGCATGGGTCAACGCATGTTTTAGTGCATCAAAAGATTGTTGGGCAATCTCGTCCCAAGAGAATTGAGCGTTTTGTTTCAACAACCGTGTAAAACCTTTAGTGACCTCGGCGTAGTTTGGGATGAATCGGCGTAAAAAGTTCGCTTTCCCTTGCAAACTTTGGAGTTGGCGCAAACTCGAAGGAGGAGGCAATTTGATGATAGCTTCAACCTTCGAGGGATCGACGCGAATGTCGGCTCTTGAAACAACAAATCCCAGCAATCGACCTGTTTCTATACAGAAAACACACTTGTGGGGATTCAACCTTATTCGATAATGCCTACACCTCATAAAGATTGCTCGTAAGTGGACAAGGTGATCAGCTCGATGTAAAGAATGAGCAGGCAAATCATCGAGGTATGGTTGCACAATGTGCTTGATGTCATGAAATGCGTAAGACATCGCCCGTTGAAAAGTGGCGCCGGCATTCTTAAGCCCAAAAGGTAATTTGCAATAAGCAAATGTCCCCCATGGACAAATGAATGCCATTTTTGGTTGGTCGGCAGGTAGAATATTGATTTGATTATAGCCCGAAAAACCATCCATAAAGGAAAACATTTCACTTCCGGCACAATCATCAATAATTTGATCGATATAAGGCATAGGATAGTTGTCTTTTGGACAAGCTCGATTGATATCCCTATAGTCGATACAGATTCTTATTGTTCCTTGTTTCTTGTTGACCAGAACAATATTCGATACCCAATCCGTTAACGGGATCGGATATATGAAACCTGCTTTCAACAGCTTTTCGACTTCTGCTTTAATCGCAGCCGCTTTTCGAGGGTGAATCTGACGCAACCGTTGCCGGACGGGTTTAGCATCCGGGTAGGTCTTTATTTCATGAACAACAATGGCAGGATCGATTCCTGGCATTTCCTCGTAAGACCAGGCAAACACATCGCGGAATTCTTGGAATAGGGCCTTGTAAGTTTGGATTTCATCTTCTGTACATGCGGCACCTATATGAATGTTTTCCTCAATTCCGGACTTCACTGAAATATCAATGGGAATAGTACGAGAAATATTCCCTAAATTCAACTCTGAATTTGAATGTTTCATTGGATCCTGAGCGTCTTTGACATATTCAGCGGTAAAGATAGATGAAAAATCATTTTCAAAAGCATCATCCTTAGGTAAAAACGAAGATCTGTGATGGAGATCTTCCCATGGTAGATCGTCTACACTTAGGATTTCGCGAAGTTGTTCGTCAGATGACACGACTTCGGGAAACGCTATCCGTTCTAAGGTTGAGGTGAAAAGTGATTCTTCACTGACCACATTCATTTGGTCGATTTCGGTTGAACGTGAGTCGGTAAAAGACATGACAGCTTCATAAGCAATTTCATATGGACTCAAAGGCATAGCATCACCGAATGAGTCTATCTCAGATTCAGATGGGACAATCCAAGGATCATCATAAATAATGTTTTCTGATGTAATCATATGAATTGTTGCAAATGAAGAATCTACGCTGAGTGGAGGGAGAGGAAAAGTTCCCAGTAAATCGGAATCTTTAACTAAACCTACACCAACGTCCCTATAAGGGATTGTCGTCTTACCGACATGCTGGATACTCTCTGAAGAGGCTGGGTCGGATGAAAAGTATGTCAGCTGATCAATAGTCATGATCTTACCGTTATGTGGAAACTTAATTACTCTGAAGACTGATGAAACGACCGCTGTCATAGCATATGACCAACTTCGACCCAAAAGAAGGTTGTAGTCTAGAGGGGCATCAACCACCTCCACATCCAGACTAACGGTTTTGCCTTCTACCCCTATAGGCAATTCCTGTAGAATACCAAACGGACGGAACCCACGGCCATCAAAGGCCTTAAGGATGGTGGGGGATTGGTTCAACGAAGGAGAACCAAGAGATCTCCAACATTGAATCGACATAATACACGTAGAGGCTCCCTCATCAATCACAGTCCGATGAATAGGCTTGTTTTTTACTATCACTGGAATTTGGAAAGCCATTTGATGGGGGAGACGTGGTGTACTATTTTCTAGATCGAAGATTATCAGGTTCGGGTCCTGAACATCAACAGCTCCGATAGCCGACAAAAGTAATTTTCGTTGTGCTGGGCATGATTGCAGCACTTCTAACGCCGACATTGCTGAGGGTGAAACAGCTAAGTCCTCAACAATGTTGTAATTCTGGGCTGCTCTCGCATGTGGATTGAAAGCAGACCTTCGAAGTACACCCTTGGCGGGCGGTTTAATTACTAAGTCCGGGTTAGGTTTTTCGATCTGTAGTGGATCGGAACCAGGAGCTGAGGTTGATGGGTTAGAATGAAAGATTCTGCTTCCTTACCATCAACAGGAGCCTTACTACCATAATCTTGCGATCGAGTCGCAATCCGCACATGAGACATCATCAAAATGGGTTCTTCACTGGCATTTGAGGAAGAACCTATCATCTTATTCTCCTGCTCCGGAAATGGATTTTTTAACACAGCAGGAGTGGGAGAACCTTTGACTATTTTCACAACCTCGGCCCGATGAGGGCAATCTCTCGTAAAATGATCCTCTTCACAAATAAGACAAGGATATCGAGGTTTGCGTTTTTCGTCATTGGTTTCCGACTTTTCCATTTTCTCCTTCGGAGCCTTGTCTGCTTTAGCCTTCTTCTTTCCTTTCTTCTTTCCACCGTTTTTTGATTTGGCCGTAGATGTCTCTACAGCGTGAATATCGGCGGTAAGTTCAGGAGAAGACTCTCCTGTCGGGGAATCAGGCAAAGTGATAATAGGAGTAGTTGAAGCCTTGGAAGACTTCTTCTTGCTCTTTGTATTCACGATACCAATCATACCATCAGCGGCATGAGATCCCGAAGGAGCAGCAGCGATTTGATTCGACTTTGGAAGATCCGGAATCTTCTCGTGTAACGTACCCGACTGAGTGTAAACTAAGTCAAGGTATTGCGCCTGAGCAATGACTTGCTCCTCAGTAACTACTCCGGCCTTAGCTACATCTTCAGTAATCTTCGGTAATAATGATTTAACAAACCATTCAGCTAAGATTTGGTCCGGGATAAAAACTTTCACTAGCCTTCTTCGACGTCTCCACTCATGAATGTGATCAGAAATATACGTGGACGTTGATTGTTTTAGTGAAGTTAATAACTCCGTGCCATTATCGTATCTGACCGGCAACTGAAAGTGAGTTAAGAACGAGGTAGCTAACTGGCTAAAATTGTAAAAAGAGGCCCGTGGTAACTCAATGTACCACTTGGCCGCGAGACCAATGAGTGTACGCTGGAAAAGACGTAAGCGGATCGAATCATCCGAGATAGAATTTGAAGCACACCAGAGGTGGTAAGTCATCACGTGATTGGACGGATCCTCTCCAGACTTACCTTCGAACTTGGGTATATCACTGGGCAACTTATTTGGCATTGGCGGCCAGAACTGAAGATATTGAATTGGATCGTTCGTTAGGCGCGTCAAGTCTGGTAAATCCAAAGTTGCGATAAACGGTAACTGCCGGTTAGGATTTCTAAAAATCTGGGTCACAATACCGGCCCCAGGAGGAGGATATCCAGGATAACTAGGAACAGGAGTCGCATTTGGGATATTATATCCTCCTGGAAAACCAGGATTAACCGGACCGTACTGGGGTTGTTGAGGTTGTTGATAAGTGTACCCAGGATACGGTTGATACTGGTAAACCGGTTGTTGGACAGCTTGCCCAAGTTGGTACTGTCCCTGGTACGGTTGGTGAACAAATTGAGGTTGAGTAGTGACAACCGTACTTATACCAGGCTGACCTACAGGCATCTGGACCGTGGTTTGAATCGTAGATCCAGACAACGGTAAAGATGTCTGAGGAGTGGTTACAGAGACAGTAGAAACAGGAGTCGTCGATACTCCAGAAGTAAGTATGGTAGATGTGGCGGTAGTTGCAGCAGCCGTTTGAGATGGAGTACTAAGTGGAATTGGCGGCTGAGTAACTACCGAAGTTACAGAAGTTTGAACATTTGACTGGACAGGTTGCGGTTGCTGGGGTGGACCAGAAACTACGGGTTGTCCAGCTTGAGGTACCAACTGTATACTTGGCTGCAACACCTGTTGACCCTGTGACGGATTCCACACTAACATTCCAGGGTATTGACCCGTAACAGGTTGAGGATACTGAGATCCATAGCCGGATTGAGGATAGGATTGATAATTGTAAGGTGTAGTTCCCACATTTTGACCATATGATTGACCTTGAGGTGGTTGATAACCTTGACCTGAGTATTGACCTTGAGGTAAATACGGATACTGGGGTTGACCTTGACCTTGAGGTTGGTACCCTTGAGGTTGATACCCTTGGGGTTGATACCCTTGAGGTTGCCATCCTTGAGGTTGCCATCCTTGAGGTTGATATTGATACTGAGGTTGACCCTGGGGTACATATTGAGGCTGGGGTTGACCTTGAGGTATGTATTGCACCATAGGCGCGTACTGACCTTGAGGTTGTCCCCCAGACACAAATGATGTACCTTGAGGTTGCCCCCCAGGCGTTAACTGAGGCTGCCCCCCAGGCGGTAATTGGCCACCTTGAGGTTGGGAAACGGGAACTGAACCTGACATCATGTAAATGTCTCCTACACCCAATGGTATATTACCACTGTTTCCAACTAATAACCCATGATCAACGGGTTGAGGAGATGCCCCCGCAAAAGTACCAGAAAGAGATTGATACCCGGTGGGAACAGAAGGACCGCCGTGTAAGAAAGATTCAGGACTTTGAGTAAACACGGACGACTGACCAGACATATTTACAGGAGTATGAATACCTCCAGGTGGAAAAGGAGTACGAGGTGTGGAAAAACCTAGCCCAAAGTTGTCTAAATAATTGGTTAACGAAAGGTACCAAGTAGTACTTCTAGGAGGACTGTAAAAGATAGATTCACGCTCTCTTAGATCAATAGTAAGTTGATCTTCAAGGTTAGAGACGCCTATTTCTTCCTCTGGAGCAAGTTCTTCAATAGCAATCAAACCAGTAGGAAGATTTTCGGTGATAATTCTTTCTATTCTCGGTGAATCAGGAACACTAGAAGTCGGAGTAACAGGTTCAGATATTTCTGGTTCTTCGCCTGTATCACTAGCAGACGAAAAACTACCAACAAGCTCAGAAACTGTAACAGCTTCGGGATTATAACCTATCTCTAAACTTTGGTAATCTGGATGGACTACCAAGGAAGATTCTCCTTCTTCAGGTGAACCTACTCTACTGCCACTAGGAGGAGTTACAAGGACCTTCAACCCTTCGTACTGACCCGGAACGTCTTCAGGAGATCCACCCCGCGATCTACGGAATTTTCTTAACAAATCTGTTCCGGTAACAATTTCAGGTGACTTGCCCCAAAGTCTACGGGACTGTCTCGGTAATTTCGCCACAGCTAAAAACTTTTAACTACTACACATGAAAACAAAATAAAATTTCAAATCAAACCACCTAAAGCCTCTAAAGAACCAAACAAATTTGAATCACACGCCTAAAGAATCTAGGGCGTCAAACCAAGCACAAACAGTAGCCTTCCAGACCGAAAGCGCTAGTTGGTGATGAAGCCCAACATCGCTGGATTCAGTACAGAAGTGGCTGGTGGAACAGTTACCCCGACAACCTGCTTAATGAATAGACTGGACCAAGTTCCTCCACTTTAACCGTCTCGAGTGAAGTGAACCCCCCAGAAAATCCAAGTGAGTATAGCCGACGTCTGCTCCAGGTACAGTGGGACCTTCCCTCCACCGTCACCTCGGTAGAATCCTAAAGATAATGGTCACTAAGGTTACCAATCGCAACAAATGCACCTGGGGGAACAGTCTAAACTCCGACAGCACGCAAGGGCAGAGTAGCAAGCTCAATCCCCTTGCCGGCTCCTTGACAATAATCCAAGGTTTACCGACAAGTGACCCCTAGCTCCTCGACAATGGTTAATCCGAGGTTTACTGTTTGTAATACGTGCGTGTCTGGCGTCGTTCCCAACGAGGGGGGAATGATCCCCTCACTGGTTCGGACACGAGCTCGTGCTTCTCCTTTAAGAGGAGATTTCCCAGAGTACAAATGAGACAATTGGATTTATTCTATCACAAGATAAGCTACTTGTTTGGTTTTGTTGTCTTGGAGAGTTAATTACTCACCTACTCCAAGACACTAGCCTGATCTAAATTGGTGCTTCAGAGCCCTAGTAAATAAAAGTTACTACGTCGATTTTACTTTAAGCGTTAATTTTATGGTTTTTCTTAAAGACAAAAGGTAGCGGAAGTGAAACCAATGGTGTGTAGACTCGACTCAAACCACTACAAAGATGCACCTAAGATGATTTACGCTACTTTTCCTTTTTCAATGAATTTCTTAACTAAGAGAGTTGAGAGAATGCAAATTTGAAAGAAAACAACTTTCTTAATAAAGACAATCAAAGAAACAATTCTCTTTTTCTTTTCAAGCATACAAACACGACCACTCCTTACGTGCACGAAAAAACTCTTTTTCTTTCAAAACTTTTCAAAGCTACTTAAAACAAAACTTTTCAAAGGAGATGTTTTTGTATTTTCTCTTTTTAATAAAGCATATAAATCTATTGTAACGAAAATCAATCTTAAAAGCTATAAAAACTATGAAAATTTGACTCACAAGCAAATCAAAAAGGAAATTACTCTAAGCAAACCTAACAAGGCAAAAGCTCACAAAGATGATTCTAGGTTGTTTTACTTGACCAAAATCAAATCAAGGACCAGCTAATGCAGAATCAAAAGACTAGTCAAAACAAAACTCAAATCTTTTTGTTCTTTTTGTAAAATGGAATTCAAGACTTAAACAACAAGCACTTCGAAATTTGCCCAAAGAGACAACTCAATAGTAAGTTGCTCACACAGGTAGACTTTACGACAGATCTGACTTCTTAGAATGCTGACAAAACTAGGGAGATCTAAGGCTTGACAACTTCTACCGCCAAAGTCACTACAAGACCTACTCAAAAATCAAACCCTAGGGCTTAAACTTCCATGAAATCCACTAAAACACTCAATGCTATCGAAACAAGTTCAGGTGAAGATCTTTGACAAGGAACTAATGAATCTGGGCAGTAAAAACTAAGAAAAAACTAAATCTAAGAGCAAAAATGCAAAAAATGGAATTTTCTCAAATTTTAGCAGGGGACGCAGGCGACCCGTTAGCACAGGTGCGGGCCCGCTCTGTGCACACAGCGACAGTGCGTCCAGGGACGCACTGTGCAACACTCAGAGGGTGCGTCCTACTGAAAAACTCAAGAAAAACCAAAAAGAATCTAATTCTAAGCTAACCCACCCACAGACAAAGTCACAGAGCCAAAACCAGAAAAATAAACCAATTTTCTCAGAGCAAAGTTCACACAAAGGAAAAGACTTTTCACATTAATGGAATCCCCAGCGGAGTCACCAATTTGTCAGGCGAAAAGAGTCGATTGTGCGGACACAACCAACCTCCCTAGGAGCCTAAGACTCTCTAGTGACAAACAAGACAAACTAGAACTATCCTTCTCTAAACATGCATTATAATATGAGAAATCAAGTGTTTTGTTCTTACCTTTGTCCAAACGCTGTTGTAGAAGTCCAAGCTTTGTTGATCTGGATGGGCTCCTCCTTTTCTCCAAAACCTGCAATCACCAACAGTCAAACAATTAAATAGCACCTGATTATAACATAAAACAAAGCATATTCAACATATAGACCAAGCAGTACATGAAATAACTCATAAACAACAAGTTATTGAGAAGAATGGACCAATTTGCATTAAAGGTAATCAAAAGGAACCATTACAACCTGAGCCTTGGTGTTGTGCAAGCTCCTTCTAGGGTCCACAAGAGTCTTCCTTTACTTTGACAAAGCTCACCCACTTCCAAATAGAACAAGCAAAGATGGCAATCTCTCCTCACAAGCTTCTAAATGGGAGTCCTAATTCCTGCAGCATTTACCCTTAGAAATGTATAGCTTTCAACCCCCTTTTCCTTCTGGCCCAATGCCTGTACTTATAGTGCTCAAGAGGAAGTTAATCAGGTCCACCATCAATGGGATAATCCCCTCTTTGGATGGGATAGCTCCCTTATTTATGGGATAAGTTCCTCTTTGGTAGGAGTGCATGAACCATCTGGAGGTGCTCAATACACGTCAAACAACCTTCTAGAATGCTATAGAAATAACCACAAGTGACTTTTTAAAGATGAAACTTGCACATTTTAACCTTTTTAGGGGGACGCACCTGCACCTTTACATACAGAGCGTCCAAAGACGCAGTTTTTGTGAACATTGGGTGCGTCCCCGCAGGTAAGGTTGAGAGAACCTGCGTCCCCAGAGATAAATACATTTAGAAAGACTTTCTCTCTTTTTTGGAGTTTGACATGGAAAGCAGAGGCATAAGACTTGCCTAAGAGGGTAGCATGACTGTTGATAGAGTCATCCTAACTGTAAATGGTCATGGTGACATTTTTTAGTGTAACAACATTTGTTGCATGTCGGTCTATTACCTTCTACTGCTACTGATGGTGCTACTTTCTGTGATTCCACTACCATTTCATCTTGATATTATTTTCCATGAACAACTTGATGTCGTCATAGATAGGCAAGTTCATAGACACTTAATCGACTGCATCCCCAATCGCACTCTCAACGGTGTCTTTGACTCTGCTCTCCTGGAAGCCATTATACTTGTGTTACCAAGAGGCAGACAAAGGCCTATGATACCTGGAGACATAGCAACAACCATGGAAAGCAATCTAGCAGTTGAAAATGAAAACAGACTGGAGGACTGACATGCAACATACCTATATGATTGTCTGTGAAGATTACACAATTTTCACCGAGAGGCTGGGAGACTGATTGCCAAAACTGTGCAAGGCACAGTCTAGGCTTTTGGGAGGCTGACTGACTACTGGAACTATGCAATACACATTCCAGCGTGGCTTGCTGAGGACTGAAACTGTGCAATGCACAATTTCAGTCAGCAGTGACATGCAAGCCAGTAAATTGCATTGTGCAGTTTCTAAGGCCAGCAAGGCACTGCCTCCCAGAATTGCACAATGCAAGCCTGGAGGTCAGTGCTTGGCCAGACTTGTGAAATTTTTTGATGGAAGGCAGAACCTTCACTTCTAGAAATGAGCAATGTTAGCCAAGCAAGGCAAGGTCCGGGAAAAGGTAGCCCAGACCCGCCGACGAACGACTAAAAACATGAGAAGTCTGAAAGCATGGTGAAACTGAGTGTAAACAAGAGTAAATGGTAATGCATGCAAATAGTAAGTGTAGGATTTAGGAAACAAGAAAACATGCATGTGTGTGAAGCAGGTCGCCACAACGGCGACCGTTGGTGCAAAAATAGTGTCATGCATGTGACAACATTGAGATGCAAACGAAAACTGAAATGGTGCTTCTACAAGCTAACATACATCAAAATGACAGCGAGCGCTCATTGAAATCAAGCAGACAACACTCACACAAAGAGAAACACAAAAAGTGAAAGAAACACAACGCAAGACATGAGAAACAGAGTTACCCTAAAACAACTAAGCTGAAAGTGTTAAACAATGTTGGATGCGATGTGGGATGTCAGAGCTACAAGGTCGATGTGAGGAATGAGCTCTACACTGTCTGGTTCATAATTTTTTATAAGATCGAGGTTATGATGCACATGCCACAAATCTAGGAAAAAGCGACACTTGGCGAGAGGTTTCTAATATGATCTTTGCATGTAACCTTGATTTGCTAAAAATAGATCCCTAAATCTAAGAATGCCTTTTGCATGTTGCGTTTTTATATTTTTGGAAAGGAAGCCCATGCATATTTCAAATCATTTTTTCTCAGTCGCAGAGGGAACCAGTCAACCTGAAGGCACATGCAATAACCTGCAAGACTGGGAGAGGGAATTGCACTATTTCTGGGCTAAGATGGGCTGGTTGTCCCTGAGGGATTGTGCAATTTCTGGGGTTAGCAAGCAATTGCTGCCTAGAATTGCACAATTTTTGGGATGAGCTACCATGCTGGGCCAAATCGTGCATTTTTCTCAAGGAAGCATGTCTTGCTACATTGCACAATTTCTGAGCCCAATAGGCTGCCCAACAGATTTTCTCAATTTCTGGAGGGAGGGATGGTTCCACTACATAATTGTGCAATTTTTTGAAAGAGCTACTCAGCCAGCAAATATCTTAAGTCCGGAATGGCACCCTGTGAAGGGAGTGAATCAAGCTAACATGAAAAAGCTGGAAAGGCACTGAAAAAATGATGAAGCTTATGTACTTGATAGTGCAAGACATGCTGCTAGGATGGTTGTTAGGGAGGCTCCAAAACGAAGCTAAGAAAAAAAAATTTGAAGGGTGGTTGCAGCCACTACAACATTGTTAATTTATCTTTTATCATGCACTCTTTCCAAAATAACATGGCTAATATTTTTATGCAAATGATATCTATATACACCTTTTCTTTCAAGAAAATGGATACTTTCGAAAGACTTGTATGCATTTTTTTCTTTCAAGAAGAATAACATGGATTCTTATCTCTTATGCACAATATCCATGAAATCCTATATGCATTCCTATGATAACTTCCCTTTGCCTTGCTCCTTGCCTATGCTTAGCCAGTTGGAAAGAGGTGGTTGCAATATCTACTTCTACTTTATGAGAGAAGATTCCCTTTTCCATGTAACCATAGGTTAGGTATATTTGTTGTCTTGGCCCCGGTGGCTATAAAAATCATACGAAGTCATTAAAAATCATATATTCACTTCCTCTTCTAGCTCTAGATCAATTGACCGCATCAAAAAATACATATGAAGACCAAATTAATATTGAACCCCCTTTGAAGTCATAGGTAAAGTTCCCATTCTCATTAGGTTTTCAGAAGGACAAACTCACAGTCACACCATTTTGAATTTGAACATGGGAATAGAAAATACCCACATGGATAGAAGCCATTCTCCATATAACTCAATAATTTCCTTTATGTGATTCCAACTTGTCCGGAAATACTCACAATTCATCCAAACAGAAGCGGAGATTTTCTTCTCCTCACGCTTCACTTCATAGTTCCTGTGACATACATTAAGAAATCATGAGAGTATGCGAGTTTGCAAGTTGCGAGTTCACTGTGTAGGTTTTCTTCATTCTATAAAAGTAAAAACAAGAATGGTGTTCTTCACCATATTCCGTCATAGATCCATAATCAAGAAAAACATTATACTGATAACCTAAATGGTAGTTGCAACCATACCAAATGTAACTACTTATTGATGTTAAACATATAGTAAATTAAGAATATTTTATAAACGTCAAATGTTGTTATAGGGATATTACATTCAGGCTCTATGGTGTTTCTACCATTTTCTATTTTCGTTGGGTTAATTTCCTCCATATTATTTTAACACACCACACGAGATCGCTACAAGCCATTCAACACGCTTGCTTGCAATGTAAATGACTAGAAACCACTGAATAGAAAGATAAATAAATTTCTGAAATAAATATTTACGCATGACATATGAAATGAATTAAAATATACTTACTAATATTGTGAGTGCATCCCACATTAGGGGGGCCTCCTAGCTGGGTGCACAAATACACACTAGTTTTAAGAAGTTATCTACATAGCGTTTATTAATAAAAAATTATCTCCATACATTAAGGGTAGAGAAGTTCTCTTATAGTATTGTCAACGTACTACATATTGATTACCAGACTAAGCAAGCTCTATAACTAACTTTTGTTCACATCATTACAACCAAATTTTGTTCACATCATTACATGGTAATTTATAAGACTAGTGTTGACAGATAGATACACTTTCCATGGATCGTTTCTTTCTTAAAGTAAAGTGTTTAATATTATGTTTTAAATAGAAATGATATCATATCCTTATGATGTTTATCATGCCATAATGATTTCATGAGTGATAACATGAAATCATTGGAGTAAAACTCAATCTCAGGAACTAATGATAGACAATTAGGTGACTATATGGTTGTATACTGATGAGGTCAGTTGATCACATTCCACAAGTTGCACAAATGAGATAGAATCATACTAATATTTCCCAGAGTACAATCCACAATTTAGACTTTGATTTCATTGGCCAAGAATATTTCAACCAGTATGTTAATTCACCTTCAGGTAGTCTAGTAATAAATGCACAAAATTTTGACACTAGTGAATTACTAGAGTAGCACATCTTGGTAACAAACAAAGACAATTCGATAACTAGAGTACTCTAATGTCAGGTGGTTTTGGTCTTGTATCTTGAATTTTGTCCAATAGATAGTGTTATGACATCTAATGGTCATTAGTCCAAAACTAATTCCATTTCGAAATGCAGGCTAAAACAAAAGAAATCATGAATAATTGAGAATAATTGCCTTGGATTATTTTATAACAATTAATGAAAAAGGGTGATGAGTACATAAGGAAAAATGTGGTAAAATAGGTGAATCGCTGGCATAAAGGAATCATCTTGATTATGAAAAGTTGAACACAATCAAGGCCCAAATATCAAGTTTTGAAAGGAAGTCCAAGGAATCAATGTGATGAGATTGGAGTTAGAACAACCTAAGTTGGCCAAGAATTCTACAACTTTATTGTCAGATCTTCTTACATGCATCAGGATGATGACTTGTATTCACTTGAGAATCTCAGCAATTCTAGTTATAAATATTCCTATTTTCCATCAAGTTGAAACTTAGTCTAGCTTAGAGCCGTTTTGGAGCCAAATAATTGTGTGGATGACTAGGTGTGAATCTCCTTCCACGATGAGTTGGTGAATTCCTTTAAGATGTGTTGATGTGATCCATTTCTCTAAGGCATGGAAATCTACAACATTATTATTTTTTATTCCCACAGAACCAACAATTATGAAGAGAGGTTCCCCACATTGATTTTTAAATATACCACCATAAATAGATAGACCCAAGTTGCTTTTGGATGCCCATCAAAATTGTTTTACCAATAATCATGGAAGAGGAGACCAAACAGCTTGGGAGGAGGCCATTCTTGGTCTAATTAAGAGATCAAAGCTAGAGGAGGGAGGGACAAGGTTCAAGTTCGAGAGAATAGGGGATTATTTAGAAAATAAAATCTAGCCCTCAGAGGTTCAACAAGAGATGAGGATAAATTCTCTGATGTTCTCAATGATCCCATCCCAAGCTTTGATAGGATATTTAGAGACCACTTTGAATATTCTACTTTTCCACTCTTTCCAGATTGACCAAAGAACGCAACCAAGAGCAATATTACAATCTCTATTGACTATGGTGTTGTTCAATACTATGGTATGCTAGGAATAAAGGGCCTCCTAAATATCCAAAATGAGACAACAATTTGGTTTTCGGGAGATAATTTCCAATTTAGTCCAATGATGCTCTACATATAATAATTCATGGAAGATGTTGGTGGAAATTTCCTGTCAAGCTTGGCAGAGAATACAATAGGAGAGAACTTCAAATTCATGCTTTTTGATATGATACTATGTTAGAGTGAACTTACAAACTAAAAACCATAGAAGATGCATAATTTTAGGCCATAAATTCTCCTTCCATACAAAAGACCATACTTTGTCTTTGAGTGGCTAGTTCTAAACTATAATAAGGGAGTAGGCTTCCTTTGCTAAGAAGACTCTTGTTGGTTAGTGTCACCATCTAAGCTTGTCAAGGCCATTGAGAATGGAAATATTCCTTTGAGATAATTGTTTCTCAAGAGCTTCCTAGTCTTTTGGGGGTATGTCAAGTGCCCAATCTTCTTTGTATTTCCATGTCCTGCACTAGGAGTTATCATTCTCTAATTTTGAATAGTGTGTGACTTGGGTGAAGCCATTATCTATTAGGAGATATCTTAGGTGCATGAACTGAATTGATGAGTTTGAGGGGAGTTTTTTCCAAAATTCCATCCAAAACTTAGCTTCGCCCCCATCATGAATTTCCCAAAACATGTGCTTCTGAATCATATCTTTGTTGGGAGTAGCTAGGTTCCAAATGGAAGAACTTGGGGTGAACTTGGTAGTTTTGAGTTTTGAGACTAGGCTCACGTTGTGGCAGTATTTAATATTCCAAATGGATTTCTAGAGTTTGTCCCCCTCCTGTATCCATCATCACCATAGTTTTTTCCCTATTATACTCTTAGTTTTTCAGGATCGTGTAGCCCTAGTCCCCTACATTGTTTTGGAAGACAAACATTCCTCCTAGAAACCAAAGGCAACTTCTTTTCTATGGTGGCACGTCCCTAAATAAATCATATATATAGATTGTGAATGGTGTGTAACACTCCCTTAAGTGAAACCAAGACCAAGATCCTATTAATGGGTAAAGCCTACAAAATGGATTTTAACAAAACTAATTTGAAATCAATGTTTAGGGATCTGAATGTCAGTTATCAAGCTTGGAGGATATCTTATCAAGGATTTATTGCTAGTGGAAAGTATTCAGGGAATTGCCTACAAGAGGGGCCCCAAGATAAACATCAAGGAGAGAAGGTCATTGAACTCCTAAGACTCAAGTGAGGTGAGATTGAATAGAAACATGGTTGTTAAAGGAAAAGGTTTGGGATTTTTAGGAGTTTCTTAAGGTTTTAGAGGCTTCCATGAAATAATAAAGGATTTTCCTGAGAGAAGGAGCTTCTTGGATATTTGGTTGCCCCATCAACATTATTTCATCCACAAATTGTTAATGGGAAATGGGGTCCATTTTCCAGTTTCGTTGAATTCCTTTACTGTTTTCTTGAAGCACGGTTGTCTTGAGATAATGATCCTACCCTTCTACCGCTAAGACAAATAGAGAGGGGGAGAGGGGTTCCCCCTACCAAATGACCCAGGTATCACTAAAAGGATATGAGGGGGAGTCATTGATCAAATGGAGAAGAAAGGAGAGGTAAAAAGGATGAGATTCATGTTGTCAATTGGTTTGAGAGGGCAAACGATTTGAGAATGTGATGGAGATAAGACTAATTAAGTTTATCAAAAGCTTTAGAAAAATCAAGGATGATGACCATGGATAATTTCTTGTGCTTTTTCATTAAATGTACGATCTCATGATCCACCACTATTCCATCAAGGTTATGCTTTGCCTTCAACATGACCTTATTTCTCTTTTGAGATAAGAGGGGAGCATAGGTTTTAGCCTATTTCCCATAACTTTCAAAATAATTTTATAGATAAAACTGTAGATCACAATGGGCTTATAGGTGTTAGTATATGGGGCCTATTGTTATTTAGGAATGAAGGTTAAAAAGGTTGCATTTGGAGTTATGATGATTTTTTTATTGGTGAGATTCCTCCATGAGTGCATAGATCTCCTCCCCTAAAAAGGACTAGCAAGCTTAAAAACAATTTGAATGTGAATCTATCTGAGCCTAGTGCCTTATTTTTAGGAAGGCTCATGACAACTTCTTCGACCTCCTATAGAGTGACCTTGCACATGAAAGTAGTATTTTATTCCTTCCTGACTAGCTTGGGAATGTGTTGTGTAATCATTTCTATAACTAAGAGTTGATGACAAATAAGTTCCTTTAAGAGTTGACTATAAAGGAAGTGAGCTCATTCTCAATGTCCAAATGAGCTATGATTATATGCCCATTGGATTTGTAGAGAGAGAAAATCTTATTATGATGTTGGCATTGAAGCATAGACTTGTTGAAGAACCTAGAGTTTTGCTCCCTTTCCTTCAACCAGTTGACCCAAGACTTTTCCCTCTAGAGTAGTTCCTCTTGCTTCCTTCTCTATTATTGTTGGGCTGCAAGCTCTACTTGCTCATTCAAATTTGGTAACTGACCTTCAAGCATGCATTTCTACTGGAGAACCTCCATTTGTGTTTCAAGTTTGGATTTTTCTTCAAAGATGTTGTCAAACTCTTCTTGATTCCATTTTTCAATCTAAGTGTTGAGAAGCTTGAGATTATACTAAAAGTCATACATATGTTTGGTACTTGGGTTTTCAAATCTTTTCCACCAGTATTTAGCCTTCGCTAAGAATGAGGGGTTAGTGAGCCAAAAAATTTCAAACTTGAATCGTCTTTTTTTTGGTGTCGACTTGAGATTTATTTCAAGAGTAATGGGCCAATGATCATAGCCTGTGCTAGGGGTTATGGATGCCTCCATAAAGTAGAGTTTATACAACAAGTATTTTGAAATGAGGAAGCAATCAAGTATACTTGCAATATGATGTTTTCCACCTCTTTTGTTATTCCAAGTATGTAAACCATTGGCAGTAGGGATATTTTTGGTTTGTTCTATAGGGATTAATGCATAGGTGGTTATGGCTAGAATACCCTCAATGATCTTCCTGGGCTCCAAGGCCAACTATTCAGATTAACTATAGTTTTCAAAAAGAATCAAGTACATATCTATATCAATGCATGATAATCAAAGCATGAAAAGAGAGATTACCTAAAATCTTGATGTAGTCTTGCTAGAGAACCCAATTTAGCAGAGCAGAAGACCTCTTTTCTACTTCCTAGATCAACACCTGCATATAAAAAAGATGGAGAGTAATACTACAACAAATGAACTCTAATAATCAAAACATTGATACATAGAGATATGAAACAACATGCATCTAAGTTACTAATAAACTACGGTATTTAATTAAAATTTAAATAAACACAACATTAGCACCATCGATTAGACAACAGAGCAACGGGTCTATATTATTAAATTGGAAAGAATGATTATAACCATATGGTGAATCAAGCTTCCCTTAATCCTCCAGCGCCTTTCTCTCTCTCTCTCTCTCTCTCTCTCTCTCTCTCTCTCTCTTCTTAACCTCTTGGCAGCAAAATGACTATATCTCATACAAAGTTTCGACAATCATTTGACAACCCTTCGACCTCTTTCACAATGCCGAAGCCTCCAATATATAGATGATGAGAGACTTATCCTTTCCAATTCCCTCATGATTTCCCTTTGGGTAAAAGCTAGGATGTTTCCTCGCTATATTTATCTTTCCCTTTCCATGAGACTTTATTAGGAATAAAAATGTCCTTAGATATTTTAGAGGTAGATGTTTCTACTTTTCGGGCTGACATTTGAGTGAAAACCAGAGTGTCAATCACTCAACCTGAGCTTTGGCATCCGTAATCTCATTATTATTGGGTAACGTTTACCTTTAGGCAAAATAGTGAGTTAGCCTAGGGACTAACGCACTTGACTAGTGCATGTAGAGTGTTATAACTCTTCTTCCATGTTTCTCGGGTGTGTTACCTTGGCAAATAGGCCTGTGAATTAGGTCAGGTCTTTAACCAAACTGTATTTCTCCTCTGAGCTGAGGAGGAGGTCATTTTACTATATAACATATGCCCCTTAAAGTGTGAGGTTAGAGATGAATATGATGGCCAAAATACTTTATAAATTGTGTCGGAAAAAAGAGAGAGGATCAGAACTTCAGGACAACGGGGAACCTAATATAGACCACATATGTTAAAAATCTAAAATCATGTCCCGAGTTGGGAATTCCCATGCTCAGTAGCTCTATTAGAGTGATTTCTCAAAATAGGTATGATGATCATGTCCACTAATAAGCACAATGTGGAACTGTGTCTTAATGTGATCATCCTGACAAGTTGTCTTTGAAAACAATATATGTAGCTTGGAGAGGAAACAAAGTTGAGTGATGTAAGCCTCCACCCAAGGTCTTGGTCATTGCTTTATCTAAACAACAAATTTCTACGCATGTGAATAAAGGAGTTGATGTCGAACATGTGAGAAATCCTCTGATTACCAGTCAATGATGAAAATTGTTAACAAATGCAAGGATGACCACCGATAATTATGATGGTCTCCAAGATGAACAATACATTATAAAGAGTGTGAATAACGATGTTGTCATCAAACACTCATAGAATCATTCAACTGGGAGCTAGTAATGAAAAACCCCAATCAAGCACAAGGTAACCTGCCACTGATGACTACAAGTTTCAGGGTATTGATATGTTTCTAGATCTGCTTCCTAGATAGAGTGTTGAAGTTGATAGGAAGAGACCTATTGAAGGGTATGCAATAATGCGTCCTACATTAGTCGACATGAAATGGGACAAGAATTATTGTTTTTGAAGATAAATTTTGAGCAATGGGTCAAATAGGAGACAGGCATGATGGAAGTATCTGATTGATGGTTGATACAGGAATCAGAGGATAAATGAATCCCTTGAACAATATAAGGCATGACACAAAGGTTTACCAGGAAAATTTAGACTCATGAACACCAAAGAGTGTTAGGATACAGGGATGCAAGAACATTAGAGTATATAGGCTAAACTCATAGGATGGTAAGGTATATTTGAGAGGCTGGAAAAAAAGAGGTTTGCTAAGGGAGTGCCATGTTCAAAGGGATGACTATTGCCAAAAAATATTTCCGAATATAGAAATTGAGCCACTCTGTTTTCCAATTTTTCCCCATCTGATTAAGTTTAACGAGTCTAGATGGGTAAAATCGGTGGTATTTTCATATTTAGAGAGTTTGCAAATATCTTAAAGAGCAACTCCAGGGGGGTCCCTTTGTCATAGTTGATAACCGGGTGTGAGAAAGGTTTAATAGTATTCCCGACACGTTTCCTTTTCCATAACTAAGTCTATTGAGGCTGGATAAAGTAATAAACCTATGCTAAATAGAAGTTTTCCTCATTTTGTTACAAATACGAGGGGATAGAGTAAACTCGATACTCTTCGTAAAATTTTAATGAGTTAGGCGAAGAAAAACTCAATAGATCTTCATCAAATTTTAACGAGTCAAATGAGGAAAACTCGATATGTTTTTTTTCAGTTTAATGAGAGAGGAAAAAGATAAAAGAACTTCTCATGTCTTCTTTGTAAATGTTTTACAAGTCCGAAGAAGATAACTTGCATTAAATGAATTTTGAGGTCTAAAATGGGCCTCCTAAGAAAAATATAAAACAAAAATAAACTTTATAAGAACCAAAAGGATTCAAGATGATGATGTCAACCATGGGGGATGATTCACCATTTTTGGAGTAAAAAATAAAAAATATTAAAAAATAATAAAAAAATAAAACAACTTTTTCAACTCATATTTTCAACTTATGTCCCTAAGGTTTTACTCAAATTTTGAGCAAAGTACTTGCTGGATGAAAAATTTAATTCATCATCCAAGGAGTACCCATGTTGCGTACTTTTGATGGACCTTGCCACACGGAAAATGAGAAATACATGAAAAATGTGATTGCAATAACGTTTTTCATGTATTTCTCATTTTTCATGTAGTAGGTTCCACTGAAAGTATGCAACATGTGTACTCCTTGGATGATGAATCAAATTTTTCATCCAACGAGTGTTTCTGCTCGAAATTTGTGTAAACCCATATGGAGATAAGTTGAAAATACAAGTTGAAAAAATAGTTTTTCCCCTCTAAAATTTGATGATGTAATCTAATCTTATTTTATTATTTCCACTATTATTTTATAATTTTCTTAGGAGTCCCATTTTAGACCTCAAAATTCTGCTAATGGATATTTTTTCAGTTCAAGAGAGAGAAAAGGTCCCAAAAAAAGAAAGTGCTCATATCGTCTTCGTAGGATTTTTACGAGCCCGAAGAAACTCAGAGATTTTTTTTCAAGAGGGAGAAAAGGTCCCAAAAACAATCATGCTCATATGGAGTCAAACATGGTCAATTCTACATTTCAACACTAAAATTTCATTATGGCATAATCAAAACTTAACAACATATCAAAATGGTATATGATTAACAATCTAGGAATGAAAAACTTCAATTTTAATGATTATAAAGTGAGTCATACCTCTAAAGTGACTATAAGAAGGGAAAAAGGCCTCCATTTTCACTGTTTTGAGTTATGTGAGAGTGTTCTGGAGTAAAGCAAGAGCAGATCTTCCACAAGAGATTGTGAGAAATCAAGGCAACCAATCGATGTGCTTTCTGTTCCAGGTAGATGGCCTAGCCTTTATCTTGCATTTCATTACCTTTCTCAATAAATTTTGGATAAAATTTTGGTTTTTGGGCAGGCCTTAATTAGGCAAGCTAGCTAACGTGGTCTCCCATGGTAGGGGGAGCATTAAACGCTCTACCATTGTCAAAGGGGTGCGTTAACACGCCCTGTGGACCTTGGGGTGGCATTGCTAGCCTTGCTAGGCACGATCAAAAACCCCTTGCTTACTTTCTCAAGGTTATCAACAACTGCAAGACTAATTTGAAGGTGTTCTTATGCAGGTTTTGAGCCAGTAACATGAGTCTATGGAGGGAAAGAGCCCATGATAATGAGGAACTTCAAATGCTAAATGATCTGGCATGCTTAACATCTTTGCGTAGATGCGTTTTGATGAAGTATGTCAGACTTGACCTAATCAAATGTTAGGAGGATCTCCTTAGGTGGATTATCCAAAGATGGGATGAAAAACAAGGTGTGTTCGGGATCGGGGATCATGAGCTCTCAATCGAAAGAGATGATATTAACTTTCTTATTGGTTTATCATGTAGAGGTGCAAGAGTAAACTTGACCAGAGGTAGACCAAATCGAAGGACCACCATGGAGTTGGTCTAGACATAGTGTAGATCATGTAGTGGGTTAGTGAGTAACATGGTCCCTATTGAGCAAATCAGAACTAGGACAATGAGGGTCATTCTATGAATGAGCGTATGCTTGGCAAGGTCCAAGAGCTAGCATGTAGCTATAAAGGCTCAATTGTTACTATCCATAGACTTCTTATAGCCACAAATATTCAACTAGTGTGAGGGAGTCCTTCACCAGGTGAAAGCAGAGTTGACATCTTGCAAGATTCATGCCCAAAGAGAGTTTGGGTATGGTACTTTGATCATGTCCTTTATCCTTGAGAGAGTGCTCGTGATGAGGCCTAATATGAGTCTAGGTCTAGCTGGTCCCAGGGATGCAAGACTGGAGCGATGGGCTTCCATAGGAACTCATATTATAGGGGTACCAATTAGACACTTCTTCGAGTGGCACAATGGACATATCCTCATGATCAATGATTATGCTTATGCAAACATGGATTATAAAAGAGATCCGAAATTGATTTTTCCACCTAGCACTCAGTGGGGGCCACAAGGTGAGAGGATTTGATTAAAATACAAAAAAGTAGTTTTTAACTTTTGAAGTTTATGTAATGTTTTTTTTATTATGGGTGAACAAGTACTGACATGAAGCATTTTCTTGACACAGATGTGGCACTGGGACCTCCTGTGGGAATGCCCCTCCATACTAGGTGGTGTGATCAACTACCTAGGGCTGGAGCAGGTGTGGTAGCTTCTAAAGAGGGAGATGACACAAAAATTCTTCGCGAGGTTTCTAGGAACCTTGAGCATGGGTGTGCCGCCTCTTCCCATGAGGGAGATGTCAGCTCATATACAGCGACAAATAGTGGATGTGCCAAAGTCGTTTTTTGTTCCTCTTAGGAGTTTGGTTAGAGTTGTTAGGAGTTATCATGAGTAGTAGGCTCAACAGTAGTGGGGTATAGCTAGCAGGTGTCATAACAAGGCTTAGCAGAGCCATTTTGTACTTAAAAACACCTAAGTTTTGGGGATTTTTTGATGTAAAAAGACTGGACTCGATATATATATATATATATATATATATATATATATATATATATATATATATATATATATATATATATATATATATATATATATATATATATATATATTGATGATTCATGGTGTATATGCTTGTTTTGATTTTTTGTAAATTTTTAACTGTGCAAAATTTTACATTTCATACATGTACCTATAATGAATGAGACATATGTCAATCTAATACATAATTTTCCAATGAGTCAACTAATGCATTAAATTATCGAGGAATGTGTTCATATGTAATAAACTCAAATTGAGGTTCCAAGAATCATACCCTTAAATAGTAATGTAACAATATTGGATTGCAAATGTGATAGTGATTAGTCAATTGCATAACAACTAGCTGAGAGTCTAACCTGACCACCATATTGGAGATGTCCCGAGATGATTCTTCAGTAAGAAGTTTGATTATAGACATATACTCAGCAATATTTTTGGTGGAAGTACCAAGAAAAACTCCCTCGGAACTAAGTAGTTCCGACTCAAGTGTGTAAAGGACCCAAGCAACTGATGCAATGTGTCGTGTGTGATGACTAGCACCAACCATGTATCATACGTACAATAAATGTATTGAAGACAGATACACAATAGAGACTTGTATGAGACAAATACTCGTGAAAAGACAAAAAATCCAGTCACAACAAAAGAATCAAAGCTTATAAATACATAAAATTACAAAGTAAATGCCTAGTGAAACACTAGGTATAATACTTCTTCAGATAGAGCCCATTGTGGGGCTTTGTGAGTGGAATTCCATCACAATCATGAATTTCATATGCGTCTTCTGAAAGGACCTTAGTAACAATGTATGGACCTATGCATAATGGTTGAAGCGTACCTGCCCCCAAGAGATCATGCTTTTGATTATAAAGTAAAATGAGGTCAACCTCTTGGTAAGAACAAGGCTTGACATTTTTCTCATATTAGGCTTTGACTCGACACTTATGGGCATTGAGAGCCAGTGCGACATCTCAACGAGTCTCGTCCATCTGATTGAGGAATATCAAGCACTCTTCTTCAATTGTGGTGTTGACTAGGAGTTCAACAACTAATTTTAGGGAAGGAATATGGCACTCGATAGGAAGGATTACTTCCAGGCCATAGGAAAGTTGGAATGGTGTAAATCCTGTAGTAGTTTTGAGTGGTGTTCGGTATGTCCAAAGAGCAAGATATAACATGTAGCGCCAACGTGTTTTATGATTTCCTACTAACCAACTGATCATGTTTTTTAGGACACCATTGACGATTTCCACATAGAAATTAGCCTGTGGGTAGTAGGAGGAAGAATGTTCTTGCCTAAAACCTAGCAACAATGTTAAGTTAGATATCATGTGGTTCTAAAAGTGAGAACCATCGTCTGTAATGATTGTGCGGAGCATGCTGAAATGACAAATAACTTGATTGAATAGGAATAACTCTATGGTTTTTCCATTTGCTCAAAAAGTGGGAATGGCTTATGCCCTTTTCGTAAAGTAGTCCACAAAGACAATAATGAAGTTTTGTCCATCAAAGGAAGTGGGGTTGTAGGTAACGAAGTTAATGACCCATTTAGAAAAGGGGCTGATGGAGATATCTGGGTGTAGGGGGGCTAGTGGTGTGCGCATTTTCTTGGTAAATATTTGGAAATAATGACACTTCTAAACGGCAATAATATAGTCTTTAAACAAGGTTGGCAAGTAGTATCCTACGTGTAGAATTTTCTGGGCAGTATCCATGCCAGAAAGATGACCGCTACATGCCCCGGCATGGAAATCATTTAGAACGTGTTATCCCTTTACATGATTGAGACAACATCGAAGAATTGTATCAGTGTCATGACAATAAAAAGTATCATTCAACACTAAATAGTGCCTGGCTTGGTGGCAAATGCAATGGCAGTCACCTGACAAGAGATCTAGGTGGAATCGTTGTGCCTAGAGGTAGACAAGGATATATCCATACCAAGGATCAGTTGAGTTGATCAGATGTACAGATTCATCTAGAAGAGGATAATGGGCTACCTCATCTAGATCAACGATGGGAAGGTCTGACAATAATTCTATGAATATCAAGGATTTTTTCGCCTTGGAAGTGGAGAAAACCAAACCAAATTGTTGGAGAATAAAAATCCATTTGGAATATTTTCCTCCAATGACTTGATGAGACAAAATGTGTCTCATGGGATTCTCCAAGGAAATGACAGTAGTCTGTCACAAAAGTATATGGTGTTGGAGGCGATTGACAACAGGCCTAGCCAAGTCTTTCGAGAGATAATAGATCACATGCTCACTGATATCATCGTGGGTTTGGACCAACACCATACCAATGGAGGATGGGGAGGCTGCCAGGTATAAAAGAAAGTTGCATGAATAGTTGGAAGCAATAAGTAGTGGGGCAAATATAAGTGCCTATTTCAACGCATCAAATGATCATTGGGCTTGATCATCCCACAATTATGGTACTCCCTTCTTTACTAGGTGCATAAAGCCTTTCGTTAGCTCAACATAGTTCACGATGAATCGTAGCAAGAAGTTTTCCTTCCCTTTCAAACTTTAGAGCTGTAAAATGGATTTTGGTGTTGGAAATTGAGTAATTTCCTTTACCTTATCTAGATCAAACCTAATCTCGTGTTTGGAGATAATGAAACCAAGTAGGCATCTAGACTTGACAAAGAATATGCATTTGTGTAGATTCAGATGTATGTTATAGAACCTGCACTTGAGAAAGATTTCTCTAGATGAGCTAGGTGTTGGCTTTGCTTCTTAGAATGAGTTGGAAGGTCATCCAAGTAAGTTTGCACAATGTATTTGATGTCATGAAATGCATAGTCCAAGGCCCTTTGAAAGGTTGCTCCAACATTCTTTAGACTGAATGAGAGCTTCCTATATGAAAATATTTCGCAAGGGAAAATGAATGCGGTTTTGTGTTGATCCATAGGTTTTATGGAAATCTAGTTATAGGCTGAGAAACCATCCATAAAGGAGAAGGATTCACAACCAGTACAGTTTCCTATTATCTGGTCAATGAACGGGGTCAAATAATTATTTTTTGTACATGTAGTGTTTAAATATTGGTTGTCAAAATAGACCTGCATGGTAACCTATTTTTTATCTACAAGAACCTGATTGGAAACCTATTCCATCAATGGAACGGGGTAGACAAAAACAACACGTAAATTTTTTTCCACCTCAGTCTTGATGGTTGCAGTTTTGAGGGGGTAGACTGGTCAAAGTCTTTGGCAGACAACCCTAGCATTGTGATAGACCTTGATCTCATGCTTGACAATAGACGAATATATACCTGGAATTTCCTCATAAGATGAAGTGAATACATCGTGGAATTCCATGAAAAGGAAGTTGAAGCTTGCAATTTCCTTAGGATTGTAATCAACTCCAATCTGTATATTTTCCATGATGTCTATCTTGAATGAGATATCAATGAGCATTGTCTTTGAAATATTTCCCATCTTCCCTTTCGAATCCAAAGTTTGGACGGTTGTGTAACTCAAGTGAACAACCTTAGATGTTTCAAAGGACATGACTTTTATAGGGGTTGCATTCGAATCAGATATCAAAACATGATAGTGAGAGTTTTCCCAAGGTCGCTCCTCTAAACACATGATCTCTCTAATAGATTTTTCTAAAGGGAGGACTTGATTAAGGAGATCGCTAGAGGGAGAAGTCGTGGGAGAGGAGATGGTGTTGTTCATCATGACCAAAGTAGCTGGATAGTCAGATGTAGATTGAATGGCTCGATAAGCCAATTCGACTAGTGATAGCAGCATTTTTTCTCCATAAGAGTCAATGTTAGAAGGTGCTGGGAGAATCCAGGGATCAGTTGGGTAATGAGGAATGGTGGAGACAAGAGAAACCATCTATGGAACCACAGGTGGTAGGAGAGGAAAGAAACCAATCAGGGAAAAACCCTTCAAAAGATAGGTACAAACACTGACATAAGAGACATGAATGCCACCCACTAAGGGCACAGTTCCACTAGGCAATGGGGAGTAATCTGGGGTGCAAAAGGATAAGTGGTCCACTTTGACTATTCTCCCATCTAATGGAAAAATGATAAGGTGGAATACCAAAGACATAATGGTAGTCATGGCATAAGACCAACTTTAACCCGAAAGAAAATTATAGTTGAAATGACAAGCTACGACTTCAATGTACACCGTTACCATTTTCCCACTCAAAGTGATGGGGTAGCTGGAAAGGTATCTTTTTGGGATGAATGTATGGCCATCGAATTCTTTAAGGGAATTTGATGATGGAGAGAGGGTTGGAGAACTCAAGGTGAGTCAACATGAAATAGACATGACACAGGTCGAAATGCCTTCATCAATGACCGTTCTATCAACACCTCTACCTTTCGAAAAAAACCTGCACCTAAAATGAAATTTGATGGGAAAGGCATGGTTTACATTTCTCCATGTCAAATATTGCTAGCATGAAATATTAAGGGTCAACCCCACCAATAGCCGAAATCAAAGCTTTCTGTTGTGCTAGACAAGTTTGCAATAAGTCGAGTGCAGACATAGCTGACAATGCTTGAAACAAATATTCTACAATATTGTAGTTTTGGGTAGCATGTGCAGAAGTATTATGTGTTGTACGATGAAGTTCCCCTTTTGGGGGGTGAATTACAAGATTAGAGATATGCATTTCGATATAAATATCGTTAGGTGGCAGTGGGTTTGAACTCGAGGCAGCGTCCTAAGCGTTATCAACTAGAGCTCCATAATTTTGGGCTCATGTTTGAAGATCAATTGTTTTAGAGGTGTAAACAATCGATGATACTTCACCAAAGGAAGGGTCATTTGAAATTTCATTGCCCCCTTGTAGGGGTTGAGGCAGGTTCACAATAAGATTCTACTGTTGTTGAGTAGGGAAGGGTTTATGTAGGACCGCTGGGGTCCAACCACTGTCCTTTTGAGCAAGAAGATCTATGCATTCTTGAAGACATGAACATTGGTGTGTCATATGGTCTTCTACATAGATTTTGTGTTGGGCATAGAATCCCCCCAAGGCATGTTTTGGGGCTTAAAGCCGAAGTTTTGACTAAGTCCATTGTAAAGACTCTGTGATTTGTGGGTGCGGAGCATGAAGTCATAATAGAGTCATAGGGTTGTAATGTAATATCAATTTGAAAGATCTACCCATGTTCCACAGACCATGGGATTGTATAAATAGAGCGAGGCTCTAAGTATAGAAGGGAAGAATTAGAGGGAATGATGAATCTAAGGAATTGATGAAGCATTGAGTCGAAGTGTAAGTCGTGTCTTTGGGTCATAGAGTAGGAGAAGGCTCTGCAACTATGTGCGCAGAGGCCTAGTAGTCCACAGGTGAGTGTGCGGACCTCTGCAGCTAAGTGCACAGGGGAAGACGAGTCTATAACCATTGGAAGAATTAATAAAAGAGAAGTTTTACCATATTTTTGTGTATCTTTTCTAGTTTTATGTATTATTGGGTATGAATTGCAAGTCTACTATTTATTTACTGTGCGAACTCATATGAATGTGCTGAATGAGTAAATATCATATAAGGCATCTGTTTATGCTAAGATAAATAATTGTGATAAGAGGATAAGTAAGATCTCAGGTGTGAATTAGGGAAATAGTACAGATCGCTGCTCCAGCAGTGTGGAAACCCCGCAGCCCCTGGTTAGGACTATGCAAAGGTGAGTATATCAGGGCGTGAAGGCCAGGGAAGTGTGTGAAGTAACCTAAGCGAAGAGACTCACAGTTGGACCAAATCACCCCCTCGGACATCTCAAGGGTGCAGAAATCTAGTTCCAACACCCCCCCATACTACTCTGGGTGAGACCTCAGTCCGCGCTCCGCGGACTATTACCGGAAGGGCCAGTAGTATAGGGATTTGTTTGGCTAATTAACTCCGAACCTAGGTCAGGCCCCAATAAGGCAACATTTTGCAAGGGAACTTGAATTCTTTTTCCTTTCCACTATCATATTTTGTAGTAGCATTCTTCTTGGGGTTGGATTGGGTAGCAGTCTGCTCTTCAAAAGGAGAGCTCCTTTTCTTGTTCCTCTTGTTCTTGCCACTAGGTTTTTGTGTAGATTGCACAAAGTTGATTGTAGTGGTTAGAAGAGAAACCAATTAGGTAGACATAGCGGTATCGACAGAAAACTGGGAAATGTGCTGGCTAAGTTGTTTTACAACATCCCCAAAGGTAGCACCAATGAGATTGTCAGCGCGAGCGCTAGGTTGCTAAGTAGCGATAGCATTGGAAGTTCAGGGGGAATTGGGGATTATGCCATATAGTGTGACAGACTACGAATAAATGAAATCTAAGTGTTGGGTACAATGAATGGATTGGTCTTCGGTGACCATACCACCTAAGGAAACATCCTTGGAAATTTGGGGAAGAAGAGATTTACAGAATCAATCTGCTAATAGATAATCCATAATGGGGGCTTTGACTAGCCTTCACCTACATCTCCATTCATGAATGTGATCAGTGATGTGGGTGGAGGTGTCTTGGTTCAAGGTAGTAAGAAGTTTCATCTTGGTTTCGTAGCAGATGGACAACTGAAAGTGCTTTAAAAATTCCATTTCCAGGGCACCGAAGGTATTAACTGACAAGCGTGGTAAATCAATGTACCACTTGGCAGCATTTCTAGTAAGGTTGTGGGGGAAGAGATGGAGCCAGATACTGTCATCCACCATGGAGTTTGATACACACCATAGATGGTAGGTGGTGACATGTGTCCCCGGATCATTCCCTTATTCCCCTTCAAATTTCCAAATGTCGGTAGGTATTTTTTGTAGCAATGGGGGCCAATGTAAGTTATGGTAGATGGAGTCATTAGTGGGTTTATACAGATCGGGAATAACGAGTGTTGCAAAAAAAGGAAAAGTGTTGGGTGCCCCCGAGTCTGACCAGGGTGATGAAGAATGACGTGAAGGACCTTGGGGTCCTCCCATCATATTGTTACCAACATGATACTTAGGGTTTGTTGGATACTATTTTCCTTGCAGTGGTGGAGCAGTCATATACGGTGTGTTTCCATATGGAATGTTTAGTTAGGGGATATAAGCTTGATTTCCCCCAACTAAAAAATTTCCCCCTTGACTCAATAGAGGTTGAGGAGGGGTTGCACAAATGGATTGAGTGAAACTAGGTTGAGGTATCTCGCCAGCCATGCAGTTGGCCATAGGCACATGACTGACACTGGGGTAGTGTCAACTTGGAGGATTAATGTTAATTAATGATGGTATAGCTAGTCCTATAGGTAAAGGGGGTATGGTAATGCCCCATACTGTTATGTGCATGTTTGGGACATTTCCCCCTAGAATTTGAGCCTAGGGGTTTGAACTTAACAGAGGATTCCCACCAAAGGGATTATTGAAGGGACCCATGCTAATAGTCCTATTTGAAGTTATAGCCAAATGTCCAGGAGTAGATACAAAAGGGGCAGAAACCGACATGTACTGGGTTCCAGTCATAGTAGGTGTAACTAAGTTTCTCGGACTTGGCATACTTTTGATAGCGGAGTAACTAATTAGTTATGTATTACTAAATATTGGTTCGGGAAGTGAGGGTGGACCAAAGTTGTCCATAAAATCCCATGACCCATTAGTCATCGGGGGAATGGTGGATGTAGGTATGGTTGAAGACATGGTAGGTGTAGGTGCTACCTGAATCAATATTGGTACTAGAGGATCAATGAGAGGAGGATTGGGGCATCTCTATTACACCTCCCTAGGTACCTGAAACACTTCTCTTTGATCAATTTGTTGTAGATTGGTACATCTTTGATGGCCTAGAGAAGTGGTATTTTTACAAACGGCTGTTTAAGTTCTCCCAGAAGTTCAGTCTCCTCCAGGTTTGGTTGCGTGTATCCAGTTAGTCTCTCAAGAAAGGGTGGAATAGCTTTGGGTTCACTTTCCTATTTTTCGGCTTCATCCTCCTTAGGAGGAGGTTGGCTGTCTGGGAGGACCTTCCCAGACCGTAGGTTGATCTCCTGAATCTCCACCGCATAGGTAGGGCATGTTGTCTCTCCAGTATATACCTGCTGGGCCTGTCTATTATTGGGGTTCGGTTGAGTAGGCATCTGGGGTTGTCTTGGAGGAGCAGAAGGTAATGGTTGTGGTTGAGTAGGTGGTGGAGGCAAAATGGTGGGAGGAGAGTTGTACTGGGGCCTCCACCCCTGTTGCGGTGCATTCCACCGAGGTTGTGGCTGAACATGAGAATGAAATGAATGAGCAACAGGTTGAGTATGGTATTGAGGTGGATATGACCAAGGAGGGGGTGCAGACCAAGAACGATGAGCGGGGGGACCCCAAGAAGGCATGAGAGTGGATTGGTTGGGGTTATAATATGTTTGGGATGTCCCTTGCATCCCCTGCTGGTAAGGTCTGGATCCATGTGGCCTACTTTGGTTGAGGAAGTAGAGTGGTTCAGTGGCTCCTTTAGCCCCTTGGTACACAGCTTTAAGTCCGAGTAAGGTTGGGCATTGGTTTGTGGGGTGGTCTTCCTCACAAACGAAACATACCTCTACTGAGTGTAATGGACACTTGTTCTTAGGATGCTTCCTTGCACATCTAGGACAAAAGATGGCCAAAGCCCTCTCAGCTTCTTCTTTCTTCTATTGGATTCGGAAAGGATCCAGTTTCACGGAAATGGTCTGTCTCACCTCACTTTTAAGGTCTTCCATCTGATTTGTAAACTCATGTTTGGAGAAGGTGGCACTAGTTGAAAGTAGATTCCCCCTACCTCTTTTCTGGGCTGCCCTAGAATGGCTTCTAAACACAGTCTTTATGTCAGCATAAGGTAGTTGGTAGATGTCTCCCCCAGCTAGCAAATGGAGGGTATCTAGAAGCTCTTCAGGGACTCCTCGGAGCAGAACCAGCTTCAGAGATTCGGGGTCAAGTGTGCACCTGGCCCTTTTATAACTGAGTTGGAACCTTTCTTCATAGTCTTCCAGAGACTCATCACTTCCCATGTTCATTCGAAAGATTTCTCCCTTCGTTTTCTTTGACCTACAGTAGTCCCGATATTTGTTGTTAAAGGCTTGTAGCATTTGAGCCCAAGTTGTGATACTATTTCCAAGTAACCCCATGAACCAGCGTAGTGCTGCATCCTTGAGGGTAGAGGGAAAGAGTTTCAACTTTTGCTCGTCTTTTGCATAGTCATAAGTTCAACAAAGGACAGCAAACTCAAACAAGAAGGTATCAGGGTCTTCAGTGGTCAATCCATGGAAGTGAGATAAGGCTGAGGGACTTATGTTTTTCATTTTTGTGTCCCCATTTTTTTCTCGGATGGGAAAGGCACATTCTATTCTCTCCTCATTCCCTATACCGTTCTTTTGTTCAGCCATGGTCTCAAGAGGAACGTTTTCTTGCTCTTCTTCTGTTATAGGATCTTTGTATATCTCTGGAGGTTCACCTATAGGTTCTTCTGGATCACTGCCACCGAAGAAGAGAGAAGGGTGACTCAGTGATGTGGTGGGGGTGTTGGGTAAGAGTTTTCCTGTATGGTCTCTATTCCTATGAGTCATGAAAATGAAATATTTTTGGTTGATTTTTGCTTTTTCTTCTTGTACCTACAAAACTAAAATCGATTGACTGCAACTAACTAAAATCTATCTTTCTAGAATGAAAATGAAGAATTGAAATGAAAGCATGAAAGGACTAATCTATGCCACTGAAATGAAATTGCAGAAAGGAAATGCTAAGCTACGCTTGCAGAATTGAAATGCTAATTTACGCTTGCGGAATTGAAATTGTAGAATGGAAATGCTAATCTACATTTTCAGAATTGAAATGCTAGTCTAGGAAAGCAAGAAATGTCTAATCTGCTTTTGCGGAAATGAAATTGCAGAATGGAAATGAAACAACTACTCTACGCTTGTTGAAAAAAACTACTAAGCAGAAGGTTGTAGTAGAAAATAGAAGAAAAGCAGCAATCACAAATAATCTGACGCTTCCCCGGCAACGGTGCCAAAAAGATGGTGGGCTCTAGTATTGCAGCAATAATGCTGCAACTCCTAGGACTCCTTTACTTTTATCAACCAGGTAGTTCGTAACAAACTTGGAAGTGACAGTGCTATATGCACAAGTACTAGCTCTTGCCGCAGGTTGTCACTTGATCAACTGGCATAAGTCTGCTAGGAGCTTAAGGCAAGTTCTATGAGATCTTAGAAGAATATTTTAACTATGATGGATGAAAGCTAACTCTAAGAAGGCTAATCTATTTGCAGAAAGAAACTAAAAGCTGAAAGGAAATGCAAACCCTAGCAAACCCTAGTTTTACCTACTAACCCTACTAGTGCAAGAAAAGAGATGAAAGCTGTTGAAATGGATGCCATTGAATCTTGGAAAGGTAAAATGCATGTGTCTAAGCTACTTCTAAAGTAAAGTCTGGAGAAAACATCTTTTTTTATTTTCGAGTAATTTTGCAGAATTATTATGGATGTGCTTTAACCGTTTTTTATTATGTAGAGGTTGATTGGGGAAAGGAAATGGAGCGGTCACTTGCAGGAGGTTGGGAAGGTGAGAAGATGGCCTAAGGGTTCCCTAACACCCTTCCAGAGAGTTTCACTATGATCAGATCTCGAGAAACTTCCCACATGATCTTCTACAGGAAGTCTGCAGGGGTTCTACAAGAAGAGCCGAGAGAGGATTTTTGAGGGTTGATGGAGAAAAACTAGTGGGAAAGTGGAAATGGAGGTTGGATGAGGTTGTGAACAGGTCTAGGACCTGCTAAATGAGACTAGTGGGTGATAAGATGGTTGGATTTTTTCAAGGATGGAGGGACCAATGTTGCACAAAAATGAAGAAATTAGGTCAAACTAGCAGAGTGTGGTGAATGAAGGGAAGGAATCTGGAATCTGGGGTTGGAGCAGGTGGTGTGAGGAAGGAAGGATAGGCAGGGATGGATTACAGGTGATCTGCATACTATTTCTTCAAACTAATCAAAGAAAGACTAAAAACATCATAGATCTATCTACTTTAACCTATTAAGACCTAAAAACCAGAAATCATGGTGGACAGAATTTTATTGGCAGAAAATCATGTAAGACAACTATGAAAACTGAGCAAGAATAGATCTAAGCATGTCATCATAGCTGGTATCAACTTCCCTAACTAAAAATCTAACACTTGCGATTGCATGGAAAGGAAAAACAATGTTTTTGTGTCAGCAAGTATGCCTTGGTCTCAGCTCATCGTCCCAAGGAGGGAGAGATGAGATCAAGGATTGCTTGGTGGCATTTTTACAAGTCTTTTTCGTTACCAAACTATCAAAACATCCCGAAGCATGAAAAACTATTTACATCATCAAAAGCAACCTAAATAACAAAGCAATATGTTAATCTAAGTAGCAGAAACTATTCTAGGAATGCAGCAAAAACATATAAAAGTACACAAGAGGAGGAACTGGCACTTGGGTTGGGCCCAACCCCAAGAGCTACAGCCTCCTAAGAGAATCTCAGAGCTGATGCAAAGTGAAACTGATCTCCATTACTCAAAAAATAACCATGTCACAAAAAGGTTTACAACAAAAGCTCAAAAATGAGCTGAAAGGCAGAGTAGCACTAAAGTGTGAAAATACAACTATTCAAGAGCTAAACTACGAAGGCTAGAAGCCTTCCTAATTATCACCATGAGGACCTCCAATAGCCCTCCTTAACTCAAGGGGCTTGGTTGCTCAAAACTGCAAGTAATCAGCCACTTCACAAAAGTTGATTGGCTGCCTTGGGGATCATCTTCAGTGGGCTGCTGAACTCTGAGCTGATGGTGGAGAACTCGAGGAAGGGGCCATTTAGTGCAGGAAACACCCTTCCTACAAATCCTCAGCCTTGTTCCCTCGTATTTGGCTGTCAACTAGCTCATAAATGCTTGACCTTGGTCCAAAAGATGTCCAAAAATCTGCAATAAGCACGTATTAGACTTCATGGTCAAGTGACTATTCTCATTCATTCAATTAACATAAATATACTCAAAAGCATGCATAAACTATGAAGGATGGTGGATTAATGGAGAACAATAGGCAAAATGAGCCCAATAAGTTACCCATTTTTGGGGTTCATCATCACCCCCCTGCTAAATAGTTTGCTCATCCTCTAAGCAACTAATCCAGCTCATCATCTTTGATTGCTTTGACTACCTCTCTCACATCACAGGCTTCCGAGGTGATGTATTCTTCTTGATCATGGAACCGTACTTTTCTCTCTACTTCCTCCCACTGCCTGTGCTCCTCTTCTTTGACTCCTTCCAGTAGTCCTAAAAGCAAGGGAGGACTAAACTTTAGGCCGATCCAGTTGGCCTGCATATTTTATATTGACTGTTTATAGAGTGGTAATCTTGCCAAGGCCTCCCTCATCCTTGTTGGGGTGTGATATTTTCTTATTTTTAGAGTGTGGGGCAGTGTGTTCCATCTCCTTGTGCAAGCGTGAATGTAGTTATCCCCCAACAGTCTTTCCATGTCCTCAAAGTGAACAACGGCCTGAGCTTGTTTCTCAATGTAATCTGGGTGAACGTGGGGGTTGTTGGCAAGTTGCTGATGGGCATACACTAAAGCTAAGGGATCTTCTGGTTCTGCTCTGATCATGAGTGTCTCCCATAGCTCCCTGTCCATAACATTCCGAATTTCTAATGACCTATTTTCCTCATGGTTTAACCAAGAGGCCATGGCCATGAGTTGCACATCTCCCAATGAAGCATTAGGGTCCCACAGATTCATGTTTCGAAGGGCCAAATTGTGTAAATAGAATTTTAATAACTTGGCCTTATCTTCTGCCAAGTTGTTGTCACACAAAGCCATGAATTGATGGTAATTCTAAAATGGAAGGGTGCCCCTTTGGGCCAAGGTGTTAGTTTGGAATTGCAACCATTGATATTCAAAATATAAGGCATATGACTTAGCAGGTTGCCTACATTGTAAGGCTTCTACTGCCCAGCTGGCCATGTAGGCCAGTTGGGCCTCTTTCTCTTGCACCTGTTTCTTTAGGGACTGTATTTCCTCTGCTGCCTGTGACTCCTTTTCCTGTAGTAGTTTTGTTAGTGCCTCAACCTCACCCTGCAGCTTGTCCCATTTCTGTTGTTCATTAGATGCTTCCTTTTCTACCAGAGGCCCTTCTTGCTATTGCTATTCTCCCAAAATGGAGGGCCTATATTCCTTATGACTTCCCTGTAGCTGCAACTATTTTCTTAGCAGCTCATTCTCCTCCTATAGCTGGGCTCTTTTGTAGCTTTCTACATGCCTGACCATGGCTAGTTCTCCTCTTAACTCTTTTAACTTCTCCTCCATGTGGCTTATGTCCTCAATTCCCTTAGATTTGGCAATTTTCATCCATGTGTGTGTTTTGTTCCTCTCTTGTTCTAATGTAAGGAAGAGTGGCACAGAAAATTTCTGTGGGATGATTTTCCCACCCTCTAATAGGTTGTAGTATGAGCCCAAGCTAGGCTGAGGGCTTGGTTCCAGTATATCCTCGGTCTTTCCCTCTCCCTGTGATGATTTAGTTGTCTTTTCCTCCAATTTCTTGGTCTCTTTTAACTTAGCCATAGTTTCCTGTAGAGATGTCTCGACTTCCTATAGTTGTCTTTGAGTCCCTCATCCTAATTCTATCTCTCCAGGTGGAGGTTTTTGGGCTTCCTCGTTCATAGGTAATAGACATCCTTGAAGGAGACTCTTCTTTTGGTTTAGTTGTTGCGTCCTGAATGACAATTGGCTCTTTTGACTGTGGCTGAGGTCTACCCACTTTTATCCATGTGCTCCTCCTTGCTTTAAAGTACATGGAGGTTTGCCTCTTTCTTTTCCCTTTTTGTTTTGGAGGTGTGCTTAAGGCAGCAAGCACAGCTACTACCTCCCTTGCCAATATCTCAGGTGATTTCTCCTCTTGATGTTCTTTTTCCCTGCTTCTTGTAGAAATCCCTGTGTCAACTATTTCTGTTTGTGTTGCTGAGATTTCAGGGTGTGTCTTATCCTTTTCTTTTTGTGTGCCTGCTTTAGCTATGGCAGCCTTCATTTGGGCTTTTTTGGCCTTCTCTGTTCTACTTTGCATCCTCTTTTCCCATGGTGTTTTTGCTATTGTTTCTTCCCCTGTTTTAGGCTCAACAATCTGGCCCATTTCCCCTTTTTCATTTTGTTCTTGTTGTGCTTGAATGTACTGTGTTCCTTCACCATTGGTTTTGTCATCTTCCTTAGTGTGTTCTCCCCCCTCACTGTTGGATGAGGTGATGTCTTCGGCTAGAATTCTAATATTGTCATCCCTAGACATGTTTTGGAAGGTATCCCAAAAGATGGGGATAGTGTAGGTCTGCAAATCATCTTCCACCAATAGTTTTATGAGCCCATGATGGGCCAACTAATCTAGGATCCCTTCATTTAATTTTGTACCACATTCAATTAGTGACTGAAGAAGAAAATAGGGGATGCTCAGTTTCTTGTCTGGAGGCAAGTCAATCCCATGCCTTAGTTCACACAGAAACCTGAAATGATATCCATAGATGATGCTAAACCTGCCCTCACATGTGATGTACTTCATAATTTGGAAACTGACTTCACTCCAGAGAGGAGACAAGCTAGTTCTTCTAACCCCGTTTTTGTCTTCTACAGGATGCTCCATGAGCAGAAAGAATGGCTTCTTAGAAATTTGGCCCAATGATCTCTCTTCTTTGCTCCAAGGGAGCGCCAATGGTAGCCTAGTAACTGCACTGATGAGCTCAGGGGTGAGTTCCAAGGTCAAACCCCTAAAACTAACCGTGGCATGTGTTTTTTACTATGGTCTTAGGGACATTAAAAACTCCTCAGTTATCTCCTCATCATGACCCTGAATTTTTTCAAAGAAGGATATCCAATTTTCTCGGGTGAAAAGGTCCACCACCTAAGGATGCTCGTGCATTTTGCTAGAGTCTAATGGTTCTTTCCTTATGAATCCTCCTGGCATGGTGAGAGTGCTCTTTTTATGCTTTAATCAAAAAAGGAAATGCCTTTTATGGTTTCCCCTAAACTCAAGAAGGAATTTCTCAAGTGTCCAATATCAACTAGCAACAATTCTTTGGTTTTAAGCCTGCTGTCACCCAGAATTTGACTATCTGCTTATGAAAAGATGAATTTGGTTTTTACAGACAAATCACAAGGATCAAGTTTTCTTCTCCGCACATAAACAAATATGCGAATTCAAAATTTTTTTACACGCACAGGCTGGCCCCCACAGCTGCATATATTTTCCCTATAGGAGAATTTAAAAAGGAAACGTCGAGGAGAATTTTGATGCAGAAAATTGGGAAACTCAGTGCAATACATAGGCAAACATTTTACTTCCAATACACAGGTAGATTTTTTCTCTGATTTTCCAATCTGATGCCTTTCAATTCACCACCTTGCACAAACACATCATGCAGAGAGGATTTTTTTAAGCCTACCTCATTTGGAGCTCCAAATTCAACGAAAAATCCCAGGTTCTCCTACTCTGGAAAGCTGTGCAGGTTTTCCTGTAGAAGGCCCCCGGTTCCTGTAGAATGTCATTGTGCTGCTGAGCGAGCTCGATATGCGGGAGATTTTCGAAACAAGCAGGAAAACTGGTGGAGGACGATTGGTTAATAGTTTTTGGAAGCAGAGGATGCGTACTCTAGTCGAGGACGTTGCAAGTGCAAGATGAACAGAAGGTGGTGTAAGTTTTAGCTGGGCATCTTTTAACTGCGGCGTGATTCGTGGTGAGGGGATGAGGTGGCTGGACCAGACCGTTGATCCAACATCACAGCCATAATTTCTCTGCATGTTTCTGACCGCCATCACCTCCTTTCTGCCATTATCTGCCGCCACCACTACCAGTCCCGACGATTTCTCCCAGAATGGACACTCCACATGTGCTGGCTGCACATTTCGTTGGCAATTTTGAATGTAACGGGGCTCATTTTGATCTTGTGAGGATATGTAACTAGCCAAGGGTGGCTAGTTGACTGGCCATCGATTCCACTCAATCCGAACCATTCCCATAGGCATGAAGCTTTTAAAATATAATTTATGTAATTGACGAATGAGTTTTGGAACTTACCTATGTGGTCATGATCGTGTTATGCAGACTTTGGGTTTTGGAACCACTCCTTCATTTGCTGCTGCTTCATGCACGGGTTTAAGAACCCATTCCTTCATTCGCTGATGCTGCATGCACGGGTTTTTCTTATCTTTAGCTACTGCTAATATTTTCACGTTCAAGGAGAGCCCTTTTCATGTCTCCTTTGTCATTTTTAGTTGTCCCTATCTCCATAATATGTCTTCCAGAGGGATCAGCTGCTACAGGATTCCTGTAGGATGTCCTGTAGCTACTTCTCCTCTTGGAATGCAATGCTAGAATGAGCAGGGTTATACTGCTGAGGAGGGTTTTAGCTAATGAGGAATCCAGATGCAGACTGACAAGTATGGTGAGTGAGAGACTACTGCTTGATTTGTCACTAGAAGTTCTTGCTGGCCGTATCAAGAAAACAGGTTTTTTTTGTGACTGTGCAGGAACAAACAACAGGATGAGTGCAACGGAGGTGTAAAGAGATGAAAAAGTGTGATATATGGTGATGGATGGAAACAGGGGTGTTGGTAGGTCTCATAGGCAGATTCCCAACCTTTGGATTCTCTTCTGAGATAAATTTTGCTTGTCTGTGGGTTCTACAGGATCTTCCTGTAGAAGACATAGAACTTCCTGTAGAAGGTGAAATCTTGGCCTGAATGAGATCAAATCTTAGGAAAGGGGAGTGGTCATGGAGGAATTGTTTGTGAGGGATACTTGTAGCCTGGTGCTAACCTCTGTCCTTGTTTTGTGTGATCCTCCTAACCTACAATGTCCTTCTTGCAACCTGCAAATTTTTCAACAGAAGTGAGGTTGATTTTTTTGTGTTTTTTTTCTTTTTTCTTTTGAGAGACAACTGGGGTGCCTCCAGGAGATTTTCACCCTCACTGTCTACCCTGGGTGCCTCTAAGAGGTTTTCACCCAAGGATCTTTTTATTTTTTTTCTGTTTTTTCCTCTCTTTTTTCTTTCTTTTTTTCGGTGCTCAGAATGTGGATGGGGTGGAGACAGGGACCTTCTCCACTACCAGCACTAATTTATCCAGAGTTTCAATGAACTCCTGCTTAGAAAGGGGCTTCTTGTAGATCTTCAAACGATGCCCATTGACGAGCATGGGGATGGATTCTTCATTAATGGTCCTGATAAGGACTGAACCATTGTCATTACATTTCTTCACTGTATATGGTCCCAGCCATCTTGTCCTCAGCTTCCCTTTGAAATCCTTATATCTTGAATCATATAACAATGCCCAATCTCTTGGCTGAAATTGCTTCTCTTTAAGGTGTCAGTCATGCCATATTTTTCTTTGAAGTTGGACTACCTCTGAGTGGAGGAGGGCCTACATTCTTTGTTCATCCAGTCCATTCAACTGAAGTAGTCTTTCCTATTGTGCATGGCTGAAATCTAGGTGTTGCTGAGCTGCTAACCTCAATGTGTTGTATTCAAATTCTATGGACAACAAAGCCTTCTTCCCATAGACTAGCCCATAAGGTGTGAAACCTGTTGTAGTTTTCCAAGTAGTGTTGTAGGCCCAGGTGGCCTCAACCAAGTGATCGACCCAATCCTTTCTATTGCTGCTCACCACTTTAGTCAATATCTCTTCCAAAGCCCTATTAATGACTTCCACCTACCCATTTGCTTGTGGATGATAAGGGGTGAAAGTTCTATGCTTAATCTTGTGATGAGAAAGCAGGTCTTCAATCAGGCTAGAGGTAAATTGGCTTCCTTGATCTGTGACTAATTCTCTTGGGTAGCCAAATTTATAGAAGATATTTTCCCTCAAAAACTCAACCACTTTTTCTTATGTTGCTGCCTTGATTGCCTTTGTTTCTGCTCACTTTGTCAGGTAGTCTGTTCACACAATGACATAAGACTTTTGTCTTGAAGGAGGGTTGATAGGACCTACAAAGTCCATGCCCCACTTCTCAAATGGCTAGAAAGTCACCTGAGGTTGGAGGGGAATTTCATCCCTTGGAGTCGGTTTCCCCATCCTTTGACATCGGTCACATTGGTTGATGTATCTTCTGACATCTTGATGAAGAGTGGGCCAATAGTAGCCTGCCTATAGAATTTTAAAAGTGGTTCTCTTTGTTGCAAAGTGGCCTCCATAGGGTCCATCATGACAAGTCAGGAGGATGTCAAAAAATTCCTCCTCCCTAACACAACACCTCAAAATCTGATTTGGGCCAAGTTTAAATAGGTTGCCCCCAATCCAAGTGAATGGGGTGCTTTTCCTCGCATTCTTGCTCTTCTCTTTTGAGGATAGGTGTGGTGGGAATTGTGATGAAAACAAGTAACTATATCAGCAAACCATGGTGAGAGTACTGAAATAGAAAACAAGTGTTCATCTGGCAGTTAATCATCCACCACCCCTTCTTCTAATGCAGGAAAATCTAGTCTAGACATAAAATCAGCAACAACATTTCCCTTACCTGGCTTGTCAACAATGGTAAAATCAAATTGCTGCAATAAAAGTAACCACCTAATGATACGAGAATTTACATCAGGTTTATTCATCAAATACCTAATTGCAGCATGATCAATGTGTATGAATGTCTGATAACTAGTGATGTAGTGTCTGAACTTGTTTAGGGAATGGACTACAGTTAGGATCTCTTTCTCAGTTACAGTATAGTTTAATTATGCCTTGGACAGGTTCTTACTGACGAAATATATGGCATATGGTAGCTTCTCTTCAACTTGTCCTAAGGTTGCTCCTATGGCTTTGTTCGAGGCATATGTGTGAATGTGGAAAGGCAGGGTCCAGTTTGGACCTCTCAAGATTGGGGCAGTTACCAGCTTATCCTTCAACACATCCAGAGCATCTTGAAAATTGTCAGTCCACATAAACTCAACATCTTTCCCCAAAATACCAAACAATTGAGAGGCCAGCTTACTAAAATATTTAATGAACCTTCTATAATATCCTGCTAAGCCTAAAAAACTCTGAACATCCCTTACCTTTTGAGGAGGTGGAACCCTTTGGATGATAGCAATCTTGTTGGGATCCACCTGTAAGCCTTGCTGAGAAATTGTATGACCTAGCACGGTCCCTTCAGTCATCAGGAACTCACATTTTTCAGGACTGAGGGACAGGTTCATTTCAACACACTTGGTTAAAACTTTTCCCAGGTTAGTCAATGCTTCTTGGAAGTTGGACCCATAAGGAGTAAAGTCATCCATGTAGATTTCCACTGAATCATGAACCAGCTCAGGGAATATAATCAATATTGCTCTCTGGAAAGTGGCAGGAACATTGCATAACCCAGAGGGGAGGACCCGGTAGGCAAAGGTACCCCATGGACAAGTGAAAGTGGTCTTATCTTGGTCTTCCAGGCTGATTTGGATTTGATTATACCTTCCTAACCCATCTAGGAAAGAAAAGAACTTCTTACCTGCCAGCCCATCTAACACTTGATCTATGAAAGGAAATGGGAAATGGTCCTTCTTGGTGTCTTTGTTAAGTTCTCGATAATCTACACAGATTCTCCACTTCTCGTTTTTCTTGGGAACAAGCACCAGAGGAGAAACCCACTCACTGTCAGAGATGGGGTAGATGAATCCTACGTCCAATAACTTTTGCAGTTCTTCTTTAACAATGTCCTTGAGGGCTGGATTGGTTCTCCTCTGAGGCTGCTGACTAGTTTACAATCCTCTTTAATGTAAATGTGATGGGTACAGACTGAAGGGTGGACTCCCTTCATCTCCTTGTAGCTCCAAGCAAAAGCATCCAAATGGTGGTTCAATAAGCTACACAGTTCCTTCTCTTGAGAGGGAGATAGGGACGAGTTGATATTCAAGGTTCTTTCAGGGCCAAATTCCACATTCTTAACTCAGGAAGAGGTCGGATCAGCCACACAGAGATCCCCTAAAGCACTGGCTTGGGTGTCTCCTACTAACTCTTCTAATGGCAGCACACTGGGAGGTGGATTTTGGATAAAATTCTCAATAAGGTCATCCTCGGTTTGGGGACCCCCCCTAGTGGCTTCCATGGTGCACACAGGTGTAGAGTAGACTTCATCCTCATCCTCCTCCTCCAACTAGAGAGGTAAGTCATGTTCGATCAAAGGTTGGGCAGGAGGATATAGAACTAGCTATTTGGACATTGGACCATTCTTAATGGTCATGCTCCTAGCTCAACAACTGATGTAAGCATCTGCAGTAGCTAACCAAGGCCTTCCAAAAATGATGGGGTATCCAATGAGTTTTTCCTTCGGCTGAAGGACCAAAAAGTCCGCAGGGTACTCCCAAGAATCAACGGAGACCAGGATATCTTCCACAATCCCTTCGGGAGTCACGGTGGAGCGGTATGCTAACTGCAGTATTGTCGAAGTCTTTCTCAGGGAACCCTGAAGGTTAAGTTTGAGCATAGTGTCCTTGGTCATCACATTAATGGCAGCCCCTAGATCAATCAGGGTGTGGGGGATTATGGTGCCATTGATGTGGACATCCACTACAGGACTCCTAGGGTCCAAATATCTTGGATAGATTACTTGTCCCAACATTAGATCGAACAGTTGTCCTATGACATTGGTAGTTGGGGCATCTCTCTTGCGCCTGCCTGGGTGCCTGAAACACTTCTCTTTGATCAATTTGTTGTAGATTGGTACATTTTTTATGGTCTGGAGAAGTGGTATTTTTACACACAGCTATTTAAGTTCTCCCAGAAGTTCAATCTCTTCGGGGTTTGGTTGTGTGTATCCAGTTAGTCTCTCAAGAAAGGGTGGAATGGCTTTGGGTTCACTTTCCTATTTCTCGGCTTCATCCTCCTTAGGAGGAGGTTGGCTATCTGGGAGGACCTTCCCAGACCGTAGGTTGATCTCTTAAATCTCCACCACGTAGGTAGGGCATGTTGTCTCTCCAGTATATACCTGCTGGGCCTCTCTGTTATTGGGGTTTGGGTTCAGTTGAGCAGGCATCTAGGGTTGTCTTGGAGGAGCAGGAGGTAATGGCTATGGTTGAGCAGGTGGTGGAGGAAAAATGGCAGGAGGAGAGTTGTACTGGGGCCTCCACCCCTGTTGTGGTGCATTCCACTGAGGTTGTGGCTGAACATGAGAATGAAACGAATGAGCAGTAGGTTGAGTATGGTATTGAGGTGGATATGACCAAGGAGGGGGTGCGGACCAGGAAGGATGAGTGGGGGGACCCCAAGAAGGTATGGGAGTGGATTGGTTGGGGTTGTAATATGTTTGGGATGTCCCCTGCATCCCCTGCTGGTAAGGTCTGGATCCATGTGGCCTCCTTTGGTTGAGGAAGTAGAGTGGTTTAGTGGATCCTTCAGCCCCTTGGTACACAACTTTAAGTTCAGGTAAGGTTGGGCATTGGTTTATAGGGTGGTCTTCCTCACAAACCAAACATACCTCTACTGAGTGCAATGGACACTCGTTTTTAGGATGCTTCCTTGTGCATCTAGGACAAAAGATGGCCAAAGACCTCTCAGCTTCTTCTTTCTTCTGTTAGATTCGGAAAGTATCCAGTTGCATGGTAATGGTCTGTCTCACCTCACTTTTAAGGTCTTCCATCTGATTTGTAAACTCATGTTTGGAGAAGGTGGCACTAGCTGAAAGTGGATTCCCCCTACCTCTTTTCCGAGCTGCTGTAGAATGGTTTCTAAACACAGTATTTATGTCATCATAAGGTAGTTGGTAGATGTCTCCCCCAGCTAGCAATTGGAGGGTATCTAGAAGGTCTTCAGGGACTCCTCGAAGTAGAACCAGCTTCATAGATTCGAGGTTAAGTGTACACCTGGCCCTTTTATAACTGAGTTGGAACCTTTCTTCATAGTCTTCCAGAGACTCATCACTTCCCATGGTCATTCGAAAGATTTCTCCCTTCATTTCCTTTGACCTACAGTAGTCCCGGTATTTGTTTTTAAAGCATTGCTGCATTTGAGCCCAAGTTGTGATACTGTTTCCAGGTAACCCCATGAACCAGCGTAGTGCTACATCCTTGAGGGTAGAGGGAAAAAGTTTCAACTTTTTCTCATCTTCTACATAGTCATAACTTCGAAAAAGGACAACAAACTCAAACAAGAAGGTATCAGGGTCTTCAGTGGTCAATCCATGGGAGTGAGGTAAGGCTGAGGGACTCATGCTTTTCATTTTTGTGTCCCAATTTGTTTCTTGGATGGGAAAGGCACCTTCTATTCTCTCCTCATTCCCTATACCATTCCTGTGTTCAGCCATGGTCTCAAGAGGAACGTTTTCTTGCTCTTCTTCTGTTATAGGATATTCGTATATCTCTGGAGGTTCACCTATAGGTTCTTCTAGATCACTGCCACCGAAGAAGAGGGAAGGGTGAATCAGTGATTTGGTGGGATTGTTGGGTAAGAATTTTCCTGTATGGTCTCTATTCCTACGAGGCATGAAAATGAAATATTTTTGGTTGATTTTTTCTTTTTCTTCTTGTACCTGCAAAAATGAAATGGATTGACTGCAACTAACTAAAATCTATCTTGCTGGAATGAAAATGTAGAATTGAAATGAAAGCAAGAAAGGACTAATCTATGCTGTTGAAGTGAAATTGCAGAAAGGAAATGCTAAGCTATGCTTGCAGAATTGAAATTCTAATTTATGCTTGCGGAATTGAAATTGCAGAATGGAAATGCTAATATATGCTTGCAGAATTGAAATTCTAGTCTAGGAAAGCAGGAAATGTCTAATCTAGTTTTGCGGAAATGAAATTACAGAATGGAAATGAAACAACTACTCTACGCTTGCTGAAATAAACTACTCAGCAGAAGGTTGTAGTAGAAAATAGCAGAAAATCAGCAATCACAAATACTCTGATGCTTCCCCGGCAATGGCGCCAAAAAGATGGTGGGCTCTAGTATTGCAGCAATAATGTTGCAACTCCTGGGACTCCCTTCTTTACTTTTATCAACCCGGTAGTTCATAACAAACTTGGAAGCGACAGTGCTATATGCACAAGTACTAGCTCTTGCCATAGGCTGTCACTTGATCAGCTAACATAAGTCCGCTAGGAGCTTAATCCAACTTCTATGAGATCTTAGAAGAATTTTTTAACTAGGATGGATGAAAGCTAACTCTAAGGAGGCTAATCTATTTGCAGAAAGAAACTAAAAGCTGAAAGGAAATGAAAACCCTAGCTAACCCTAGTTTTATAGAGTAACCCTACTAGTGCAAGAAAATAGATGAAAGCTGATGAAATGGATGCCATTTACTCTTGGAAAGGTAAAATGCATGTGTCTAAGATACTTCTGAAGTAAAATATGGAAAAAACAACTTTTTGTATTTTCGAGTAATTTTGCAGAACTATTATGCATGTGCTTTAACTGTTTTTGATTGTGCAGAGGTTGATTGGGGAAAGGAAATGGAAAGGGCACTTGTAGGATGTTGGGAAGGTGAGAAGAGGGCCTAATGGGCCCCTAGCATCCTTCCAGAGAGTTTCACAGTGATCATATCTTGAGAAACTGCCCACGTGATCTTCTACAGGAAGTCAGCAGGGGTTCTACAAGATGTTCTACAGGAAGAGTCGAGAGAGGATTTTTGAGGGTTGATGGAGAAAAACCAGTGGGAAAGTGGAAATGGAGGTTGGATGAGGTTGTGAAGAGGTCTAGGACCTGGTAAATGAGAATAGGGGGCGATGAAGATGGTTGGATTTGTTCAGGGATGGAGGGACCAATGTTGCACAAAAATGAAGAAATTAGGTCAAACTGGTAGAGTGTGGTGAATGAAGGGAAGGAATTTGGAATCTGGGGTTGGAGCAGGTGGTTTGAGGAAGGAACGATAGGTAGGGATGGATTACAATTAATCTGCATACTATTTCTTCAAACTAATCAAAGAAAGACTAAAAACATCAGAGATCTATCTACTTTAACCTGTTCTAACCTAAAAACCAGAAATCATGGTGGACAGAAGTTTATTGGAAGAAAATCATGTAAGACAACTATAAAAACCGAGCAAGAACAGATCTAAGCATGTCATCATAACTGGTACCAACTTCCCTGACTAAAAATCTAACACTTGTGATTGCATGGAAAGGCAAAACAGTGTTTCTGTGGCAGCAAGTATGCCTTGGTCTCAGCTCATGGTCCTAAGGAGGGAGAGATGAGGTCAAGGATTTCTTGGTGGCATTTTTGTAGATCTTTTCCTTTACCAAAGTATCAAAACAACCTGAAGCGTGAAAATCTATTTCAATCATCAAAAGAAATATGTTAATCTAAGTAGCAGAAACTATTCTAGGAATGCAGAAAAAACATATAAAAGTACACAAGTGGAGGTACTGGCACTTGGGTTGGGCCCAACCCCAAGAGATACAGCCTCCTAAAAGAAGCTCAGAGCTGATGCAAAGTGAAATTGATCTCCATTACTCAAAAAATAACCATGTCACGAAAAGGTTTACAGTAAAAGCTCGAAAATGAGCTGAAAGGCAGAGCAACACTAAAGTGCGAAAATACAATTGTTCAAGAGCTAAACTATGAAGGCTGGAAGCCTTCCTACTTATCACCAGGAGGACCTCCAACAACCCTCCTTAACTCAAGGGGCTTGGCTGCTCAAAGCTGCAAGTAATCAGCCATTCACAAAAGCTGCTCAGCTCCCCTTGGGGATCATCTTCGGTGGGATACTGAACTCCGAGTTGATGGTGGAGAACTCAAGGAAGGGGCCATTTAGTGTAGGAGACACCCTTCCTACGTATCCTCAGCCTTATTCCCTCGTATTTGACTGTCAACTGGCTCATAAATGCTTGACCTTGGTCCAAAAGATGTCCAAAAATCTGCAATAAGCACCTATTAGACTTCATGGTCAAGTGACTATTCGCATTCATTCAATTAACATAAATATACTCAAAAGCATGCATAAACTATGAAGGATGGTGGATTAATGGAGAACAATAGGCAAAATGAGCCCAATAAGTTACCCATTTTTGGGGCTCATCACCATGTAGAAAATGATTTTCAATTTTAATTCAATGAATGAATTATTTCCACAAGGAGAGGATAATTTATACATCAATTTAGCACCATGCATCCAATGCAGTAAACACATGCACAATTTGCAGACATGAAATTCTGTCTAATAACTAACCCAATATATAAATGCAAAATATAACCAACTAAAATAGAAAATAATAAACAAATTTTTTCATTTTTATTTTCAAAAAGAAAATTCACTTAAGCTATTTATTTAAAAAGAAAAAAAAAAATCAGGAAACAGGCAACCAAGAACAATGCACAACTGTAGATCCCTTAAATAGATTATAAGTAGCTTCCCCATCCTAGGAATTCATAGAGCAGGCTACTGATCAAGATAATGGTTGGCTAACGCACTTCAAGAGAGGCTATAGTGCATTAATGGCAGTACTAATGCATTGTCTTTAAGCCTGGGGAGCGTTATAACTCAATGATTTTCACAACTAGGGTGTGTTATAGGAGCAGAGGCTGTAAACTGAGTCTTTCAAGGTCAGATCCAAGGCTGAGCATAATAAAGAAGGTTGTGAAGTGTCCTGAGTGGTCAGAATGGGAATTAAGAAGAACAGGAGGGCCTAGAAAGAAAGAGGATTTGGAAACTCGGGAGTTAAACACTGAGAACTAACTATAGTCCCGAGTGGAGTCGCCAATTCTTTTATAGGGATTAATGCATAGGTGCTTGTGGCTGGAATACCCCCAAGGATCTTCCCAAGATCCAAGGAAAACCATTTAGATTAACTGCAGCTGGCACAAAGAACCATGTACATATCTATATCAGTGCATGATAATCAAGGAAGAAAAGGAGAAATTACCTCAGATCTTAATCTAGTCTTGCTAAAGAACCCAATGTAGCAGAGCGGAAGAGCCCTTTGCCAACTCCTAGATCGACACCTGCATATAAACAAGACAGAGAGTAATACTATAACATATGAACTCCGATAATAAAAATATTGATACTAAATATATGAAACAACATGCAACTAATCTACTCATAAACTATTGTACTGAATCAACATGTAAATAAACATGACATTAGCACCATTGAGTAGACAACACAACAAGAAGTCTATATTATTAGATTGGAAATAATGATTACAACCATTTGGTGAATCCAGCTTCCCTTAATCCTCCATCTCCTTTCTCTCTCTCTCTCTCTTCTTAACCTCTTGGCAACAAAACAACTATATCTCATATAAATTTTCGACAATCATTTGACAACCCTTCACCCTCTTTCACAATGCCCAAGCCTCCAATATATAGATGATGAGAGGCTTATCCTTTCCAATTCCCTCATGAGTTCCCTTTGGGAAAAAGCTAGGATGTTTCCTCACTTTATTTCTCTTTCCCTTTCCATGAGACTCTATGTTGAGCTAATTTATTGACTAAATTAACACAAGTATTTAATATCAATCCGGGTTGTTTTATTCTTGGAGGCAAACCACTATTTGTGAAGATCTAATATAATCAATGCTTGAAAGATAAATTATTACAAACTAAGAAGAACTATATCTTAAAAACTCTTGATTCAATCAGCTTAAAAGAGGTAACATTGGAAGAGTTCTTGACTCAAGAAATCTACTTCCACCTCAAGTATTACTTCAATGAATTAGAGATTACAATCAAAGACTCAAGATGCATAAATCATACATGAAAAAGGCTCTTAACTTAAGAGACACTCAAAGCTTTCCATAGTAACTCATTCATCTCAAGATATAAATCTAAATGAAAACAAACCACTTGCATGTAAATGAAAGAGACTAATTCTAATTCACCATTTCATAGAGAGAATGCCCAACTTGAACATTTGTTTCCCAACTCAATTAGATGATGAATAAACCATTAACAAATGAAATCAATCACTATTCATAACCATGATACAATCTGAAATAAGACTTTGAAAAACTAAAGCTATCATCAACCAGATCTGCAATGAAATAAAACTAGTCTAACTTGGAAGTGTACTTAGCTTGGAGTGGGGGCCCTCCACCCTTGCCTTGCACACTTATGAAAATGATATCAGAAGCTTTAAATCAGCAAAACATCCATATATTGATCAGCAAAATGAAAGTAACATGAGTCTCCAACTCAAGTCTTCAAACCAAAAATATTACAGCATAATAATATCATATGTCAAGTGTGTTGAGCCATCAAAGTGTGGCTCTTAAATAAGGAATTCATGAAACCAACTGATCTAAAATCACTCTAACAAACATATCTACTCTAAGCCACCTATTCAAGTCGAATCCACCTTCCTCATCCCAAGAAATATGACTAATATCTTGGAATCCCAAAACAGCCCTATTTAGATGGGATTTCTGGATGACTAGTCATGATTGACTAGCTCCAAAAAGGCATAAGAAAACTCGTTCTGTTGGAACCAAGCATAGGTGGCTTAGTCCTAGTTCCCAAGCTTCCTATTCATGCATCCCATTCGTGCTGAAGTGGCCTGCATCCATATCCAACATGAAGTGATTACGGGAATTTCTGAAATTGCCAAAATTGCACTTAAAATCAAACTTTAATAAAAACTTTAGAAATTGATAAATTAAAGCTAAATACCTGATTAGACATCAAATATTCATTAAAATGAGATGGATGAAGTGAAAATGAGGGATAAATGGATAACTAGATAAGTTTATCAAAGCAAAATGAGATCAAAACTGAAGCCCAACACTCTATTAGGAATAACAATGTCCTTAGTTAGTTCAGAGGTAGATATTTACTTCTTTTCGGGCTTACATTTGAGTGAATAGCGGAGTGTCAGTCAGTCAAACTGCCCTTTTACCTCTGGAATCACAAATCTTGGGTAAGAATGTCTTTTAGGCAAAACAATGAGTTAGACTAGGGACTAACGCACTTGGCTAGTGCATGGAGAGCATTATAACTCTTATTGCCTATTTTTGGGGTGTGTTACCTTGAAAAATAGGCCTATGAATTAGGTCATGTCTTTAACCAAACTGTCTTTCTCCTCTGAGCTGATGAGGAGGTCATTTTCCTATATAAGAGATTTCATCTCTCTGATTGTTTCCAAGAAAAGAATAGAGTGTCCATCTAGAGAATGGTTCCCCCCTTTCTTCTCCTCCAAAGAGACTATCATATTGAAATCACCATGTATAATGCATGGCTCATTTTTTCTCTTCCTACAAATGAGAGAGAGGTTATTTAGGAAGAGTTTCTTATAAGATGTAAGTTATGGATCATAATAACTGTCAATGAGAATGATTCTTTAGTGCTAATGTATTGCATCCTCGCAATAAGAAATCTAGGCACCATAAGCCAATCTTAAAAATCGATGTCATTAGGGTTCCATATTATTTATAGGCCACCAACATAACCTACAACAACTAAGGATTGGACTTGGGATCCTTTCTAGATGACTTGAGAAATAAATTCCATTTTCTCACTGTTTCATTTTGTTTCCTACAAGATTACGATAATGACCTTTTCCTTTTTAATGTGATCCTTAAGGAGCCTATGCTTACTTTTTCTATTTAGGCCTCTTATGTTCCAAGAGAAAATCTTCATTGAGAAAGGGAGGGGGATGGAGAGAAAGTATCTAGGAGCATATGTACCTTACCAGATTTGCCAAGAAGTTTCCCACTGATTGAACAAGTTCCTGTGTCATCTTTATTCCTATATGTTTCTCCTTTGATCCAGTCTTGGTGGTTTTGGGTCATGAAAATTGTGATTTAAAGAGTCCTTTAATTGAGGGAGTTTGGTGCTTCTTAATTTTCATTTTGTTATTGTGGAGGTTAAGCACGGATTGTTGTAGTTGGACCATTTTGGGCTTTGATACAACTCGAGGGTTTTGATTGCGGAGCTCATTCAATATTGCAAAGAGGGTTTCTCATCCTCATCCAGAGTCTCTGCCTCGTAATTTTTTAAAGACCTATGGGGTATAATAACCTCTGTTAAGCATGGCCATTTAGAATAATAGTCCTCAATCTCCATGTTTTCCTACTCCAGAGGGATAGAGGTACGGTCATTAGGTTCTTTTGGATTTTTTCATTGTTTTTATTGAGGAGTCCAAATTAGTTGCGCCATGATTAGACAAATTATCTAGAGGTGGGCCATTGTTCTTAATTCCATCTTCCATATTGGCAAGTGTTGTGGGGAAAAGTATCCAACACGGAATGACCCTATCCCACTCTAAGGGTGATAGTTCCTTAGCAACAGCTGAAGCAAAGCTATCTAAAGTTACTTCTTTATGACATGCAAGAGATGAAAGGAAGAGATCCACTTACCGATGTCTTGCGCAAATGGTCGATCCAATCTCCTCTATTTGCCGCTCGCTCCCAGCTCCAAGTCTTCTCACGGGCCCAGCTACACGAGATCCTGCAAACAAGACAAGAAAAGGAAACTACAAGAAGCATGCATTCATAATTGATTCAAGGATTAGCATAAATCAAATACGCAAGTAAGACAATACACCATTGAAACACATGCGAATAGAAGAACCTCAAATGCTTTATTAATATAAGGAAGTAAGGTTCAGGCGGTGATACAACCGTGAGAGGTCCAATCCAGCATCACCTTCCCGACGGAAAGAAATCTCCTCTTCACCTCCCTCAAGCAATCACCCAATACTCACAGCTGTAAACCAACAGCAATTATTTGCACAAAATTCCGGCCTCCAGATCCCATGGGATGAGATCCTTATATAGAGTTTTGGAGTGAAGATAAGTCAGCTTGATGTGTGACTTGTTGTCCTTTTCAACTCCAGTTGTTCTTCAGTCCTTGAGTCCTCTCGGAGTTTCTACCTTCCACTTGGAGTTTTAGAACCTCTTGACTCATCATTAGGCGAATCTTCTGATCCAAGTGTCATTTTGGAAGCTTCCTGGGCACTGGCACATTGAGAAAAGATTCCTCCACATGTCAAAGTACGCCCAGCGCAGGTAGCCTTTGTTGCACTTGCTATGCAGTGCAGGTACACCATAGAGCTTTTGACATTCAGCGCAGATGCTTAGTGGAGCAGCTGCTTTGATCCAAAATTGACCTGTTTTTGAGTGTTTTTCAGTGGAGAACTGATCTGTAGTGCTGTGGTTTGCTGACCTTGTTCCTCTAGGGGTAGGAACAACATGTTTAGGGACTTTGGATCCCTCAGATTATTGACATTTCATGCTCCATGCTGTAAGGCACAAAAATGTCTATAACAATTGCCCCCTAAAGTATGAGGTCGTTTATCGGGTGAAATGCTTTATTAGGAGGATCCGAAGTTCATTCAATCGTCGGGAGGTGACCTGTAACAAAATAAAATACAATACATTATCTTTTCATACTTTCTTTTCATGATCTAGCTGATGCGGGCATTTCCCATGCTCAGCTTTATAAATACATTTGCTGTACATAAGCAGACGATCGTCTGATAATAGACTGATAATTCTCTGCTTTTAATTATCATCCTTTTAGTAGGATGATCATCTGCTGCACATGTCTATGTTTTTATCTCCTGAATATATATCGCAGCCTGGATGGATGAAACTAGATCCGGGGTCTTCAAACTTGTCCGATCTTCACTCTAGTACAAGTCGATCCATGTGAGAATTTCTCGAAGTCGAACATGGAAAGACATCGCTTGATTACCAGTCAATAATGTAAACTGTTAACAAGCGTGAGAGGAATCACCGATAATGATGATGATCCTCAAGGTACTGCAGCACAATTCACGTGGCGTGAATATAGGATCTGACGTCGAACACCACGCAAAGTCTCCCGGTCGAAGGTCATTAATGTATACCTATCGCCGGAAGTGAGAAACTTGCCATTGAGGCATGCAAGCTTCAAAGTACTGAGGGGGTGTTCCTAGATCAACTTCTTGGATAGTGAGCTGATGTCAACAAGAAGTGATCCGTCAAAGGAGGGCCTTAATGAATCCCACATCAGTGACACGGAACGGAGCTAGTGATGAGGGTGAAAACGATCCGTGAAATATGATTCAGGGTGGCGGTCATGGAAGGATGAAAGATGATGTATGGTAGTGGATGGGACCCGGTTGACACTTTCTGAATGACATCTCTTGAACATATAACGACACTGATGTGATGGATCGGTAGCATTACCCCATGTATGGATGGTATGGCGAGACCATGGTGAAGGGACCAGTGAATGATAATAACCCAACCCAATTTTTACGGAGGAAAAAGTGTCATCTTCAAGAGCGACTTGCTACCATTAAGCTTTGAGGTTCTTCCCAATTTTTCCCCAGTCATTTCTGACCAGTACCTCTTTATTTTTGTCAAGCTTGAGGAGGATAACATATGCTTGTTCTATAACCTGCCCTTCGGGCAAGCCCATCGCTATGTTTTAACGAGCTTAACGATAGGGAAACTCGTTCTCGTCTAAAGACAAGTTTGTCGCTATCTAATATTTTTAACGAGCCCAGCGACAAAGACAACTCGGTCCTTTTCATCTTTAGAGAGTCTGAAAAGGGTACATAAAGTGGACTCCAGGGGTCCTTTTTCGTCATCTAATCCCTTAAGTCCGAAAAAGTATAAAACAATACAGAAGGGATGAATGTTCGATATCTTTATCGAGCCGAACTAGACAAGCGCTTGATCCTTTTGTGCAATAATCCCTCAGGTCCAAAAAGATTAAAATCTAGAGGAGGGATAGCTCTTCCGGTCCTTTTAACGAGCTGGAAGGCCAAAACTCGGCAAACTTTTCATATTTTACGAGTCAGTGAAAAGAGCTCAAAGAAGACTCGTATTCTGAGGAACGAGTGATAAACAGGGATAGCAGCAGTTTCCAGGTACAGGTTGGAATTTTCCAATCACGGCAGTGTCACAAGGATGGCTAGGTGAAGTCACTCTTCGCAGCTGTTCCTCAAAATAGGTAAACAATCAAGTGGATGTGAATGATCGGCCAAATGAAAAGTGGAGGTGACGGTGCACAAACACGACCAAGGCTTTTATGGCTGATGAATTTACGGTCCCAAATGGTTATCTACCGGTTCATTTTTTCTTGATGAGCTTGAACTCTGGGGGAAGCTTGCTCACATGTGCATTTATTTTTTAATGAGCATGAACTCTTGCTAAAACTGCTCGGTTTTGCGTTTATTTTTTAACGAGCATGAACTTTCCCAAAACTGCTCGTTTCTTGCGTTTATTTTTTAACAAGCATGAACTTTGCCAAAACTGCTCGTTTTTACCAGTCATAAAGTAGGAAGGTCTCCTGGTAGGCTGCTCGCCATTTTTTAAGGAGCTTCATCTCGCTATGCTTTGCTCCATATCCTCTCTTTATGCAAGCTGGGTATCGGCTAATCCTACGAGTTTAACGGGTTAGACCTACAGGTTTAAAGGGGGGACCTAAAAAACTAAAAAACAAAATAGCCGCCCGTGCTTGCATTCCAAGAGGTTTGCATGCCCCCAGGTGTAAGTCTAATTTCAAGGTCGCCCCTACTTGTCCGTCAAAAACCCTTGTTTTCAACGGGTGAGGCTTACCTCTTTCTGGTTACCCAAAGAATGGTTTTGTTTGTTGCCGCAAATGAAACTCTTTCTTCGGCGATGTCTATCATTAGGTTACACAAAGATGGTTACAATTTGTTGCAGCAATAGAATCTCTTTCTTTGGAGGCTGCCCCTACTTATCCTTTAAATCATTTGTTTTAATGGGTGAGGCTTGCCTTTTATCCAAAGGTGGTTACTACTTGCTGCCGCAAACGGATCCCCTTCTTTGGCAGAGCCTACTTTTTTAGACAAAGGTGAATGACCTTTGTCAAACAAGTAACCTTGACAAAAGAATCCTTTTCCAGAACAACCCCATTCCTAACTGCCCCTTCTTCTGCATGAGAGCTCTTGCCGGCTCTTCTGTTTTACGAAGATGAAGGAGGGGACGGGGTACAGACTAGTCATATTCTCCCGCGGAAATTCTACTTTACACCCAAGGTTTTTTCTGACCCCAGCAGACCAGGATGCATGCCCCCTGGGTTCCGGCCCTACTTTCCCGAATCACTCGCACTCATCAGGAAGAAGAACCGGAGGTAGAGACCTTTCTTGATCGAAAATACCATTGAGGATAGGTATGTGACTATTTGCGATGCGTGATCCCGGAAATGAAAGTTGGTCTACGAGCTTGACCATTCTTCCTTCGTATGGAAAACACATTATTCGAAAGAGTGAGGAGACTATTGCTTCCATGCAATATATGTAGTCTCGTCCAAGGAGTAGGTTATAATCCAAGGGTCCTTGGATGACCATCAAATTCATCTTGACATCCTTCCCTTTCAATGTAATAGGCACATTAGGTAGAATCCCTAATGGTCGACTGGTTCCTTTGTCAAAACCCGAGAGATTCCTTATCTCAGGCAAAAGCGCTGGGCAACCCAGTGCTTTCCAAGCAATAGAGGACAGGATACTCACAGATGCCCCTTCATCAATGATAGTCCCAGCCATCACCATTTTGTATATTTGGACTATAATTCTAATGGTATACTGGCTGGTAACCGAGGTCTACCTAGTTGGTTCCAATCAAAGGACACAACCAGGTTTCTTGGTGGTGGGACCGAATACACGGCCGGGTATGATCCTGACGATGCTCCTTCCTGCGATAAAGGAGTGGGCACATTGCCCTGATGTTCATCAGAATCGGTGTTGATGAAAAGAATCTGGACGGTGTCATCCTTACTCTCTTCGGTAGGGGTGTCAGCTGAAGATGAATCCTCAGTGACTGTGGTATTTGAAGATGAAACTTCTGAAGGGAGAACCGGGTCAACTGCCGTTTCGACCTTTGGACTTTCGTCCGGTCCGGATTCAGTAGGTTCATTTTCAGTGACTGACACCTCAGCTGGCCCTATGAGCGGGGTAGCCGTATTTTCAACCAACGAAGGACTTGGCGCGAGTTTTTGGTATCCAGGAGGAAGTAGCAACGGTGCAACCGGTTGATCTTCCAAAACTCTCTTTGCTTCATCTAAAAAGGGACAACGGCGGAGGGTGTGATTGCCTTCACACAGTTCACAGGGGAATCTGATTCCCCTTCGTTGTCTAGAACCTTCACTTTCGCTGGTCGATGGTAAGCATTCAACCTGGCTGTCAGAGGTTGACGCTTCCGAACTGTGCAAACGAGGGGACCAGTCCCTTAGTATCCGAGGAATACTGGGACAATCACGGTGGAAGTGGTCTCCTCTACATATGACACATGGCGATTTGGGCCCGGTCCGTGCTGTGCGTGGATTTTTGTTAGATGCCTTTTGCTTGCCCCCAGGCGCCTTTGGCTCCTTCTGCTTCTTTTCCTTCTTCTTCTTCTCCTTCTTCTTCTCCACGGGAGCTCTGCTTTCGGCGGCTCTACCTTTCGAAGAGGGAAGATCGGTCTCCTTCTTCTCCGTGGGAGCTCTGCTTTTGGCGGCTCTACCTTTCGAAGAGGGAAGATCGGTCTCCTTCTTCTCCGTGGGAGCTCTGCTTTCGGCGGCTCTACCTTTCGAAGGGGAAGGATCGGAGGAAGACTTAAAAGAAGTGGAAGGATGGAGGGCAGCTCTAGACTGGTCTAACTATTGATTCGACTGTTCAGGAACCGTGGTGTCCTGAACTACAGTGGTTGAGAATAGCCAAACTGGCAGGCCAATCGTCAGCCTTGGAAGCGACAACGTGGCCATGTAGGGCGCACCAACTTCTCCCCAAGAGGAGAAAGGGCTAGGGTTCCCATCATGTGGAATCCCTTGGTTGGTGTGTTCCATGTTCTCAACCTTAAGATCAACGCAGGAATAAGGGGTAATTATGTTCCATTTAAAATGAATTTTATATGACGACGCTTTAGACACAACCTGCTTTTTCACTTTTTAAGAGTCGAGAAAAAGCTAAAGATGACTCTAGTCTCCTTCGATGTATTAACGAGCCCGAAGTGACAAATGCTCGGATGGACTTTTTCAGTTATAGAGTTTGAAAAAGGCCAAAAGAAACTACTCTGGAGTTCTAGGCAGAGGGTGTGCCAAACCTTTCGCGAAACCACAGAATACGTTTTACGGTACGAGTGGTCGATCTTCGTGAATGCTGTGTTCACTGCATCGCGATCAGTAGGGCGGCTGACACGGCTTCCTATGGATAAAGGCTTTGTTCCTATAGGGGTCCCCCAATATACGCGACGGTACGCGGGGGCACAAGTCCGTATTAGTGCTATCGTCCCTCAGGAGGAATCACCCACCTTCGTAGAGATCGACGGTCACTATGTTTAACGATGCCGGAACACGTCTCTACCTAGACCTCTACTGTGTTTCGTTATGTTTCAAAGCGTTGTTAGATAAATTCAGTTCTTTTTAGGTTGATCTTGCTTAGCAGTTTGCCTTTATGGATCACCACGTGATGTATGATACAACTCCTAAATGCAGTCTAAGAATGATAAGCAAGCTTTTTTCAATTCTTTCAACTTATGAAAATATTAACTACTGAGGGAAAAGAAAGACATCATCTTTTCAAACAGATCATAGAGCACACACTGATGCAATTTTCCTAAATCGACATGCAAACTGTCAAAATGCACATGCACAATGCAAGTATTTCTTTTCTTATTCCTTAATGTTGATGTATTACAAAAAGAAAGCTGTTGTATAATTTCAAATTCAATTTCAAGTGAAAGAAAACAAGTTTTGTCCAATAATCAAAAGAACACCTTAAGATTCACTCGTTTCGACACAAGAAATACTGAAATTCGAACCATATAACGAAAGCAAATGTTCAAGCAGCTATGAACAGTAATAAACTAGCTCTTAGAATCACAACGACACTTTCTCACAGGCCTAGATCCAAGAGGTCACAGCAAGACTAGTTCACTTTCGCTACGGGAAACTGTGAATGACAGCAAGAAATACAATAAGAACAATCACGGTTTCTTCATACAACTGAGGCGGAATGAAGGCAAAGAAAGGTAGTTTCAGCTGGGTATACAGGTTGACAACAGGCTGCAAAAACAATATTGAAAACTGGGCAACAGACAGTAGGGAACCCCAGTTGCACAAGGCAAAACTGGATCAGCGTAGGTACTGCACTGTCAATCTGACATGCAGCGCAGGTAGCCCCTTCGGGACCTGTGTTGCAGCGCAGGTAGCCTTTGTTGCAGCTGCACTGAAGAGACAACTCTCGTCTCTCTCAGATTCCGGGTCACAGTTTGCTCAAAAATCAATGGTTTTTGGCCAAATCAGAGGCTATCAGCCAAGTATACACTAGAGGATGATTAAGGAAGGTGAACACTATCACAAAGAGCTAAAAAGAGTCCTTGTGGATCAGCTCTTCAAATCATAAACATGCCCAACACTGAGCTAGAGTAGCTGCCCTCTACTTTGCACTCGAAGGATTCGAATGCAGTTCGATTCGGTACTCCCTTTGTTTAGGAAATGAATAGCAAGAAACACAAGCTACCAACAAGACACGATCCCCAGCGGAGTCGCCAGTCTGTTGGGGGGAAAAGTATCCAACACGGAATGACCCTATCCCACTCTAAGGGTGATAGTTCCTTAGCAACAGCTGAAGCAAAGCTATCTAAAGTTACTTCTTTATGACATGCAAGAGATGAAAGGAAGAGATCCACTTACCGATGTCTTGCGCAAATGGTCGATCCAATCTCCTCTATTTGCCGCTCGCTCCCAGCTCCAAGTCTTCTCACGGGCCCAGCTACACGAGATCCTGCGAACAAGACAAGAAAAGGAAACTACAAGAAGCATGCATTCATAATTGATTCAAGGATTAGCATAAATCAAATACGCAAGTAAGACAATACACCATTGAAACACATGCGAATAGAAGAACCTCAAATGCTTTATTAATATAAGGAAGTAAGGTTCAGGCGGTGATACAACCGTGAGAGGTCCAATCCAGCATCACCTTCCCGACGGAAAGAAATCTCCTCTTCACCTCCCTCAAGCAATCACCCAATACTCACAGCTGTAAACCAACAACAATTCTTTGCACAAAATTCCGGCCTCCAGATCCCATGGGATGAGATCCTTATATAGAGTTTTGGAGTGAAGATAAGTCAGCTTGATGTGTGACTTGTTGTCCTCTTCAACTCCAGTTGTTCTTCAGTCCTTGAGTCCACTCGGAGTTTCTACCTTCCACTTGGAGTTTTAGAACCTCTTGACTCATCATTAGGCAAATCTTCTGATCCAAGTGTCATTTTGGAAGCTTCCTGGGCACTGGCACATTGAGAAAAGATTCCTCCACATGTCAAAGTACGCCCAGCACAGGTAGCCTTTGTTGCACTTGCTATGCAGCGCAGGTACACCATAGAGCTTTTGACATTCAGCGGAGATGCTTAGTGGAGCAGCTGCTTTGATCCAAAATTGACCTGTTTTTGAGTGTTTTTCAGTGGAGAACTGATCTGTAGTGCTGTGGTTTGCTGACCTTGTTCCTCTAGGGGTAGGAACAACATGTTTAGGGACTTTGGATCCCTCAGATTATTGACATTTCATGCTCCATGCTGTAAGGCACAAAAATGTCTATAACAACAAGGGCTTCAAATATACTTTTGGACTAAAGGTTCTCCCCTTTTTTGGGTGTTTCATTTCTCATGTTTCTATGACAATTGTTTTGTGGGTGAAAACCTTCTAGATCTGATGGTAGGGGTGTTTTGGAGAGTTTGGTATCTACGGATAAATACTAATTCCCTAGCTAAGTAGCCCTATCTAGAACAATAGTTTAAATAACTTTAGCCTTTTTCTATAATAAATAGATAAGACAAAGAAGATGAGAAGACCTACTTGTAGTTCCGCTTTCCTCTTTTCTCCTTTGTATCGATCTTGTCGCTTCTTCCCGTACTTAACACGCTTGAGAAGTACCTGTAAACACAAACAGAAGACAAAGAACCGATTAAAGCAAAAGATCTATTGAATACAAGTAAACAAAGTTAGATACATTCACACATGTAAGCATCATATATCAATACACACATATGGAAAACGGTTCAAATACTTTATTGAATAAAAGAAGGAATTATAACCATCATGTCTGATTCAAAGTCACTCCTACAGATTTGGTTCCATCCACAGCACATCATAAGCATGACATTCCAGTAGCATAATGACACTTACGATAGTCTCAATTCTCAAACTAACATTATCTCCTTACAATTCATCAAAGTCCAGTGCCTGATCACTTAGATGAGTGGTCAATTTATAGGAATATGAAGGAAGTTTTGTCATAAATGGTGGCATTGAATGGCCTTCCATACTTAGAATTAGTTCCATGGAGGAAGGGATGACAAGATAGGATGCACCTTAACTCATTCCTCATCCATTTTCGAGCTCATAGGAGTTGATAAGTGAGGGAACCTTCTAGATGACCCCAAAAGATAAGAATATTCCCCAAACACTATGTGAATTTCGCTCAATCTCACCCAATGCAGGTGAAAGGAAGCCTAAGTGCTCTGCAGATCACCCTAGCATGGACTTAACTACTCTGCAGCGCACCCTTACAAGGGCTTACTTGCGCTGGTCCCTCTAGAGGCTATTGCTGGATGTATTCAAGTCATGAAACTATCTGGGAAGGAGGCATTCAAAGGGGTGACTTGTTTAGGGCATGTAGCAACTAAAATTAGGGTTTGATGAGCCCCAAAACACTAATCTAGATGATGGGATTGATGTTCCCAAATGGGTCTGTAACATTTTCCCCCTAAAGCATCAAGTCGGAAAAATGCCAATGTCGAATGAAATGCTTTATGATGTGATGAGGACGTATCAAAGTGGAAGGTGACCTACATCAATTACAATACATATATCATGATATTTTATTTTACATGAATTGTTGAGGGAAGGCATACCCATGCTTAGCTTATAAACTTTCATTACATGTACATAAACAGTCATCTACAGATATAGACCCATGATTAGAATGACCTTCAATGTAAAGCCATTATACATATGATTTAGTACTCCTGAAATTGCAGCCCGGATGGATGAAACTAGATCCGAGGTATTCTATCTCATTCAATCGTTCGCTCAAGTATGACTCTAACCATGTGAACATGTGATCTGAAGTCGAACATGGGAAGACACCATCTGATTTCTAGCTAATGTTGTAAGTTGTTAACAGATGTGAGAGAAATCACCGATAATGATAATGATTCTCAAGGTACTGTAGTACATTCTGCATGGTGTGAATGGATGATTTGATTTTGAACACCATACAAAGTCTTTTGGTCGAAAGCCATTAATGTTAAACTATCGCCAGAAACGAGAAACCTGCCATTGATGCATGCAAGCCTCAAGGTACTAGAAGGGTTTTTCTATGTCAACTTCTTGGATAATGTGTTGATGTCGACAAGAAGCGACTTGTCGTAGGAGGGCCTTGATGTATCCCACATCAACAACACGAAATGAGTGTAGTGATTTTGGAGATGAAATTTGACTAACGACACAAGGTTCAGCAATGGTGGTCATGAAAATGAAGGTTTATGGTATTGCAAAGGATGAATTTTGACTGAATGACTTCTCTTGAACATGTCAGCAGCAATGAAATGAATTGGTAGCATTGACCCAAAACAAAGTGGTGGATGGTATGATAGACCAATGACATGATAACCTTCAAGCTAATAACCCAACCCAAATAGTCACGGTGATGGAGTGAAAGTGTCATGCTCAAGATCAACTTACTACCATAAAGTGGTTTTACCCTTTTCCCATTTTCCCCAGTCATTGATGACTAGTACCTCTTTATTTTTATCAAGCTTGAGGAGGATAACATATGCTTGTTTTATAATTACGCCCTTCGAGTGAATCATCACTATGTGATGTTTTAACGAGTCTAGCGAAGGTGAAACTCGGTCTTGTCTAGATGGACAAGTTTGTCGCTATTTGATGTTTTAACAAGTTTAACGACAAAGATAACTCAATCCTTTTCATGTTTAGAGAGTTTGAAAAGGGACAAAAAGAAATCTCCACAAGTTATTTTTCATAGATTTATCTCTCAAGCCTGAAAAAGTGTAAAATAATACAAGAGAGATGTCGTTTCCAATCCATTAATGAGCTGGAAATGACAAGCACTCAACAATATTTTCATGTTTAGAGAGTCTGAAAATAGCTTAAAGAGGACTGCACTTTGAGGAACGAGTGGTGTCTAGGATAACAACTGGTTCTGATGATGTTGGAACTTCTCAAAACATGTTGATTTATGTGAAGAGGCTGGCTAATAAGACCACTCATTACAACTGTTCCTCAAAAAGGGTAAAACAACCAAGTGAAAGCGTATGATTGGCCAAAGGATGGTGGCGATGGAATGAAAACAACTAAGGCTCATCTGACGAAAAAGGCTGATACAATGGTAATCACGAGGGTTAAAATGGAGATGGGTTTATTTTTACACAAGCTTGAACCATAGGGAACTATGCTTGGATTCAATTTCATGTTTACACAAGATTGAAACGAACAAACTATGCTTGGATTCAGTTTCATGTTTACACAAGCTTAAAACGGAGAACTATGCTTGAATTCAGTTTCATTTTTACACAAGCTTGAAATGAATAACTATGCTTGAGATTAGTTTACATGGCCCTAACATTATGAAAGGGAGAGTTTCCTGTAACCAGATGGAAGTCGCTGTGGTGAAGTAGGACGGTTATCCAACACCTATTTGGCTTCGTCCAGATAGGGGACAAAGGTGAATGGGGTGATTCCCTTCACATAACCTACATGGAAACTTAACTTTACCACTAGGTGCATGCCCCCAAGTTTCATTACATTCACCTAAGTAGACTACTCGTGTCTATCAGGTGGATGGAATGGAGGTTTGTTTATGAGATCTAAGTGGAAGACTCAATTGGGATTTAAGAGATCTAATAAAAGACTCGACTTGGAACTTACTCCAGGGGACCATGTTTCATTTTTTAATGAGCTTGACATAAGACAAGGAACTCTGCTCAGATTCCTTGTTCCATTTTTTAACGAGCTTGACACAAGCCAAGGAACTATGCTCATACTCCTTTGTTTCATTTTCTAATGAGGTTGACACAAGACCAGGAACTATCCTCATATTCCTTGTTTCATTTTTTAATGAGGTTGACACAAGACAAGCAACTCTCCTCATATTCCTTGTTTCCTTTTTTAACGAGCTTGACACAAGACAAGGAACCATGCTCATTGGCCCGTTTCATTTTTTAACGAGGTTGACACAGTAAAAGAACTATCCTCATATCCTTGTTTCATTTTTTAATGAGGTTGACACAAGACAAGAAACTATCATCATATCCTTGGTTTCATTTTTTAAACGAGGTTGACACAAGATAAGGAACTATCCTCATATTCCTTATTCATGCCTCATAAGAGGTCATGACTTTTAAGAGGTTCTCATCAGATGGGAGAACAATGCTCTGGAAGAGATCCGTAACAAGGAATCCATTTGAGAGATCTGGCAATGCCCCCAGTACATAATGTACAATATCATGGAATTGATCGTCCGTTGATGTAGGCATGGAACGAGTTGCCACATAATTAACCCGTGGCGGGGATGATACCATTGGTACAAAAGGACCATTTAAGGAAGATGGTTAACTGGAAGCCATATTTGGAGCGACGAATGAAAGCTGGTCAACAGTGACAATTCTACCTTAAGGCAGGAAATAAATTTCTCGAAAGTGTGTGGAAATAATAGCTCCCATGTCATAAACATAGTCGTGCCCAAGAAGTAAATTGTAATCTAAAGGGCCTGGGATTACCATCACATTGAGATAAAAAAATTTCCTCCCAAAGTAATAGGTAACTAAGGGAGGATCCCTAATGGTTGATTGGTTCCTCTGTTAAAAGCCAACAGATTCTAGGTAATAAGTACAAGTGGCAGTGAACTGAGCACTTGCCAAGCAGTTGAGGAAGGGATACTCACTGATTCACCTTCATCTATAATAGTGCAAAAAAAATCATATTATAAACCTGTACTATGATCTGAAAAGGCACATAAGAAGGAAGATGACATCCTACCAGTTGATTCCAATCAAAGGAAGTGACTAGTCTACTTGGAGGGGGTATCATAAGAACGGGAGAATTAACCCCTTGAGCTATGAGAGCGGGAGGATTTTCCTCCTGTCTTGATGGAACAGAAGGATTGCCCCCAAGCTCATTGGAATTTGAAGAAAAAAAAATAACCTGAGTGGTATCATACTCACTCTCTACGGGAAAGGTACGATTAAATGAAGGTGAAATCGGGTCATCTGTTTCCTTGACCTGTTGATTTGGGTTAGGTATAGACTCATAGGATTCACTTTCAGAGAGAGTGGGTTTGACTGACAATTGATTTTGGTCAGTCAATTCATCAACTAGTGAAGGATTAAGGGAGAGTCTCCTATAACCATATGGAAGTCGTTGTGGAGAAGCAGGACGGTTATCCAACACTTTTTTGGCTTCATCCAGATAGGGACAAAGGTGAATGGGGTGATTCCCTTCACATAACCTATAGGGAAACTTAACTTTACTCTTATTTCCATGAACTTTACTACCACTAGTTGATGGTGTGTCACCAACATGATCTCCAGAAGTTGATGACACAAGATGATGTGAACAGGAAGACCATTCTTCTAAGATGTGAGGAACACCAAAACAATTTCGAAGAAGATGGTCTCCCACACAAATTTTGCATGGATATCAAACTTTGTGAGGCTTGATATATGGTTTCTCATCAAATATTGCATTCAAAGAAATGGTTGCTTGGTTGCCCCACTGTTGAATTTGCTTCTTTCTTCTTCTTACACACCTAGTTACGAGTACCAATACTTTCACCAGGCAAAGAGGAAGAAGGGGAGGAAGAAGCAACTGAGGAAGAAGGCAAAGGGTCAACTTTAGGATCAATTGGGGGTTGATTTTTTCGAGTTGGAGGAGTGCTCGATTACGGCGAAATCACAAAATTTTGAACCAAGGAGGTTGAAAATAACCATACTGGCAAGCCAATGGTAAGTAACGGTGGGAATAATGTATCAATATAAGGAGCACCAATATTTCCGAAAGGAGGAGAAGGACTAGGATTCCCATCAAAAGGAATTCCTTGATCAGTGGACTCTGATTTGTCACCATATGTTTCAACCTAAGATCAACTAAGGAGTGAGTGTGGAGGATGTTATCCGTGGTCAATTAATTTTATTTTAATAAAAGTAACATAACAAAACAAAAGAGGGATAATCTAGACAAAAGGCTTACCAAGCAACTATGAACTGCAGAATACCTCCTGGCGAACCAAGAAGTACGGGTAGGCAATATCCCTGAATGTTGTGTTCAGTGTATCACAATGTACAAGGAGGCTGACTCGATTACCTAAGGATGGATAGAAACCTAGTGTTTTCCTCCGATATATACCTGAAAGTATGTGGAGGCCCAATCCATATAAGCATTGTCTAATGCAAAACCGCATAGTGAGAGCATTCCCATATACTTTACATATTGTAACACCGCGCTATATACCAAAAGGTAAGTGGACAAGCTACGATATACTCAATTACGTGGAATAAGGTATCACACTTAGGATGTATTGCAGACAAGTTAGCGATAGCTGCTTTGTTTTATGGTGCTAGAACATGTCTCTAGCCTAGACCTCTAAATGTTTTTCGTTAGGTGACAATGCTCCATTAAGTAAATTCAGATAAATTGTAAGTTGATCTTCTTTAAAATTTTCCTTTCAAGGTTCACCATGTGATGTATGTTTGCAATTCCTAAAATGAAACTAATATGATAAGCATTATTCTCATTCAATTGAACAATGAAAACCTTAGCTAGTAGGGATAGAGCAATCAGATCTTTGGCAAAGAGCAAAGAGCACAACTAATGCAATTTCCCTAATTATTCCTTTGAGCACACACAAACGTTTTTCAATGCAACATGCATATATTTCTTTTCGATTTCCTTAACGTGAATATGAACAAAAGTAAATATGCACATACAATAAATCAATCTTTAATAAGAGCGAAGACTTTGACGACAGTTCTGTTTCGAAGGAAAAGAAGAATTTACAAAACTTTCTTTCGAACAAAGATTAATCAAATATATTCTAACTTTGATTATAGACTGATAATGACAAAGAAAACATTTAAGAAACATTAATCAATCAAGTCAAAGTAGGGCTAGACAAGGAGATAAAAAACTTGTTTTTTGAGACATGACATTCATTGATCAATCAACAAGCAATCAAACAGAAGAAATTTGGCAAAAACTCAATCGAAAGGTGGGAATTTTACCTAAGGTGGATCAGTGCAGGTCAAAGAGGGACTAATTGTGCTGCACAACATTGTCTCTTACTCAAGGGTGCTCTACAGAGCATTATCCCCTGACCAAGCCTGCACTGATTTCTGAGAGGTCACTCAAGAGTCGTCTAACCTCAATTTTGACCAAAATTCAATGAAAAAGAGTTGAAATATAGTCAATGAAAACAAGTAGGGTCTACAAGAATGTCCTAGGAGGTGGATAAGCTACTAGGAAAGGTGATAGTTCCCCAGCATGGTCGCCAATTTACTTTGGATAATTTGGTATCTACAGATAAATACTAATTCCCTAGATAAGTAGCCATATCTAGAACAATAGTTTAAAGCACTTTAGCTTTTTACTATAAGCAATAGACAATACAAAGAAGATGAGAAGACCTACTTGTAGTTATTCTCTCCTCTTTTCTCATTTGTATCAATCCTTTCGCTCCTTCCCATACTTAACACGCTTGAGAAGTACCTGTAAACACAAACATAAGACAAAGAAAGCAAAAGATCTATTGAATAGAAGTAAATGGAATCAGATACATTCACACACATAAGCATCATATATCAATACAAACATATGGAAAAAGGTTCAAATACTTGATTGAATAGAAGAAGGAATTATAACCATCATGTCTAATTCGAAGTCACTCCTCCAGCTTTGGTTCCATCCACATCACATCATAAGCATGACATTCTGGTAGCATAACGACATTTACAATAGTTTCAATTCTCAAGCTAACATTATCTCCTTACAATTCATCCAAGTCCAGCCCTTGATCACTTAGATGAGTGGTCAATTTATAGGAAGATGAAGGAGGTTTTGTCATAAATGGTGGCATTGAATGGCCTTCCATACTTAGAATTAGTTCCATGGAGGAAGGGATGACAGGATCGGATGCACCTTAACTCATTCTTCATCCATTTTTGAGCTCATAGGACTTGATAAGTGAGGGAACCTTCTAGATGACTCCAAAAGATAATAATATTCCCCAAACCCTATGTGAATTTCGCTCAATCTCACCCAGCGCAGGTGAAAGGAAGGCTAAGTGCTCTGCAGTGTTGAAAATGGCAACAAGAAATGCTAAAAATAGAAGTGCTAAAATTAGCAGTTTGGGTACCAGTGCTGGATTGAGCAACAGGGAATGAAAAATGGAAGTGCTAAAAATAGCATTCTATTTTTAGCAGTTCAGGATGGATTCCTATTTTAGTCAGTCCCTAGACCAAAATTAGGAAGTAAAATTCGAATTTGATATCAATAGCAGTTTGGAAATTAATTAATTAATTCATCTTGAGTTAATTAGTTAAGGAAAATCAAACTTGAAGTCTATGTGAGGACATGAAAAAGTTTCTCCATTAATTGAGGAATTTAACCTTCAGTTAAGGAGATGAGGATGAGTTGTAATATTTAGTTGTAATCAGTTGACTTAGTTTAACTGAGTCAAGTCCAGTTAGATTAATTTAATAGTTTGTTAAATTAATGAGAGTTCAGTTAGTTAATGTCTGCATGCATGTAACTACTGTATTTTAGATAACTGAGTATTCACTCATGGATAACTCATGCATGTTAGTTCATATAGAGACCCAGTTGAGGTCAGAGAAGGGACAATGTACTATCAGTTGGATGAATATTTTTCCTATAAAGGAAGCTCATCCATGATGAGGATTTCTCTCCTTCAGGATTGTGCAGTTAGATTAGAGGTTAGTGAGTGTTTGAAGAGACCAATTCACACAAGTGACTACACCGGACCCCAAGGAAAATTGCGCAAAGAAATAGGAGGCTTGGAGGGCAAAGGAGAAGGTTTGTGAGAATCCTTTGACTGTCTATGAGCAGCAAAGGGATTGCAGAAAGAGCAGGATAACTTGTGAGCTGATTCTTTTTGTAATCTGGACTATATTTCCACTTGTATGATAATACAAAGTTGGCATTTTAGGCTGAGGCTTTCCTCGGGTAAGTTCTTCTGTGTTATGTGTGATTGATCTCTTCTTATCAATTATATGTGTTCTTATTGATGTTGTTCATGTTCGATTAAGCTTCCGCTAAATTGGTTGTAGAAGTAGATCAAGTACTTTGCTTTAGTATATTGCATTATCAGGTGATCTACAGGTGGGAATTTCTACATGGTATCAGAGCTAGCTGATTTGTAGAAAATTTCTACATGGTATCAAAGCAAAGGTGACCAAAGGAGAGAACAGTATACTGAGAGGAGATTTCAAAGTTTTGAGTTTTGGGCCAAGAGTTTTCAGAGCAGATTTGAAAATTTCTATACAAAATTTTCAGAAACAAATAGCAGATTTGGATTCCTTACGGAAAAAGACCCAAATTAAAAAAAAAAAAAAAAAAAAAAAAAAAAAAAAAATTGGCTGAATCAGAGTTCGGATGAGGGAGATATCGCTGATTTAAAATCAGCTCTTTTTCCAAAACATTTCGTGACGGCAGGAAAGTGGAAACAAATTGGTGTGCTAGCCAAGAACCTGTATGCACTTGAGGTACAAGATGCATGCAAAGCCTTGAGGAGCAAGGAAAGGGTTATATATTTGGTGGTTGAGAGGGAGAGTAAATTACCTCTCAACATGCAGTGCCAAAAGAAGTCTTAGACAATTGTGGAGGAACCACGATTGGTGAAGCAACTTCAGGAGGTTGTGGAGCAGCCACAACTAGAGAAGCTGAGAGGAGATCGAGTAGAGACATCTACTCATGCAGAGACCTCCAGTAGGATGAAACTTCGAGCCAGGTGGGCAGAGGGATCACATGTAGCCATACCTCAAGGTAGGAGGTGGGGCGATGTGGAGTGATCGTTCCATAGAGGCTAATATAGGGGCTGGACCATTGAGGTACCCAACCTATTTGATTAGACCTTGCTATGGCAGCCCCGAAGAGGAGTAGCAGGACTAACTGATTGGGTAGAGACAGATGCAGATGGAGCGGCAGAGAGAGCTACAATGCAGGAATCCCAAGACAGCACAGAGCTAGCAGGCTACAACAATGCGAGAGGCACAAGTGTGTTGCACCAGTGCAGGATGGCATAGAGAGGTGTGCAATGGTGTGAGATGCATGGAGATGTTGTAGTAGCATAGAGGTTAGAGAGGGAGCACTTGTCAGTAGCAAGTAGAGCTTCAGCATTAGAGTATGTTTCTAGCCCAACAGAGAGGTAAGTTGGGAGTTTTTTTTGTTCCGAGAGTTGCTGGAGCAACCACACTTGGTAGAAGTGTTGCATGCAGAACATTCTGAAGGAACAGGATCGGGTTCGAGAGGAAGCCTTTCTTGTTGAGAGGGAGTGTTGAAAATGCCAACAAGAAATTCTAAAAATAGAAGTGCTAAAAATAGCACTGCTATAAGTAGCAGTTTGGGTACCAATGCTAGATTGAGCAACAGGGAATGAAAAATGGAAGTGCTAAAAATAGCATTCTATTTTTAGTAGTTTTGGATGGATTCCTATTTTAGTCAGTCCCTGGACCTAAAATAGGAAGTAAAATTTGAATTTGATATCAATAGCAATTTGGAAATTAATTAATTCATCTTGAGTTAATTAGTTAAGGAAAATAAAACTTGAAGTCTATGTGAGGACATGCAACAATTTCTCCATCAATTGAGGAATTTAACCTTCATTTAAAGAGATGAGGATGAGTTGTAATATTGAGTTGTAATCAGTTACTTAGTTTAACTAAGTCAAGTCCAGTTAGATTAATTTAACAGTGTGTTAATTTAATTAGAGTTCATTTAGTTAATGCCTGCACGCATGTAACTACTTTATTTCAGATAACTGAGTATTCACTCGTGGATAACTCATGCATGTTAGTTCAAACAAAGACCCAGTTGAGATCAGAGAAGGGACAATGTACTATCAATTGGATGAATATTTTTCCTATAAAGGAAGCTCATCCATGATGAGGATTTCTCTCCTTCAAGATTGCGCATTTAGATCGGAGGTTAGTGAGTGTGTGAAGAGGCCAATTCACACTAGTGGCTGCACTAGATCCCAATGAAAATTGCACAAATAAATAGGAGGCTTGGAGGGCAAAGGAGAAGATTGGTGAGAAGCCTTTGACTGTCTATGAGAAGAAGAGGGATTGCAGAGAGAGCAGGATAGCTTGTGAGCTGATTATTTTTGTAATATGGACTATATTTCCACTTGTATGATAATATAGAGTTGGGGTTTTAGGCTGAGGATGTCCCCGAGTAAATTCTTTTGTGTTATATGTGATTGATTTCTTCTTATCATTTATATGTGTTCTTATTGATGTTGCTCATGTTCGATTAAGCTTCCACTAAATTGGTTGTAGAAGTAGATCAAGTATTTATCTTTAGTATATTGCATTATCAGGTGATCTACTGGTCGGAATTTCTACATGCAGAGCACCCTAGCATGGACTTAACTGCTTTGTAGCACACCCTTACAAGGGCTTACCTGCGCTGGTCCCTTTAGAGGCTATTTCTGGATGTCTTCAAGTCATGAAACTATCTAGGAAGGAGGCATTCAAAGGGGTGACTTGTTTAGGGCATGTGGAAACTAAAATTAGGGTTTGATAAGCCCTAAAACACTGATCTAGATGATGGCATTGATGTGCCCAAATGGATCTATAACAAGGGGGAGGTGGAACTAGACTGGGGGAGATGGGGGGTAAGAAGAGGGAAATGTCATAAGAGATGTCCATTCTCATAGAAGAAAGACAAACGAAATGGGACATGCTCATATTCTGTGGGATCAGAAATGGCCTCATCCTGTAGGGATATCACAATGGATACAAGGAGGGGTTCAGAGACATTCATGTATACACATAGGTGTGCATATGCCATATATCTTCTTCTCTTGGTGATTTTATAGGTTTCAATATACAATCCTAGGGTGTTTCTAATGCTTTCCAAGATTTATTTCTTCTAGTATTCTACATGCAGAGCATACAACTTGATCCAAATGGTGGCGGCCAAGAATTTCTCATTTTCAAGATTGTACTTCGGGGTCCAGAAGAAAATGAACAACCCTGCATTATTGAAGAAGTATGAACCTCCTTCAAAAAACTTGGTTCAGTCTTCCAGATTGGTGAAGACCACTATGAGGAATCCTTTGGTGCCAAAATGAAATTCAACATGACTGTTAGGCTGCCATTTATTTTTAACCCATAGCATGAAATATGTTTTGGTGGTCCAAGTGCCCAAGACCTTGCAGATGAGTGTTTAATCCTACATGTACTCAATAAAGCTTAGAATAGAGTCATATTTTACCTCATAGTGAGGGTTCTGAGCCACTTTTGAAAGACACCTATTCTAGTGTTTTCTTTGCCATGCCACTCCTAAAATTAGAGGATTGGGCTGTTGTCCTTAAGCTGCTACACTTGACTAAGGAGAATGTGGGTTGATTGCAGGACCTCAATGATTGGTCCTAACATCTCCAGCCATAATATTGTGGTAGGAGGGGTGTGAATCCCATCCCCCCAAGGAGGAAGCCATTGGGTGTTCAATAATGAAGGAGGGGTTGGAGATCTATTATTGGATAGTGATTCTGACAATGTTTGTAGGGAGAGAGCCACCAATGCTGCAGTTGGAAACCCTAGCATCATGAACCATAATAGATTTCTTGTGAAACTAATATGTTTGAAATGAAATTATTTTTTTAATAAAATATGATTTGTAAAAGGTTAAGACTTTAGAGTAAAAAATATATGTTATTTGGAAGTATCAATTATAATAGAAATCATTAATTTTATTGTAACATTTTCATTTTTGTTTGCTAGGTAATGTGAGTCCTAAGATGACTCACATACTTAATGTATGGCTTGAGTAGTGATGACCTAGGGACATCTAATCCATCAAAATCATGTAAAAATCATGAGAGGATTGCACCCGGCCTAGACCACACCACCGCTTAACATGGTAAGATTTTTTCCCATGAGGTTTTGAAATGGTTACCTTTACACCACAGAGTGCCTTAATTAAACTCCCTATTACCATCTACTCTATGCCCCATGGGAAAAAATATTGTAAATATTATCTTTGTTACCATTGTCTTTTAATTACCTTGATAGGTTCCCCGCTGGGGGTGAGTAGTGGGGCAAAGGGTAAGATAGGGGGCTTTAATACCCACACAAATGACACAAGATGAGCACAAAGACGAGTAAATGGGACTTGGGTATAAGCTTGAAGAATGTTCTTGATGAAGAGGTTAATATAATTGATAGGGGAAGTAGAGAGGTCACCAAGGTGGTGAAAACAGAAATGAAACTACAAGTTCAAGATACCAAGGTCCATGCTAAGGCAAGTATCCTTAGTTTCTACTCAACTTTCCTTCAGTGGGGGGTGTTGTTTCTTAGACCCAACTACGTTTAGCATTGTGAGAGATCCAAGGATTTCACGGATTCCTATCTTGTGGGATCATGGTGTGCACAAAGTTGGGATAGAGACGAAGAGGGAATTCCAACTTGAGGCTTGTCTTCATCCATGGAAGGTTTGGTGGGATCCAATTGCACTATCAAGTTCACTCTAGAGTGACCTCTCATTTCATTGGCTATCATAGGTGACCTATAACACATTTATTTTCTTGTTCTTTTTTTTTCTATACTGCATATTATCTTTTCATGTTGTTTCTAGACTCCCAAGTAAACTGTACCCTTGTTCGTAGAAGGATTTGGGGATAGATATCCCAATTCCCTGGTTAGTGGGGATGCTCTTGGTTAAAATATTCTTAAGGTTAGGTAGTGTAGTTGGAGAATTGATCTCTTAGAAGCCTAAGTGCATTTCAATTTCGAAGGATGAGACTCCTGCTCCCATACCCATGGGCCTCCTCTTAGTAGTCAACACAAAATTAGACCTCGGGGCCTCTAGGTGGCGGATAGGAGGTTCTCCTACATTTTTGCAAGGGATGATACTATAAATTTGAAAGCAACAACTGTCGGTTTTGACTTCTTCATCATGTAACGCCCGAGAGGACATCCTAAGCATGGAGGAGGAAATGAAAGTAGAGGGATTCATGAGGAGGATGGGGAGTTAGTGGCCCCCCTAAGGGACTCCTCTGGGCGAGTCATTATTCATACACCTTTTGAATCCTTGGAGGTGAAAATCCACCTCCTCTAGTGTTCAATTGATCGGCTAGCACAAGCACGGAGTGAGGACCATGTTGACCTAGTGGGTTTTCTTGCTGACATCCTACACAACCAGAGACTCATCCTTGACTAAAAGACTACTGTCTAGTGCAATTAGCAATAGCTTCAAGATTGGATAATTTTGAGACCTACATGTCTCACGTGGAATCCCATAACCATGAGGCCTTCCACTGTCCAGATACTAATGACAGAGCTACTAAGGAAAATGCCTCTAATCATATTTAGCAGTGAAGATGAAAATTAGATTTGTATATTTTTTGAATATTTTTTTGTGCATGGTAGGCAGTCGATAGAATAAAACCTTGTTTTCCCTACATTGTTTCTGATATTTTTTGTTTGTATTCAAAGGCCAATAAATCTGGTTGGAGGGAGGCCATTTTTGGGTTCTAGAAGAACTCCTCACAATGTATCATTATCCTGATTTAATAGAAGATTGTGGACTTACAAAAAACATTATGTTGATATGTATGTTTATTTTAGAACCAACCTAGATCCATTTAACTTTGGATCTACCAATCTCTAAGAAGGATCAAATTTCTTTTCACTCTAAAATAGGTTTGGATTTCAAATATTTTATCCCTCTCGACACTTAGTTGATCCTAGTGGATATTGGTGGCCACTCACCTATTCTAGTTGGACCCCCACCATTGTTTCTTTTCAGTTTCCTTAATTGTAGCACAACTTACTATTTTTGGCAGTTTTTTGGGTCCTAAACTTCTAGGGCGGTTTTGAGGGACTAAAAGACATTTTTAGTGAAAACAAAGGGAGCCAAAAAGTCCAAAATTGTTCTCTAGTTTTTTTTTAGCCTCATCTTTGAGATATACAAAATGAGGTATTATGATAACCAAATAGAGATTGCATGCCAAAGTTATGACCCTGATTAGTTGATGTACCAATTTACCAAAATGTGGCCCACAACTTTGGCACTTAATCTCCTAGGGTTAGGTTTTTGGATGTTTAGGGTTTTGAATTGTTTCTCAATAATAAATAGGCCTTTGAGCCTCATTGTAACACAATTCAGAGGTGTGTAGTCACCACATCTCTTCTAAGAGATAAGCTACCATCATTCGAGGTAATTTATTTCCATTTCTGTATGTAATCATATTTCAGTTCTTTGATATTAATGAAATGAAGTTTTATTTCTACTGCATCTCTATGTTTATGTGTGTGTGTGTATATATATATATATATATATATATATATATATATATATATTTGATATATATCACAAATGAGGTATTGTGTGATGTTTCTCCTCTTGAAGTTTGTTATTTTTTATTAGGCCAGCCATCTTTTGGAAGCAACATGTTGTGTAAGAGTCTAGGCCATGCACTATAATTATTACTTGGGGAAATAAGCTATATAGGATACCAGAGGTAGTACCACATAACTCTATTTCCTTGATCACTGGGAAGAAATGCAGTAAGATCATTCCTCATAGCAGGAAAAAAAAATCCTTATGATTTTCCCTCAGGGAAAGAATAATATTTTAGCCATACCCTCTAGGTAGGGCTCTTCCACACGGCAACAACAAGTGGACAAGGTTGTAGAGGAGTACAGGGACATATTCACCTCACCCACAGGGGTACCTCTACACTTTCAGGTCAAGCACTCCATCGATCTGAACCCAAGACTTGCACCACTACCTAATGGACCAATATATCGAAACTCTGTTCTAGAGAACGATGAAATCAAGAGGCAGATTCGGGAGCTATTGCAAAAAGGGCACATCAAGCCAATTTCATCACCATGTGGGAGCCTGATAATGTTGGTACATAAGAAGGACGAGAGTTGGAGACTCTATTTACTAGAGGGTGCTTAACAAGATCATTGTCTGGAATAGGTATCCAATCTCATTAATTGATGACCATCTAGACTAGCTCAAGGGGGCCAAATATTTTAGCAATATTTACCTAAAGTCCGATTATCACCAAGTACTGATCAAAACCACCAATTGTAGGTTTTAACCCTATATAAAAATTACCTTCCTACAAATTCTAAAAAATAGAAAATAAAAAATGGTGAGAGCATAAAAGATAAAATAGATATACACAGAGATTTTCCCCTTGATCCCAAAACTGGGACTCCTAGATTGGTTTTTCATTATATTATTTTCAATGTTACAATACATATATAAACATGTTGAAGCATTCATAAACACCAATCCATTAACCCTCAATTAGAGCATAACCATAGTTCCCTTGACCAGATCTACAAAATACCATGGGAAAAAACCATCATGCCCAAAACCATGAGCAAAACCCATGCATAAAACCATAGGTAGGTTTTCCAACCTAATATAGGTCCAAAAAAATTTCTCCTTGGGAATTCTCTCAAAACCCGTAGAGGGGTGATACCACCCCCACTGCACCTGGCACAACAAATGGGAGGGCTACCACCCCCCTCTAACCCCCCACTTTGCACGTGAGGCTAGTGGTGGAAAGAATATAACACATACCCAAGAGTCTCCCACTTGTTGTTTTATTTCCACATAAGGGATCACAAGAGAGCTTAGTCATTGTTATAGTCTAAGAATGCCCATTGTTTCTCTACATCAAGAAAACTTCTCAATGCTCACAAACTTTGTTAATGCATCTGCAACATTCTTCAAAGTGTCCACCTTTACTAGCAACACCATTTTGTCCTCAACCATATCCCTCACAAAGTGATACTGAAAATCAATTTGCTTTGTCTTCGAATGATAATCATGGTTCTTTTCCAAGAAAATTTCACTTTGGTTGTCATATTCTATCCTTATAGCTCGATGTACTAACCCCATAATTGAACACAATCTTTGCAACCAAATTTCTTCCTTGCTTGCATGAGTCGCTGCCATGTATTCTTCCTCTATAGTTGAAAGTGCCATTACAGACTATCTCTTGCTCATCCAACTGACTTCACCTACAAATAGGTTAAACACATACCCACTTGTAGATATTCTGTAATCCAAATCTTTAGCCCAGTTTGCATTAAAAAAGCCACGAAAATTCAAAACTTTGTCCATTCCTGGTCTTCCTTGGTAGCACAAACCATAATTACTAGTGCCATGCAAATACCTAAAGACCTGCTTCACTTCTATCTAATGCTCCTTCCCTAGTTTTGACATAAAATCTCTCAATACTCCCACGTATGTGCAATGTTTGATCTACTACAGACCATTTCATACATCAAGCTACCCACTGCACTTGCATGTGGAACATGGGACATGTCCTCTTCCTCTTCTTGTGTCTTGGGACACTGTTCAACAGATAAATTTACACCTACAGGAATAGGAACCTTCACTGGTTTACTATCCTGCGTATTAAAACTCTTGAGTATTGTCTCGACATACTTCCTATGGTTTAACCAAAGCTTCCTCTTTTCACAATCTCGTTTAATTTCCATGCCCAAAATATAGTTTGCAACATCAACATCCTTCATGTCAAATTTGGAGGAAAATTGGGTCTTCAAATCTTGGTAATTTCTTTGTCATTTCCAATCAGCAACATATCATTCATATACAATACCAGATAAATAACATGGTCACCAATTAATTTAAAATACACAGTGATCTACTTTGCTTCGGGTGAAGCCAAGTCCCCGTATAAATGTATCAAATTTCTAATACCACATCCTTAGTGATTGTTTTAACCCATACAAAGACTTTTTTAACCTACATACTAGTTATTTCTTCCCCTTCATTGCAAAACCTTCAGGTTGCTTCATGTAGATCTCTTCTTCCAAATCCCCATGAAGAAATGTTGTCTTCACATCCATTTGTTCTACCTTAAAATCAAAAGCCACAACAACAGATAAAAGTAATCTAATAGAAGCTACCTTGGCAACAGGAGAAAAAATCTCACCAAAATCAATTCCTCACACCTGGGAATAACCTTTTTCTATCAACCGAGATTTGTATTTCTCCACCTTGCCTTATGCATTCATATTCTTCTTAAACACCCATTTTCTTCCAATGGGTTTCCTTCAAGCCGACAACTCCACTAGATCCCAAGCCTCATTTTTGTCCAAAGATGTCATTTCATCAACCATAGCCTCTTTCCAGAGTTTACAATCCTATGAATCTACTGCCTCCCTGACAGTTCTGGGATCATCATTAGTAATAGACAAATAAAAAGTTGAATAGAAAGAAGATGGACTATACCTTTCTGGTTTCCTTCTTTCTCAAACTGATCTTCTCACAACTGGAGTTTGTGTCTCTTCATCTTCTGATTCCTCTTATGTTGTAGAGTTTGATTCTTCCTCCTTTAGCTCAAAATATATCTTCTCAGGTTCCTTTGATAAGAATTCATGTTTAATAACATCTTTCACCTCTCTAAACACCACATCACAGTTGTACAAACCTTCCTTATTTCTTGGTTCCAAATATTATAACCTTTTAAACCATCCACCATCCTTATACCCAATAAGGATGCACTTATCATTTTTACTATCAAACTTGGTTCTTTTCTCCTTTGAAACATGTGCACATGCATCACAGTCAAATACCCTCAGATGTGAAAGAGAGGTTTTCTTACCAGTCCATACCTCATGTGGAGGCTTATACTACAATGTTAATGAAGGTTATCTATAAACCAAGTAACATACAGTCTCCATCGCCTCTGCCAAGAATACCTGTCCTAACCTGGTACCACTGAGCATGCTTCTTGCCTTTCCCATCAATGTCTTTTTCATTCTTTCTGCAACTATTTTTCTCAGGTGTGTATTGAGTAGTCTTTTACCATGTTATGCCACACTACTTACAAAACTCTTCAAACTCCTTCTTGCAAAACTCTCCATCATTATCTGTCCTTGACACCTTTATCTTCTTCTTTGCATGCTTTTCCACCAGAGCCTTAAATTCTTTAAGCATGTCAAAGACTTCAGATTTATTCCTGAGGAAATATATCCATGTATTCATTGAGAAGTCGTATATAAATAATAAATAGTACACAGACTTACCCAGTGATGGAAATGATAGATGTCCAAACACATCATTGTGCACAACATCTAATATCCCTTTCGCCCTCTTAGCACTAGAGGGGAAACTCACATGATTTTGCTTCCCATATACACAATGTTCACAAAAATCAAAATGCAGAGAGAAATTAGACATACATTGTACCATATCATTACCATGAAGTATTTGAAGGTCGTTCTATCCAATATCTCCAAGCCTTTGATGCCATAGCATGGTATTTTCTCCAAAGACCACTAGATTTTCTGCTCCACTTTCAGGAACCACGGAACTGTTGCACCCATCAATAATAGTTCTACCCAAGAGCTTGTACAAAATTCTAGTCCGAAATCCCTGCATCAATACTGGTGCTCCCCGAACCATCTTGTAGGTATATTTCTATAACACTATTTTTACACTTGCATCATCCATCTTGCTTATGAAAATCAGATTTTTGGCCAATGTAGGAATATGCAGAACACCCGGAAGTGTTCTAATCCTTCCACCTTGCAACTTCAGCTTGAATTTTTCGCATCCTACAATTCTAGCCTTCCTTTCATCCCCTAAGCAAACATCACCACCATCATATTTATCATATTTGCAGAACCACACCCTATGGGGAGTGAAGTGAAGGATGCACCTGATTCAACCAACCATCCCTCATGATCTACATGTGTACTTGAAGAAGAATACAAGTACACATCCTCCTTCATATGAGGTGGTTTTCACCTCTACAAAAGGCGCATCATTAGATACATTTCCTTTATTATGAGATTTATATCTACATTCCCTTTTGAAGTTCCCTTCCTTTCTGCATTTCCAACACACATTTACATGTTTTCCTAGAGATTTATATGCCCCTCTAGATTTAGAACTCCCAATCGAGGACTTATTTTTATTTCATTTTTGGCACCATCCTTGTACAAAAAAGGCATCTCCATTTTTTCCCTCCATATTTTTTCGTCTCATCTCCTTCAACAATAAGGATGAGACTATTTCATCAAACTTCAAGGTAGTTATATTGTTACCTATTGCAACAACCAAACTATCCCACGAATCTGGTAGAGAACACAACAAATTGATGCACTTATCTTCATCTGAAATTTTAATATCAATAGATAAAATTTGACTTACGAAAGTATTAAAGGCATTCATATTCTCTATCACAGAGTCTCCATCCTTCATCCTCAGGCTATACAATTTTTTCCATAGGAACAATTTGTTCACTAGAGACTTAGATTGGTATAAAGTCCCTAACTTGTCCCACAAATCCTTCGTCATAGCTTCCCCTTAAAAATTCAACAATATTGAATCTAAGATACACAACTATATTGTGCTATTTTATTTCTGATCCAAATTCCCCCAGTCTTCATCTCTGACATTGTCGTTGGTTTAGTACCTAGATCTACTGTGATCCACTCATGTTTATCCACCAGTAGATCCTCCATCTTGAGTTTCCACAACTCAAAACTTTGAACATTAAATTTCTCAATCTCTATCTTTCCACGGTTCATCTTCTTCTTTCACTGAAAGAATCAATCCAACATATCTCCCACTGAATAAGATCTACCATAGGCCCAAGCAAAAGCCCTCAGTATAAAAGGTGTCCCTTTGAAGCCGAAACAACTTCGATACCAAATGTAGGTTTTAACCCTTTACAAAAATTACCTGCATACAAATTCTAAAAAAAAAGAAAATAAACAATGGCGAGAACATAAAACATAAAACAAATATACACAAATGTTTTTCCCTAGATCCTAAAATCGAGACTACCATATTGATTTTTCATTTTATTCCTTTCAATGTTAAAATACATATATATACATTCTGAAGCATTCATGAAAGCCAATCCATTAACCCTGGATTATAACATAACCATAGTTCCCTTGGCACAATAAACAAAATACCATGGGCAGGAAAACATAATTCCCAAAACAATGTGCAAAACCCATGCATAAAACTGTAGGTAGGTCTTCTATGTGACCCCCCTGCTACACCCGATTCAACAAAGGGGGGAGTTGTTGGGCCCCCTTTAACTTCCCACTTCACACGTGGAGCTAGTCGTGGAAAGAAGATAATAGACACCCAACATTGATGTGTGGAAGACTGCATTCAAATCCAAGGAGGGCCTTTTCGAATGGCTTATCATGCCTTTCGGGTTGATGAATGGCCCCAGAACCTTCATGAGGCTAATGGATGACATCTTGCAATCCTTAACCAACTCATTCATGGTCGTATATTTTTATGATATTCTAATCTTCAACCATAGTTGGGAAAAACACCTCCACCATATTCGATAGGTCCTCCTAACCTTGCGGCAGCACAAGTTGTGTGCCAATTTGGAGAAATACACTTTTGGTAGACCCAAGTTCAATATTTAGGGTACATCATTAATGAGAGGGGTGTGCATGTGGACCCATCCAAGATACAAGTCATTCACGATTGGCTAGCCCCAACCATTCTAACAAAGATTTGAAACTTTTTGGGTCTTGCCCAACTTCTACCACAAGTTCATGTTACAGTTCTCTCATATAACTTGGACTTTGAGTCAAGTCACCAAGGGAGGAGTGAAAAAAAAGTTATTTTGGTCTGAATCCCAACAATTTTTATTTATTTATTTATTTATTTATTTATTTTTTTCTGAGTTGAAGCATCACCTCTTATTTGCACCAGTGCTCACATTACCAGACCTGCAACAACCATTTGAGATCGAGACAAATGCCTCTGAGTACTGTATTGGTGCAGTTCTTACTCAGCAAGGGCATCCAGTGGCATATCACAATGAGACACTTTCAGACATAGTCCGAAAGCATCCCAACTATTAAAAAGAGATGTATTCCATTGTGCAATTATTCCAACAATGGAAGCATTACATTCTGGGGAAGGAAACGGTCATCCGCAGAAACCACCAACCCCTGCATTTCATACAAACACAAGGGAAGTTGCAGAATGATCACCATCAGAAATGGTCCATATTCTCGCAACAGTTCCACTTGAGCATTGAGTGCAATAAGGGAAACACCAAGAATGTTTCAGATTACCTCAGTCAACCACCGGTCATGGCGCTGACCACTGTGCTCGAATCTTGTGGGCACATGATTGCGAGGTGGCCACTTCTTCAAAATAGTGATCCAAAATTTGACAACACATACTAGACACTCTTGGAAGGAAAGTAAGTTTGAAATTTTCACCTTGAGGATGCACCATTATGCCACCTGGGACACCTTTGTGTTCCTGCAAGCGAGCGTGCCAAGATGATTTAGGAGGCACACTAAAACTAGGTCGTTGGACATTTTGAGGTAGATAAAATAGCGGCAGTCATGTAGAAGTATTTTTTTGGCTGAACCTTCGATGGGATGTTGGGAAGTACATCAGATCCTACACTTCCTGCACCATTGCCAAACTGAACATAAAAAATCAAGGCCTATATACTCTTCTTCCTACTCCCACACGACCTTGGGAATCCATCTCCATAGATTACATGTCAGGCCTTCCTTCTACTAAGCATGGCAACGACAACATTTTTATGGTTGTCGATAGATTCTTTAAGATGACCATTATGGCGGCCTGCAAGAAGATTATCACAACAGAAGCCACTGTTAAGCTCTTGTTTGAATGAGTGTGGGTACATTTTGGGATCCCACAGTCCATCATCTCATATTGGGACAACAAGTTCCTAAGTACATTTTGGTTAAGTCTTTGGTCGATGTTAGACACCAAGCTCACTAGGTCCATGACATTCCACCCCCAAACTGATGACCAAATAGAGGTCGTCAACAGGATGATCGTACACATTTTGCATTTGTACAACTCAAAGCATCCATTAACATGGGATGAAAACCTTTCCTATTTGCAACATTGCTATAATAGAGCTCTCCATAGCTCAACTGGACACAACCCCTTTCAGGTGGGTTTAGGCTTCCAACTACTATGTCCCATTGATGTGGCCATACCATTTGTAGCTACTCAGGTAGATTCAACTCATGTCCAGTCCGAAGCTGTCAGGGCTAAAAACTTAATTCAGTGCATTCAGCACATTTTCCAGTAGGTCCATGACATATTGAACAGATCCAATGCTAAGTGCAAGCAGCGTCATGATTAGCATCGGATGCCACACAAGTTCTCGGTGGGTGACAAAGTTTGGCACATTTGCAGAAGTAGCTCCTCGATGGGCCCCACTACAAGATTCGCCTGCTCCGATATGGGAATTAAAACATCACTAATTCTATAGGGGACAATGATTTTGAGCTCAACATTGCACCTTTCCTTGGACTGCACCCAATGTTTAATGTGGACATCCTTCGACCATACTTTTCACCACTATTGGACACATCAGACATTACTGAACAACTCACACCACAAGAGCTAAACCCAGACTACATAGAACAGGCCACAATTGATCGGATCATGGATATAAAGATCAAGAACACTCGCCAGTAGAAGATCCAACTATTTTGGGTTGTCAAAGTTGTCCAACTCCTGAACCAAGGCAAGTGGCTCACTAGGGACCAAGTTCAACAAAGGTTTCCCCATCTCATGGAGGCACTCACCGCAATGGGGACCATTGCTTCCTAAGGGGGGAGGACTAATCCAAGTGGATATTGGTGGCCACTTGCCTATTCTGATTGGACCCCCATCATTGCTTCTTTTCAATTTCCTTAGTTGTAGCACAAATTACTATTTTTGGTAGTTTTTCAGGTCCTAAACTTCGAGAGCCATTTTCAAGGACTAAAAGGCGTTTTTAGGGAAAACAGAGAGACCAGAAAAGTCCAAAACTAGTTTACAAGTTTCTTTTTGGCCTCCTCTTTGAGATATTTGAAACAATGTATTATGATAGAGAAACAAAGATCGTATGCCAAATTTACGACCCGAGGAAGTTGATGTACCAATTTACCCAAACGGTGCCCACAATTTTGGAACTTCATCTTCTAGGGTTAGGTTTTTTTATGTTTATGGTTTTCCATTATTTCTCAATAATAAATAGGTCTTTGAGCCTCATTATAAGACATTTCAAAGGCATGTAGCTATCACATCACTTCTCATAGATAAGCTACCATTGTCTGAGCTAGTTTATTTCCATTTCTATATGTAAGCATATTTCAGTTCTTTGATATTAATGAAATGAAGTTTTATTTCTTATGCATATCTATGTTTATATGTATATCTGTATTTTTTTTGTTCTTGCATAAGTCTGGATCATTGGTAGATTGAGAGTTAAACTAGCCTAGGTCCATCTTAACTGTAGATCTATCAAGCGCCGAGAGGGATCAAATCTCTCGAGGTGCAAACCTCTTTTTTGAGTACAAAACTTGAGGAAAGGTTTGCACCTCGAGAGACTTGATCCCTCTCAGTGCTTGATAGATCCAGAGTTAAGATGGATTTATGATGGTTTCAGTCATGTGCGACCAAGGAAAATCTATCGAAGATATGATTAATTCTATTAATAATATGTAATTACATCTAATATTAATATAATCATTTAAAATATGCTAAATTTGTCTAAGATTAATTTCGTTATTTTAATTTTAAATTTTCTTAGTTACGTCAGTTTGTTGAGATGATAAATATAGTTAATAACTTTAATGATGAAATAAAAATTTTAAATGCAAATTGATATTGTATTAGTGTTGAATGATAGAGAATGTGAATAATAAGAATGTAGCCAATTACAAATAGTCTTCATTGTGATCAATCTCAAACTATTTTCTTCTACTATCTTGTACCTCCCTCTCTCCTCCTCTCTCTTAAGTACTCTCTTTCATCCTTCCTCTCTCTCCCTTTCTCTCCTACCTCCCTCTCTCTTCCCCTATTTCTCTCTCTCTCTCTCTCCCTCTCTGACCTCCAATCCTCTCGCTATCTCCCTCCCTCTCTCCTTCTCTCTCTGCCCCCTCCATCTTTGTGTCTCCCTCACCCCCTCTTAGCCTTCTCTACCTCTCTCACTCCTCTCTCTCTCTCTCTCTCTCTCTCTCTCTCTCTCTCTCTCTCTCTCTCTTCATTCCTACTCTCCCCTCTCTTTGAGTTTATCTTCATCTCTCCCTTTTCACTCCCTCTCAGGGCCTCGAGTTGAAGAGCACTCACATTTGCTTAAATACAACTTAGAGGTGGAATTTAAAATGTGTGACAGGTTGTGCGAACATTTGGGCGACTCGCAAAATGACTGATGAATGAGCGATGGAGTGTATGGAACCGAAGTATAGAGATCAGGAGAGGAGGTGTCTAGGTCGACTTGAGTGGCAACGATACACATGCAACAGGGAAATAATATATATTATATGAGTTGGGTCGACATGTGAATGTGCAAGCTGACATGTAATTGGAGGATGGGCTGACCATGAAAGGTCATGACCCTTGGTGTTTCCACATGGTAAAATGAATATATATTGGCAGTGGATGGTGGCCATTTGGAACCAATGAACTCAACGAAATACACAGAGAAAAATAGAACAATGAGAGGCAAGGTCGAAGGTAATAGGTGGAGGTGCGAGGGTGCAGGACCGAAATTTTTTGGGTCAATATTGTGGGGTTTCTAGTTTCATCAAAGGCATAGTTAAACCAAAGTGACATGGGTAGGCCGCACTACACATTAGGTTGCAGGCGGGTCACTATACCATGCGATAGGCAGGTCTTCACACCGGTCGTGGCATGGGTGTGACGAGAAAACTACACACAAAGTTGAGGTAGTGTTTAACGGTGTAGGCACGATGGTTGCCTGGGTAGTCAAGCCATTGTGACAGGCCGAGGGTGGGCACACAATGACATAATAATGTGGGTAAGATGCTGGTTAAGAGTCGAGAGTGCGATTAGGCCAAGGAAGAAGTACAGTGGGCATGGTAGTGCTAGAGGTAGTTTAGAATTTGGTTGGGCGTGCACGAGGCATGGACTTGGCAAGTTTTTCTCGCAAGACTTCGTAAATTAGAAGCATGCAAGCCATGGTTGGTGGAAACACCATAATTGTATAATTTCCATGTACAATTGAATTACATAGAGTTTATATATATTATTGGGCAGACTCTAGTTCATGGGAGATTCCCCTCCCATTGTGATGATGTGTTGAATGATTTTTCGTTGTGCATTTATATGGATGGTTATGATTAATTGAAGAGTATATTTGCACTGTGATATAACACTTGAAGTAAAATTTCATTAAGTGTTTGGTTAAGCATAGTCCGCACATTTGAGTATTGGTGAAAAAAAAAAGTGAGGCGGTGTTGCACCTACTTATGAGTGGTTGAAATACTACCACCAAGATAGCAGAGTGATAGTTGGTATCAGAGGTTGATTTAGGTTGATTGAAGATTTGAAGCAAAGATACATTGGCCACTTTGTGACAGTTGGTACCAGAGCCCCACTTTCTGCAAGGCTTTCATTGAAGTTGAAAAATTTTGACAGGGACAAGTTATAGGGTCGAAGTTGAACGAATTAGTGTATGGTCTTAACAAGATCACAAGAAAAATTTATGGTAGACAACGTAGAAGAACCTTAAGTAACAGGTGAATCTAGTAGGGATGCTGGGAAAAATTTATGGATAGGTTATTTTACTGTATGGAGGAATTTCCTTCGATGGTAGTCTCGTTGGAAGTTGAGAATGTTGAAATGCGAGATAAGTTTACAACATTGGAGGAAGCATATGATAACCTCAAGGCCCAATATGATTATACTGAATGGCAATTTATACAAATAGAAAAGGAAGTTAAGGTCATTTGGGCTGCAAGAGATCAAGTTTTGGGTGAAATCTTGAAGTTGCAAAAAGCTCTTGATGATGCTCGGAATGAAATAACTGTTTTGAAGAAAGTAGTTGGGTAGGGACTGATTAGAGGGACTGCTCATGTGAAAGTCAAGGATCCTGATTCTTGTGATGGGATGAGGAGTGCCAAAGCACTTGGCAATTTATTACGGGATATGGAGCAATACATGGAGTGCTTGGGGATTCCTGATGATGAAGCCAAGGTCAAAGTAGTTGCTCAATTCCTTACTAAGGATGCTAATATGTGGTGGAGATAGAAGTTGGATTAGATTTATGACATCTCTACTTGGGACGATATGAAGAAAGATTTGTATACTCATTTTAGCCCACAAGATGAGACTTGGGATGAAAGGAAGAAGATTAAATACATTAAACAAACAAGGAGTCTATAGGAATATCAAAAATAATTCTCGAGTGCGATCTTGTAACTACCTGACATGGTGGAGAAAGACAAGGTATTCAACTTCATTATAGGATTGAAACCTTGGGCATGCAATGAGGTGAAGAGGAAAAAGATCAAAACTATAGAAGAAGAATTTGTTGCAATTGATTGACTGGTAGAACATTATGATGAGGGCACCAAAGAGATAAAGACGAAGCCCAATAAACTAAAGGAGAAATCTACAAAGGAGGAGCATTCAAGATCAAATGACAAGTCGAAAATGAAGAAGCCTTTGAAATGTTGGTTGTGCGGAGAGAACCACATGGTGAAGAATTTTCCTTCTAGACTGATGGTGGTTGCAGTAGCACAAATCAATGACAACAAGAAGAAGGAAGACCCAGTAGCTAGGGTGATGCATATTTTAGGATCTATAGTGGCCACAGAAGCTTTCCCAAAGTGGGATCCTGAGAGGAACAAGTTAGAGTATGTTAGTACGAAGTTTGGGAAAGGCACTTTACTCACTATGGTGGATAGTGGTGCAAGTCATAAATTCATCATGGAGGAAGCTACAAGGAAATTTGGGTTGAATTTCTCACCAACCCAAGCTCGTCTTAAAGTAGTGAAATCTCGACTAGATAAAGTCATCGATATAGCAGAAAATGTGGATGTGAATATTGGTGAGTGGTCTCGAAAGATCGACTTCACGATTGTGTGGATGGATGACTATGAGGTAGTATTGGGTATGGAATTTTTGAAGTATTGTGAGGCTATGATGGTGCCACATATGAAGAAGTTGTACATTTATGACAGAAAGGATGATGAACCTTTGGGGGTACCGACCATGGCAGTGATTTCAACTAGGTGCAAATTGACAACAATGAATGTGAACAACATGAAGCGAGATGAAGAACTCTATGAGAGATTGTATATTGTAGATACAAAACTCATGGAACAGTCACAGGCTATTAGAGCGTAGTCCGATAGTATCCTAGATTTGACACGTCGGCTAGAGGCAATGGAAGGAAATAAGGATGCTAGACGAGAGACTCAGGAGGAGACCAAGGAAGCATACATGTAGAGATTGGAAGAGGAGGATCCAGATAGATGGATTAAACTGCTAGAGAAGGAGGATGGAGATCCATCAGCTTTCCCATCCCCTCCATCTTTCTAGAATGATATGGGGATGAGCCTCATTGTCTTCTACTCATGGAAGTGAGTCTTGTTTATGATTTATGAGCAGGCACATGGGACGAGATGGACATGATTGATAACAAGATGTGAAGAAAGTCATAATGATGTAGGAAGCATGCATTCTTGTGTAGGTGATGTTTTGGATTAGCTACCTAACTAGTCACCATCACAGGGGGATCAAGCACATGATTCTCTTGCAGCCTGATGGATTGGAGCATGGAGCAGGTCATGGGTGGAGCTTTTTGGGTGCTGACATATATGAATATGTCTTAGTGATGGAGGTTTCTGAGATGGTGTTGTCAATGGCAAAAGAAATTTTAGAGTGGTGGAGGATGTCAAGGCCTCGAGTTGACGAGTGCCCTCATTCGGTTAAAGGTGACTCAGAGGTGGAATTTTAGATGTAGGATGAGTTATGCAAATAGTCGGGCTACCCACACAATGACCGATGAATGAGCGATGGAGTGTGCAGAACTAAAGTATGGAGATCGGGCGAGCGGGTGGCTAGGCTGACACATGTGGTAGTGATACACATGCGACGGGGTAGTGATTTATATTATATGAGTTGGGTTGACATGTGAATGTGCAAGCCGATGTGTACTTGTAGGATGGGCCAACCGTGAAAGTTCATGACCCTTAGTGTGCCACATGGTAACACACATATATGTTGGCGGTGGATGGTAGCCATTTGGAACCAACGAACTCAACTAAATACACAAAGAAAAACAGAACAATGAGAGGCAAGGTGAAAGGTAACAGGCAGAGGTGTGAGGGCGCAGGACCGAAGTTTGTTGGATGAAGATTGTAGGGTTTCTGGTTTCGGAAAAGGCGTCGTTAAACCAAAGTGACATGGGTATGCTGCATTGCACATCGGGTTACATGCGAGTCACTACAACATGCGATGGGAGGGTTTGCACATGGGTCGTGACACGAGTGCGACAGGTAGACTACACGCAGAGTTGTGGCAGTGTTTAACTGTGCAGGCACGGTGGTGACCCGGGTAGCCAGGCCACTGTGATAGGCTGAGGGTGGGCACACCGTGACATAACAGTGTGGGTAAGCTGCCGGTGAAGGGTCGAGAGTGTGGTTAGGTCGAGGAAGAAGTGCAGTGGGCACGGTAGTGTGGGGGGCAGTTCATAATTCGGATGGGTGTGCACGAGGCACGAACTTGGTAGGTTTTTTTGGCACGAATTTGTAAATTAGAAGTGTACATGTGATGGCTACTAGCAACACCATATTTGTATAATTTTCATGTACAATTGAATTACAAAAAGTTTATATATATTATTGGGCAGTCTCTAGTTCATGGGAGTTGCCCATCCCATTATGATGATGTGTTGAATGATTTTCTATTGTGGATTTATATTGATAGTTATGATTAATTGAAGAGTTTATTTTCATTATGATATAACACTTGAAGTAAAATTTGGTTAAGTGTTTGGTTAGGCGTAGTCCGCATATTTGAGTATTGGTGAAAAGAAAAAGTGAGGCGGTGCCACACCCACTTATGAGTGGTTGAAAGACTACCACCGGGATAGGGGCATGAAACTCTCCCTATCTCTCCACCTCTATCACTTTATGTGCGTCCTTCCCTCCCATATATTTCTAGAGTTAATATATATCATGATATATTAATATATAGTATAATATAACAATTTTAATATTGTATTAGTCCAAAGTTATTATATTTAATAATATTAAAATTCTAATATATTAATATGAGTATTAAATTTAATAATAATAATACTAATATTTTAATATTAATATTAGCATTAATAAAAAAATTTCTTGGTATTAATAATAATCTGGCCCATGGTCTTGATATATAATTAGATGTTGCTTTCTGATCCTATTTGATATATTTTTATTTATTTACCATACTTATAGTTTATTTATATTTTATTTTATTTACCATACCTCTTTTTTGAGTGTTTATAAACCCATTTATATATTAAATTTATATGGTGTTGATACATAATATTAATTCGTTTGATTTTTAAATAGCACTAACAATAGATTAAAAATGTAAATGTTAAACGTAAATGTTAGATGATTATGCTTGAAATCTACCCCATGCCTTGTCTGTTCAGATCTTTAGATAGAAATTCCAGCAAAAAATCGTAGTAATGAAATTATGTTATTGCACAAACCATATCATAGATAGAATATAATGTCTTAAATATTTCCACATATTGAGATTGAGTTATTTAGAGATTCCACACACACACACATACTTTTTATTATTATTATTATTAGAGAGCCGACATCTCTTTATTATTACAAATATATTGATTACAATTGAGACAACATTAAAATGTGTACACACATTCTTACATCACATTTCTTACATTACATCTACACATGTGCCCTATACTAGGTTGTCTCTAGACACAACGAATCTGCTAGTTTTATTAGTAATTATAATTATAATTATTAATTTTATTTTTTATTTTAGTTTTAGTTTTATGTAACTTGACAAAGCCAAAATTTATTGATAATTATCATTAATCTTTTTATTTTATTTTTATTTCTATTTTTATTTTAAGTGAATCAAAATGTTTATAGAACATTACCACGTCTCTACATACTGGGTTGGAGAGCATCTCTCCAAACAATTAATTTTAACCTTTTATTATTTATTAATTGAGCACACATGTAAATGTTTACAAATACCTACACCACTACAACATCTCCCCCATATCCTTTTGTTTTCAAATTTAATTTTAAAAATGTTATAAGAAAAAATAAATAAGATATTTATAAAACATTTTTATTTTGAAATGAGTCATGGTTTTTGGACCATTGTTATTGATAGGTCATGGTAGTAGTCCATGGTATTATAACAAATCTTATTTAGAAGTTAATGGTATCCATAGGAAAATAAGAGTGAATATCCATGGTTAAGAATCTTGTTATGTTGTAAGTTTATTGTAAGTATTAAGTTTGGAATCATGATATTAATCCATAGTCCATGGTATTGTAATAAAAACATTTCAGAAATTAATAATATGCATAATAAAATAAAGTATTGATAATGAAAAATCTTATTTTATTTTAAATACTATTTTTATATGCTTATTAGTTAAATTTAAATAATTTATATAGTAAATTACATCTTAATTTATTACTAATATATGCGTTATGTATTATATTATGTATTTTAATGTAATACGATGTAATTAGATGACCTGTGACAAGAAGTTTGGATTACCAGATAAACTGTCCAGAACTAATTTATAATAAACTCTTAATAATCATTTAATTATAATATTTAAAATAAATTTGCCACTTTTATTTAAATGATATTGCATTATTAAAGACTTCCCGGCATATCATGATAAATCGCATACATCATTCAAGGCAAATTCTTATCCAAAACTTTATGGATTTAAAAGGTTTTAAATAAAATTCAGTGAGCAATGCTCAGATGAGATATCCCTTCAATCTTGTTTCCAAGGTTTTCCAAGATTATTTAAATATCCTGTCACCTCACGAATCTCGTCCAGATTTCTCAAAATTACTTCAAACCTTATCAACTCAATACTCTTTGTCAAGATGCCAGATGATTGTTTGAGCAAATAAAAACCCTCCTATCAACCTCAAAGCCTAGTCACTGATAATGGAATCTATGCCTGAAATTAAAAACCCTAATGTTAACCTCAAAGCCTGGTCACTCATAATGAAATCTATGCCCACCACCGACATAACCTATGGGCAAGGAATTGAGAAGAACCAGCACGTCAACTCGGAAACTTCGAGCTAAAGCCACCATCCAAGTTGCTGAATACTATGCTTAAATTTATCCGTTGAAACCAAAGGAAAAAAATATTATCTTCCTCGCTGCACCTATCCTCCACCTGGCACCTGAGAGATGTAAGCAACCCTAACATGCCACCGCCTCGGCAGAAGATATAAATACTATCTCATGTTCGCTAACTTCATTCCCATATCTCTGATTCAGCATCTTATCTCATCTCGAATTTTGTACAATTTTGTAACCTCATTCTGCTAGATATATTTGTAGTTGTTGCTTGAGATATATCTATCTGCTTTTCAAATTAGTTGTGCTATGGCTGAACAAGTAGCGTCGGTTCAGGGAGAGCCGAAGCACCGAGACCGCAGTCTGTTCAGTCTGTTCGGCAAGAAGAAGGAAGAGAAGGTGGGAAGGAATAATGATCCGATGATGGATTCTCCTGACATTCAGAATCCAACTAAGAAGTTGGGGCTAGTGGATAAAATCAAACAGAAGCTTCCAGGCCGTCGCAAGAAGTAAAGAGGACGCAAATATTAAAGACTATGAAGTAATTCAATGATCGGTTTAGTTTACTATATGTATATCATAATATATGTTAGATATCATTTTTATTTTCATCAACCCAATAAAATGTAAAAATAGTGAACCAATGAATACCATCGGATTCGGGTATCTGGTTTGGAAGAGATTTACTATTTTATCACAACTGGGGACATTACTTCTGTTTTGATGTAAATATAAATTGAGGTTTTGTGGCGTGCAACGTATAGTGGTGGAGAGTTATTTTATTGTTATGCCAGGGCCACTGGTTCACGCGGTCTGTATTGTAAAATACATCTTGCCTTTCTGTAAGGCTAACTGGTTTGTATTGTAAACTCAAGCTTACCATTGTGTAGGGTTAACTAATGAGTAACTGGTTTGGATTGTCAATCCCAGCTTACCTTTGCTTAGCGCTAACTGATGAGTAACTGTTTTGTATTGTGAAGTTCAGCTTACGCTTGTGTAGCGTTAACTGATCAGTAACTGTGTAGTTTTTAGGGTGAAATCCAGCTTACCGTTGTGCTGGTTTAACCGAGAAGTAACTGGTTTGTATGGAGAAATCTAGCTTACCCTTGTGTAGGTTAACTGATCAGTAACTTGTTTGTAATGTGAAACCCAGCTTACTCTTGTGTAGGGTTAACTGATGATGGACTGGTTTGTATAGTGAAATCCAGTTTGATTTGATATATTATCCATTGTTATATCCTTCTTTTTTTTTAACGAATTTCTCTCTCTGCTATATGTCCATGGGGTTGAAACTTTGTATTTGTAATTGGTTGAAATCTGAAATTCAATCCACTGGGTGAAAACTCATTTGTGAGTGCATCAGAATTATTGTTTAATTTTGGCGGGGGTATATTTATGGTATTTTATTTTCTTAAAATATATTATAGGTTTAAAATTGTTTCTAAATATAATTTGAGGTATTAATTATTTACATGTCTATTTTGTAATAAGGTTTTTATAATTTCAATTTAATCCGTCTATATCTATCATAATTTTGGATTTAAGAAGATTTGTGCAAACCTGAATTTGATTAGGCTGGTCTTTCCCCTTTAAGTAGGCTATATTCCACATGATATTCATGGGTCAATAAGCTATTTTTATTTAACATCTTTGTTTTTATTTTTACAGAACTACCCATTACAACTCTCTTCTCGAGCCATTATACATAGTTATTAGATAGATGGTAGAGATTTAACATTCATAAAATATTTGAAAATATTCTTAGTAGTATGCACAAATTAAAGGCTATAAAAAAAGACATATCCACAAGTGTCATATGAAATGAGTTATAGTTTTTGGATATGTGGTATTGACAAGCCATGGTATTGGCCCACAAATTAAGAATGACATGAGAAAAAGGGAGATAATTTTGTATTCATGGAAGAGATGTTGTAAGGTTATGCTATATGATGTGATGTGATGTTATGTAAATATTTTGACTAGGTCAAATAAAGTAACAATTAGATCCATCTTAACACCGGATCTATCAAGCACCAAGAGTGACCAAATCTCTAGAGGTGCAAATCTCTTTTTTGAGTGCAAAACTTGAGGAAAGGTTTGCACATCTACAGATTTAATCCCTCTTAGGGCTTGATAGATCGAGAGTTCAGATGGATCTAGGGTGGTTTGAGTCATGTGTGGCGAAAGTAAATCTAACAAACATATATGATTAATTTTATAAAAAATATGTAAAATCATTTGATATTAATTAATATAATCATTTTAAATATGCTAAATATGTCTCATTCTATAGGCTAGTCTTTCCCCGTTTAAATATGCTATATTCCGCATGAATATCATGGGTCAATAAGTTATTTTTATTTTAAAATATCCTTATTTTTCGGTCATTATAAATAGTTATTAGCTAGATGGTAGAGATTTGACATTCATAAAATATTTAAAAATATTCTTAGTAGTATACACAAATTAAAGGATATATTTGTTTCCAAAATAGTTATTGGCCCGCCCTTTTAATTAATTTTATTAATTAAAAAAACATATCCACAAGTGTCATATGAAATGAGTTATAGTTTTTGGATATGTGGTATTGGCAAGCCATGGTATTGGCCCACAAATTAAGAATGTCATGAGAAAAAGGGAGATAATTTTGTATTCATTGAAGAGATGTTGTAAGGTTATGTTATATGATGTGATGTTATGTAAACATTTTGACTAGGTCAAATTATATAACCATTAAATCCATCTTAACGCCGGATCTATCAAGCGCCAAGAGGGATCAAATCTCTCGAGGTGAAAATCTCTTTTTTGAGTGCAAACCTTGAGGAAAGGTTTGCACCTCGAGAGATTTGATTCCTCTCAGAGCTTGATAGATTGAGAGTTAAGATAGCTTTTAGATCAGGAGTTAAGATGGATCTAGGATGGTTTGAGTCATGTGTGGTGAAAGAAAATCTAACAAGCATATATGATTAATTTTATAAAAATTATGTAAAATCATTTGATATTAATCGTCTTTCCCCTTTTAAATAGGCTATATTCCACATGAATATCATGGGTCAATAAGTTATTTTTATTTTAAGATATCCTTATTTTTATTTTTACAGAACATGACGTCATTACAACTATCTTCTCGAGCCATTATAATTAGTTATTAGCTAGATGCTAGAGATTTAACCTTCGTAAAATATTCAAAAATATTCTTAGTAGTATACACAAATTAAGGGTTATATTTATTTCCAAAATATTTATGGGCCTGCCCTTTTAATTAAGTTTATTAATTAAAAAAACATATCCATGAGTGCCAATGAAATGAGTTATAGTTTTTGGATATATGGTATTGACAAGCCATGGTATTGGCCCACAAATTAAGAATATCATGAGAAAAAGGGAGATTTTTTTTTATTCATGGAAGAGATGTTGTAAGGTTATGTTATATTATGTGATGTTATGTAAACATTTTGACTAGGTCAAATTACATAACTAGTAGATCCATCCTAACACCGGATCTATCAAGCATTGAGTGGGATCAAATCTCTTGAGGTGAAAATCTCTTTTTTGAGTGCAAAACTTGAGGAAAGGTTTGCACCTCGAGAAATTTGATCCCTCATAGGGCTTGATAGATCTGGAGTTAAGATGACTTTATAGATCCAGAGTTAAGATGGATCTAGGCTGGTTTCAGTCATGTGTGGCGAAAGAAAATCTAACGAACGTATGATTAATTTTATCAAAAATATGTAAAATCATTTGATATTAATTAATATAATCATTTTAAATATGCTAAATATGTCTCAGATCAATCTGGTCATTTTAATTTTACATTTGCTTAGTTACCTTAGTTTGTTGAGTGATAAATATTGTGAATAACTTTAATTATGAAAATGATGAAATAAAAATTTTGAATGTAAAGTGACAATGTAATAGTGCTGAATCATAGAAAATGTGAATAATAAGAATATAATAAATTTCAAATAGTCTTCATTGTGATTAAGCTTGTTTTTGCACAAAGATCATATGCCAAATTTATGACCCTGGGAAGTTGATGTACCAATTTACCTAAACGGGGCCCATAGTTTTGGCACTTCATCTTCTAGGGTTATGTTTTTGGATGTTTATGGTTTTCCATTGTTTCTCAATAATAAATAGACCTTTGAGCCTCACTGTAAGACAATTAATAGACATGTAGCCGCCACATCTCTTCTCAGAGATATGCTACCATTGTGTGAGCTATTTTATTTCCATTTCTGTATGTAAGTATATTTCAGTTCTTTGATATTAATGAAATGAAGTTTTATTTCTGCTACATCTCTGTGTTTATGTGTATATCTATATTTTTTTGTGTTCCTGCATAAGTCCGGATCATTGGTAGGTCGAGATTTAAACTAACCTAGATCCATCTTAACTCCAGACCTATCAAGCGCTGAGAGGGATCAAATCTCTCGAGGTGCAAACCATTTTTTTGAGTGCAAAAACTTGAGGAAAGGTTTACACCTTGAGATATTTGATCCCTCTCGGTTGTTGATAGATCCAATGTTAAGATGGATCTATGATGGTTTCAGTCATGTGTGACCAAGGAAATCTATCGAAGATATGATTAATTTTGTCAATGATATGTAATTTTAAATTTGGTTAATTACCTTAGTTTGTTGAGATGATAAATATTGATAATAACTTTAATGATGAAATTTTGAATGCAAATTCACATTGTATTATTATTGAATGACAGAAAATGTTAATAATAAGAATGTATACAATTACAAATAGCCTTCATTGTGATCAATCTCAAACTATTTTCTTCTACTATTCTATACCTCCCTCTATCCTCCTCTCTCTCAAGTACTCTCTCTCATCCTTCCTCTCTCTCCCTTTATCTCCTACCTACCTCTATCTTCCCCCATCTCTCTCTCTCTCTCTCTCTCTCTCTCTCTCTCTCTTCAATCCTCTATCTTCAATCTCTCTTGATCTCTCCCTCCCTCTCCATCTTCTCTCTCTCTTCTCCATCCCTCTACCCTCCCCCTCTTACCCTTCTCTACCTCTCTCACTCCTCTCACTCTCTCTCTATTCATTCCCACTCTCCCCTCTCTTTCAGTTTATCTTTATCTCTCCCTTTTCACTCCCTCTTAGGGCCTCAAGCTAACGAGTACCTGCATTCGGTTAAAGGAGACTCGAAGGTGGACTTTCGGATGTGTGAAAGGTTGTGCGAACAGTCAGGTGATTCATAGAATGACCGATGAACAAGTGATGGAGTGTACAAAACTGAAGTATGGAGATCGGGCGAGCAGGTGGCTAGGCTGACCCGAGTGGCAGTGATACACATGCAATGAGGAAACAATATATATTATATGAGTTGGGCTAACATGTGAATGTGCAGGTTGACGTGTACTTGGAGGATGGGATAACCATGAAAGGTCACGACCCTTAGTGTTGCCACATGGTAACACACATATATATTGGCAGTGGATGGTAGCCATTTGGAATGAATGAACTCAACGAAATACACAGAGCGAAACAGAACAACGAGAGGCAAGGTTGAAGGCAATAAGCAGAGGTGTGAGGGTGTAGGACTGAAGTTTGTTGAGCGAAGATTGTGGGGTTTCTGGTTTCGGAAAAGGTGCAATTAAACCAAAGTGACATGGGTAGTCTGCACTGCACATCAGGTTGAAGGCGAGTTTCTACACCATGCGACGGGTAGGTCTACACACAGATCATGGCACGGGTGTGATGGATAAACTACACGTAGAGTTGCGATAGTGTTTAATGGTGCAGGCACGGTGGTGACCCGGGTAGCGAGCTCGATGCAAAAATATGAGGGCAGGCAAACCATGATAAATATATGTGTGTAAGTTGCTGGTGAAGGGCTGAGAGTGCGGGTAGGCTGAGGAAGAAGTGTGGTGGGCATGGTAGTGCCAGAGGTAGTTCAAAATTCAGTTGGGCATGCACGAGGCATGAACTTGGCAGGTTTTTCTCACAAGACTTTGTAAATTAGAAGCATGCAGGCCATGGTTGGTGGAAGCACCATAATTGTATAATTTTCATGTACAATTGAATTATAGAAAGTTTATATATATTATTGGGCAAACTCTAGTTCATGGGAGTTTCCCCTCCCATTACGATGATGTGTTGAATGATTTTTTGTTGTGCATTTATATTGATGGTTATGATTAATTGAAGAGTTTATTTCCACTGCAATATAACACTTGAAGTAAAATTTGGTTAAGTGTTAGGTTAGGCGTAGTCCACATATTTGAGTATCAGTGAAAAGAAAAAGTGAGGCGATGTTGCACCCACCTATTAGTGTTTGAAAGAAGACCACCAGGATAGGGGAGTGACAGTTGGTATTAGAGGTTGATTCAGGGCAAGTCGAGCTTGATTGAAGATTTGAAGCAAAGATACATTTTCCACTTCGTGAGAGTTGGTATCAGAGCCACACTTTCTGCAGGGCTTTGATTGAAGTTGAAAAAGTTTGACAGGGACAAGTTGTAGGGTCAAAGTTGAATGGATTAGTGTATGGTCTTAACAAGATCACAAGAAAAATTATGGCAGACAATGTAGAAGAACCTCAGGTAACAGGTGAATCTAGTAGGGATGCTGGAACAATTTTTATGGATAGGTTATTGCACCGTATGAAGGAATTTTCTTCGAAGGTAGCCTCACTCGAAGCTGATAATGTTGAAATGCGAGATAAGTTTACAACATTGGAAAAAGAAAATGATAACCTGAAGGCCCGATATGATTATACTGAATGGAAGTTTATACAAACATAGAAGGAATTCAAGGACATTGGGGCTGCAAGAGATCAAGGTTTGGGTGAAATCTTGAAGTTGCATAAATCTCTTGATGATGCTTAGAATGAAATAATTGTTTTGAAGAAAGCAGTTGGGTAGGGACCGATTGGAGGGACTACTCATGTGAAAGTCAAGGAACCTAATTCTTATGATGGGATGAGGAGTGCCAAAGCACTTTGAAATTTCTTATGGGATATGGAGCAATACTTGGAGTGCTTGGGGATTCCTGATGATGAAGCCAAGGTCAAGGTAGCTGCTCAATTCCTTACTAAGGATGCTAAGATGTGGTGGAGACAAAAGTTGGATTAGATTTCCAATGGTGATTCTGATGATGTCTCTACTTGGGGTGATATGAAGAAATATTTGTAGACTCATTTTAGCTCATAGGATGAGACTTGGGATGCAAGGATGAATATTAAATACATTAAGAAAGCGAGGAGTCTATAGGCGTATCAACGCGAATTCTCAAGTGCGATCTTGGAACTACTTGACATGTCGGAGAAAGACAAGGTATTAAACTTGCTATAGTTGATCGACTGGTAGAACATTATGAAGAAGGGACCGAAGAGATAAAGACGAAGTCCGATAAACTGAAGGAGAAATCTACAAAGGAGGAGCATTCGAGATCGAATGACAAGTTGAAAAGGAAGAAGCCTCTGAAATGTCGGTTGTGCGGAGAGAACCACACGGTGAAGAATTTTCCTTCTAGATAGATGGTGGCTGCAACATCACAAACCAATGCCAAGAAGAAGAAGGAAGATCCAATAGTTGGAGTCATGCAGATTTTAGGAGCTGTAGTGGCCACGAAGGCTTTCCCAAGGCGGGATCTTGAGAGGAACAAGTTGGAGTATGTTAGCATGAAGGTTGGGAAGGACACTTTACTCACTATGGTGGACAGTGATGCAACTCATAACTTCATCAGATAGGAACCTACAAGTAAAGTTGGGTTGAAGTTCTCACCAACCCAAGTTCGTCTTAAAGCAGTGAACACTCCACCAGGTAAAGTCACCAGTATAGAAAAAAATGTGGATGTGAACATTGGTGAGTGGTATGGAAAGATCGACTTCACGATTGTGTAGATGGATGACTATGAGGAAGTATTAGGCATGGAATTTTTGAAGCAGTATGAGGCTATGATGATGCCACATATGAAGAAGTTGTACATTTACGACAGATGGGATGATGAACCTTTGGGAGTACTAATCGTAGTAGCTATGTTAGCTGGGTGTAAATTGACAACGATGAATGTGGAAGGCATCAAGCAAGATGAAGAAATCTATGAGAGATTGTCTATTGCAAAGACAAAACTCATGGAACAGTCAAAGGCGATTAAAGCATAGTCTGATAGTATCATCGATTTGACAAGATGGCTAGAGGAAGTGGAAGGAAATAAGGATGTTAGACCAGAGACTGAGGAGGAGAGTCAGGAAGCATACATGTAGATATTAGAAGATGAGGATCCGGATAGATGGATTGAGGTGCTGGAGAAGGAGGATGGAGAGACATCAACTTTCCCATCCCCTCCATCTTTCTAGACTGATATGGGGATGAGGCTCATTGTCTTATGATCATGGAAGTGAGTCCTCTTTATGATTTATGAGCATGCACATGGAACAAGATGGACATGATTGACAGTAGGATGTGAAGATAGTCATGATGATGTAGGGAGTATGCATTCTTGTGGAGGCGATGTTATGGTTGGATTATCTACCCAACTAATCACCATCACAAGGGGATTGAGAACATGATTTACTTGCAGAGTTTGATGGATTGGAGTATGGAGTAGGTCATGGGTGGAGCTATTTGAGTGCCCACATATATGGATATGTCTTAGTGATGGAGATTGCTGAGATGGTGTTGTCGAGGGTGACAAAATTTTCAGATAGGTGGAGGATGTCAAGGGCTCGAGTTGATGAGTGATGGAATTTGGTTAAAGGCGACTCATAGGTGGACTTTTGGATGTGCGACGGGTTATGCGAACAGTTGAGTGACCAGCGGAATGACCGATGAACTAGAGATGGAGTGTGCGAAATCGAAGTATGGAGATCTATCGAGAGGGTGACTAGGCTGACCCGAGATGAAACGATACATGTATGATGGGGCAACGATATATATTATATGAGTTGGGCCAACATGTGAATGTGCAAACCGACATGTACTTGGAGGATGGGTTGACCATGAAAGTTCACGACCCTTGGTGTTGCCACATGGTAACAAGCATATATATTGATGGTGGATGGTAGCCATTTGGAACCAATGAACTCAACGAAATACACAAAGTGAAACAAGAAAGACATGAGAGGCAAGGCTGAAGGCAACAGGCGGAGGTGAGAGGGTATAGCAGTGAAGTTTGTTGGGTGAATATTTTGGGGTTTCTGGTTTTGGCAAAGGCGCAGTTAAACCAAAGATAAACGAGTAGGCCACACTACACATTGGGTTGCAGGTGGGTCGCTACAATGTGCGATCAATGATTCTACACAGGGGTCACGACACAGGTGCGATGTGTAGACTACACGCAGAGTTGCACCAGTGTTTAATGGTGTAGGCGCAGTGGTGACCCGGGTAGTCAGGCCGCTGTGACAGACTGAGGGTGGGAACACAGTGACATAATAATGTGGCTAAGCTGCCACTAAATGGCCAAGAGTGCGGGTAGGTCAAGGAAGAAGTGTGGTGGGCACGATAGTGCCGGAGGTAGTTCAAAATTCTATTGGGCGTGCACGAGGCACGGGCTTGGCAGGTTTTTCTAGCATGAATTTGTAAATTAGAAGCGTGCAGGCCATAGTTGGTGGCAGCACCATAATTGTATAATTTTCATGTACAATTGAATTACAAAAAGTTTATATATATTATTGGGAAGACTCTAATTCATGGGAGTTTCCCCTCCCATTATGATGATGTGTTGACTTATTTTCCTCTGTGAATTTATTTTATATTGATGGTTATGATTAATTGAAGAGCTTATTTCTGCTGCGATATAACACTTGAAGTAAAACTTGGTTAAGTGTTTGGTTAGCCATAGCCCACATATTTGAGTATTGGTGAAAAGAAAAAGTGAGGCAATGCTACACCCACCTATGAGTGGTTGAAAGACTACCACCGGGATAGGGGTGTGACACTCCCCCTATCTCTCCAACTCTATCACTCTATGTCTTTGTCCTTCTCGCCCATATATTTCTAGAGTTAATATATATCATGATATATTAATATATAGTATCATATAACAAATTTAATATTGTATTAATCTAAAGTTATTAAATTTAATAATATTATATTATAATATATTAATATGAATATTAGATTTAATAATAATAATAATAATAATAATAATAATATTATTATTATTATTATTATTAAAGTTAATATTTTTTTTCATCTTATTAATAATAATTTGGCCCATGGTATTTGGCCCATAGGCTTCACCTAAATAAAACTTCTTTTTTGAGAGTTCATAAATATAAAGAGGTTTATGGAGTAAATATAAAAAAAGGTTTTTCTTATTTACCGTATCTCTCGATTATTTATATTTTATTTTATTTACCATACCTCTTTTTTTTAGTGTTCTTAAACCTATTTATATTTTAATTTTATATGGTGTTTATACATAATAATAATTAGATTAATTCTTAAATAATGCCCACATTAGATTAAAGATGCTAAATGTTAAATGTTAAACATGACATGTTAAATATTTATATATATATATATATATATATATATATATATATATATATATATATATATGAGAGAGCCTACATTTATTTATTATTACAAATATATTGGTTACAATTGAGCCGAAATTACAAGTGTTTACAATTTTTTTTACATTACATCTACACATGTGCCATATACTAGATGCTTCTATGCTAGTTTTATTAATAATTATAATTATAATTATTAATTTTATATTTTATTTTAGTTTTAGTTTTATGTAATTTCAAAAAGTCAAATTCTATTGATAACTATCATTAATTTATTTATTTTTTATTTTTTATTTTATTTCTATTTTTATTTTAACTGAATTAAAATGTTTATAGAACATTACCACATCTCTATATACTTGGCTGGAGAGCATCTCTCTCAAAGCAATTACTTTTAACCTTTTATTATTTATTAATTGAGCCCACATGTAAATGTTTACAAACACCTACACCACTACAACATGTCCCCATATCCTTTTGTTTTCAAATTTAATTTTAAAAATGTTATAAAAAAATTAAAATAAGATATTTATAAAATATTTTGATTTTGAAATGACTCATGGTTTTTGGGCCATTTATATTGATAAGTCATGGTAGTGGCCCATGGTATTATAAAAAACTCTATTTACAAGTTAATGATATACACGGTAAAATGAGGGTGAATATCCATGGTTAGGAATCTTGTCATGTTATAAGTTTGTTGTAGGTATTAAGTTTGGATTTAAAAAATCTTTTGATTTTGGAATGAGTTATGGTCTTTGGGCATGTAGTATTGATAAATCATGGCATTAGGACATGTATTATAACAAAGTCTCTTTAGAAACTAATAACATACATAGTAAAATAAACTATTAATAATGAAAAATCTTAAATCTAACACTTTTGTGATCCATATTATAAATAAATGCCTTTAAAATTAATCACATTATTGAAAAATCTTATTTTATTATAAATATTAAATTTTTAAATACTTATTAATTAAAGTTGAATAATATATATATTTTTAATTTATACAGAAAATACATATTAATTTATAACTAATATATATAATATGTATTTTAATGTAATATCTATTTACATAGAGCGCCTCAAAATTTATAATAAACTCTTAATAATCATTATAATAAGGAATTAAATTATAATAATAGTTAAAATAAATTCGCAACTTCCCGTCATATCGTGATAAATCGATACATAGTTCAAGACAAATTCTTATCCAAAACTTTATGGATTTAAAAGGTTTTAAATAAAATTCAGTGAGCAATGCTTAGATGAGATATCCATTCGATCTTGCTTCCAAGGTTTTCCAGGATTATTTAAATACCCTGTCACCTCACGAATCTCGTCAATATTTCTCAAAATTACTTCAAACCTTATCAACTCAATACTCTTTGTCATTGTCAAGATGTCAGAAGATTGTTGGAGCTTGAAAATAAAAACCCTCCTATCAACCTCAAAGCCTAGTCACTGATAATGAAATCTATGCCTGAAATTAAAAACCCTAATGTTAACCTCAAAGCCTGGTCACTCATAATGAAATCTATGCCCACCACCGATATAATCTATGGGCAAGGAATTGAGAAGAACCAGCACGTCAACTCGGAAACTTCGAGATAAACCCACCATCCAAGTTGCAGAATAATATGCTTAAATTTATCCATTGAAACCAAAGAATTATTTTTTTATCTTCCGACCCTCCACCTGGCAAGAAAAATAAGCACCCTAACATGCCACCGCCTCCGCAGAAGATATAAAGACTATCTCATGTTCACTAACTTCATTCCCAGATCTCTGATTCAGCATCTTATCTCATCTCGAATTTTGTACAATTTTGTATCCTCATTCTGCTAGATATACTTGTATTTGTTGCTTGAGATATATCTATCTGCTTTTCAAATTAGTTGTGCTATGGCTGCACAAGTAGCGTCGGTCCAGGGCGAGCCGAAGCACCGAGACCGCAGTCTGTTCGGTCTGTTCGGCAAGAAGAAGGAAGAGAAGGTGGGAAGGAATGATGATCAGATGATGCATCCTCCTGACACGCATACTGAGATTCAGAATCCAACTAAGAAGTTGGGGCTCGTGGATAAAATCAAACAGAAGATTCCGGGTTGTGGCTTAGTTGGGGCTGGCTGATAAAATCAAAAGCTTCGGGTTGTAGCTATAAATAACCAGAGTCCAATATTAAAAATTATGCAGTAAGTTAATATCATTTTATTTTCAACAGAAAATAAAATGTAAAAATAATAAACCAATCATTATCTTATCTTACTGAATGATGTTAATATGAATGAGGTTTATTGTGAAATATTTACGGATTGTAATCATAATTATTATTAGTAGTGTGGGTTGGGTTGAAATATTAGAGATGAATACCATCCTATTAGAGATTTACTCTTTTATCACAACTGGAGACTTTGCTTCTGTTTTGATTGTTTTGATGTAAATATAAATTGAGGTTTTGTGCCGTGCAATGTATAGTGGTGAAGAGTTATTTTATTGTTATTCCAGGGCCACTGGTTCACGCGGTCTGTATTGTAAATACATCTTGCCTTTCTGTAAGGCTAACTGGTTTGTATTGTAAAATCAAGCTTACCATTGTGTAGGGTTAACTAATGAGTAACTGGTTTGGATTGTTAATCCCAGCTTACCTTTGCTTAGCGCTAACGGATGAGTAACTGTTTTGTGTTGTGAAATCCAGCTTACCCTTGTGTAGCGTTAACTGATCAGTAACTGTGTAGTTTTTAGGGTGAAATCCAGCTTACCGTTGTGCTGGTTTAACCGAGGAGTAACTGGTTTGTATGGAGAAATCTAGGTTACCCTTGTGTAGGTTAACTGATCAGTAACTCGATTGTATTGCGAAACCCAGGTTACTCTTATGTAGGGTTAACTGATGATTATCTGGTTTGTATTGTGAAATCCAGTTTGATTTCATATATTATCCATTGTTATATATATATATATATATATATTTTAACAAATTTCTCTCTCTACTATAGGTTAATGGGTTGAATCTTTGGATTTGTAATTGGTTGAAATGTGAAATTCAATCCACTGGGTGAAAACCCATATGTGAGTGTATCAGTATTATTGTTTAATTTTTGTGGGGATGTTTATGGTATCTTATTTTCATAAATAGATTATAGGTTTAAAATTCAAATAAAATATTTACGATATTGTTTTTAAATTTTAGGTTGTAATTTAGAGTATTAATTATTTGTCTATTTTGTAATAAGTTTGTGTAAATTTGAATTGTAATTAGGTTAGTCTTTTTGTGGCTATATTCCACATGAATACTAGTGTAAATTTGAATTGTAATTAGGCTAATCTTTTTGTGGCTATATTCCACATGAATACTATGGGACGTGGTTATAGTTCTTTTCTCGAGCCATTATAAATAGTTATTAGCTAGATGGTAGAGATTTAACATTCATAAAATATAACTAGGCTAGTCTTTCCCTTTTTAAATAGGCTATATTCCACATGGATACGAGGGACGTCATTACAACTCTTTTCTGGAGCCATTATAAATAGTTATTACCTAAATGGTAGAGATTTAACATTCATAAAATATTTAAGAATATTCATAGTAGTATACATAAATTAAAGGCTATATTTATTTCCAAAATAGTTATTGGTCTACCTTTTTTATTAAGTTTATTAATTAAAAAAAACATATCTACAAGTGTCATATGAAATAAGTTATAGTTTTTGGTTGTGTCATATGAAGTGAGCTATAGTTTTTGGATATGTGGTATTGACAAGCCATGGTATTAGCCCACAAATTAAGAATGTCATGAGAAAAAGGGAGATAAATTTTTATTGATGGAAGAGATGTTGTAAGGTTATGTTATATGATGTGATGTTATGTAAACATTTTGACTACGTCAAATTACATAACCAATAGATCCATCTTAACTCCGAATCTATCAAGCCCAGAGAGGGATCAAATCTCTCCAGATGCAAATCTCTTTTTTGAATGCAAAATTTGAAGAAAGGTTTGCACCTCGAGAGATTTGATCCCTCTTAGCACTTGATAGATCCAGAGTTAAGATGGATCTAGGTTGTTTTCTTTTTTTTGCTGAACCAAGAGACATTCTTTCTATATCATTAAGCCAAAAATATTTTACATAGTTTACAGTCGTCCACTAGGCACTGTGGACTCAAAACAAGCATGCTAACCACCTAAGGCATGTTCCCCCAACCCAATACATGTGACCTTTAAAACCTTTGGAATACAAACCATATTTGTGCTGAAAGAATTGCGGGACTTATGAAAATCCATGTGATTACCCGCACCATCGCTTACCAAACCTGCCTCTTTAATCGTGACCATCCAATCTACTTTCTTAATCCGACGGCTGAGGAGAATTTTGCTCCGAGAAGGCGAATGGTACTTAACCCCCCGGCCCCACAAAACTGCACGATCATTCCTGATTGTTGATCCATACCTCGAAATCCGACGGATAATGGGTATATCGCACTGCTCCAGGGTACCGATCTTTAGTGTGCGATGAGGGCGGTTTACAATCCCGGCCCCTCGCCACATGTCAGACGTTGTATGGGATCGCTCCCAAATTGCGAAAATCGCTTCATGCTTGTTAAATACCACTCAATGAGCGATTTTGTCTCCCGAAGAGGGGAATAAGGTGTAATATGGCTGCCGAAAAAGACTGGATCCCCATCCTTCATCTTCTTGCCCGTATTCCTGAACCTGAAACCAAAATTAGTGCTGATTTTTCCCTTTGGGCGGCCACCCACTAAACTGAGAAACCCATCCACCAACCACCAGAGATTTATGAAGTTGAAATTACCCGTGCTGCTAAGGCCGATCGAGGCCTACCTTTCGCCAAAGACCTGTCTGACCAAAATTTGAGATACATAAAGTGACCAAATCATAGAGACCTTTCTTCTATAGCTTTGTTTTGATACACTTCTCTATCCTCTTCTGCTTGGTTGTGACATAGTATTTTAAGACTGCCCTGAGGCACTACTTTCCACCCCATTGAAACTCTATGTTCATTACAGTTCACACCTTGGTTTGCCAGTATATCCACCAGTTTGTTGGCCTTTCTACGTACGTGGTTGAATCTTACCGTACGTAGTCCCTGAAGGTGACCCTGAATTCTTTAGAATACTTGGATTAATCTCTAGTGGTTTGAGACTTTCTCCAGCTTTGTTCCATAACTGATTCTCTTGACCGAGTTAATGACTAACTCAGAGTCAGCTTCTATAATCACATTTAGGTAGTTGTCCTGTTTTATAAATTCTAAACATTGCTCCAGAGCCATTAATTCCGCCATGTTGTTGGTGGTTTTTCCTAAATGACAATGGAAGAGGAAGAGAATGCTCCCATCTTCATCTCGTAGATCCCCTCAAAAACACACAGTCCTCGTATTGCCTTTTGAAGCTCCATCTATGTTATATTTCAAAAAACCTTTCGGGGGAGGATGCCAAAATTCCTTTTCAGTTTCCTTTAGGATAACTTTCCTGTCTAGACCTTGTGGAATGAGCCCTTACATACCCAACTGCCTGAGAATTCTCTTATCAGCCTCAAAGGGAGGATTGTTGGGTAGATTCCTCACTGTGGTGCAAACCGTTTCCTTAAGTTGTTTTAAGATCTTCTCAAACAGGCGAAGAGATGGATTTTTTTTCATTTTTGAATATTCTCTTGTTTCTTTCTTTCCAGACATTCCATATAATGAAGCTTGGCATGAGAGCCCAAGCACCATTAAGAACTTCATTATCTGAAAAATTTCTTCTCCAACTACTCAAGGTGTTAATGATACTCTCTTTGTCCCTATCAGTCTTTTGGAAAATGGTGGCAAAAGTATCCCATAACCTAGATGTGAAAGTGCAACTATTGAGAAGATGTTCCATTGTCTCCTCTTGGGTTTCACAGAGCTGGCATCTAGAAGGCCCCAGAATACCCCTTTTCCAGATATTGTCCCAAGTTAAGATTTTCTTGTGATGCACCAGCCACATGAAGAGTTTGATCTTCATCCATCCCTGGTGTCTCCATAGGTTCTGCCAGATTCTATCCGGAGCTTGGGACTCCAGCTCAAGGAGAATACCTTTAGCCTCCTTAATATTAAAGATGCCTTCTTTATTGTTGCCCCATCTTAATTGGTCCTGCCCACCAGTTACTAAAATCATCCTTTGTTCCAATATTTTCATGATTGCCTTTGCTTTTATTATCAGGGGCCTATCATCCCTGCAATCTATGTTTCTCCAAGTTCTCCATTTTCCTGAATTGTTAGTGTGATTCCGAAAATCTTTTACCTTTATTAACCCTTTGTTATCTGTCTCTTGCTTAAGGCTCAAAATATCCTCTTTTAACAGTGTTGGTTCTTGTTGCCATTTATCCTCCTAGAATAGTGCAAGATCACCCTCTCTTATTTCCCAAAAACTGTTTCTTTGCACTAAGCCTCTATTCTCCCCGGCCTTGTTCCAGATGGATGAGCCCCTTATATTTCCAGACATCCTTATGAGATCAGTATGTTGCCAACAACTGGCATATTTTTCTTTCCAAATACTTGCCCATTGAGCCTTTAGATCTTTAACCCAACGCCACCATAGTTTGGCCCCTAGAACGTTGCTGAGAATCTCTTGATCATCCAAGCCTAGGCCCCCTAAGTTCTTGGGTTTATAGATCTTTTCCCAAGAGACTAAGGCCCATTTCTTTCTTGTCTCCTCCTTCCCCTAGAGAAAGTCTCTTTGGATGTTTCTGAATTGATGCAGTACTCCTTTTGGAGCTAGGAGAGCTGATAGCATGAAAACTGGGATAGATTGGAGCATGACCTTTGTTAGCACCAATCTACCCGCCAGATATAAAGATCTGACGGTCCATTTCTTGACTTTATCCTGTATCTTATTCATCAACGGTTCCCAAATGCTCTTACGCAAAGGTTTTGCAGTTAGAGGCACTCCTAAATACTTGGAAGGGAGGGAATCCCTTTGAAAACCTAGAATTCTGGAGATGTTTCTCTGAATAGCAATATTGGTATTAAAGAAAAATATTTTTGATTTGGAAAGATTAACTTCCATACCTGTTTCCATGGCAAAGTCATTCAATATTTGTTTGTACGCTAAAGCCTACTTGACTGTGGAGATACCCTGTAACAAGGTGTCATCTACAAATTTTTGATGAGTCAAAACCTATCCATTCTCCGTTAGTTGAAGGCCCTAGATTTTACCCGTTACTCGAGCCTCCTTGATAGAATGACCAAGACCTTCCATCGTGAGGATGAAGAGAAAGAGTGAGAGTGGATCTCCCTATCTGAGACCTCTTGAAGGAAGAAAAATTTCAGAGGGAGAGCCATTAACCAGAACTGAAAAGCTAGAAGAAGTCATGAGGGCCATGACCCATCTGTCCCAATTATGATCAAAACCGAATGCAATAAGCACTTTCCTGATGTAGGTCCAGTTTACTTTGTCATATGCTTTGGCTATGTCTAGTTGCATGATCATTCCAGCTTTCCTCTTGCTAGTTAACAAGTGGACCACCTCATGAGCTTGAATGATGTTGTCTAGAATATGTCTGCCTTTTACATAACCGGATTGTTCCCCTGATACCAGAGAATAGAGCAAAGGTTTGAGTCTGTTGGCCACTACCTTGGATATTATCTTGTAGACCACATTACATAAATCAGTGGGTATATACCTTTCTGGTGTTTGAGCATTGTCCTGTTTAGGTATCAAGGAGATGAAGGAGGTATTGAGCACCTTCAAAATAGTTTTTTTCAACCTGGAATCCTCCACAACACTCAAAATATCCTATTTAACAATATTCCAATAGGTTTTAAAGAAATCCACATTGAAGCCATCCGGGCCTGGAGCTTTACCATTTTGCATATCTTTGAGGACCTCACTAACCTCCTTTTCAATCACTGGTCTGTTAAGGTTGAAATTTTCCTCTTTGGTCACCAGCTTAGGAATCTATCTGGTCAAGTCCCTAATGTAATGTTCTCTTTCTGGGTTGTTTTCCTGAGCTATGCCTTGAAAGTGTTGAACCAACACAGGTTCTATGCCCTCATGGGATTGATGAATCTGCCCATCCTCATTCTTGATCGAAGAGATCCTGTTGCGAGCTCTATTGGCTAAGGTGGATCTGTGGAAAAATCTGGTATTGCGTTCTCCCTCTTTTAGCCATTGAACTCTGGAATTTTGTCTCCAAAATATTTCCTCTTGTTTACACAAGTTATCCCAGTCTTGATGATGTTTCTCGACTTGCTCATTTTTATCTTTATCAAAGCCTTCCTTGATCATGACTTGATTGAGTTCCTGCATTTTATTTTCAACAGATTTCTTTCCAACAAAAATGTTGCCAAAATCATTCTTGTTCCAATCTTTAAGTCTCATTTTGATGTGCTTTAATCTTTTGTGTAGAAGGAACATTCTTGTTCCCTGAATCTGCAAATCTTCTACCCACCATTTTTCAATATTGCTCATAAATTCCAGGTGTGAAAGCCATATGTTATCAAATCTGAAAGGTCTATTCCAAGGTGTCCCTATGCCCTGAATCTCCATTTGCACCGGCCAGTGATCTGAGCCTCCAAAGGGAAGAACCCTCACTATTATTTCCTTATCTATTAGCATAAGGTCCTCAGAGATTATGAATCTGTCTAACTTGGAGGCTACATGAGACTCTCCTCCTCTTTTATTATTCCATGTAAAGCATCCATTGTTTGTCTCCATGTCAACTAGCTTCATATTATCTATAAAGGTTTGAAAGGCCAAAGAGTCTTTCTTTAGAGTTCTGGTTCCCCCTTTTCTCTCCGAAAGTGATTTGATCATATTAAAATCCCCACCCAAAATCCAAGGTATCCCTGCCTGTCTATCCCTGAGATCCACAAGGGATTCTATAAACTGGAGTTTTTCATCTATCCTTTGAGGGCCATAAACATTCGTGACTAGATAGGTTTCCCTATCTCCAACAGGCTGAATGACCACTGATAAATAATTCCTAGATGCCTCAGCATCTATTATGCTTATTCTTTGGGGATTCTAGAGAGTGAGAATACCTCCTGCTAAATTCTCTGCTTTAACTTCTAGAAACTCAAATCTACTGAGCCATTTACTATGTATTTGTCTTAACTTTTGAATGGAACATTTTGTTTCCTAGATAAAAATTATATCCGGAGCTTCATGTTTCAGTCTATTACTAAGCATTCTCTGTTTTCTTTTACTGCCTAGACCTCTAATATTCCAAGATGTAAACTTCATATTTAAAGATTAGTAAAGGAATAGCTAGCTAGATCTTTCATCTTACCTGAGTCTATCATGAGCTTTCCACACTCCATCAATAGCTCGTTCTGCTTTTTCCTACCTCTTTTCTTTCCTAGGTTTCTAGGTGCTAATCCCGGAGTCGTTTTTATCATTTTCACTCCTTCATTGCTTTGCCTACCAATGCTTTTTCCCCCTCCAAACTCTTAGCCTGAGTTCTCCATAAATACAACTGCTATATTCTATTTAACTCTTCTTGAGGTAACAATTCTACCCCCCGGTTGTTCCCTGAATTAAGAACCCCTCCAGATCTAGGTGTTCTCTATTCAGAATCTCTTGAAGCTCATGGTCCTCTAGTTCCATCTCACTTTAGGTCATTTCCTAGTCCATCTTCGGATCTGTATCACTCATCATGATCTCTTTCTGTTTATCATTTTCCTGTGTTTGTTCCCTGTTTTCTTCTTTCTCCTTCTCCCAATGACTTCCTTCCCTTGCTTGATCTTCTGCTATTAATTCTTCATCTGCTTCAAGAACTTGGAACTAGTTCTGACTAACCTGTTTTTCTTCCTTTTGTTGTTGCTTTGGCCATTTTTTCCCGCCTTTTCCTTTTTGTACCACTTTGTGAAAACTATTAGTGTATTTCATTGTATTAGTTTTGCTCTTGTTGTCTACTTTACTAAGAGGGCAATATCTAAGTAGGTGCCCATGTTCATGGCATCTATGACCCCTGAACGGAATGTGTTCGTAGTCTACTGTTTGCACCCATTCTTCATCAAAAACTTCTAGGATTACCTCATCCGGAAGAGCTCCGGATAAATCCATCTCCACACATATCCTTGCAAAGGAGGTGTATTTTCCTCTTCTTGTGGTTTCAGAAGCTTTAACAAATCAACCTAATTTATTGCCTATGGTCGCTAACGATTCAGTTTGCTAGTAATCAAGAGGTAGAGAATAAAGTCTCACCCAGAGTGGGACCGAAGTAAAAGTTTCACTCTTCGGCACAAAGTTCATCATCCATGGCCTCATATAAAGACCTGCTACTGCGTAGAAGTAGGGCCCTCCTTCAAACACTCTGTCTTTATCTTCAATGTTTGTGAACACCACTGTGAAGAAACCCTTTAACCCAAGATGCAGATCAATACTCCCTTTAGGTTTCCAATGGTATTTGATCCATGTTTGTAAAGCTTTTTCAGTGGGCCATAAACCCATGAATTTACAGATGATTGAATAAGTGCACATGTGGTCCCTGTGCACCTGCAGTGCTGGATCATTTAATACCACTCTGGGTGTGATTTCAGCTTTGGGTTTACAAGGTCCCTTTTGTCTTTTGTCTTTTGCTCCCTATTTTTTGTCATCTTCCTCCTTGTCTTTTGTGCTGTTCTTCTCCTTCATTTTGGTACCTTCTATTTCTTCTTCCTTGCTCAACGGTAACTCTGCCATTTTCTGGAAGTTTCTTGCCCTGATTGGCCATGAATTCCTTGTAGGAGGGAGTGGAGCTCCTTCCTCTACGATTTTCCATGGAAAAAATGTCTGCAACAATCTAAAACCCTAGCTATTCGCTATCTGCTCCAGTCACCCCCCAGATCTAGGCTGGTTTCACTCATATGTGGCGAAAGAAAATATAATGAACATATGATTAATTTTATCAAAAACATGTAAAATCATTTGATATTAATTAATATCATCATTTTAATTATGTTAAATATGTCTGAGACTAATTTGGTCATTTTAATTTTAAATTTGCTTAGTTAACTCAATTTGTTGAGTGACAAATATTGTAAATAACTTTAATTATGAAAAATAGTGAAATAAAAATTTTGAATATAAAGTGACAATGTAATAGTGTGTTGAATGACAGAAAATGTGAATAATAAGACTATCGTAAATTACAAATAGTCTTCACTGTTATTAATCTCAAACTATTTTCTTCTACTATTCTTAAGGACAGGTTAAACCGTAAACCATTTAAATCTGTAGCTCGAGATATTGTAATAAACATCATACCTTGCCTCTCTTTCTCTCAAACATCAATAAGTTGAATTACTATAACACAAAAATCAATGTATATAATTTTTTATGCTTACACTAAAATCAATGCACAATATTAATCCAATCACTTTAAAATTAATGCACCATCATCCAATTACATCAAATCATAAACCAACATCTACACTGAAATCAATGCATCTAAGAAATCAAATAAGATTAGTTTTTTATGGTTACACTAAAATAAATGCACAATATTAATCCAATCACTTTAAAATTAATGCAACATCATACGTCCAATTACATCAAATCATAAATCAACATCTACACTTAAATCAATGCAAGTAAGAAATCAAATAAGATTAAAAAACCACATTTGCACTCAAATTAATGCATTAATGTAAGAAATCAAATATGACTAAAAATCAACATTTACAATCAAATAAACACATCTAGTGCAATTAAGCAAATAGGTTTATAATCCAACATCTACACTGAAATCAATTAGAAATAACCTACATTGAAATCAATGCATCTAGTGCAAGTAATCAAATATTATTAGAAATCAACATCTACACTGAAATCAATGCATCTAGTGCAAACAATCAAATAAGATTAGAAATCACCATCTACATTAAAATCAATGCATTTAGTGAAAGCAATCAAATAGAATTAGAAATCATCTACATTAAAATCAATGCATCTCATGCAAACAATCAAACATCATTAGAAATCAATATCTACACTAAAATCAATGCATCTAGTGCAAGCAATAAAATGCAATCAAATAAGATTAGAAATCACCATCTACATTGAAATCAATGCATTTAGTGAAAGCAATCAAATAGAATTAGAAATCATCTACATTAAAATAAATACATCTCATGCAAACAATCAAACATCATTAGAAATCAACATCTACACTAAAATCAATGCATCTAGTGCAAGCAATAAAATGCAATCAAATAAGATTAGAAATCACCATCTACATTGAAATCAATGCATTTAGTGAAAGCAATCAAATAGGATTAGAAATCATCTACATTAAAATCAATGCATCTCATGCAAACAATCAAACATCATTAGAAATCAACATCTACACTAAAATTAATGCATTAGCAATGAAATGCATCTGGTGCAATCAATCAAACATCATTAGAAATCAGCATCTACACTAAAATCAATGCATCTAGTGCAATTAATGAAATATGATTAGAAATCACCATCTAAACTCAAATCAATGCATCTAGTACAATAAATATTCTTCCCTCTCTAATTGTAATCATAATCATATCATTAGTAATGTGGGTTAAGTTGAAATATTAGAATGTGGGTTAAGTTGAAATATTAGAGATGAATACCATCCTATTCCGGTGCCTTGTTCAATATAGTATCTTGCTTGGAAGAGATTTACTCTTTTATCGAAACTGGGGACTTTGCTTCTGTTTTGATTGTTTTCATGTAAATATAAATTGAGGTTTTGGAGGAGATTTACTCTTTTATCACAACTGGGGACTTTACTTCTGTTTCGATTGTTTTGATGTAAATATAAATTGAGGTTTTGTGGCGTGCAATGCATAGCGTGGTGGAGACTCGAGAGTTATTTTATTGTTATGCAAGGGCCACTGGTTCACGCGGTCTGTATTGTAAAATACACCTTGCCTTTCTGTAATGCTAACTGGTTTGTATTGTAAAATCAAGCTTACCGTTGTGTAGGGTTAACTAATGAGTAACTGGTTTCGATTGTTGTGTAGGGCTAACTGGTGAGTAACTGTTTTGTATTGTGAAATCCAGCTTACCCTTGTGTAACGTTAACCGATCAGTAACTGGTTTTTAGAGTGAAATCCCGGTTACCGTTGTGCTGGTTTAACTGAGGAGTAACTGGTTTGTATGGCAAGAGCTAACGAGCCTGTCATAGGGCATTAAATGTCTGTTTAACTGCAAGTTTGATAACCATATAATTTTCGGTGAGGACGGAGTGTTCAGAAAGTCACCATGCCCTAACGAGCTTGCCGCTAAACAGATATTTAATGTCCAATGACAAGCTCCTTGCTAAACAAACATTTAATACCCAATGGTAAGATCGTTAGCTCTTGCCGTATATATTGGCATATGTGTTGAACTAATTTAACAATACGGTTCGAAAATTTCCATTAGTTTGAAGGTTTCATGCACGCGAAGAATCGAATGTGCCCGGCTGAATTGACCCGCGAGTTCAACGATATCATAGTATACGACTGAGATCCCTTTCGTAAGATTTCGAAGCCATTAGATGCCCTCAATATATGACAAAGGTTACAAGGTAAGATTTCGAAGCCATGCCTTCAAATATGAGAAATGTTACCAATTTAATTAAATTCATCTCGTGTTTGCAGGAGAGTTGGCGTTAGACCTCGGTAATTCAAAACTCAACTTTATGAAAAATAGTAAATGCAAATTTATGTAAAAAAATTTAATTTAGTCCTTAGAGAGATTATGTTTGGGGTTAAGATGGGTTTAAGCGGGGTTTTCAAGCTTTTAAACAGTCTTTAACAAATACCATGAGCCATGTTATACCACTACATTTAAATTATTATTGGTAAGTTCATGAATGATTAATTCAAACATATTTCAATTTGTCTTTTACCTCAACATTTAATTTTAAATAATTTGACTACATCAACATTACAATGCGTTACATGACTTTATACAACATAATTGTCACAAGGAAAATTAGAATTTTTTTAAGGATTCTTCCGTTGATCTCCTGGTTCTGATTATGGGCTGTGATACTGTTAATAAAAATAATTTATCACCCAAGACTCCAACACACTCCAAAAGAAAATATTTATAATCATAATATTTCATATCTACAAATAGTTTTTAACATCTTTTTCTTAAAAACAAAAATACGTTTTTAACATCATTTTTTTAAAAATAATGGTTTTTGTTAGAAATAATTCTATGCATTCAATTTATGGTATCCCCTTTAAAACAATGAAAAATTATACTGGTTAAATACTTACACATAGAAATCAATATAAAATTTTAAAATATATAAATGAAAATTAATATATAAATGTGAAATTTAAAATAAAAAAAAATTAAAATATCAAAGCATATTTTCTTAAAATTATTTTAATATGTAAAAAAATAAAGTAAAGGTTTTGAGTTCTATATAAATTTGAAATTAAAAAAAATAAAAATAAGATTAAAAATATAAAACCATATTTTTTTTTAAATTATTTTAATATGTAAAAAAATAAAGTAAAGTTTTTAAGTTTTATATAAATGTGAAAGTTAAAAAAACAAATTAAAAATAAGTTTAAAAATATAAAAGAATATTTTTTAAAAATTATTTTAATAGGTAAAAAAATAAAGTAAAGTTTTTAAGTTCTATAAAATTATTTTTATATAATTAATGGTAAAATTAAAATTTTTTACTAGTTTTTTTTGTATGTTTGGTAGGACTATATTTTTAACATGTCTAACTTCTCACCGGATTAGAGGATAGCACAAGATTTGATCAGAACTTCTCGTTTGGTGAGACTATCTCAAATTGACTGTTATACTTAAATTATGGATTTAAATACATAGATGAATTTATTCATAACCAGTATCAAAACACTGATATTATTTGTTGATAAAAGTTATAATAATAATAATAATAATAATAATAATAATACTATTATTATTATTAATAATAAAATATCAATCCAGTCTATCTCCATCTGAACTTTGGATCTACCGAGGGTCCAGAGGGATCAAAACCCTTTTCACTCTAAAAGAGGTTTGCACCTCACCTCAAGAGATTTGATCCCTCTCGAAGTTTGGTAAATCCAATGTTAAGATGGATCTAAGTTGGTTTAATTATTAATAATTGATAACTGATAATTATTTTATTTTTATGTATTGACCAAGTCAAAATGTTTTAATTAATAATTATAATAATTAGTTATTTTTATATTTTATTTATTTTTTAGTTGTATTTTATTTTTATTATTATTATTATGTAATGCGACGTAGTCAAAATGTTTACATAACATCACATCATATAACATAACCTTCCAACATCTTTTCCATCAATAAAAATGTATCTCCCTTTTTCTCATGACATTCTTAATTTGTGGGCTAATACCATGGCTTATCAATACCACATATCCAAAAACTATAACTCATTTCATATGACACTTGTGGATATTTTTTTTTTAATTAATAAACTTAATTAAAAGAGCAGGGTCATAACTATTTTGGAAATAAATATAGCCTTTAAATTATGTATACTTTTTCATCAATAAAAATGTATCTCTTTTTTTCTCATGACATTCTTAATTTGTGGGCCAATACCATGGCTTATCAATACCACATATCCAAAAGCCATAACTCATCTCATGTGACACTTGTGGATATTTTTTTTTTAATTAATAAACTTAATTAAAAGGGCAGCGCCATAACTATTTTGGAAATAAATATAGCTTTTAATTTATGTATACTACTAAGAATATTCTTGAATATTTTATGAATGTTAAATATCTACCATATCTAACTAATAACTATTTATAATAGTTAAGAAAAGGGTTGTAATGACGTCGTGTTCTGTCAAAATAAAAATAAGAGCATGTTAAAATAAAAATAATTTATTGACCCATAATATTCATGTGAAATATAACCTATATAAAAGAAAAGATTAACCTAGTCAAATTCAAGTTTACAAAAATTAATCAGTAAATCCAAAATTATGATAAATATAAACTAATAAACATATAAATAATTAATACTCGAAAATTCAAAAACATAAAAAACAATATAGTAAATATTTTATTTGAATTTTAAACCTATAACATATTTAAGAAAATAAAATACCATAAATATCCCCCACAAAAATTGAACAATAATACGGATACACTCCCAAATGGGTTTTCAGCAGTGGCTTGAATTTCATATTTCAACCAATTACAAATACAAAGTTTCAACCCCATGAACATATAGTAGAGAGAGAAATTTGTTAAAAAACGCAAAGGATATAACAATAGATAGTATATCAAATCAAACTGGATTTCACAATACAAACCAGTTAATCATCAGTTAACCCTGCACAAGAGTAACCTGGGTTTCACAATACAAACGAGTTACTGATTAGTTAACCTACACAAGGGTAAGCTAGATTTCACCATACAAATCGGCAAGAGCTAACGAGCCTACCATTGGGCATTAAATGCCCGTTTAGCTGCAAGCTCATTAGTCGTATAACACGCACGGGGTGACTTTCCGAACACTCCATCCCCACCAAAAGTTATATGGCTATCGCGCTTGCAAGTAAACGACATTTAATGCCCTATGGCAGGCTCGTTAGCTCTTGCCAGGGTCACCTATAAATTTAATCTTATAAAGTTAATGGACGAAAAAAAATTGTAGAGAAGCACAATACCAGCGGCACCAAATCAATTTTGCCCAGTTGATTTGTTTCCAACGCTATTGCTTCCTCCCATTTTAGCAAAAGCGTGATATGTGATCTAAATCTATGGTCGTTTGATTCTTTTCCTATGGTTTTCAAAACCACTGCGCATTTAAGCTTCCTACACGATGCGCTGGGCCGTGCCCGAAAGAGAAAAAGTCTTCGTGAGATGGTAAAAGAAGAAGAATTGTGTTTCTTCGTTTTCTCTATTTGTTTTAACAATGTGGTAAATTGGTAATTGTCAAACTTGATCTAAGAGAGATCTAGATCAACTTTCGTCGTTGTCATTATAACACCAAAGATATATCCAACAACCTCCAGATATACTAAATTTTTATGATTTAGCAAGAGCCGAGACTCATGGATAAGTGGAGTCTACTCCCCATAACACCAAGAGTACATCCAACAACCTGTGAGCCAGATATACCAAAATTCTTATGATTTAGCAAGATTCTAGACTGATAGATAAGGGGAGCCTACTCCTTGAGCCACTATAACACCAAGAGTACCTCCAACAACTTCACAGAGTCTACTCCCCACTATAACACCAAGAGTACATCCCACAACCATCGATCAACCTGCAATCCAGATATACTAAATTCTTATGATTTAGCAAGAGTCAAGACTCACGGGTAAGGGGAGTCTACTACTCCCCACTATAACACCAAGAGTACATCCAACAACCATCCAACAACCTGCAAGCCAGATATACTAAATTCTTATGATTTAGCAAGAGTCAAGACTCACAGATAAGGGGAGTCTACTACTCCCCACTATAACACCAAGAGTACATCCAACAACCTGCAAGCTAGATATACTAAATTCTTATGATTTAGCAAGAGTCGAGACTCGTGGATAAGGGAATTCTACTACTCCCCACTATAACACCCAGAGTACATCCAACAACCATCCAAGACCCTGCAAGCCAGATATACTAAATTCTTATGATTTAGCAAGAGTCAACACTCACGGATAAGGGGAGTCTACTCCTTGAGCCGAGATCCACAGATAAGGGGAGTCTACTCCTTGAGCCTACTCCTTGAGCCAAGATCACAACAAGACATTATACTCAATGATGATTTAGCAAGAGTTGAGACTCACGCATAAGCGTAGTCTACTCCTTGAGCAGATATCATAGTAGGACATTATACTCAATGAGACTTGAACAGTGGCCTCGCGGGTTTCACCCAATGAACTGGATTTCACCCAATGAACCCAGCCGTCAAACAACACATCAAAAGTATGTTTTTTCATCTTCTCCATTACATGAGAATAAAGCTATATTCAATGGACAGGATAAAAAGGAAGTAAAACAGTGATTGGCTTATTGCGTAGTGCTTAATATCTGCGACAATTTTCAACCCTTACTGAAAAAACTAACAAAAAATTTCATTCCTCACTACTAAAAACCACATTACCAAACAAAAAACATAGTTTAATTATACCAAGTTTTTATTATAAATTTTGGTTATAACTCTCCACTAAAAACCCCATTACCAAAACAAACACATAGTTTAATCATACCAGGTTTTTGTTATAAATTTTGATTATTTAAAACAACATTACCCAAAAAAAAAAATACACATTTTAATTATACCAAGTTTTTTTTATAAATTTTGGTTATTTAAAATAAATTTTTGAATGAACAAGTAAATTTGACCATAATTAGTCAAATTATGTAATATATAAATAGATTTAATAAAAGTATAGTTAAAAAATAGAAAGAGAACGAGAGATTGTTTACACAACACAAATCACACCATGATATATTTATTGATCACATAATGCAATTATATATATAAGACTTAGATCATTGACTTTGACAAATTATGACCTAAACATGACACAACTCCAGCTCATAACTTAGGAATCAACAATTTCTAGATTGACTCCTCCTAACTCATAATGACAACTATATATGACATGGAAGCATTACTTCCAACACCCTCCCTTAATGCTTACATGGAAAACATTGAAAACACATATTACAATAATAAATGAATATTTGTTAGATTTGTCTGATATGGTCATCACTAGCATCCATATCCACTCTAAAATAATAATGAATATTTGTTAGATTTGTCTGATATGGTCATCACTAGCATCCATATCCACTCTAAAATATCACTGTTTCCGCTCTTTCCTTCACCACACTTTCGAGCTTCCCACTTGATTCATTTAAAACATAACCGCTTTAGACCATCATTGACCTGCTTTGCAGAAACACATCTCAATCTCTCGGAGAGTAACAGGTCAGTCTCAATATTGAACCATCCTATGGAACTGCCACCATTTGTGAATCCACGGCCCTCTGCAACCTTCATCATTTATCTAGGATAGCATTATCGGTAGATAATGTCTTCAATAGACAATTCTACAACTTGACCTTGTATAAAATAATCTGTACTGACGCTCCCGGAGCACCACAGGTCACACCAACTTGACCTTATTAAGAACTACTTGTAACTAATGCTCCTGGAACATGACAAGTCACATTAATCTATGGAATAGTTGACTTATTCTTTGTGCTTCTCCATCATTAAATGTTTCACAATATAATAACATACTACAACTTCAAGTGACACCACAAACTTGGACACACGAACAAACACACCATCAATACCATATTAAGTAAAGCAATCATCCAAGCCCATATTTTTACAGTGGTAAAACACCCAATGGCCTCCCAAGCCCTTCACCTCCTTGATCCATCATATTTCCTCCACGCAACTGATGAAGGATCAATTGGAATTCAAACTCTTCCTCATAGAGTCTTGTGGCTGATTGGGACCTAGTCGTGTCCTTGTGAAACTGAACCGGCGTGATCGACTCGACAGAGTGTCAGCCTTTAAAGTCGCATCAACGAATCTGCAGGGCTTAACGCTAGGGAAAATAAAAATGAGACATCATTTTCCAAATGACCTTGCACAATAACTTTAGCGAAACTAATCGCAGTGTTATGCATTTGAGACTAAGAAAAAAGAGAGCGCGAGAGATTGTTCATATCACACAAATCACACTTCTATTTTATTGATCACATAAAACAATTATATATATAAGACTCAAATCACTCACTTCGAAAAATTATGACCAATACATGACACGATTCTAACTCATAATTTAAAAATCAGCGATTTCTAGATTGACTCCTGGTAACTCATAATGATAACTATACATGACATTGAAGCATTACTTCAAACACCCTCCCTTCATGCTTACACGGAAAACATTGAAAACACATATTACAATAATAAATGAATCTTTGCCGGATTTATCTGATATGTTCATGACTAGCTCTCATAAGTATTTGTATTGTTCAAAATACACAATTCAAACTTATCATTCTTAAAATCTTTAAAAAAAATTCTAAATAAATTTGAAAAACAAAATCAATAAAAAAAGGAAAAAGAGGGTCAATAATCACACATTTACCTTAATAGACACTCACTTGGATGTTGACACCTTTACACATACTCTTTCATAGCACTAGGAAAGTTTTATACCTAGAGAGATTTAATTCCTTTAAATGCTAGATAGGTCCAGAGTTAAAGACGAGTCTATGATAATTCATATATATATGCTCTTGGATGTTTTTTCCACATGTTTTATAACTTTATAAGTTATTTTTTGTTAAATATTAAGTTTTTATATATTTATTTAGATTTAAATATGAAATTCTGAAATAAAATTTTGATGAATGTGAATCGTATTTTAATTTATACGATTTAAAATGGATATTAATTTGTATTTTATATAAATTTCATATCTCTAGAAATATACTTTTTCTAGTTATATTTATTAATTAAAACTGTTAATTTTTGCATGTTATCAATTATATGTTTTCAAATATCATATGTATAAATATGATGTTGGAAATCATGGTAATACTAAGAGGCGGTGAATCAATATTATAGCAAAATTCTCAATTATTTAACCAATCATAATAAATTCAGCAATACAATAGTGCACCAATCAAACAAGATATTGAACACTAGAAACCCATATGGGAGACAATCACAAATATTTTTTTAACTATAGTGTAAATGCAAGCTACAACCTCAATTTAGATCAACTTTTGTAGGCACCAACCTATAGGAGGAACCAACCCCATTAGGTTTGCAAGCCCCAACTTGCTAGAGGCACCAACCCCTTGATACACAACCCAACTTTAATGAGACTTTTATACCCTTATCTGCATGCCCCAACTTGTAGTAGCCAGTCAAATCCCTTTTTCATCTCATTGTCAAACTCATATTCGTGGCCATCTAATTACAATATTACACTAACTCAATTATTATTTCTAAATATCCACAAATATAGACTTGCTCCCTCTGCACAACTCAATTCTTCCTATTTTCTCTCAAACTCTCTTAGCTTAACGCTTAGTCTTCCTTAAAATTCCTAGTAGAACAACTCTTTTTACATATAGTGTTGTCATTGATGTCAAAGGGGATGTGTGAGACAACAACATTATCATCTATGTGTAGGAATTTACAGGGTAAGTTCCTTATATAGAACACCAAAACACACTACTCACAAACATATCATAGATCAGTACACCAATATTCTTTACGTGGTTAAAACCCTCAAAGAGGGAAACAGTGCACGGCCTGAGTCAACGTGGCCAGTTCAGGAAATTTATTAATGTAAAAGAAAGAAAATTTACATAATATTCTCTCATGAATGGTTGCCTAACAAATGACCCTCCATGCTCTTTAAATAGAGATCATGTACTAATCGGGTGTTAAGACATGGATCAAGTGTTGGTAATACCGAGGAGAGACTGAACCATTGGATCACTTCATATCTATAACATATTGTGACTGTCAGATTGTAAGTTTAAAAAGTACATATTAAAGAAACACACTTTACCTAACTATACACTAGACCAAGTTGTACTTAATTATTTCCTATGTGTCAGAATATCCTAACATCCCCCCTTAAGAACAACTTGGGATATTGAAGACTGTACAAAGATGACATAATAGGAGAAGGAAGGAGGCATTAGAGCCTATTCCCCCTTAGTGACAACTTCCTAAACTCCAACCATAAATCAAATTTTAGTAAACTTCGCCTTTGTGAGAGCCTTTGTAAAGATGTTTGCAACTTGATCATCAATTGAAAAATATTTCCCTTCAAGAACATGGTCATTAATGAGCTTTTTGATGAAGTGTAGTGTATTTCAATGTGTTTTCTATGCTGATGTTGGACTAGATCTTTGCATAGTTGAATGGCATTTTGACTATCACACCAAAGTGTAGTCGGATGTTGTTTTTGAAAACCAAACTCTGATAGGATCTGACGAGGCCACAAGGCTTCCTCACTAGCTTCAACAACACCATGATACTCTGATTCTACTGAAGAAAGAGAGATGGAACTCTGTTTCTTGCAAGCCCATGTAATAGACCCAGAACCAAGGGTGAATACATAACCTACAGTAGACTTCTGATCATCAGGGTCACCGGCCCAATCAAAATTAGTGAAACCAACCAATAGAGGATATGCTTTTGCACTGTAATAAATCCCAAACTGAATTGTACCTCGAATGTAACAAAGTACTTTTTTAGCTTCTTTCCAATGACTTTCATATGGGTTTTTCATAAACCGAGCAACAAGGAAAATAGCAAAGGAAAGGTCAGGACGGGTATGGGTCAGATGCAAAAGTTTTCCAACAAGGTGACAGTATAAGGTAGCATCAACTTCAGGGGAAGTACAAGTGACTAAAATTTTGGCTCTAGATTGAGAGGGAGACGGGGCTAGCTTATAGTCTTCCATGTAAAAGTGGCGTAGAAGATCATTGGCATACTTGGACTGGGAAAGGGAAATACCTTCTGTGGATTTCAAAACTTGAAGACTAAGAAAATAATGCAAGTGTCCTAAGTCTGTCATTTCAAACTTCTTTTTAAGGCTGGACTTCACATTATTTATAAGGTTGGGATCACTACCAGTAAGGATAAGATCATCAACATAAAGAACAAGAATGATAAGAGACTTACCCACTTTCTTGGTGTAGACAGTATTGTCAAAATGACACCTAGAAAAACCAATATCTAAAAGAAAGTTATCCATTTTGGCATACCAAGCCTGAGGGGCTTGCTTGAGACCATAAATGGATTTCCTAAACCGACATAAAAGGCTAGAATCTGTTTTTATAAATCCAGGAGGTTGTTCCATATAGATTTCTTCATGCAAGTCCCCATGCAAGAAGGCAAATTTAACATCCATCTAATGGACTTCCCATTTGAAAGAGGTAGCAAGGGAAAGAACAAGGCGGATAGAGTTCATTTTGGCAAAAGGGGAGAATGTTTCAGTATAGTCAATGCCTTCAACTTGTGAAAAACCCTTAGCAACAATATGAGCTTTATGTTTATCAACTTTTCCATCAGGTCCAAACTTGGTTTTGTAAACCCATTTGCATCTAACAAGTTTTCATCCCTTTGGAAGAGGAACAAGGTCCCATGTATGATTTGCCAATAGTGAATGATATTCTTCATTCATAGCTGCGTCCCAATCTAGATGGCCTGAAGTTTCTACCAATGTGTTAGGATCATAATTCGTTGAAGCTTGAGCCAATAAAAAAGAGGCTCTATCGAATTGAGGACGTGTACGACATTGATCTGTAAGATCACCTGCAAGAGTACCTATTGCATCCCAAGTAGCGCGGACCCATTTTGGAATCTGAGGAGCTAAAGGAGAATCCCAAGAAGGTGGGGGAGGATTTTCATCCTCTCTGTCATCATCTGAAGAAGGAATATTTTCAGAAGTAGAAAGGATAAAGAGAAGTGGCACATCCACCGAACTAGGCTCGTGTGCTGATATATTTTCAAAAAACTTTACATCTCTTCTAATAATAACATTTTTGGATTTAGGTTGAAGAAGTCTATATCCTTTGACATCTTTAGAATATCCAACAAAAATACATTTTTCACTCTTAGTTTCTAAGGCTTTATGTTTCTCATCTGGAATATGGGCCCATGCTTCACTTCCAATAACACAAAAGTGACTTACATATGGTTTTATTGAGCTCCATGCTTCTTCTGGAGTGGTATTCTTTAAAACCTTGGTAGGAGTGTGATTTACTATGTAATTTGCACAGTTAAGTGCTTCTGCCCAAAAATTAAGACTAAGTCCTTTAGATTGAAGCATACAATTAGCCATTTCCTTTAAGGTGCAATTATTCCTTTCATCTACACCATTTGCTATGGAGTATATGGAACAATATGTTGCAATTGAATTCCATGCTCAGTGCAAAAGCTGATGAATGTTTTGTTAACATATTCTCCGCCATTATCAGATCTTAGCTTACGAATTTGATGTCCATATTATTTCTCAACAAAGGCCTTAAAGGAAAAGAACATGTTAAATACTTCACTCTTGAGTTTTAAGAAGTATACGCAAGTGCGTCTAGAGAAATCATCAATGAAAGTTAAGAAATACTTGTAGCCAGAGAATGGAAGAACTGGAAGAGGACCACATAAATCATTATGCACAATCTGTAAAGGGGCTGAGGCATGCCAAGAGGCATGTTTTTCAAAACTCTCTCGATGATGTTTTCCAAGTACACATCCAGAATAAACACCATCCCTGCAAGATACCATACGAAGGCATGTCACCATACTTTCTTTACATAAATTTTGAAGGGAGCGATAGTTTAAGTGACCAAATTGCTCATGCCAAAGTTTTGTCACTTCATAATTATGAGAAACAAATACTGAGGTAAGAGTTGATGACCCAAATTTTTTAAAGTTATACAGCCTTTTAGAATCACCAGCAATGCCAATAGCTAAAATCTATCTAGGATCTCTTAGGTCCTTAATTGCAACATCACGAGGTGAAAATTCAACGGTTTACCTTCCCCTGAATGAGTTATATTATATACAAATAGAAGGTTGCATGATAAGGTAGGAACACATAATACATCAAATTGACCATTGTCTAGATGAATAGTTCTAGTCCTTACAACAGTAAGAGATCTATCATCACCAACATATATATTTTTGGTGTTGCAATCATTTAAAGAAAAAAACATGGCTTTATTTTTGGCCACGTGATAAGAAGCTCTAGAATCAATGAGCCACTCATGAGAATGAGAAGAAGAGGATACATTTAGTGCATAACCAGACCGAGATGATTGACAACCACATGCGCAAAGTGTTATTCCTGAAGATGAAGTTGAAGTTGAAGAGTGCTCCAAATGGATATTATGCTTCTTCATGGCTGCTTCCAAGGCTTCCATCTTCTTAAAACATTTGGATTCTAAGTGGCCATCATGAATACAAAATTTGCAATGTCTATCAGTCTTCTTCCCTTTGTTTTTATTTTCCTTATCATTTTGTTGAATTGATTTTTCATTTTGAGACTAAAATTCCTTAGGACCCTTGTTTGGTTTAGGACCATTCCTTTTAGGATGTTGTTTCTTAAGATTATTTCAATTTGGTTGTTGTTGGGTTGCTAAGGATTTCTTAGAAAAGTTTCTAGTATTAAGAAGACCAAGATGTAATATTTTTTCTTGTTCTCTTATGAAAAAATCACAAAAGGCATCAAAAGAGGGGGACTTGTAGGCTTTTCCTTGAGAAATAAAGGCTTCTCTAGTAGAATGGAAGGTGGAAACAAACACACAGTAGGTTTTTCCTAACTTAGTAAGAATGGAATAGATAAGGCTACCATCTTCTTTTTTAACCTTAACACCTTCCAAGAGAAGTCTAAGGATCTTGAACTTGGACAAAAAATCTTCAATGGAAGAAAAGTTATTAGGTTCCAACTTAAGAAACTCATTTTTGGGTTGATAGGATCTAATTTCATTTTTAATTCCTAAAACTTTATTGAGTTGTTTCATTGCTTCATCGGGGGTATCATTTTTTGTGATATGGAATCTATGGTCTAGAGAAATAGACATCCCTATAACCCCACATGCTTGATCTTGCTTATTTTCCAATTTGGCTTGCTTATCTTCATCTTTAGGTTTAGACTCTTGCCCTGAGGCTATTCTATCAAGACCTTTACTTCTAAGTAAATCCACAATGTAGGATAGCCATTGGAAGTAGTTGGTGCTGTAAAAAATACCTAGGCATGAAATTTCCATTTTAAAAGAAATTGAAGTTATAGATGGTGAAACCAAGTTTTCCAATGGAAAAACTCTTGAAAAATTAGGCAGATTAAAAAAAATGGCTTTGAAAACGGCATCTAGACGAAGAAGTCATGGCTTTTCAAAGAATAGTTGTTGAAGATGCTGGCGAACTATGTGAATATTGGGAAGTGAATGATAATGTTATATAAAAAAATTTCCCCCTCGTCCCCTTTCCAAAATTAATCTAATTACCTCACCTTAAAAGAAAATTACTTTATGCAACCCACTTTTATAAATAAGTGAAAGTCACTTTTACAATGGTACTTTATGAACTATCCACTAAATTGTAACTTAAATAAAAGATAAAGTGACTTTAGAATTATAAGTGACTACCTTTTATAATAGGTCAGAACAATTTTACATAAAGTAACTTTAAAACATAAGTTACATGTGTTTTTTGAAAAAGTAACTCGACAAAAAGAAAGTCTTGAACCTAAGGCCTCTATTCTCATAAAGTAACTTTGGACCAAGTGAGGTAGTTTAAAAGGTTAGTAATTTTTGGAAAGGAGGAAGGTTTTTTTTTTGGCTCACTGAAGCTTTGGAGTACGTGCTTACTTAGAAAACCTCTTTTTTGCTTACAAATAAAAAAAACAACCACACAACCCAAAAATGAACAAGCAAAAGTAATCGAAGCCTTAAGGCTTAAAGTTAGATTTGCTCGGAAACTAAATATTTTCCTCAATGTTTCTAATTTTTCGAGATCACACTAAGGTGCAGCGGAAAAGAGCGACGCATGAGAAAAATCATTTATTTATGTTTTTGGTTTGCCAAGATTGCACAAAGTCGCAGGGTAAAGAGCATATGCAGAAATGAAAGGTATATATCTGGTAATAAGTTCCTTTTATAGAGGAGTATAAACCAAAATAAATAGAGAGATAAATAAATATAATTGCATATAAAGACTGGCCCTTTTGCGTGAAATGAAAAGGGTTCCTCACTAAAACAAATTCTTCTAACACTAGAGCAATACTCTTGGCTTGAAAGAAGTCAAAAACAATAGAAATAGGAAATGACAGTTGGATGTAGTTGTATAGGCTTTGGATTTGGATCACCAACGTATGTGGCCCTCGAATAGCTCTGATACCATGTATGAATTTATAGGGTAAGTTCCTTAGATAGAACACCAAAGGACACCACTCACAAACAGATCATAGATCAGTACACCAGTATTCTTGACATGGTTAAAACCCTCAAAGAAGGAAACAATCCATGGCTTGAGCCAACGCAGCCACTTCAAGAAATTTATTAATGTAAAAGAAAGAAAATTTACATAAACTTCTCTCATGAATGGTCACCTAACAAATGACCCTCCATGCTCTTTAAATAGAGATCATGGACCAAGCGAGTATTAAGCCACAGATCAAGTGTCAGTAATATCGAGGAGAGAATGAATCGTCAGATCACTTCATGTCTAGAACATATCATGATCGCTAGATTGTAAGTTGTAAAAAGTACATACTAAAGAAACACACTTTACCTAATTATACACTAGACCAAGTTGTACTTAATTATTTCCTATGTGTCAGAATATCCTAACACTATGATAACCAAAAGAAGGAGCGAGGCCCTCTATGAAGTATTTTGATAGTTGGTTCTCATGAAGAGTAGTTAAAGGTACTTGAACTTATTTGACCTTTTGATGCAATTATGATATCCTAAAGAACCTACAAATAACATGTTGGGAAAAATACTGAGAGTGGGAGGGGGGTGGGGGAAAATCAGTGTTTTAAAACCACTTTAACTTTTCATTTCATATTCTGATTTCTATTTGCTACTTTCATTAATTTAACTAGTGTATGCACGTGACATCAGTGAAATAAACAATGTATATCTAGTTAACTATATTTTCATATATTTCATCACCTGTTCATATTTAACCAGTGCAACATTACTTCATTATTCATCATTAAGCAGAAATCATGAGCAGTAAAGAACATATAGATTATTAAAACACAAGTAACATATCAAGACACATGAACTCTAGGATTTTAGGTGGAAACCCAATGTGGGAGAAAACCACCATTGTCATCGTCTCTGTCTTTTTCTTACGCAGACTCTTACCAGTACGTAGACACCCACCTGCAAAGGCTACAACCTTCTCTCATTTTCTAGCACCCACCGGAAGGGACCTACAACCCCCTGAACAAGTTTACCACCTACCACTCTAAGGAAGCTTTGACTCCCTCACTAAAGGCTCCAACCCTCAGCACCTCTTTTGGACCATGATTCATAATATTTCATATTGGATCCACCTGACTCAAAACATCAAACCTGTAGGCCACCTTTCATCATATTTTCAAAATCGACCTACCTCTACATTAGTCCCAAATCAAATTGAATAATGAATTTGAAATCTAATCACAGAACCAAATAAATCATTGTGTCATTAACCAACGAATCACTGAATTTAAATCAACCATTTCAACTATATCAATCCAATCCATATCATACATAAACCATCATAACCATATCATACCAATGGGCAACCACTAATATATTGTAATCATCACATGAAGATAGTGTTTTTCCTGCAAACCCTTATTAGACATCAATCAGAATGTATATTCTATTTCCTTGAAGTAGGCCCGCGTATGTACATGCTTCCTTTGTATCATACTTGTGTACAAATCTCAAATCACTGACAATTGAATCTAAATTACTTTATTACTGAACTAACCAATGAATCATGTACTGAATCAATCGCACATTACTGAACCAATTACATATCACCACATTGTAGCATCATCACTAATAAACATTCCATTCAATAACCAATTCAACCCAATCAATCTTTTCAAACATAGATTATCATGATAAGGACATCATCGACAGATAGCACCACACATAACGAAACTGATCAAATGTCATCAACAAGCCATACTGCAAAACCCTAGTATATATACACAACTTCCAAAAAACCTATCATTGTATGTACGCAACTACCATGCATAACACCCACATACAAATCTCAACATACAATATAAATTCATAGAATTTATAAGCAACCCTGCAGAGACAAATCTGTGTATGTACTCCACCATTCAGAGGCAAACCATCATATAGATCAAAAATCACTGAATTATACTTTTTTTGCATAACACAACATCTCTCAAACCCAAATATTGGCATACATATTGTTACAGTCATACATCATTATATGTAGATTCATACCATCATCATAGATCTATCATTGTTAGCTACAAACATAAACATATCAAGCAATATGTATTCATTTCAGATCTATCAGATCTAAACCATCTCCATGCTCCCTAGTGCATCCCTATTTCAAATCAGATTACACATTAATAACCCATAACTTGCACACACAACACCTTGATATCCATATCCTTATATAGCTTTACCCTTAGCTAATACCTTAGGCCAATCCCTTAGTAATGTGATTGGTATTCTTTGACGAGATCAAATAACTGTTGTCGCTTCTATTACTATGGACCAATACCATGCTAATGACACCTGATATCCAAAATACCATGGTTCAGATTCTCTATGTGACTTTACCTTGTAGGACCAGCATATATATGTGACCCTTCTTTATAGGATCGATGTATACTTTCTCAAACTTCACTTTTAACATTCATATATCATTGATCTAGCATTTCCATGTTCATACCACCTGTAGCACCCATATAACCATCATGTTGATATCTTTATCAAGTAGGTTTCCATCAAGGACAATACAATATATATAATACCAACATAACATAGTTGCATAGAGCTCATTGATAACTTTCCAACAGTATATCCTACTCACAAAAACTCCTCCTAAATGAGAATTTATGGTCAATTAAAGTTTCCGTATTAATTGAAGGAATAAAATTTAGGTCCAAAACCCAAAGATTTAATTTGTTAAATAGTTGTCTTGTTTGGAGTGGATCCATTATTGACGAAGAATATCAATGGCCTCAAGCACAAAGTTACACACTATTTAATTCCATTAATGGCATGCTTCTTTCATGCTAATCAATGACACCTCCAGTAGTTCAACAACTAGATGAAAGTAAGTTGCATGAAGTTTAATTGTCCTTGCCAAATCAACTTGATGAATGGCATGTGACATAGTTGCATAATCAACATGCCACATCATTAATCTGATATCAATAGTATGACATGGCAACATAAGGGGTTGCCATGTGGCAGGGAGAAATGGCAAGTTTGGGTTGGTAAAAAATATGAAACAGGGTGACATGTGGTACCTCTCATGGGTTGTCACATGGTTCGATGAAGTCATGATGATGTCATTAAGAAAATTACTAGTGACCCTAAGGTCCCAATTATATGGGAATGATTATATGGTTTCTAGATACGTCATATTAGTCACATAGATAAAGCATTGGTCCTATGGTTGGCTCACCATGATGATGGGTCCACTTATTTTCCTATATATACAACCAATCGAAAATTCAATTGCCATTGAATCATTCAATGAAGACACATAGTTCTACTTTTTATTATGGTTATGGTTCATGGTTGTCTACAGCATTTTTGTGAATCTTATTTGAATGAAAATCATTTGGTTCGATGATTTATGATTTCAAGTTCTATTTACAATAGCTCAAAGGGAAAGGTTGTACCATTTGAAGCAATTGATCTTTTGATCATAGTCTAACCTCACTGCTAAAAGGTCACAATTATGAGAATAATTAGGTGAAGGATTCAGGCAACATTATTGAGTTTGGTTATGCAATCAAATCTCTGTAGGTTTGCAGTGATAATGATTGTAGCAGTGGTAGTATTGTAGCGATAGTGATTGTGGAAACATTAGTGTTTGCAAGTTGTAGTGGCAATGATTGTGGAAGTGATAGTGTGAGATGATGGTACAAGTTATGATGATGATATAATAGGTTGTAGATTATGACATTACTTATAATTTAGTGATATATGATTAATGATAGATCTAGTTTGAAAATGAGATGAAATAAAGGTCCACAAGGAAGCTGAAGAAGGAGGTTAGTGTCTCAACTAGGGTTGGAGCCTACTCATTCTTGAGTTTGGAGCCTATATAAGTTTCTTACTCATTCTTGAGGTTGGAGCTTCAATCAGGTTGTAGCCTATAGTGAACACTTTCTTGCATCTTTTGAGGTTGGTATCTCAATCAAGTTGTAGCCCAGTACAAGTTGTATTTTACATTTATTGGGGGTAGTTTCCTCTAGCAGGTTGGAGCCTACAAATTGATGTAATGAATTAAAGAATATAAAGAATAAGAATATTGGTGGTTTTCTCCCATATAGTTTTCCACCTGAAAAATTTGTGCAGTTCTTCCTCCCAACTGAGCCAGATCCCACAGAATGTCATTGTTGCTCCGGACTACTCATCTCAGTCTCCTAGTGACATATGCGAAATTTCCCTTGATAGTGCCCCAGAGCCTACATCCTGGCCTAAAATGTGCTCTGCGCAGTTTCAGAGCCTTTTCCTCTCTCCCGGTCACCTGCACCCGAAAACAAAAGATGATGCATCATGGTAGACTAGGATATTTCTATATTTGATGTCGTCTCGTCATGAGTGATTGCAGATATAGGTACATGGATGAGACATGGCGCAACGACGAATGGGATGAACAAGGAGTGCATGCTAGGAGACTTGTTCGTGAATGGATGAACACATGAAGCATGCCAAGTACCAGCGAAGGGGATACATGCACATGCAACATCAAGCAAACACCAAGACCATCAAAGACTCTGCACACCTTGCCATGTGGAGGTGAAGCTATGATACACCAAGAGCACACTCATCACTCAACAACAATGCAGCTCGACATGGACACAACCACCAACATGAACATACTAGCATTGTCATGAGTCATCTCGACCACATCACTACTATGGGCCATACTGTTGTAATCAATGTAATTTCATGTGGAAGTCCAAGAGATCCACATGTAAAGTTGAAGAGTCATGTCAGTTGAAGAGTCATGTAAGTCAAACAATCATGAGGGAAGTCGAAGAGTCACAAGGGTCAAGTTCACCATTGGCTATATATACCCTTCATTTGTACATGCAACAAACCTTTTCACCTTGGCTCCTCCCACATAGCCTTGAGAATCTGTAGTCTTTTCTTTGAGGTGTGAGCAGTGGCTCCAATGCCTCGCTATCAGGGTTAGTGATGTAATGGTGTACGGATGTGTCTTGGAACTTTTTCTTAATTTAGAAGCCTATTAATAGGCCAGCACGTTTTGACACATGTATTGTATTCATTTGTAATACTATTCTTTGGATGCTTGTAATGCAATGTTTCTTTAACCTGTGTTAAGACAGTTGAACTATTTCGATTGTTTTAGTACATGTGCTATTGGAAATGTGTTGCATGATTTGTTAACATTGTCTTGCCTGTGTGGATTGTTCTGTCAGACACTCGACAGATTCATTCTCGTAAACTTGTTATAATGACTTTCACACTCATGTGGACTATTCCACTTGGTGTTGTACGTGCTATCTTCTCACCTTGTGTTTATGACTGTCGTATCCATGTGGACTACTCCATTGTAAGTTTTGCATGTCCTGTTGTGTTGTGTTTCTCCAACAAAGTTGGGACTATTCCATTTCGACTTGAGACTCACTTTCACCCTCTCCCTATATAGTCAAACCTTGACACAAGTGACACTAAGAACTCACCAGGCATGTGAACCTCACTATTTGAAGACTAACCAAACCACTCTCATGTGCTAACAAGAAAGAGCTAAGGCATATCTTTAAGATAATGGCAACTGGGCAATCGTACCAGATGGGATTCCTGCACCAAATAGTGTGAGGTCTAGTTGGGACTTCATATCGGGGAGATCCCCTAAATGTTAGTGGGTCCAGCACCGTCAAGATTTCTGGTGCTAGAAGGAGGACCACTAGTTGTTTATGGCTGAATGTCCTCTCATCCCCACTCATCAACCATCTAGTCAAGGTAGTAATGTGCTCTCCCTCTCACCTACACATAACTCTGAGGTTGGTTACTCCTGACCTCCCAGGCATGAACATGAAATTCGTATCAGCAGCTCCACTTTGTTCGTCCCATCACCCGTTAGTTTGCTAAAGAAGTCAGACTAATCCCAAGAATACACGATCTTCCATATGCATCAAAGAAGCCAAAGACCACTCCCATAGGATTTGTTGTCTCATCATTGGAAGAAGAATTTCTTGCCACACTCAAAGGTTTGAAAGAAGTTTTTGAGAATAAAGAGGAACCTCTAGTCTTCCATTAAGGAGAATAGGACACCCTCATGATCATGGGCTCAGGTTCTGGTATAGGAGATGGAAGGGAGGGTAGTGGAGGAGGCAGAGGTAGAGATGAACCAACAGACTCAGAGTTGGAGCCATTGGATTCTAAAGAAGAGGAGGAGGACAAAGAAGAAGAAGACATGGATGACCAAAACTTGGAATGGATGACTCAGGGACCATTGGATCTCTTGGGTGATTTTCACATGATGCCAAAGCATTCAGAGAGGATGTTGACAAAGTATGACCCTGACAGCACAATGAAGGCAGAAGACCACTTGGACAACTTCTACTTGAAATTGAAGACACTCGAGGTATGACATGACGACATTGCATGCAGATTATTTTTGTATACCTTGGATGGTCAGGAAGTGGTATGGTATCAAAACCTTCCTGTCAATTCCATCCATAATTGGGGTATGTTCAAAAGAATGTTTCTGGAAAAATTTGTTGATGACAAGACCCCTACCATGTTTCTCAAAGAATTAGGTTGTCTGAAGATGGAGTCGAAGGAGAAAGCGAAAGATTTTAATCATAGGTTTCAAAACCTCATGACTCCATCATTGTCAACTATTATACTTTGCAGTACCAACCAATATTGCATAGTTTTTCAAGTGAGCCAAAACCAATGCTACTTGAGAATTGCGAAGAGGTGACTGTTGTGGAAAAAGACCTACGTGCAATTCGAGTCATCAAGGATGATGAACCAACGAAAGACTCCAAAGATGCAAGCAGGAAGCCCTAGTGTAGTATACCTAGGGGGGATATTATGGGGTATAGAGGGAAGTACCCAAAGGAATATTGTAATAATGTGATGGGCCATAGTTAATAAATAAAGTGGTTAATCCCACATCATGTAAGGGACCACAAGTAGTTCACAATAATGTGGTAATCCCATTGTATTATATTTATGGTATTGAGAGACCCATGGTAATGACCCATGGTATTGTATGTATGAAGCCTATATAGAGGCTAGAGACTCCCATTGAGATATGTGAGGGATTATTGTATTGGCAAGCATATGGATTTTGGAGTGTTCTCCTTCCTTAAGGAGTGATTGTATGGTGTTGCCCTACTTCAAGGGTTTGATATTAATAAAGATCTAAAGTTTATCTATTTCTCTCTTGTTATTTTTTGGTATATTTTCTATTCTCATATATTTGAAAGTTAGATCTATTACACCCAGGTTTCTGCGAGAAAGGGTAAAGAAAAGGAAGCAAGTGACATTGAAACCCTTACTCATCTTGTAAAGAACTTGACAACAGAGGTGTTTGAGTTAAAGCAATGAACGATCAAGACATTTGTGAGCATATGACCTCCCAAACAATAGAAGGGGAGCATGTCATCAAGCAACAACCACTTCCTGGCTAAACCTGCGTAGAGATCTAGCTCAGTGTTCCAGATGGAACGTGCACGAACTCAAAATTTTACACATTCCATCTAGATCGTCACCCGAAATGAACTTTTTTGGAATGGAAACGAGTTACGGAATCAGTATGCAAGAATATGCAAAACGCGGGAAACAATGTCCAGTTTCAATCGAAATACAAAGATGATGAGGAAGTTGTTGCATCTGATGAGGCACCCATCACTGGGCGGGTGATCAATATGTATCAATGCTCACAAGCAGCACAAAAAATGAACACCGAGAATCAGACCCTAAAGAAAAGTGGTTGATACAATCTCAGAAGTCAAGGGGCTCCCCTTATGATTGGGGGGATGCAAGAAAAGCTTGAACTATTGAGGAAGGTTGATCCACTAGATGTCCCAAAGCAAAAAGAAAAAAGCAAGCTTGGGAAGATAGCTACAAAGAAGAGTATGTCCATGAGAAGTAGACTTTAGAACACTCAGCCAAATAGAACAAACATGAGTCTAACCCTAGAAATCTCGATGAATTTACCTGCTCTTGATTACAATATTGTGGAAGATATGAAGAAAACTTGTGCAAACATCTCTTTGTTCAAGCTACCTAATATCTAGGGTTAGCGGGATATTCTGTTGCGCGCATTGGGGAAAACATCCACAGACAACACAACCTCTACTAGCAAGGGAGCAAGCACATATCCCGGTTCACTCAAAACTATGCTCAACACACTCCAAATGGAAGAACCAAACTCTGTTTATCCTCCATTCTTACTTTCATTTAAAAATTTTAACTGCAATGTTCACAATTATTTGGTTGAATCTAGCGCATCATCTGACGTCATATCACTCTCCATTTCCAAGAATATCAATGCGAAATGGAGCAATACATATGCACATATCATCCAACTAGATCGAACGTGTGTACCATCCATTGGTGACCTTCAAGACGTGATCATCCAATTATCTCATGATGTTCGAGTTCACCAATTCATCATCATTATCATTGTGGACATACCAGAAGTGTATGGCTTACTGCTTAGCAATTTGAATGGGTATTTTCTACAGACTGGTCACACTTTTGGCTCCCGTACCAGGGAAAGAGCAATCGGATCCAGGTGTTATCCGAGAGATACATGAAATACAATGTCACTCCCATTAATGGTGAGAACGAACTGTTGGATTTCACGTAACACATGTTCGGCAACTGCCTCTTGGAAACAAAGCTGGGGTGTTACCTTGCATAGCTAGCTCCAACCCCACCAGATACATAGTTGGGTCTCCTTCCTTTCCCAACTGATGGAAATGAAACGTGTATAGTATACTGTAACACTAGTAGCAGTAGCAGAAGTAGTACTAATACGTCAAGCGGTCCGTGTACATAAGAATTGTGGACCATGTATTTTGACGGATCAAAGAAACATGATGGCTATGGATCCAGGTGTGTCTTGATAGACATGAAGCATAGGAAACATTTGATCTGAAGCTGCTTGGAGTTCTCGTGCGCGAAAAACATTGTCCTCATATTGGGCTTGCACAAATCCATTAGCCTCAATGTTGTTGCACTCAAAGTGGTAGGTGATTCAAACTCATGGTACGGTAGGTACGTAACACCATACACTATTTTTCACCTCATATTGAAAGTTATCAGCAAGAGGTATGGTGATTAATCTCTAACTTCCAAAATTTCAATATCATTGATGTGCCAAGAATGCGTAATGTAGCTTCCGATGTCTTAGCAAACACCGCTACCAAGATGTCACCACTTAGGGATAGGTTTACTATTGAAATGTTGTACAAGCCTTCTACCCCTGATAACATAACTAATATATGCATTTTTTACGATGATCAACAGATAATGCACTTCATGGACAACATTGATGTCTTCCAGGATGCAAGGATTGATGAAGATGAGCACCAGAAGTCTCTGCAAGCTACAACTGATGACAAGAAAGGAAACCTCATCCCTAAGGGTGTGGTATCTCTTGAAAATATTTATGTCTTGCAGAATCGCTTCCAAGGGTCAAGGAACAACAAAACCCATAATTCCACCATGATGTATGAACATATCAACCTAGGAACAGAGCACGATCTGAAGTTTTCCAGTCTCTATAGGTATTGCACACCACAAGAGTGACAAGTTTTTGTCTGCTTATTCAAATAGTACCGGGATGTGTCTGTGTGGACATATGATGATCTGAAAACATACAACACATGAATAATCCAACACATAATTCCAATCAAAGAAGGGGTCAAGCCATTGCAGCAAAAACTGAGGAAAGTACATCCATCACTTGAACCCCTTATACAGAAAGAACTAACTAAGTTGTTGGATGCTTAGATCACTTATAAAGTTCGTCATTTTACATGGGTTTCTAATTTAGTTCATGTACGTAAGAAATCTGGGCGATCCACTTATGCATTGATTTTTGAAACTTGAAACGCACCTTGGAAAAAAAAAATACCCCTTGTCGTCAATGGAACCTATGTTACACGCACTATGTGGAGTAGGAATGTTGTCTTTTCTCAATGGTCTTTGGGGATACAACAAGGTTCCAATAGTGGAACTTGATAGTTTGACACTATTTTAGGAGAATCTTGGCCCACACACGTGTTTGTAATCACTCGACGAGAGGATTGACAACCTTCCTGTCGATGAGCAAGACTTAAAGCACTACTTTTAGTAAGTCGGGGCCGCACCTCCCACTGTGTATGTAGTTTGTTTACTGATTGTTGTCTTTTCGCTTTTCTTTACTATTTTTGTTCTGTTTTGTTTTTTTTGCTTAGTATCATGCTATTTTTGGTTTGTCAATAAGTGCGTCCCTCTATTGAGTTCTAGATCTTGAATGAGTATGTGCCTAAGATTCAAAGAGTCTTGTGACACTGCAGCACTTGGCTAGTCTTGTGTTCGTCTTCTATGTTCTTGGTTGTAACCTTCGTTTGATGAAGTCTTGACGGGAAATATGAGTCGTTTGTAAGGGAATATTTGGTCCAACCATGAACCTGTGTCCACACTGGTAATCCCCATGCCTATACTCAGTGTTCTGCTATGTGTGTTCAAGCTCATCTAACTAGTAAAAACGGAGAAGGGAAAAATATAAATGCGCAAATCTATATCAAAGGTCTTACATGCTTCTTTGAAGGAACAACCTCTTCTTCTCTTAATAACTTGGGATCCATTTTTTGCCCCAAAAATAAATAAGCACCTATGCATAGTCCTCTTTTAAAAATACAAAGGTGAAAGAAGAGAAAGGCTTCTTGTGCAGAGAGGTGAATCGTGCAACTCCACAGGGGTATTAACCAGGCTCGCTAGTAGTGGAGAAATGTGTGTGTTTCTGCATGACTCCAACGGGGTACTGTCTAGGTTTGTTGGTAGTAGAGCAACACCAGAGATGAAAACTTATACTCTGAAATTTTTAAAACTCGCGAGCCAAACTACCCTTCCTGATTATGAAACACCATGATCAAGTTGAAACTTGTTATTGGGTTTGACTGAGTTGGAAAAAGATGAACCATGTCTACCCATGGGGTAAGTGGGGAAGCCGAAGTAGCCTGCACAGCGACTCAATACTCCTTGATAGACCAAGGCCCTATGCTGTCAATGGACCAAAACACATAAGTTGGTATTCAACTTGTGTGTCACCAAGTGTTGCAGCAGCTGCAACACCCTCCAAAATTTTGGCCTACATCCAATTTTGGAGACTTCCTTCATTTTTTCCTTGATGTTTGGAAGCACTCGAGCTCATCCCATGAGGTTGTTTCGAGTATTTACACCCTCTTTGCTTGACTGTTCACCAGACATATTTTATCATGTTGGTCACAATGTCATTCTTGCACTCATGTTTTGGCTATGTTGAAGGTTTATCTTTGTGTGTACAAGTTGTATTCATTATGTAAGCATCTATCGCACTCACACACAAAGTTGTATGCAATGTCGCAGAACTGTCTTCATGATCATTCAATGATCTATCTCAAGTGTCACACTTTTCGCTCACACCCTTCAGTCATTCACACTGAGCATATGTTTTCTTTTTGGTTCGAGGTGTCTTGTCATCAAGTCATGTTAAGTGTGTGTTCGCAAGGTCATGTATACATAAGTGAACTTACTCACACACTTAGTCATTTTGTGAAATACCTATCAACCGGACCACCCTCCATAAACTAGACCTCCACTGAGCTCCACTGCTTAGTCTCAACCCACAATGACCAAGTACTGCTGCCCATAATTGCGCAGAGCTTGAGGCTGCCACCCAGGCAATCTGCACTATGCAATCCTAGAGTCGACCTAGCTGACTATCACCTAGAACAATGCAAAAGTTTCCAAGAAGCCATCTCCATATGTTCTTCCCGTAAGCCCATCTATCATGCCTGATGATTGGTCAACCAGAGAGTTTGACTAGGTAGTGACCCCACGCTTCACCCCTCTGAAAATTATGTAGTTCTATCAGTCAATTTCCCTATCAGTAGGCTTGTTGCTCCTCTAGAAAAATGCATAGTTTTCTTAGACTGTCCTTTAGCTGCCCCATAGCCCGCTCAGCCCAGAAACTATGTAGACATGTCCTGCATGCCTACCTCCCAGTTCTACACAGTTTTGGCCAACAAGCTCCCGCAGCCTACCCCCAGCCTCCCCCGAGAATATGTGTAGTTTTCACTTCCAGTGTCCTCTTTGTTGCCCACATTTCCTCCCTAAAAAATTGTGCAGTTCTACCTCCCAGCTGAGCCAGATCCTACAGAATGTCATTGTTGCTCTGGACTGCTCATCTCAGCCTCCCAGTGACCTTTGTGCAATTTCCCTTGACAGTGCCCCAAAGCCTATATTCTGGCCTGAAATGTGCTCTGCGCAGTTTTAGCACCTTGTCCTCTCTCTTAGTCACCTACACTTGAAAATGAAAGATGATGCATCATGGTAGACTAGGATATTTCTAGATTTGGTGTCGTCTAGTTATGAGTGATTGCAGATACAAGTACACGGATGGGACATGGCATGATGATGAACAGAATGAACAAGGAGCGCATGCTAGGAGGCTTGTTCGCGAACGGATGAGCACATGAAGCATGACAAGTACCAAAAAAGTGGATACATGCATATGCAACATCAAGTGAACACTAAGACCATCGAAGACTCTACGCACCTTGTGATGCAGATGTGAAGCTATGATACACCAAGAGCACACTCATCACTCAACGACACTGCAACTCAACATGGACACCACCATCAACATGAACATACCAGCACTGTCATGTTGATTCATGTCATGAGTCATCTTGACCACATCACTACTATGGGCCATACTGTTGTAATCAATGTAATGTAACGTGGAAATCCAAGAGACCTAGATGTAATTTTGAGGAGTCATGTTAGTTGAAGAGTCATGTAAGTTAAACAAACACGAGGGAAGTCGAAGAGTCAAAAGTGTCAAGTTCACCCTTGGCTCTATATACCCCTCATTTTTACATGCATCGGAATTTTTCACCTTGGCTCCTCCCACATAGACTTGAGAGTTTGTAGTCTTTTCTTTGAGGAGCGAGTAGTGGCTCCAACACCCCGCTATTGGGGTTAGTGATGTAATGGTCTACGGATGTGCCTTGGAACTTTCACTTAATTCAGAAGCTTGTTAATAGGACAACACATTTTCACACATGTATTGTATTCGTTTGTAAGAATATTCTTTGGACACTTGTAATGCATGTTTCTTTAACCTCTATTAAGATAGTTGAACTATTTTGGTTTTTTTAGTACATATGCCATTGGAATGTGTTGTATCATTTGTTAGTGTAGTCTCACATGTGTGGACTATTCCTTCGGACACTCGACAGATTCATTCTCGTAAACTTGTTCTAACGACTGTTGCAATCGTGTGGACTATTCCGCTCGGTGTTGTACGTGTTATCTGCTCACCTTGTGTTTGTGACTGCCGCATCCGTGTGGACTACTCCACCAAAACCTACACATGTCCTACTATGTTGTGTGTCTCTAATAGAGTTGGGACTATTTCCTTTTGACTTGAGACTCATTTTCACCCTCTCCCTCTATAGTGAAAGAACCTTGACACAAGCGACACTAAGCAGTAACCACACATGCAGACCTCATTGTTCGAAGACTAAGCAAACCACTCTCATATGCTAGTAAGCAAGAGCTAAGGCATATCTTTAAGATAATGGCAACTGGGCCATCATACTAGATGGGACTCCTACACCAAACGGTGTGAGGTCTAGTTGTGACTTCATATTAGGGAGATCCCCTAAATGTTGGCAGGTCCAACACCATCAACAAGAAGTTAACACATACTAATGAAAATGAACTATTTTTTTGGCTTTAGTATGATTCTTTGAATTGTATGTATTTTTATTTCAGGATCATTGTTTCTATGTGAACTATTTCGCAAGATAATTAATGATTCTTTTAGATGTACCAGTGTGTCTTTATTAGGATAAAGACTCACTTTCTCTTCCCTTTTGTAAAATAACCTTTATACACTTTTCAATTGAATACTTCACAAGGATAACTTACTTGTTCATCTCGAAAGTATATGTGTTTTATATTGCAGCCAAGGAAAATCATTAATAATATGGCAGTCGAACCTATTTCCTCGATGGGGTTGTTACTCCAAAAAATGTGAGGTCTAATTGGGACATCTTATCAGGGATACCCCCTATAATGTTGGTGGTCTCCAGCAATGTCAACATTCTGGCACTATAAGGAGGGAAACCTTTTTATGGTTGATAATTCACCATATTCACCTAAATAACCTTATGTTCAAGTTAGAAATTGTCTTTGTAGAAATTAATGTGTAGCTTCAATATTTCTCATGAAATTTGCTAAATCACAAGACTTGAAGTTACTCTATTGATCTGCGAAAGTTAATTCACAATCTAAAACAAGAATCATGGACATGCAAAAGGAAACATCACACATGCACAAAGATTAATCTAGGGGAAAGAAACTTCTCAGAACCCCTTATTATCTATATTGCATTAATTAGAGAATAGAGAAGAAGTACAATTCTTTCTCAAGCTTGAGCACAAACTACAAGTGTATAGTCTATCCCTCTAGTTGACTGGCTGAACCTGGCCAACACTTAGCTAATTTTCAAGCCTTCCCAAGCTCTTGTTTCCTTGCATTTTTCCCTTGGGAAATTTCCCCTATTTTTAAGGAATTTCACACTCTAGAATTGCACAATTTCCTTAGGTCACTCTCTCACTGCATGCATCGCCTATACACATTGGAATATGCTATAAATGATAGTACACTACCTTGGAATATCCATCTCAATTGGGTAACTTGAATTCTCTGCATGCAACAATCATTTTGGGTTGCTTGATCAGTTAACCAGTTGATCACTAAGTGTGGTTGAAGTTCCTATTGTTGGGAAAAGTGTCTACTCAGAAAGCCCCTATCCCACTAAGGTGTGACAGTGCCTTAGCAACAAACAAGGAAAACTACTTTCGTATTCTTCTTTATGAACTGTAAATGAAGAGGAATAGGATGAACTAACCTGTGTCTTGCGCTAGTCCTTTGATCCAACTCTCTCTCCTCTTTGACAGCTTCCAGCTACCTGCTCCTTCACTTCCTCAGCTTCACCAAGTTCCTGCAAGATCACAGAAGAGGAAAACTACACAAAGACATGGATTTACATTCATAAATAGCTTAGGATCAGATTTAAGCTAAACATGCAAATATAACAAAACATCATTGATACACAAGCATGTAGGAGAAACTCAAATAGTTTTATTGATATAACAAGAAGGTCCAGGAGGAGTTACAAACGATGATTCCTAATCCAGCATCAACCCCCCAGCAAAGGAATCCCCTCTTCACCTCCAACAAAGCATAAATCACCCAATGCACTGATCTCTATCTCAAAACCAACAACAATTCTCTGCAAAGTACAAAATTCCAGCCTCTGGATCTCTGGGATGAGGGATCCATATATAGATGTATGCAAAGAGGATGAGTCAGCTTATGATTTGACTTGTGGCTTCTCTCTTTCAGTTCTTGCTTCCACTTGGAGACTGAGAACCTCTTACTCATCCTTGGTCGAACTCAGTGAGGCAAGTGTCATTGGGGAAGATTCTGGAAGTTTCCATTGTCTGTCCACCTCGCGGAATGACACTGCCATTTGTCATTTCCCGCTCAGCGCATCCTGGTAGTGCATTTAGGTGCGTTGCAACGCACCTAGCTAGTGTATTGGGGTGCTATGCAACGCAGCTAGCTAGTCGAGCAGCTGAAATGATCCTGATTTGACTGATTCTGAGCAATTTCTGGTGGAGAACTTCTGGGAGAAGCTGTAATTGGTTGACCTTGTTCCTCTAGGGGTAGGAACAACACTTTTAGGGACTTAGGATCCCTTGGTTTATGGACATTTCATGCTTAGAGCTGTAAGGCACAAAAATGTCTATAACAGTTTCCCCCTAAAGTATGAGGTCGTTTATCGGGTGAAATGCTTTATTAGGAGGATCCGAAGTTCTTTCAATGTTGGGAGGAGACCTGTAATAATATACAATACAATACATTATCTTCATACTGTTTTCATGATCTAGCTGAGGCGGGCATTCCCATGCTCAGCTTTATAAATTCATTTTTATGTACACAGGACAGACAATCGTCTGATGGTAGATTGATGATTTTGATGAAGTCATCATCCTTTTGGTAGGATGATTATCTGTGCTGCAATGCTGTACATGTCAATGTATTTATTTTTCCTGAATATATATCGCAGCCCGGATGGATGAAACTAGATCTGGGGTCTTCAATCTCGTCCGATCTTCACTCGAAGTACAAGTCGATCCATGTGAAAAATGTTTTGAAGTCAAACATGGAAAGACATCACTTGATTACCAGTCAATGACGTAAAGTGTTAACAAGCGCGAGAGGAATCACCGATAAGGATGATGACCCTCAAGGTACTGCAGTACAATTCACATGGTGTGAATAAAGGACTTGGCGTCGAACACCACGCAAAATCTTTTGGTCGAAGGTCATTGATGTATACCTGTCGCCGGAAGTGAGAAACTTGCCATTGAGGCATGCAAGCTTCAAAGTACTGAATGGGGTGTTCCTAGATCAACTTCTTGGATAATGAGCTGGTGTCGACAAGAAGTGACCCGTCAAAGGAGGGCCTTAATGAATCCCACATCAATGACACGGAACGGAGCAAATGATTTTGATGGAGGTGAAAACGATCTGATGATATATGGTTCAAGATGGCGGTCACGAAGGAATGAAGTATAATGTATGGTAGTGGATGGGACATGGGTGACTTCTCTGGATGACTTCTCTTAAACATGTCGGCGACATTTATGTGATGGATTGGTAGCATTTACCCCAAATGTGGATGGTATGGTGTGACCATGGTGATGTGACCGGTGAATGAAACAACCCAACCCGACTCAGGCACGGAGTGGAAGTGTCATGTTCAAGAGCGACTTGCTACCAATAAATATTCTTTGAGTTTCTTCCCAATTTTTCCCCAGTCATTGCTGACCAGTACCTCTTTATTTTTGTCAAGCTTTAGGAGGATAACATATGCTTGTTCTATAATTTGCCCTTCGGGCAAACCCATCGCTATGTTTTAACGAGCCTAGCGATAGTGAAACTCGTTCTCGTCTTAAGACAAGTTTGTCGCTATTAATCTTTTTAACGAGTTTAATGACAAAGATAACTCGGTCCTTTTCATTTTTAGAGAGTCTGAAAAGGTACGTAAAGTTAACTCCGGAATTCCTTTTTCGTCATCTAATCCCTTAGGTCTGAAAAACTATAAAACAATACAGAAGGGATGAATTTTCGATAGTTTTAACGAGCCGAATAACACAAGCGCTCGATCTTTTTGTGCAATAATCCCTCAAGTCCAAAAAGATTAAAATCTAGAGGAGGGATAGCACTTCTGGTCGCTTTAACGCGCTGGAAGGCTAAAACTCGGCAATCTTTTCATATTTTATGAGTCAGATGAAAAGAGCTTAAAGAAGACTCGTCTTTTGAGGAACGAGTGATAAAATGGGTAGCAGCTAATTCCAGGTAAGGTTTGGAATTTTCCAATCACGGCAGTGTTACAAGGATGGCTAGTGAAATCACTCTTCGTAGCTGTTCCTCAAAATGGGTAAACAATCAAATGGAGGTGAATGATCGGCCAATGAAAAGTGGAGGTGACGGTGCAAACACAATGAAGGATTTAATGGCTGATAATGCTACATTCACGGTGGTTATTTACCGGAGGATAGTTCATTTTTTAACGAGCTTAAATGCGGATTGAAACACTTGCTCAGTCTTATGTTTATTTTTTAACGAGCTTGAACTATGTGCTAATACTGCTCGATGCGGGTTTATTTTTTAACGAGCTTGAACCCTGCAGTAACACTGCTCGTGATAAGTTTGCATGCCCCCAACATAATAACACAAATCAAGGTGCATGCCCCCCAAGCTTCATTGCATTCAACTTTGTGGTTGGAATGAAGGTTTACCTTTGAGAAAGGGGATTTGTTTCATTTTTTAATGAGGTTGACACAGTAAAAGAACCATCCTCAAGACTCCTTGTTTCATTTTTTAACGAGGTTGACACGAGATAAGAACCGTCCTCGGAGTCCAAATCCATTAGATATAGAAGGTTTCATATTCCACTGTGGCCACTTCCGCCAGATTACTCGGAGGCGGTAGGGCAAAAGTACCCATTAAGGCAGGGTCTTTTAGGAGACCTACTCCGATATTTTGGAGCGAATTATTGCTTCCATGGATCATTGGAATGCTTCCAGTAACTTGAAAACTATTGGGGAGGAAGTTTTGCTGATCGACGATTGTAATCCCTCCTTGAAAGGGAAATGCAATCTTTCTGAAATAGGTCGACATAACAGCTGCCATGGCATATATCCATGGTCTTCCTAGTAGGATGTTGTAATCAAGATTCCCATCTATGACTTCAACATCTATTTCTACTGTTTTCCCTCCTAGTTCAACTTTCAAGTTATTTAGGATACCATATGGGGTATATGTCCTTCCGTCAAATGCTTTTAACGTCGTCGCAGACCGTGACAAGGTTGGAGATCCTAAAGTTTTCCAGCAACTCATCGACATAATACATGTAGATGCCCCCTCATCAATAATTGTTCGATGAACAGTTTTGTTGAGGGCTTTCACTTGAATAAGGAAAGCTAGTTGAGCTGGTAACTGAGGGTCATATCCTTTATGATTAAAGGCCCCAAGATTGGAATCCATTGCGTCAATCCCACCTATTGCTGATAATAAAGTTTGCTCTTGGGAGAGGCAATTTTGCGGTACCTCAAGTGTCGACATAGCGGACGGTGATTGGGCCAGGTCCTCTATTATATTATAATTCTGTGCTATTTTTGCACGAGGATTAAATGTCGATTTGTGCACTACTCCCTTTGGCGACTTTATCATTTGTTCAGGAATGATGGGTGGCACAACTTTGGTCAAAGTTGTTGTTGAACTACTAGGTTGTTCATTAGCCTTGTTATTCAACACCTGTGGATTCCCGTAATCTTTATTCCTTGCCAAAGCATCATTTTGCTGCTTTGAGATAGACAACATAAGCACTTGGGATAGGGAAGCATTTTGATTAGCAACCAGTTTGGTTCCCGGGCTTGGAAACAAATCAGTCAATACTGCTGAGGTTTTTGAACTCTTAAAGAGTTTCTTAACTTCAGCTTTATGTGGACAATCTCTCGTCCGATGATCCTCATCGCATATATGACACCCCACAGGGGGTTTCCTTTGCCCAGAAGGGTTTGTAGAAGGCTTTTCAGGAGATGACTCATCCTGCTTCCTTTTTCTCCCTTTCTTTTTCTTCTTGCCCCCTGGTTGCTTCAGTTGTTTGCCCTTGTCAGTCGACACGACATTTACTTCTGAGGCAAGAAGTTCCTCATTTGTATTTTGACTAGAAATATTACAGGCCTTTTTAGATGTAGCCTTTGTCGATTTCGTGTTTGTCGCGCCAATCACGCCATCGATGGCATGAGAGTCATTGTTTGATTTAGGAGGAGGAGGAACTGAGAATTCCGGTCTAGGGGCGTCAGGTATTTTATCGTAGAGCGTGTCGGACTGAGTGTAAATCAAGTCCAAATATTGCGCACGAGCGATAACTTGCTCTTCTGTGACGACTCCCCCTTTTGCCACATCTTCCGTGATGGAAGGCAGTAATGACTTAATAAACCATTCAGCTAAAAGCTGATCGGGAACATACGTTTTCACCATTCTACGATGACATCGCCATTCATGTATATGATCAGATATGTGAGTGGCCGTCGTTTGTTTGAAGTTGGTAAGAAGTTCGGTTCCCGTTTCGTACCTTATCGGTAACTGAAAATGGGTTAAAAAGGTTGTGGCTAGGGTACTGAAGTTGTCGAATGAAGCTCTAGGCAATTCGATATACCATTTTGCTGCCGGACCAGTTAACATCCTCTGAAAAAGGTGAAGCCTAATCGAATCATCATTTAGGGTGTTTGATGAACACCACAGATGAAATGTCATCACATGATTCGACGGATCTTCACCCGGATTTCCATTAAATTTAGGAATATCTGACGGAAGTTTATGCGGAATCGCTGGCCACCAAGGGGCATAAGCAATTGGATCATTCGTCAGCCGGTTTAGATCTGGTAATTCTAGAGTTGCTACAAAGGGCAATTGTTGATTCAGGTTAGGCGAAGCGTACCCAGGATAAGATGGAACCGCCTGAGCAATGGGTCTTTGCATACCATAATAATGTATTTGATGTTGGCAACTTTGACAAGGTTGATGGGCATAACCACTATAATATGGTTGTTGATAACCACTTTGGAAATGTGGTTGCCCATTACTTACAAAGACTTGTTGCTCAAGTCCTTGATATGATTGCTGGAATGGCGGTTGTTGAGATTTAACCAGCCCTGGTTGTTGGACCATTTGCTGTTGTCCAATACTGGATGATTGACCAAGATGAGGAGTCATAGTACTTGTTTAAGCCTGAGTTGCTCCAGATAAGGAGGCACTAACCTAAGGTTGTGATTGAGTCGTTGAGACAAGAGGCTGTTGTATTGCAACCTGAGAAACTTGGGGTTGACATACAACAGGTAGCGCTTGTACTTGCGACGCAATCACCATACCAGGTATAGTGGGAATATTCGACACAGGGTGGACTGGTTGCATTGAATATGCAACCCTTGGTTGCTGAGGCAGTATTGGTACCCAACCGCTGGATGTAATTCCAGTTTGACCTAAACTTTGTTGTAAACTCCCATATGGTTGTTCCCCGGGAGGGAACAATGAAAAGGCATACTGCCCTCCATATGGTGGAAATCCAGTACTTAAAGGGTATATTGGCCTTTGAAGACACATTGGATCGATTTGTTGAGTTTCAACATAAGAAATACCAGATGATAATCTGGATGAAAAAATAGGAACTGACCATGTCGTCGAAACAGTCCCTGATTGGACTCTGGCTTGTTGTTGATAACTTGCCGGGACAAATGATATACCATTGAACATCATTGGAGTAGCAGTAGGAGGCTCTACCGCTGCTGCGTCGGATGACACAGTCCTGGATGTTGACAGTTGTTCAGACATATCTAGTCTATCCAAAAGATTTTTTAGCGATTCTACAAGAACTTGTGATGAAAAGAGACTAACTTCGAAGACCATCGAGGGAATGGTGATGATTATTCCGTTTAAATTAAATTTTAGACGCTTTGACACAAATTGTTTTTTCAATTTTTAAGAGTCGAGAAAAAACAAAAGATGACTCTAGTCTCCTTTGATTTTTAATGAGCCTGAAGTGACAAGTGCTTAGATGGACCTTTTCCGTTAAGGAGTCTGAAGAGGAACGAAAGGGACTGCTCTGGAGGTCTAAGTAGAGGGAGTACCAAACCAATGGCAAAACTGCAGAATACTTTTTACGGTACGGCAGTCGATCTTCCCGAATGCTGTGTTCGGTGCATTGCGATCAGTAGGGCGGCCGATACGGCTTCCTATGGATAAAAGGTTTTAAGCCTATAGGGGTCTCCCAATATATACTCGACGGTACGTGGGAGCACAAGTACATACTAGCACTTATTGTCTCAAAGTGGAGGAATCACCCAACCATCAGTGAGGACAACAGTTACCAGGCTTTACGACGCCGGAATACGTCTCTAGCCTAGACCTCTAAATGTTGTGCGTTAAGTTCCAAAGCGTTGTTAGATTCATTCAATTTATTTTAAGTTGATCTTTCTTAGAAGTTTGCCTTTTGGGATCACCACGAGATGTAGATGTAATTCCTAAAATGCAATCTAAAAATGATAAGCAAACTTTTATCTCTTTTCAGCAATGAAAATCATAGCTAGAAGGGGAAAAGAAGGACACAATCTTTTCTCAAAGAGCAAAGAGCACACTGTAAATGCACTTTTCCTAAACCAAGCCAAGCAGACTATCAATATGCAAATGCACATATGCATGTATTTGTTTTCACTTTCTTAATATTGATGCCTAAAAAGAAAGTTGATGTACAAATCTGAATTTGCTTTCAAGTGACAAACACAAACAAGCTTCTTTTCAAAATCAAAAGGTAGAGAAGATTACGACACTTTATGATTTTGAAATAAATACTCGTTTCGACACTAGAAAGTCACAAATTCAAACTGAAGGCAAAAGTAAAGGCATAATCGACTGTCAACAGCAAATAAACTTTCTCCTAAGATCAAAATCGACACTTACGACAGATCTAAATCAAAGGACGACAGTATGACTATTCTACTTTTTCAATGGAAAACTGTAAATGATGTAACAAACACACAAAGAACATCTACAGTCCTTTTGTACAAAGGAGGCGGAATTAAGGCAAAGAAAAGGGGTTTTTAAACAGACACACACTGATCACAGGCTGCAAAAATCAGAGACAAAACTGAAAAAATGAAGCAAAGAACCTCAGCTGCACAGGGCTAGGCTGATCAGCGCACCTGTTACACAGAGAAACTGGATTGCAGCGCAGGTAGCCCTCTCGGGAACTGCGTTGAAATGCATAATCTCTTCACAGAGCCTGCGTTGGGGCAGAAACGAGAATTCTATCCGGGTTCTGGGTCACGGTTTGCAGTTTAATCTATGGTTTTTGGCCGAGTAAAAGCAATCAGTAATGCACAATTAGAGGGTAGATTTAAAGGAGGTCTAAGAGCTATCACAAAGGGTAATCAAATCATTTGTGAATCAGCTGTTCAAATCATAAACAAATCCAGTGAATGGATTGAAGTAGCAGGTGTCTATTTTGCATTTGATAATGGCAAATGCAGTTCGATTGCTACTTCTGTGTTTATGAAACAAACAACAAGAGAAACACAAACAAACTAACTAGACACGATCCCCAGCGGAGTCGCCATTTTGTTGTTGGGAAAAGTGTCTACTCAGAACACCCCTATCCCACTAAGGTGTGACAGTGCCTTAGCAACAAACAAGGAAAACTACTTTCGTATTCTTCTTTATGAACTGTAAATGAAGAGGAATAGGATGAACTAACCTGTGTCTTGCGCTAGTCCTTTGATCCAACTCTCTCTCCTCTTTGACAGCTTCCAACTACCTACTCCTTCACTTGCTCAGCTTCACCAAGTTCCTGCAAGATCACAGAAGAGGAAAACTACACAAAGACATGGATTTACATTCATAAATAGCTTAGGATCAGATTTAAGCTAAACATGCAAATATAACAAAACATCATTGATACACAAGCATGTAGGAGAAACTCAAATAGTTTTATTGATATAACAAGAAGGTCCAGGAGGAGTTACAACTGATGATTCCTGATCCAGCATCAACCCCCCAGCAAAGGAATCCCCTCTTCACCTCCAACAAATCATAAATCACCCAATGCACTGATCTCTATCTCAAAACCAACAACAATTCTCTGCAAAGTACAAAATTCCAGCCTCTGGATCTCTGGGATGAGGGATCCATATATATATCTATGCAAAGAGGATGAGTCAGCTTATGATTTGACTTGTGGCTTCTCTCTGTCAGTTCTTGCTTCCACTTGGAGACTGAGAGCCTCTTACTCATCCTTGGTCGAACTCAATGAGGCAAGTGTCATTGGGGAAGATTCTGGAAGTTTCCATTGTCTGTCCACCTCGCGGAATGACACTGCCATTTGTCATTTCCCGCTCAGCGCACCCTAGTAGTGCATTTAGGTGCGTTGCAACGCACCTAGCTAGTGTACTGGGGTGCTATGCAACGCAACTAGCTAGTGGAGCAGCTGAAATGATCCTGATTTGACTGATTCTGAGCAGTTTCTGGTGGAGAACTTCTGGGAGAAGCTGTAATTGGTTGACCTTGTTCCTCTAGGGGTAGGAACAACACTTTTAGGGACTTAGGATCCCTTGGTTTATGGACATTTCATGCTTAGAGCTGTAAGGCACAAAAATGTCTATAACAGTTCCACTTCCACAAGTTGACCTCCACTAGTTCTTCTGACAGTTAGAACTAGTTAAACTGATAATATCTCCAATTAACTAAAATATATTGCTACGAATTAGCAATCAATCATGTATAATTTAACTCAAGCTTCCCCAACATGAATTTACTAATTTAACTGAGTGAAAAGTGCCATGTCACCTCAGTTAAGTACCTCCAAGTATTCTGCTGAAATAGAAATTTGAATTTTAATCTAGTTTGACCAAGGCAAAGTCAAAACTAGATTTTCTTGTTGCATTTTCAGCACTCCCTCTCAACAAGAAATGGATTATCAACCACCCCTACTCTGCACCTATGGAATTCGAACTTCCCTCTTGAAGATGCATTTTTCAAAATATCTTCATCTTGTTCTTATGTCGAAATGTACTGCAACAACATAATTTTCCTATGCACATAATCCTGTAGATGGTGATACTGAATATCAATATGCTTGGATCGATCGTGAAAAATATAAGAATTCTCAGAGACTTTGATACAAATTTGAATATCACAGTAAATCATAGTAGGATCCATCATCTAACCGAAAGAATCCAACAAGTATCTTTCTCATCCATATCGCCTCACATGTTGGTTGACTTGCAGCCATGTATTATGATTCTACTGAGCTAAGTTCCACTAATCTCTAGTACCTGCTATACCAATAAACTGTTGCAGACCCAACATTGAAAATCCTCCTGATGTACTCTTCCAGTTCGATGGACTTCCCCCCCAATCTCAATCAATGAAGCCACACAACTTCACTCCCTCTATCCATCGGTACCTGTTAAAATTATGCAACTGTAGCCAAATTCCACTTTGGACATCTCATATGATGAAGATAATAATTGTAATAGATCCCTCTTTTTGAGGACCAAAATCGACCTAAATATCACCTCATTTTGACAAGAATAATTTGTTTTTTTAATTTATGTTCCCATTCATGTATATTGGATCAGTTCAGCCCTATGCATATGTACAATTGGAAAAGTCAGCCTCAACATCAAGTGAACCCTCATGGAAGCTTATAAATAGAAGAGTCCTCAAGCTTATTTGGACATATTGATCAAGCCATCCTCTCCTCTCTTCTATTGTCTTTTGCATAGGTCTAACATAGAAAGTTCACACAAGGGTTTGAAACTACAGGGTTGAAGCTCACACAAATCTAGGGTTTTTATTTCTCGATCACACGCATAGAGTGGTCAAGGGAGCATATGGGGTTTTTGAAGTAGATTGGGAAGTTTGGTCTCAAGAAACACACACAGAGTGGTCAAGGGTGCATTTGGGCAACCTAAAATCGCTCGTAAAATAGTATGAAGGGTGTGTTTGGGGATTTGAGGTAGATCTGAGTGTATTCTTCCCTAGTTATATACATACAATTCATCAGGGAGTGTCCAGGACTGCCATAGTAGCTTGCACAACTCCTCCTCATGTGTTTAAGAATAAAAGATGAAATTTCAGTATTATGAAGACTCCACTCAGTGACAACAATTTTCAATAGTTGACTATAGATAGTGACAATACATTACAGTCCTCATAATCAGGGTTTTGAGTATAAGCATGATTAGATTCATTTCATGGATGTCATAGTTGTTTTTACTGGTTAGTTTCAGAATTGAAGATATCGATCATTGTACTCTCTTTTGATGGGCACTTAATGAAGATTTAAGAAGAAGAATAATTTGCAAGGGTTTTCCCCATAGTGGGGTTTTCCCTGGTCTCAAACCAATCCTAGTGTCTGTATGTGTACATGCTTTTCTTCTATTGTTCCTTTGTGTTCCATTGCATTGATGATAATGATGTTTTTCTTTCGACGTGGTTGTATATGTTGATGAATAATGATGTAAATTTTAATAACGTAATGATGATATGGGGTGAACTTAATGTGTTAGTGAAGAAATTAAATTATCAAAGAAAAGAACAATATAGATCTTAGAAAAATTAACACGGTATCAGAGCTGAACTAAAGAAAATTCATGGATAATACCCCTATGATCACACATTTGATGGAAGCAAGAAGAGGATGGTGGAGACCTAAAATAATTCTAGGGTTTGAAGAAAACCCAAGGAAACTTGGTTATTAGGATTATGGTTTGAGAGAAACCATGGTTTATGGAAACTATATGAGATATGAAACCTAGCATGGTCAATGTGAATATGCTCAAGCACTTGTGAAATATTTGATGAAGCCCTAGATGGGATAATCCCTAGTAGGCCTAGTTGGTCGATTAAAGGTAACGTTGTTATGTGGAATATGGATGGTGATGGTGGGTTCAAGAGGGAGAGGATCACCTCTCATTGAAGATAAGTATTTCTTCACTTATGATTCCTCCTACTTTTGTTTAGACTTATGGATCTTATTACTATGTTTATTGTTTATACTTCCTGCATATGTATTTGAGTATATGGATGTTTCTAACCTCCTTGAAGAGATGTGATGAGTGGATCATTATTGAGGATCATCTGAAATGTAGGAAGGATGGATAGAGATGGAAAAGGTAAAGAGGCACTATATGAAAATATGACAAAGTGCTACAAGATGCCTATGTCTAATGAGAAGGTGCACTGGTATTTGAACACTACAAGGTATTGTTTCAATGTTATGTTTTAGCTATTAAGCCCATAAGGTATGATGAGAATGCCTCCTTATCAAATAGTCCATGCATATGAAAGTGACTTGGATTTATGTTTCCTATGATGAAATGGTGCACCTGGTGTTGAACATTTTGATCTTCTTGAATTCTATGAGGCTACCTAATGTTGATACATTGATATACTTGATGTTTGGCTAACATCTATCTATTGGATATTTTGATCCTATAAAGAAGTCTAACACCCCGACTCTAATAAATGATACTCTTAACACTTGACAGACATAAGACATGATGGATCTCATATAGAAGGTTACCTCATTGATTTCTATATACAATGGTATTGACAATTCTTGTGATAAGCATGATGAAAGTATGAAAAAAGGGTTGGCACTCTTAATGTTTCAGTAAAGTTTTATTGAATGACCTGTCTTGATCCTATTGATCATGATAAGCATGGTAACCATGATATTGACATTCTAGATCCTTCATTAACTGTGATTATATTTTGATTAGTAGCTATGGCATATGGTCAATTTAAATTCCCTAACTTGATGGATTGAATTGATAGAAGTAATATTGTGTTCATGATCTTTGAAGTGTGAGCTGATGTGAGCATGTTATGACCATGATGGGTATATGTTTGACTTTATGATCTAACATATCTGCTGATGCATTTTAGATAAGTTGATGGCATGAGTAAAGATGATTGAAGTGGATTCCCATTTAGATCCCTTCTTCTAATGTCATTTCCATTATATGTATATTTTGTACTATTGAAATATGGTTTATGGGAATTAATGGACAGATATTTGATATTTATGATCTATAGAAAATATTCGATCTGCGGAAAGAGCGTTTTCGATTGCTCTAAGCCTCAGTTACATCGAATTAGGCTTACAGGTGTGACTGTAGCTTCCCAATCACATGAATGCAAGCTCATGGGTGCTTACAATGCCCTAAGGTAAGTTTTGCGTTGATTCCACCACAGTCACTCACATAACATCTTGAAGAGTGCAACTGTGGGTCCCAGTCACATAGACGAAGGTCTATGGGTGCGTCTATGCCTGCAGATCACAAAAAAATGAAGTCTTGTGCATGAAATTATATGTTCACCTGGAGGATTTCAGTACTATAGATGTGTTACAGATAACATGAATATATGGAAGCAGGAAAAAATTGAATGTTTTCCATAATATGACCATGAAGACTAAACTTGTGTTTGCAAGTGATCGAGACATACATATAGATATGTCATAATGTATGAATTTTGTGCTACAAGAGTTTTCCATGATTTGGCTGATTGATATAGATGAGAAATGTGTGGATTTTTGACATGATGCTTGACAATGTCTTAGAACTTGGACTTGGTGATTAAGATATGTTTTGAACTACAAATCTCTCTACGATAAACAATTTGGTTTTGATTTGATGATTAATGATTCAATTTGAAGACTGATGATTCTCCTTGATGACAATGATATATGAGCATAATGATTTCTGGTGACTTATATGGGTATTTGAAAATGGTTTGGTATTGGCCTCCTTGTTCCTTGCAATTGATAGTTGTGATTTTGTATGAAGATGGAACTTGCATATGCCTTTGTATCTAGTTACAGAAATGAATTGTATTATGACTATAGGAATGACATGATGAATTTTGGATTTATATTGCATGGTTGATGACAACTTCTTGGCATGATAATAAATAAAGTCAAAAATTGATATGATCTCTACCTGTCCCCTGGTTGAAAGAACTAATACTGTGATATTGATGACTTTGATAATAGTCTTGATATGGCTTCTAAACTTCGATGAGATGATGATACAATATTGATTTATGAAAATCTGATCAAGTTGGTTTGCTAAAGTGTTATGTTTGCAGAGAGCATTGCATGAATCTAGCTTCCCGATCCAGATATGTCTTCATTGATAATATGGTGTAGCCAAGATGATGTGTTGATCCAAATCTCTAATTCAAAAGAGTTCCAAGGTATGACTTTAATTTTGGATCTAGTTTTATGTATTGATGATCTACTCTTGATAGGCGATGAGCCTCTGATGATACAAGTAGGAGGGAGATGGCTTTTGAAGCTCAAAATGGTGTATCATGGCATGATGAATTGATTTCTCAAATTGGGAAAAGAAAATCCATATTGCAAATATATTGAAGAATTATTGGAAAGTGAAAATGGAAGTCCTTGGACACTTTGATTTGAAGTCAAGATGTTGTTGAACTTGACTTGGAAACTGACATTTGATTGAAGCATTGATGTTTTGCTTTGAACATCCAAATATATATATATATGAAAGTGGAAATGAAAATCCTTGGACAGTCTGATTTGAAGTTCAAGATGTTGTTGAACTTAACTTCGCAACCGACAGTTGATTGAAGCATTGATGTTCCACTTTGAAAATCCATCCATATCTCTCTCTCTCTATATATATATATATATATACTTGGTGTGCATAGAACCTCAATGAGTTCATGATTGAGTTTGTTCATTCACATTGATTTGCCACTGAGAATCCATTGAGATATCTGCATAAGATGATCAATTCTTAGTCTAAGATATTGTTTATATGATATGTGACTACATGGATGTATTGTTGATATTTTAGATTATTGTTGATGAGCACATTTTGATGTTGCTTTAGTATGATATCTTCAATGATATCTTGGATGAGAAGTCCATGGTACGATTGAGGATGATTATGATGTTGCTAGCATGGCTAGCTATGATGCAGGATGAGGAAGCTCCTTAGGGAGTTGTATGAGCATGATCTAGATATGACATGGATACATTGCAATGACAAAGAGTGGGATCTGATTGGCATAAAATCCCATATATATTTGGGACCAAGATACTCTCATATATTGAGATAGTGCAGTTGTATGAGACAAGATTAGGCTTGTGGTTGGCACCTCCTTGAGAGGGAGGATCAATATGGTATCCTTTGTGATTTATATGATTATTTATGATCTAACATGATATTTGATTTGATGTCCAAAATTAATAGGAAACAAATTCTATTGAGACAAGCAGATACCATATTTAGGTATGATGAGAGAAACATTGATCAAGGACACTGAGCCAACTCTTCCTCCTTGTCTGAGCTCCCAGGGTGAGCAATTGAGATAAAGGGATCCTAGGGTTGAGGGAACTCTAGAAAATATGGTATGACCCCTATTTGTTACCCATAGGGTTGGAGATGTTTCTCCCCTATCTTCATAGGGTCAGATAATGTTTGTCGAGAATACTACTCCCTATTTGGCCAATGGGTTGAGAGTATACTTAGGGTGTACAACCGAAGTCGATTATGATGTAGGTGTTCTACCACATGACTATTCAGGGTCATCGATGGGAATATTAGTAGGCAATAGGATGGGTTGAGATAATTTTATGCAGTTTCAGGTTGAGATTGAGCTCCCCCATGTGATCCTAGGGTCAATATGTGCCCCCCTGTGTGTTTGGATATCCTATTTATCAATATGGGGTTGTAGATGTATAACTCCCCCATGAGATTCCAATTCAAGATGTGGTGCCCCTTGTGGTTCTAGGTTGACACAGTCTCCCTGATCGTATGCTCTTCGATGATGACATAGATTGTAGATCTAGCTCACTGTCAAGATTCTAGGTAATAGCCCAATGGAAAGAGGGTGGTATATTGGGCTTCCCTCCAATTTCAAAATTCTTATTCTTTTAGATTCGAGAATTTTCAACGTATGAGGAGGGAAAATGAAGATATGAATAGGAACAATCAATACATAAGTAGGAATAAGCAAGGGATAGATCGAGATGTACATTGATGATTTGTGATGATTAGATACTTGATATGGTCATGAAATGATGAAGACATGACAAATATGATAATTGATGATATGTGATGACACTTGAATGGAATATTGATCGATGAATAGATATCGGAAGGTGGAATTCTCCCTAGTTGATAGGGGGTGTTACAATTATGAAACTATGGTAAAATTTCACTTTGGACAACTCATATGATGAAGACAATAATTGTAATAGAATCCTCTTTTTGAGATGACCAAAATCAACCTAAAGATCACCTCATTTGGAAAAGAAAAAGTTGGCTTTTGAATTTATGTTCCCACTCATGTATATTGGATGAGGTCGACCCTATGCATATGTACATTTTGACAAGTTGGCCTCAAAATCAAGTGGACCCTCATGGAAGCCTGTAAATAGAAGAGACCTCAAACTCATTTGGACATATTTATCAAGCCATATTCTCTTCTCTTCTATTTTTCTGGTTCACACAAGTCTGACAGAGAAAGTGTGCACAAGGGTCTGAAACTACAAGGTTGAGGATTACAGGAAATCTAGGGTTTCTATTTCTCGGTCACATATACAAAGTGGTAAAGGGAGATTCTAGGGTTTTTGAAGTAGATCAAGAAGTTTAGTACCCATACACATGCACAGAGTGGTCAACGGTGTGCCTGGGCATCCTCTGTCACTCATACAGTAGCCTGAAGGGTGTGTCTCAGGGTTTGAGGTAGATATGAGTGTATTTGTTCCCAGTCACACGCATACAGTTCACCGAGGAGCATCCAGGACCACCATAGTCACTTGCACAACTCTTCCTCCATGCGTCCAGGACTAAAAGATGAAATTTGAGTATTCATAATACTCCGCTCAGTGACAACAGTGTTCAACAGTTGACTACAAATAGTGACAATACATTACGTTCCTCAGAATCAGGGTTTTGATTATAAGCATGATTAGTTTCATTTCATGGATGTCATAGTTCTTTTACTGGTTAGTTTCATAAATGACAATATGGATCATTGTACTCTATTTTTTTTAAATCATTTGATGACGCTCTAAGAAGAAGAAAAAATTGCGAAGGTTTTCCTCATAGTGGGTTTTGCCCTGGTCTCGAACCAATCCTAGTGTCTCTATGTGTGCATTCTTTTCTTCTATTGTTCCTTTATGTTCTGCTGCATTGGTGATAATGATGTTCTTCTTCCTACATAGTTGCATATGATGATTAATAATGATGTAAATATGAATAACGTAATGATGATATGGGGTGAACTTAATTTGTTAACGAAGAAATGAAATTACTAAAGAAAATAACAATATAACGCTTAGAAAAATTAACGGTTGCAAAGTCCAAACTGGGTAGTGCCTTTGAGGTACCATAGAACATGTTTAGCTACCCTAAAAAATATTTTGGTTGGCCTAAACATGGCTTGAATAAGTTGGTTGATTGCATGAAACATGTATAGTCGTGTGTTTGCAAGATACAAGAGTGAGCCCACCAACTGCGGGTAAATAATTGCATCCACTTCCTCACCTAAAGTGGTATCCTCTTTCCTCCAGTTAGTCATTAGAGCAATCTCCATGGGTTTTCACTTGTCCATGTGGAACCTCTGAAGTATCTTGTTCGAATACTTTCCCTAGGAGACAAACAATTCCCCATCAACTTGACATACTTTCAATCCAAGGAAGTAGTGCATGAGGCCCATGTCCTTCATCTTGAACTCTCTTGCAAGGTCCTCCATGCAATATCTGATCAATGACTCATCACCAGTAAGGATCAATTCATCAACATATAACATAACAATCAATAATTTACCTTCTATCAAAATATGATAGATGTTTGCATCTGCTTCACTTTTGGTTAAGCCCAAACTAGTGAGATAGCTATCGATCCTAGTGTACCAAGCACATGGTGCTTACTTGAGACCACCATGCCTTCTTGAGTCTGCACACATGAGACTCTCAATCAAAAGTCTCAAAGCCTTCTCGTTGCTTGATATACACCTCCTCCTCAATAACTCCATTGAGGAATTTTGTTTTCACATCCATTTAGTGGATCTTCCACCCCATCTATGTAACCAAAGAAAGGATTGAGGTGATGGATGAGTACCTTGCTACAGGAGAAAAGGTATCCTCATAGTCAATCCCCTCAATTTGAGAGTACCTCTTGGCCACAAATCTGGCCTTGTACTTTTCTTTGTTTCCATTTTCTTCCTATTTCACCTTGAAGATCCATCTCGAACCCACAACTAATTTGTCTTATGGTCTTGGGACCACTTCCCAAAAATTGTTGTTCACAATGGATTTGTACTTATCTACCATTGCATCAACCCATACTGTCTACTTTGCTGCTTCCTTGAAAGAGGATGGCTCAGTCTCTATTAGTTTAGTCATGAGAGAAATGTAGCCTAATGTACCAATATAGTGACCTTCTCTTCCCGCGTTGATTTGAAGGAGCACCCACATTCTCCCTCGCATCTTGCATAAGTCTCTCAGCTTCTCTAGTTTTCATTCTTCCTTCTCTGGATGAATTTTCTTGAGTGGTTGTCTCCACTCTCTTCTCCTCAACTTGTGGTGACTCAAAAACATCCTAAGGGTCCTCCTTTGGAGCTAAAATCTCCTCCTCTAGTGGGATCTGAAGCTCCCTCTCAAGAGAGCACTACATGACTTTGTCTTCATCAAATTTGAGATCCCGTCACACAACTATCATTCTGAGGGATGGAACATACACACAGTAATTGTGGGGAGTTTCTGTGTAACCCACAAATACCCCAACTCTGTTTTTAGCTCTAACTTCTTCCTTTATTCCTTGAAGATATGGAAACATGCAAAGGATCCAAAGATCCTGAAGTGAGACACATCTGGTTTTCTCCCTTAGAAATCCTCCTCCTGTTTGATCATGCCAAGAATCTGATGAGGACTCTTGTTCTACAAACATACCATTGTGTTGCATGCTTCAGCCCACAAGTGCAGAGGTAGGCTTTGGTCATTCAACATCACTCGTGCTGATCCCATAATGCTTTAGATCTTCCTCCCAACCACCCCATTCTATTGTGGATTTTTGGGTGTTGTCAACTCTCATCAAATGCCTTCCTTTGCACAAATTTTTTTAAACCCATTCGACATGTACTCACCTCCATTATCGCTTTTGAGAGCCTTCAAATTCTTTCCCATTTCTTTCTCAACAAGTGCCTTCAACTCTAAGAAATTGGAGAAACTCTCATCCTTCTTTCGCATGAAGAAGATCTAGCACTTCCATGAGTAGTCATCAATAAAGATGACAAAATACTTGTGCCTAGCAGTTGAGGTTGTTGAGAAAGGTCCACTAACATCATAGTCGATCCTTTCAAGGACTGCATGTGCTCTATTGTCCTGATCATTGAAAGTGGCTTTTGTGTACTTTCCTAAGGTACACCTTTTGCAGGTGTCCTGTTGTTCTACTGCTCCTTTGGGGAGGCCTATGGTAATCTTCTGCATGATCTTCAAAGCACCATGATGCAAATGGCCAAGTCTTCTATGCCAAATTTCGTTGACATCGCAACTCTTTACCTTCTTCGCCTTTGTGCTCAATCTAGCACAATCCTCCACATATAGCTTATAGAGGTTCCTCACACGAACCCCAATCTGCTTCACCTATCCCATGGCTATGTGTCTCAAGAATGTGTTTCGTTTGTTGAAGATCACATCGTAGCCACAATATTCCAAAAATGCAATAGAGATAAGATTCTTCTTTAGACCCGAAATAAACATCACATCCTTGAGCCTCAGAGGGGAGCTTGACTTCCTCTGAATGGTGACTATACCAATCCCACTCGCACTCTACCTCCCATCATCTCCCATCTCGATGTGCATATGGAGATCCTTTTCCTCCAAATCAATGAAAAAAATATATATTCCCTGTCATATGGAACGAGGCACCATTGTTGAGATACCACACACTTCCCATCACTGTGTTGGCCATGCATGTAATGACAGTAAAATCTAGCTTGAATTGTGAAGTCAAGGCTTCACCCACTACTCCTCCTATGGTATTATTTTTTTCCTTCTTGTGTGGACATTTCATTTCATAGTGCCTAAATTCATGACAATGAAAGCACTTGATTCTGGAAAAGTCTTTCTTCTTTCCCCCTTGACTAGATTCTCCTTTGGATTGGGATTTCTTCCCTTTCCCTTTCTTTTCCTTTCTATTCAAGACAAGTTTCCCCTTATCCTCTCCCTTGGATGAAGTCACGTCTCTAGTATTACACCGTATTTCCTCCTGTACCAACTCAGACCACAAGTGTTCCCAATTTGGTAGTTTCTCCCTCCCGTTCACCAAATCATAGTAGTTGTGCCAACTCTTGGGAAGGCCTAGAAGGGTTAGGCTAACCAAATCATCCTCCGCTATAGTAACACCAACTTGAACAAGTTCATCATGAAACTGTGTGAACCTACTCAAGTATTGTGGAATGGTATCATTCCTCTGCATCTTGATATTATGAAGCTTGTCCTTGAGTGTCAATTTCCTGTGGTCACTACTACTTTGGAATAGATTATCAGTGCTTTCCAAATTGCATACAGAGTCTCTTTCCGATATATATTTGAGACAATATGGTCTCGTACTCCCTCCAATATGATCCTCCTCACCTTAGCAAAACACTTCTTCCATTCTGCCAAATACTTTGCATCAAATGCTGTTGGTTTCAAAATATCATTATCAATGAATTCATTCAACCTGTTATCCTCTAATACTTCCTCCATGCGGTCCTTCCATGAAAAATAATTTGAGCTTCCCTCAAAGGAGTACTCGAGCCTTAGTACATTGAAAGCCTTCTTCTCGGCTTTGAAGGAAACCTACAACCTTGATCTGCAAATTCGATCCTCCTACAATGACAACTTTGAAATCGCTTCTCTATAGTGATTCCTGCTCTAATACCATGTAGAAATTAATGTGTAGATTTAATACTTCTCATGAAATTCGCTAAATCACAAGACTTGAAGATACTCTATTGATATGTGGAAGTTAATTCACCATCTAAAACAAGAATCATATACATGAAAAAGGAAACATCACACATGCACAAAGATTTATTTAGGGGAAAGAAATTGCTCAAAACCCCTTACTATCTATATTGCATTAATCAGTGAATACAGAAGAAATACAATGCTTTCTCGCACTTGAGCATACCCTGCAAGTGTATAGGATAGTCAATTTGAAGCCTTCCTAAGCTCCTATTTCCTTGTGTTGTTCCCTCGTAAATTTCCCCTATTTTTTAGGAATTTTACACTCTGGTATTACACAATTTCCTTAGGCCATTCTCTGACTGCATGCACCACTTGTACACATTAGAATATGCTACAACTAATAATACAATGCCTTGGAATCTACATCTCAACTCGGTAACTCGAATTCTCTGCATGCAACAATTATTTTGGGTTGATTGATCAGTTAACTGGTTGATCACTGAGTGTGGTTGAATTTCCACTTCCACAACTTGACCTCCACTAGTTCTTTTGATAGTTAGAACTAGTTGAACTGACAATAACTCATATTAATTGAAATATATTGCTACAAATTAGAAATCAATCATGTAGAAATGAACTCAAGATTCCCCAACTTGATTTTTTTGAGTTAATTGAGTGACAAGTTCCATGTCAACACAGTTAACTACCTCCTAGTATTATACTAAAATATAAATTCAAATTTTAATCTAGTTTGACCAAGGCAAAGTCAAAACTAGATTTTCTTGTTGCATTTTCAACAGTCTGAGCCCGGATAAAACTATTATATTTGAGAAAGGAGATTCATCTCACCAAGGTCTGAACCGTGCTTACAAAGTCACTTATGAGAAACTTCAGACATTTTTTCCTATTACTCTTCAGTTTGATAGAGCTCTTGGATTACTTCCTATCACATTCGTTCTTCCTAATAAGCAATCAAGGAAAGAGACAACCTATCATGGTGTGTTGGTTTCTTTAGTGTAAGAATTTTTTATTGCAACCCTTGAAGATTTCATTGTCTCACTTGAAGAAAAACTCTAGCAAGGGGATCTTCCACCACCTATTGGATGAATCCCGGAAAGAGATGGGAAGGATTTTCATTTTTCTAATGAAGAGAAACTAAGAAATAATGAATGACCAAATAGTAACGAAAATATGAACAGTGAAGGAGACTAATCTTCATAATCAGAGAGTGATGAGGAGGAGAATGAAGACATGGCTGATGACCAATTAGGTTGGATGGCCCAAGGCCCTCTTTCTCTTCTGGGTAATCTTCATCACTTACTAAAGCACCCCAAAAAGTTTCTTACAAAGTATGATCTAGACAAGAAAGCGAAGGCTGAAGATCACATTGATGACTTCTACTTACATTTAAGGATGTTAGAGTTATATTTTGATGATGTTGTTTGTAGATTATTTCCGTACACTCTTGAAGGTAGAGGGTCAGTTTGGTACCATAAAGTTCCACCAAATTCATCCCATAGGTAGAGGGAGTTTAAACAATTTTTCTTAGAAAATTTTGTTGATGATAAAACTCCTGCCATGTTCATTAAATAACTCAGAAACATTAAGATGGGGCATAAATAAAATGTTAGGGATTTCAATCAGAAATTTATATGTATTTTTAATAAATTCCCCACTAACTTGCAACCTCACGATTCAATCACTAAGGATTATTATACTATTGACTTTCCCACTAACATTTTCATCTTTATTAAACGAGTTGAAAAAGAAATTTTGGCTCTTAGATTTGCAGATGAAATTGCCGTTGAGTAATACTTAGGGTCTATTGGGGTCATTTCTAATCAGGAAGATTGAAAAGACTCCAAGGGCACTAGTAAAAATAACCAAGCCTCTTCGACTAAGATTAAAAAGAAATATCCTTTTGACATGGAAATCTTGACTAAATACTTGAAGTTGTTAACCAATGAAGTATCTAAACTCAAAAGGAAGTCAAGTGAGGCTTCTACTAATAATAATTCCTTTAATCCATACTCTAATAAGAACACCAATCAACTAGCCAAGTCTACACAATGATCTAATTTTGTATTTAATGTTTGAAACCTGGGCATGGATAATTATTGTACCTTTCATCAAAAATCATATTCTGATAAAACATGCCCGCAATGGAAACACAACATGAATGTTGTGGTTGTTAATTTTCCAGAAAGTTTGTCAACAAAAGAGAATTCATAGCTCACTCAAGATATTGATGAACCAACCTTGATAGAGGAAAACAAAAGTGATGGTGATTCAATTTTCACATTTGATTTTGTTTTGAATAACAATAAACAAGGTGCTAGTGAGCCCTAGTGAGTGAAGCTCCTCCTTAAAAACCTACTATGAAATATAACTTAAGGAGCAAAGGACTGTTACAAGAGCAAGACGTAAAGAAGCAATTGTAAGGAAAAATCTTACCTCATAGTGATCCTTCCCAGAGCACTCAAACTAAATCCAAAAATCCTTAACCTCAAAATAATACTTCTGGGAATAATGAGAACAAGTCTATCACTCCTGAGGTATTGAACAGGGTTTCACCACCAATCACTTAAGCACTTCCTTCCAAAGATGAAGGAATTTATTATAATAGTATTTAAGACATGAAGAAATGTCATGATGATATTTCCATATATGAGCTAGCAAAGTTGGCAGGACATTATGAGTTTATCATCCATACATTTTCATCTCAGCCTCCATTGGGTAAGACATTTTATGTGTCACAAGCCTCATTCAGTAAGTCTCCTACTATTCTCGAACTGGTAGTTAATGTAGTGAATGTAAATTCTAGATCTACTTTCCCCCCTTTTATTTTAACTTTTGAAATTTTGAAATTTTAATTATAATTTCCATAATTTCCTTGTTAATTCTAGTGCATCCATGAATGTCGTTCCTTTATCTGTTACAAATAAAATCAATGTGAAATGGGAAAATATTGACGCTATAATCATACAATTATATAGATCTCTAGTGTAGGTAATTGGTGAATTAAACAATGTTATAATTCATTTATCCTCTGATCACAGAGTTCACCAATGTATTGATATTGTCATTTTGGACATTCCAAAATCTTATGGATTGACTTAAGTAGGGATGAGTCTAGCAAGTTGGAAGGATACTTTTCTACTGAATGGTCGCATTTGTGGCTTCCTTATAAGGGAAAGAATAATAAGATTCAAGTTGAGAGTGAACCTTTCATAAAGCATATTGTTACAATGCTTGAAGCTCATAATGAGTCAATTATCTTTGCACAACTAGCTTTTGAAAATTGTTTCTTAGAAGTTGATCATGGATGTTACCTTGTGCAACCATTTCCTATACCACCAGATACACAATTAGAACTCCTTCTTTACAATCCAATTGGTCCAAATGAATTTTTTAATATAGATATAAATAGTACTAGCATAGAAACTAAACATGTTGCTACTAATGTTTGGACTTATGATATCTTGATGGTTAGAAAACACAAGAGGGTTCTGGATCTGGTTGTATTTTGATTGACCCTCAAAAAAAAAAAAATCATACAATTTCATGTCGAATGGAGTTCGAGTGCATCAATAACATTACAAAATATGAGGCACTTATATTGGGATTAAAGAAATCCATAGACCTCAAAGTGGAAGTGTTAAAGGTAATAGGTGACTCATCTATTATTACGAATCAAGTATATAATACTATTCATTGTGTGTCACCTCATCTGAAAAACTACCAACAAGAGGTATGGAATCTTATTTCTTTCTTTCAAGAATTTAACATGAATTCTATTCCTAAGGTTCACAATGCAACCACTGACACATTAGTTAATGTTGCGACTAGGTTATCACCACTTAGATATGTTTTTTCTATTGATATTATTTATAAGCCATCAATTCTTGGTAATGTCTCTAATTTACGTGTTTTCAATTATGACCAGTAGAGACTAGATTTCCTAGATAATGCATACGTGTTTAAAGATGTGGAAATTTATGAAGATGAGCATGAAATATCTTTGAATGAATAAGCTCAGGCGCATAAATGGAACCCCATGCCTTAAGGGTGTAGTATCTTTAGAGAATCTTTACGAACTACAAAAACTCTTTAAGGGACCTATTAAATCAAAGACCCATAGTTCCACACTGTTGCATGAACAAGTTAACTTGGGTACTGAAGAAGATCTAAAATATGTGAACGTCGATACATGTTGTTATCCCAAAGAATGACAGGCCTTTGTTCGTCTCTCCAAGCATTACCAAGATGTGTTCACGTGGACATATGATGATTTTAAAACCTATGATACATGAATTATCCATCACGCAATACCTATTAAGGAAGGGGTAAATCCATTTCAGAAAAAGTTGATAAAATTTCATCCTACCCTTAAACCCTTGATTTATAAAGAACTAAGGAAACTATTGGATGTTCGGATCATCTTTAAAGTTCGTCATTCTACCAGGGTTTCTAATTTGGTTCATGTCAGAAAGAAGTCTGTAGAAATATGTTTATGTGTTGATTTTCACAAATTGAGTCGAGATTCATATAAGGATAATTCTCTCATGCCATGTATGGAGCAGATACTCCAGATGAAATCTAGGTCAGATATGTTCTCATTATTAGATGGATTTTCTGGATACAACCAAGTTCTAGTAGCAAAACCTGATAGACTAAAGACTACATTCATAACTAAATGGGTACTTTCACATTTCAATGTATTCTGTTTGAGCTTATAAACACTAGTGCTACCTTTCAACGGGTTATAGACATCACATTTCGTGGAATGATCAGAAAAAATGTGGTCGTTTAATTAGATGATGTTACAGTGTTTTCAAAGAAAATATTTGATACCATTTTCGTCATCCAAGGAAAATATTTGAGGGGTGTCGAAAATATGGTATATCTTTAAATCCAAAGAAGAGAATATTTAGAGTGTCCAGGGCGAATCTCTTTGGACACATTATAGCTAAAAGCGCGATTAAAGTGGACCTATAGTGGGTCAAGACTATTGCTTAGATTCCCTTTCCCGTGAATAAGAAAACCATGTAATCCTTCTTGTGGAAATCAACTTTCTCTAGAAGTTATGGCAGATTATGCACAAATTGTTAAACCTTTGCTAGATCTGATTAAAAAGGATGCATTTTACAAATGGGACTACAGGGAGAAAGATTCTTTTTCCTAGATTGAATAAATGATCATCAAAGCCCCAATAGTATATAGTATGGATTGTAATAAAAATTTATTATTATATAATTTTTCTTCTAATACATCTATTGTATTCATTCTTACTCAAAAGGATAATCAAGGAAATGAGTGGCCAATACCATTTATGAGTGTCGGCCTACATGGATTAGAATTGAATTATCCCACAATAGATAAGCAAGCTTATGTGTTTCACAAGGCAGTAAAGCACTTCAGTCCTTAACTCTTGAAAACCTATATCATCTTTATGCCTCACCTACTGATTAGATCCCTCTTTGTACAAAAAGATTTAGGTGAGAGGAGGGTGAAATGGATTGCAATATTTCAAGAATATGATCTAGAATTCAAGTTATTTCATATAGTAAAAGGCCATGGTCTTTGTCATCTTGCAGCAGAAGCACTCAATTCATTAGAAGAGGATTCTTCTGGATGGGAACAACAAATCAAAATGTACAACATCAAGCAAGCTACCCCTACAAGCACAATCATATATTGGTAAAATAATATACACCAATATCTAGAGCAAGGCACCTTTTCCTCACACTTTTTGGCAAAATATAGGAGGGTGATTCATCTTAAAGAATTATCTTACCAACTTTTACATGGTGTGATTTTTGGAAGCACCTCAAGGGTGTCTTGCTTAGATGCTTAGAAGCACAAGATTCAGAAAGGGTATTGAAATACGTTCATGATGGGTGAGCTAGTGGGTATTTCAACTCATAGAGTCATGTGGGCTAGTTACTATTGCCCTACACTATTTAAGGATGCACACAACTACACCCGTAAGTGTCTTGTATGTAAAATATGTGTTGGTCGCAATACGAAGTTAGTTGCCCCATTGAAATACAATGCCATTGAAGAACATTTTCAACAATGGAGATTGGATGTTATTGGTGATATTTTTCCTCATTCATCAAAGATACACCAATATATCTTAATGGCCATAGATTATTTTACTTGATGGGTTGAAGTAGTTCCATTGAAGGAAGTGAAAGAGCAGGAAGTAATTCACTTTCTTAAGTAGAATATTATTGCCAGGTTTGGCATTCCTAGATCACTTTCCTTTTATAATGGAACACACTTTTCATCATTAAAGCTTTATAACTTTGCATTCGAAAATCGTATTGTTTTAAAGAACTCCTCTAATTATTACCCTTAGGGAAACAGTTTAGCTGAGTCTACTAATAACAATTTAACTTGTATCATAAATAAATTTACAATGAGCAAAGGAAATGGCATAATGCATTGGTGAATTATTTATGGGTTGATCAACATACCTAAACCCTCTCCCCTTACTTCCTCGTTTATGGAAAAAATTATATCCTTCCTCCGAACTTATACCTCCCGCCTTTACAACTTTCTCAAGAATCTGAGGGTAAACCATGTCTTGTTGTTCAAAACAGGATAGATACTCTTCTGAAATTAGGGGAAGAAAGGCATAGAACAAAAGAAATTGTTTTCATGCAACAAAGTTGTTTCAAGCGTTGGTTTCACAAAAACTCAATAGGGAACAAGGAGTTCAGTGTGGGAGACCTAGTATTGATATGCGATAAATCCCATGAAGAGAAAGGTAAACACACCAAATTTCAATCCTTGTGGATCAGATCCTATACTATTCATGAAAAGCTTGGCCACCATTCTTATCGCCTTCAATCCTTAGATGGGAAGATTGATTCCCTTCCCATTAATGGCCAAGATATCAAATGTTATTTTTAGTAGTCGCCTTGGTGTTATCACCCAAAAAATGCTCACCTAGCCATTTATTAACAGGAAGACGAAATACACCATGTAGGATTAATTTTACCGTGGTAAAACCACTTTCACCATGGGAAATAATTTAGTAAACCATTTTCCTAAATTATTTCTCATTAGAATTCAAAAATGCCATGAGAATAATGAATAAATCATTATTTATTTAATTCTCTCTCTCTCTCTCTCTCTCTCTCTCTCTCTCTCTCTCTATATATATATATATATATATATATATAAGCTTGACAGGATAACATCTTCATCGTGTCCAATATATCACCCTGATTAGGGCGGGGAATTGAACTCGTGACTTCACATCAAGGAGTGTCTTAAGAGAGCACTTGATCACCATCTATCCAAGACCCCGTGGATTTTTTTTTTGTTGTAAGCTTGGTAGGACTATATATTCATCATGTCCAATATATCACCCTGATTAGGGAAAGGAATTAAACGAGTGACTTCACATCAAGGAGTTCCTTAACAGAGCACCCGATCACCGTCTATCCAAGACCCCATGGACTTCTAGAAATAATTATTAAATCATTATTTGATAATTTTTTATTAATTAAGTTTGACTTAATCATCTTGGAATATTGAAATAAATCCTTATTTATTTGTTATTCCTTATTTATTCTATATTTTCATTATGAGATAATTATTAAACCACTATTTAATAATTATTTCTTTCTTAATTCTCACAAAGTGATTAATAAATCATTTTTATTTGTTAATTACTTCAACCAATTTCTAAATAAATATATTTGACCATTTTTAATATCTTTTCCCTCTCCAAAAAATATAATAAAGTATTCCCAACAACTAGATTTTGATTTGGTCAATAATATTTTATTATTTTCCAATTCCTAATTTAGCTCAATACTTTGTTATAAATAAGAGGGTTTTCCATTCATTCTTCACCTTGATCATTCTCATCATCACCACTATTGTCTCATCACATTTGAGCTCCCACTTGAGTTCAAGCTATTTTTGTTTGTTTTTTTCCCATTGCAAGTTGAGAGAGAGAAACAGATCGTTGAAGCACAAGGACATCAAAAGGACCCATCCCACGGAGGGGGATCTATAGACCTCGGTTTATAATTTCTCCTCACCTGGTGTAAATTTTATATTAATAAAATTTTATTATTCATATCATCCATTAGGTTGCTACACTTTCATTTTTGTTGTTATATGTTTATGGTTTCATATGATCTTTTGTTGCAGTGTTTGTCTTCTTTTTTCATTACAAATCTAAAGCAACCATACTTTGTTGTTAGGGTCACTTTTCTCTAGTGAATTAACTAAAGCATTTTTCATACACTTGCTAACAATTTTCAAACTAACACCTGGGATGTGTTTCTATCTATGTACATATTCCTTTCCTTGTTTGTTTTCGTTCTTGTTTTTTTCATGTCATGTTTTTTCCTTTCCTTCTGTCCTTTGTTGTTGGTCAGTTTTTCTAAATAAGACCTTGTGTGAAAGTGTTTTTTTTGTTATGTAAAATGTGGTGAAATTTTTAAAGGGAATTGTGACATTCATCAACACTTGGTTAAATTTTAGTCCCTCTTCTTTGCATGGGTTTGTTATTTTTAAGGTCAATGATGTCTGAATGAAAAATACAATTCATTCAAAAAGAAAACCTTAAGAAGAACCATGATTCCCATATCTATTTTAGGATTTGCATTTAATGACTCGGTAATACAAGTAAATGGTGCTTTGCTTGCTGACCCAATCAAGTAGAGAATGGAAAGGAGAAATCTAAAATCGATAACATTAATTTCAGAGGTAAATAAAGTCCATGAATGAAAAAGCTATTCTTCTCTCAATAAGTCAGGATCCCTCTTCCACCCTGGTGATATAAACACTGATAAAATGCCAATAAGAATATTGAAAATAAAATAAGGGGTTAAAGAAGATAAATGATTCTTGTGCCGAGAGGTGAAGTAAGCAACTTCGTCAGGGTACTGAATAGGATCATTAGGAGCGAGGCAATGCTGGTGTTTCATCAAGTGACTCCATCAGGGTATTGAACAAGCCTACTAGGAATGGAGCAACATAAGATATGGAACTAAAATGATGATCATCATAAACTTGCAGATTTATATTATCCTTTTACCCAATAGACACAATTGCGATATGGAAAGCCTTGTAAGTATGTTTGAGTCGAGAAAGAAAATAGAAGAGTCTATACCTATAACCAGGATAAGTGGGGGAGCTAAGGTGATCCCCATGGTAAATCAATACTTCCTGAAAGAATAGAATCTCAGCGAAAAGTTACACCTAAACAGAGAATTTGGGGTTCTTCAACTGAATCACCAAGTGTTGTTGTTGCACAACACCCTTCAAATTTTATCCTACATTAGAATCTTGCAGCCTCCCTTTGATAATGTGAATTGTCATTTTTTATTGTTAGAGTGATCTATCACCTATTTTCTAAGTTTCCAAGTCCCTTTTTAAGGAATCCCAAGTGTCATATTTTAAGTATTGAACATATTTAAGAGGTAACTCTGGTGCATTCTCTTGCATTAATAGATCCTATCTTTCATTGTGACATGCTTTGGACTGATACTTAGGGTATTGTGCACTTTCTCTTTGTAGTCGACACTAGTGTCGTAAAGTATATCTTAAGTTTCGCACTTCTACTAAGTGTTTCCTTGACATGTGGTTGATCATTTGTGAGTGTGTGATCATGATTAGGTCTTGTTATGTTCTCATTCTTACCTTCTTGTCACACTAATCCCACACTTAGTCATTTTTGGAGTTCTCATTGTCCTCACAACTTCTTTATCATGGGTAAACCTTTCTCCCTCCTGGAACAGTACACCGCGCAATCCTAAGAGGTAGTGAAGCACACTCTGCCTCTTGGAAATGCACAATTCACAATGCACAGTGCTAGAGGATAGTCTCCCTCAACTACGCACTGCGCAATCCTAGTGTGTAGTCACTCAGATCTCCCAATTACACTTGCCCGATGCATAGTCCTAACCATCCCTTACCTTTCCCTGTACATTGTGTAATCACAATGGATATTGGAGCCCCTTCTGAACCCTTCTAGTGTTTATTTTCTAGTGCAATTATGGTTAGCACAATATTTCTGAAATTTTGATAATTACTTTTGATGTAGATCTTGTTTTATCTTATTTCAATATATCATTCAACAATTATACTTTAGAAATTCAATAGAAAAACTATTGGGCCTTCAAATTGTCATCATTTGTTGATCAAACCATCCATTTTTTCACCATTCCACACAGTCATTGTCATCATTCCTAACCACATTTCTTCATAAGCACACCAAATGCCCTCATGCGTGTTTACATATTTTATTATCATTATACATTTATTTTTAGTAGATTAAGAAGAATTTTACATGGTTTTACTAATGACATTTTGGCTAGTACAAGTTTCTTCAACTCAGTCCAATTTCCATAGCTATCTTTGTGATTGAGGTAGTATCACCATTCTAGAAGGAAATGTAACACTTGGACTTGTTGGGCATTCAAATTGTCATGATTTGTTGATCAAACCATCCTTTTTTAAACCATTCCACACACTCATTTTCATCATTATCAACCACATTTCTTCATAAATGCATTAAACTCCCTCATGCATGTTTACATGGTTTATTATCAGTTTTTCCTTTACTTTTAGTAGATTAAGGTTTTTTTTTCAAAACAATCCCAATTAGGCTCTAACAAGGCAATTTTCTCAAATTCATTATGGTTTAGGAGATTTTTGTGGTTCTTTGAACCCCTATTTTCCATATTACGTGGAAAAACGAATTGGTAAATCTCATTCAACACCTAGTCAACAAAACAGAGTAGCACAAGTTGTTCTTTACCATACTCATGGCAGGGAGATAAGATATCATGGCCAAATTCAAGCAATAAAATTTAAATGATGGTGATACAATCAATTACCTTTGCGCCATCAAAGAAGACAAAAGATTGAATTATGGTAGGACAATATATTTTCAATAATTGCTTCTCATATTTGTAGCCTACTTTCCATGGTTTGTTAAAGTCCTTGAAACATTATAAAATCATCTCACTGGATAATTCTGAAGTTCATGTACAAACTTTTATTTTAATCAAGACTTGTAGTACATTTCGTGGGTTCAAATGAAGAGTTTCAGGTGTTAATTCAAAAGTTTTCTTTCAACATTTTCAAGTATTATCACACTCACATGGAGGGCCCCCTTGTGTTCACGAGATTGTAATTTATTTCTCTTTCTAGTTCTTTCATTTACGCATACTCTGTTTTGTTGTAGATCATTAGTGCATTTTCATAACTCCATTTTCATGAATTCATGAATGTTCACATATTTCTTGTTCTTTATAGTAACCAAGCTCTTGGACCAACCATTTCAAAACACCAAAAATATTTTATAATTGACTTTGTTGCTTGATTTTTAGTTTTGCAATCATTTCAGTCTTAGAATTCATAGATATAATATGCATTTTGCACAAGCATTTTAATTATGAGTGAATTCTTAAAACCAACATGCACACACAACTTCCTTTTTCAAATATATATCTTTCTTCTTAGTTTCTTTTTAGATTAGTTTGTTTGCCTTTTTGTAGTGTAGAGTCTACAAAATAGAAATATTCCCATAGTATAGATTTGTCCTTCATTTTCATAGTATGGAACTCATAAGAGTAGAAATAAGAATAGAAAATCATTTCCATAGAAAAGTTAAATTGTCTTAAAAATTCTAGATTAAGATTTATAATTTTGATAGACTAAAATTTTCATTCTTCTTTCCTAAGAACAAGAGTTGTCTTTCAATGCTTTTATAGACCTCAATTTTCATTATAGTTAATTTCTTTTCAATTACAATGTGTGTGCCTTGATGTGTGATTCATTTCATAAGCATTTTATTTTCATTAAAGAAATTCATTACAATAAACTTCACATATTTTCCCTTTCATTAGAATAAATTTGAAAGCCAATTGAAAACCAATTTCCAACCACATATAGTGGAAGTATGATTCACAAGTTCATGAACCTAGGGTTTGATAATTAGATAAAATTAATTTAACTGAAAATTAAAGTTACCCAACAATAATAGTAGAGATCAGAACGCACAAAACAGATATAAGATTTACCCTGGGAAAACACACTACGTGGAAAACCAAACAACCTTTTCAATAGAAATTATTCATGTTCAATGAGAGACACACCTAGACCTACAGTCAAACCTGTTCTTCTCCTCTAAGTCAAATCACCAAAACTGAAGTTGCACTTCATTCTGCCCATCTGATCTAGAAATTTCAGCCTCCCAGCAACTGTCCAGTAGCCCACTTTTGGCCCCCCCTAAAGCTGCCCATAAACTCAGAAAAATTTTGGCCCCTTGAAGTTGTTGCCCCAGAAATATGCAAATCATAGAGAGAGACTTATTTCCACACATCTGAGTCGATTAGAGAGGAGAGACAGAAACTTGACCTTATTTCTTTGTCCTTCTTCGCCCTTCTTGACCTCCTTCACTTTCCTAGAAGTTGTCTTGAGTGAGGAATGCAAATTTGCCAAATGAGGGGCTTGATTTACCTTTATATAGTAATCTATCTAGGGTGAAAATACATATCTCTTGACCAATTCTGAATTGACTTGGAGGGAAGCCAACTTGTCACTTTGTTTAGCCAAAAAATACATTTCAAAAATTCAAATTTACATCTTTTAAAAGTTGCAATGAGACTTTGACTCAAGAAAAAAAATCTTTGACTCAATAATTTATAAAACATTCTTTACAATGATAAATATAATTACATTAAGTGACCAAAATTATTAATAATCACTATCATATATGTTCTCATATTGAACAAATTTATCTAATGAAAAAGGTTATTTATTATGAGTAGCATCATCATATACTATCATAATTCTCTAATGGCCATGTTCAGGGTAGTACCAAACCCATGGAAATGTAATCAATGTATAAGGACTCATTCCTCTAGAGTGATCAGTCCTCGAATCACATGGCCACCACCTAGGTCAAAACATTTGAGACCCTCAACTACCAGGCGCTCACTCACCTTTCCTAGTGAGCACTCTGGTCCAAGACCTTTCCTAGTGATCAGGTCTAGATGTTGAACCATAACTCACTCTACCCTACTTGGTGTGTGATAAGGGTCCAAGACCTCACTCCACCCTTCTGGTGTGTGATCAAGGTCTAGATGTTGAAGGACCTCACTCCACTCGGCTTGGTGTGTGATCAGGGTCTAGAACCTCACTCCACCATATCTGCTATCTTATCAAGGTCCTCCTCCAAGTGAAACTCACTCAACATTGTCTGTTGAACCCTATGAGTCTCTTACACCCATTCTCCCTTTCTGGAGAATGTCCATCCATGTTACAAATGAATCAGCACTCCCTCTCACCAAGAGGGGTGATCTCCCCAAGCCCCGACTTATCTTTGAAGTACACAAACTTGTCCCTTGGCAATTTCTTCATCATATCATCAGTTACTTGCTCATCCATGGAGATGTAATCAATCCCAATTGCTCTCCTCTAAACCATGTCACGGATGTAGTGGTATTTTATCTCAATATGTTTCGACCTATCATGGAACATGGCCTTTGAAAGCTTGACAAAACATTAATTATCACAATGTATCATCGTTAGTTCCTACTCCTGGCTCAATAGTTTCGTAAACAAATTTTGGGGCCATATTGATTTAGTACAAGATCATTGGATACAATGTACTATGTTTCCATAGTGTTGAGTGCAATCAACCTTTTCTTCCTACTCATGCATGATGTCATAACAAATCCCAAACTGAAGCACAATCTCGAGGTACTCTTCATGTCTTTAGCACTTCCTTCCCAATATGTTTTATATAAAACTGAAGGTGTACACCCATGTTTGCAACTTATTTATAAACATAATTCACTATACCATGTAAATATCTCAATATGTGATTTGTTGTAATTCAATTCTCATGTCTTGGTTCTATTTGAAATTAGCTTTGATTGTTAATAATAAAGAAAATGTTTGGCTTGGTGTTAACCAAATACATCAACATACCAATCAACCACCTATAAATAGATGGATCTACCAAACTAGAGTCAGAGCCTCTTAACTACCTTAGGTTAGTGAACATGGAAGTTGCCATGGATTTGCATCCATCATTCTGAATGATCTTTATCACATACTTCCCTTGACTGAGGAAGACTTCTCCAGGTTTTTGACCTACTTCTAATCCCATGTAATAGCGCATCAACCCAAGATCCTTCATAATAAACTTAGAATCCAATTGTTTCTTGCAATGAATGATAAGAGGCTTGGAACCTATCAAAAAAAGTCATCAACATATAATAATAGGATCATAGGTGGATTCTTCACAACCTTAAAGTAAGGCTTTGGAACTGCTTCACTTTTGGGAAATCTCAGTCTTGTTATATAGCCATTGATACAAGCATACCAAGCTCTTAGAGCTTATTTGAGTCCATACAAGGCCTTCTTCAACTTGCAAAGGTGAGACTCCTTTCCATATACCTCAAATCATTGAGTTTTCTTTATGTACACCTTTTACTCAATTACTCCATTGAGGAAAGAAATATTTACATCCATCTGGTGTAGTTCCCATTCTATAGAAGTAGAAAGTGAAATGAAAGATATAATGGAGGTGTGCATGGAAACTAGAGCATAAGTGTCATCATAGTATTCTCCCTCTTTCTGAGAGAACCCTCTAGCCATGAACCACACCTTTTATTTATCAATGCTTCCATATGCAATGTGCTTGATCTTATATATCATTTGGAAGTTATTACTCATGAATTCCCTTCATGCAATGGCACAAATTCCCAAACATCTTTCTTCATGATTGATTGGTACTCCTAATTCATTGCTTCCTTCACACTTGTTGATTGGTTTCTTCTTCATAAGTGGAAGGTTATTCATCATTGAATTTTATCATAATAGATGCATAGCTAGAGAACCTTTTAGGTTACTTCATTTATCTGGATGTGTCATCAAGAGTTGTATGTCCTTCTACCTTTTCCAAAGTGGATCTAATCCATGTTGGCCTCTTCTTGATCTCAGGAACTATAACTAGTTCTACTGGATCTTGAGGACCTTCTACCTTCTGATGCATTCTATAGAACTTGAGTTCTCTTCTCTTGAGGTCTCCTTCTTTACTTGTTATAAGGAATATGTTGACGATACTAGACCCACCAACATGTTAGGGGATCTCCCTGGTAAGAAGTCCCAATTAGCTCTCATACCGTTTAGTGTAGGAGTCCTAGCAGTGGGTCATATGGTAATGCCTTGACCGCAATTTTGCACAGAGGTAAGTAAGATAACTTTTTTGGTAGCAAGGGTGTGACAGCTGCAATGAGCCAAGGAAGGTGTATGCGAGGTTCTAACACACAGGGGTTGAGATGAGCGTGCCCCTCAGAAAGATGTGATAGCACGCAGTTAAGAAGGGAAAACATGAGAAAAGATGCATCACAACATGGAAGGAAAGTTAGCTATCAATCGAAAGTGATGGTTAAACCAACAATACATTTCAGAAAGATTCATACATACATACACAGATATCTATACATGCATGCATAAGTAAACATATACATATATCATTTAGAGTAAACCAGGTAGCGTAGAATACAATACAACATATGCATGAAATGCGTTGGCTCTTATTATATTAAGAAGTGTAAGTTCTAGTCATATAATACATCCATGTCCAACTACTAGTTCCAATAGCAGAACATTACAGCCACAACTGCCTACTCCTCTAAAGAGATGTACTAGCTATACACAGTGGACATAGGGGCTTCACGCAAGGAACCTATGACATATCACTTGTGTTCGTGGCATACTAAACAATACCCTTAATTTGACTACATATTGGAAAATACTTCTAAAATTTACATTATTTGACCCCCTACCAATACGAACCCAATACACCTTTCCAATTTAAAAATCCCCTACTTTCCTAGATATTGTAATTATCCATTCTTTCATTAACATTTTTAATACCCCTTTATATCTTTTCATTAACTCTAAGTTGATTTTTTTATACCTACCAATATAAAAACCCTTTACCCCCTAATATTTTCTCAATATATTATGTCATTTTTTCCTCAATATATATCCCCCAATATGAACCCACATGGTATGGTATTTCTCCCCGAGTGAAGCTCCCATGGCAGTGGAGAAGCGAAGGCTCATTACCATATTGTCCAAGCTCTATCCAAGATAGTCTTATCGGAAGCTTCGCTGACCAAAAGCCCTTACAATGAGTTATGAGGTACTATTTATAGCAAAGGGTGAGGTGACCCTTGACATTCCCCTTTGAGATTGTTCATCTATCCTCATGACTCTTCAACTACTCTATTACTACTACATTCAACTATCGACACTTGAACTTCCACTTGACAAGGCGTTACATCACAATTCACATGTGCCCATGTGAGACAAAATGGCTTGAGCAAGCCATGCAAGGCATCACTGGCACTAACACTGTTGTGGTAAGACCAACTCTTTAAAATGCTTGTGATGGTCGAAGGTGGTGAGCTAATGCCAAGCTTGGTCGTCCATGATGGTGTGCATGAGCTCCATGGTGACATATTGTTGAAGTAAACTCTTGCCTCCATTGCATCTGGCGCATTGGTATGGCTCCTCCATCCAACTCATCCACTAGCATGTCCATCGTCTTCTGGGGTGTGGATAAACTGGCAACACACTGATGCATAGTGTCTGTGTTGATCTTCCAATGTGTGCTGGTGCTCATGTGCATCAAATGTCAACTACATGTTCAGCACCAATTGGAATTTCTTCTTGTCTTTGCCTCAGTGAGTGTGTTGAATGGGTTAAATTGCATGCATGTGCAAAATGACATGCATGCTACTAAACTCCCTTTCATGCGTTCAAAAAAACCAGTCACCATGTCTGCTCCGTGCCAATTATTGGGATGAATTTATAACTTGTACTAGTGCAATTTCATCCATTTGTGCATGTTGCGCCCCTTGCTGTACATGTTCCTGTGGCAAATCATTCTCTCATCTATGAACCTGATGTTCTTCCTTGAGTTTCTACTTGAGCACATGCAACTCCTTCTCTGTTCTGCTCTCTTCCTTCATGTGATCTTCATGTCGCGTCATCACCTCATAGCCTGAGTCTCCAAAGTTGCTTTCACCACAAGTAGATCTGCTTGAGCTTGCAACTTTTTTCTACCTTTGTGTTGTCAACAACCTTGCTTCTGCATTTGTTCCATCCAGTATGTTGCCTTCAGCTATTGTTCATGATGCTTCTTGTTGTGATGTTGTTGCTGTCATATCTTGATGTCCTTGTCTATGAATAACTTGATGTCTTCGTGGGCAAGCAAGTTCATAGACACTTGATCGACTGCATCCCCAAGTGTGCCTTGAACACTGACTTTGACTTTGCTCTCCTGGAGACCATTATACATGTGCTTCTGAGAGGTAGATGAACACCTATGATACCTAGAGACATGGTAACACTCATGGAAAGCAATTTGTCAATCGAAAACTGAAATGAACTTAAGAACTAACTTGCATCATACCTGTATGATTGATCCTAAAGGTTGCGAGATTTCCATCGAGAGATTAGGAGACTGACTGCCAAGACTACGCAAGACACAGTTTAGGCTGTCAGGAGGTTGACTGACTACTGGAACTGCGCAATGCATAATCCAGCTTGGCTACTGACTGCTGGAATTGTGCAATGCATAATCTCAACTAGCAATGGTTGCAGGCCTAGTGACTACATTGCGTAATTTTCTAGGCTAGTAGTCAATATCCCTCAGAATTGCACAATGCAAGATTGGAGGACAGTCACTGGGCAGAAATGCGCATTTCCTAAGAGGAAGACAGGGCCTTCCCTTTCAAGATTGCGTAATGTTGTCTTGGTGAGGCAGACTCCGGGCTAAGGCTGCCCAAACTCGCCGATGGGAAACTAAAAGCGAGTGTGAATGTGAATGTATGGCGATACTGAGTATAAGCATACATGAATGATCGCGCATGAAAACGATGAATGAAAGATTCAGAAAATGGAACAACATGCATGTGGGTGAGGTGAGTTGCCAAATCGGTGACCGTTCATGAAAAAAAACTTCATGCATGCAACAACAGTGAGATGTTAACGAAAACTAAAATGATTCTAGTACAAGCTAGTATGTATCAAAACGACAACAAGCACTCATTGAAATCAAGAAGAAAGCACTCATACGAAGTGAAACAAAAAAAGCACTAGAAATGCAACATAAGACATGGAAGGCAGGCTTACACCAAAACATTTGAGATGAATGTGCCGAGGATGCCTAGATGCGATGTGGGATGTTAGAGATGCAAGGATGATGTGAGGAATTAGCTCTGGAGTTTCTGGTTCATAATTTTTTATAAAATCGAAGATGTGACGCGCATGCCACAAATCTAGGAAGAGCGACACTTGGTGGGAGGTTTTTGAAATGATACTTGCATGGAACCTACAACTCCTAAGTAAATCCCTGAATCAAGGGATGCCTTTGCATGTTGCCTTGGGAGAAGCAACCCATGCATGCAAATCAGATTTTCCCAGTCCCAGAGGGAACCGGTCAACTCAACTGCACATGCAAGAGGTTGCTGAACTACTGGGAGAAAATGCGCATTTCGGGAAGTGAGTAGGGCTGGCTGCCTGGGAGATTTACATAATTTCTAGGCAGAGTAGCTGAATTTTGCCTAGGATTGCGCAATTCCTGGGCTGAGCAGCCCTACTGGGAGGATTTGCGCAATTTTCTTGATGAAGCTTGACTGGCAGAATTGCACAATTCTGGAGCCCATCAGGCTGCTAGACTGAATTGTGAAATTTTTGGAGGGAAGGTTGGTTGCCCTCCAAAATTGCACAATTTCTTGAAGGAGCTGCTCAGCCTGCAACTGGACCAAGTCCGGAGAAACAGCTTGTGAGGGGAATGCATGAAGCTCTGATAGACAGGCTGCCTTTGTGTAAGAAAATCACTAAAGCTTGTGTACTTGATGAAGCAAGACATGCTATTGTGAAGGGTTGGTAGGGAGGCTAAAAAATGAAACTAAGGGAAAATTTTGGAGGGTGGTTGTAGCCGCTACAACACTTGGCAACACACTGGTAGAACTCCAACTCTCACAATGGACCTTTTTCATGAGAAGCAAGTCTAACACCTTTAGAAGTACTGTTCAATTCTTAGTTCATCTTGGTTTCACACTAGCCTAATTGTAAGATGTAGCATCTGCCAAACTCTTGTTCGATTGGTACACATTCCAAGCCAAGGAAACATAGTTTCTTCAATTGGTGTTAAGGGGTATATTGATGCACAAGTAGTATAGTGGTCAGAGTCTTAGTTTCATCTCTGGTGTTGCTCCGCTGCCAATAGGCCTAGACAATACCCGGACAAAGTCATGTAGGAACACAAGCATGGCTCTGCTGCCAGCAAGCCTACTCAATACCCCAGAGGAGTTACTTGCATCAACTCTCTGCGCAGGAATCCTTTCTCTTCTTTCGCCTTATTCATTTTTCATTTTTCATTTTTTCGCTTTTCATTTTTCATAACTGTGCATATCACTTATTCATTTCATAGGTAGAAGAGGGATCCTGACTTACTGAGAGCAGAAGAGGTTGTTCCAGTAGAGAATTAGTTTATTATACTTCTAACATTCCTATTAAGGTTTTCCCCCTCACCTTACTCTACTTGACTGAGCTAACAAGGGTTAACCCAAAAACAACCGACTAGAGCAAGTGATACTAGATAGTGTGCAAGCGTTGTGTTTTATCCAAGGTTCACTTCGAATAGTATGTATTTTCCATTGACGTATCATGGACTAAAAGTAACAAATTTTCCATACAGAGGTAGGATGACATATAACCAAGTAGTGATAGTTGCACAAGGCCTCTTGTACTTTACCTAGCTTGTTTCAAGAGTCATACATGGTTTCATGCGAAACTAACCAACGAATGAAAAGAAAACAAACAAACAACAAAGAAAAGCAAGAGCAGAAGCAAAAGTGAAAGCCAATCTAGTAAGAAAAAAAGTAAGCAAACAAACAAACAAACAAATCAAGCAAGCAAACAAGAATGCAATAAAACTGACTGAAAGCAAACACTAATCCTACTCCTAAACTAATGGTGCATGGGCCTGATCACGTGAAGTGATATTTCCAATGCAGCCACCAGTGCATTGGTTGACCCATGTTGGTGAAGGCTTGGTCCGTGAGCAACCCAGTTGTGTGAACCAACAAGTAAGAAAGATATAACAATGAAGACAACCACACTTTGTGTTTCAAAGTGCCCATGAGACATAAGTGAGTGTGAGTGCATGATGAGCAGTCCGTGGACTTACCATGGTATTGTGCGACACTGCATGCAGCTTTGAATCATATGCACACTCTTGATTGTGACATGCAATCAAATGAAAGAAACAAAGACAACTTGCATCGTGCACGTGTGCTTGCAATGTAAGATTCCTCCAATACATGAGTGATATGATCATGCAGTTCGAGTGGAGGAAGCATGATCTGTGTGTGAGATTGATCTTCAATGCATAAAGATGGGTGATGATGAGCCTTGGGTTATTGAACAATTTCCTGATCGGAAGTGAAACCAATCTCCGGACAGTGAGGGCCTAACATAACCATCAACTCGGGCTGAAGTGCCTCGATAGTCTAGAGTCATTCAACTTTGTTGTCAAATAGATCATCATAGACTAGTGGCTTCAAAAAATCAAATGTGATAGAATCCTGATCATGATCGAATATGGGAGTAAATGGATCACAATAGCCACGATCAGAAAAATCAATGATTTCATTAGCATCCTCATGATCTGATGAATCAAAGAGAGGGGTAGATGAAAAGCAGAAAAATTCATCCTCTGTGTTTCTAGAAAGGGCAGATGAAAGATCAAGTGGATTTTCAATGAATAACTTATCCTCTACATTTTTGAATGATGGACTGACATCAAGTGTCTCCTACAAGTGATCAATGATGGTTGCATCCATGGATGAAGATACACATGAGACATCATGGATGGCATGTTCACCAAAGATTTTAGGAAAGAATGGAGTAGGCTCGAACAAAAGGGAGTCATCCTTCACCGAGTTTTGATACTCAAGCTCCCATTCATATTCTTCATGAACGACAATGCATGTTGGTTGTGCAACACCAAATCTGTCAGTGGCTTGTTCCTCGTTCACAACAAGTGTAGAGTCTGGAATAGAAGAACACAAGACAGTATCATCCGGAGGAAAAACTGAGTGCGAAGACGAAGGTTGTGGAACAAAATGCATATGAGAACTTGATGGACTCACAACCAAAACTGCGTGAAAATTAAGCGAAGTGATGTTGGGAGGACGTGACAACTGAATAGGCGTGTGAGCATGATCCTCAACATCACTCTACAATGTTGGAGCTTTTTTATGAGGGGAAGGCAATCAGTCACTTGTGACAATGACCACATCCGTCTGGGATTGCACAGCTCCATCACTAAAGAATGATGAGCGAGGCTTGATTTCAAACTTCTTCTTGGGACGAGAATATTTCTTAACGCAATACTCAAATCAGTCCCAAAGATAGAAAAATTTCATCTGGCTCTTCAAAGATTGAAATTGCAAATAATGGAAGCACTGCCAAAAATCCATAGTCCATTCATGCGGAGCCTTCCATTGTTGTAACAGTTTTTTATCAAGATGGTCTAGATCAAAATGATGGAAAGTGTCTTCAATGAGATCACGAAAGTGCTCAAGTGAGTGCATGCTATCAGTCGATAGGCTACACAACCACCGATGTGGAGATTTGTGAAGTGTGTATGCAAGCAGCAAACTGGTCAATTTGGCAGAACATCCATTGTTGGGATGGGGTCCTCTAGGGTCAATTTTGGGGCAAAAGCCCAAGTTTTGGGGAAAAAAGCACAAGTTTTGTCGTGTAAAATGTAAAGTATCCGTAATTTGTGGTCATAGAGCATGTATATAGTTAAAGTGTCATAAAGGATTTTACCCTTCTTTTATGTAAGTTGAGTCATATTTTGAAGATCTACCCATGGTCCATGGACCATGGGATTGTATAAATAGGTGTGTCTTAGGATGTCTAAGACAGGTAATGAAGATTGTCTATCGGAGAAGTCTGAAGAATTAGTGAAAGAGTGGGAAGAAAGGCTCTACAGCCATGTGCACAAAGGCCTAGATTATAGTCTGTAGCTGAGTGGGCAGACCCCTGCAGCTGAGTGCGCAGGGAAGTCTTGAGTCTGTAATCAGAATTGAAGTATCAATAAAGAAGATTATTCTAGAAATTCATGTGTTTTTTCTATTTACTTTTGTAATATGAATGTGCCTTATGTTATAATGGGTTTATGAAATAATAATGTATTAATGTGCTACTTTACATGATTGATATTTTCACATGAACGCAATTACTGTTAACTGTTTATGCGAAGAATATCTTGTTTCATGTTAAAGTCATCGAACACTTAATCCAATCTAAGTATTTATGAGGTTAAGGGTAATATTTGATGCCCATAAGTAGCTAATTCACATATCTAGGATCTGTGAAAGACAGTCATGAATGTTCGCGAAGGTATAGAAGCTTATTAAGGGTAGTTATATTGTTAAGCCCTAAAGGCTTATCGATGTACGTGAGCACAGATTTAGGGTATAAAATGACATCACACTCAACTCTGGGTGCGGAAACTTGGTTCCAACATCCCCCCATACTGCTTCAGGTGAGGCTTCAGTCTACGCTCCATGGGTTAATGTTGAAAGTGCCAGTAGTGTAGAGATTTGTTTGGTAAAACTAACTCTGAACCTAGGTCAGGACCCACTAAGCCAAAAATTGGTTCCGTTTCTGAGACCAGGATTTGCATAAACAGATGTGTGATGTCACATCATTGGAATCCAACAAAGAAAGAAATTTAGAAGTGGTCGGATAAAAATATTCACGAATTCACGGCACAAGAAAACAGAAATTTGCGTTTGACAAAATTTTCTTTTGTTCCTTCTCGATTGAACTATACGAGTAAATCGCTAAATTGGAGGAAAACCAAGGAAGGTGGAGGCTTGATGGTCCAATAGTGTGGACTCCAGAGCTAGTACAGATATTCGAAGCCTCTGAAGATAAGATCGCGCATGTTGTCGATCACTAGCTTGATTGCACCATAGGAGGATTTGTGACAGAATTCATGGTCGAAACCTCGGTCAATTACAGTGAAGCAGAGCACTGCTTCTTCAAGGGACCACGAGGTAAGTATTTAAGATCTTTGAATACTTGTATTAAGATTCTCTTGTGTGAAAATAGGTTTATGCCATTACCTTGATGTTTGGAGCTATGCGAAGTGGAAAGTTCTTCAAGGATAGAGGGATAACAGGCCCAGAATATAGCCCACTGGTTGATCCTCCTCTGAGTGATGACAAAGGAGCAGCACAAGCTTCACCACAGAGTGTTCTCCAGTTAATAAGGTAAGGGTTCCTGCAAATACCCCATCCGCCCACACCACCTCCGCCGCCATCAATTTTTCGAATACGATGAAGTTTCCCATTTTCAAGGGCTTGGGAAATGAGGAACCAGACCAGTTTTGGTTTGCAGCGAAGGCCATGTGGAAAGCACAGAATATTACAGATGATCATATGAAGAAAGAGCAGTTGGTTACTACTCTACAGGATTGCATGCTAACATGGTACATCAAGTACTACACTGAGAACCAGATGGCATCATTAGTGGACACTCAAACTGCGCTGAATAAGGAATTTAGTGGCCCAAATCGAAATCGCAATTAGTTGTTGGATTCAAGGAAATCATTATGACGTCAGGTGAAACACCTTGGGAACTAGATCAGAAGCTGAAATGCTAGATCCATGAAGCTAATATGAATCTCACAAATGGGCAGCACAGCGAATGGTTTTTAGCCTCTCTCTTGCCCCACCTAAGGGTTGCTTTATCACAGAAAATGATTGGGACCCATGCGGAAGCCCTGGAAATTGCAATGAGATTGCATGAAATGCCTATTCAGGACAATGCATTGGTAGTTCACCATATTCATGCAAAGTTATATAATCTTTTCCTTGATTTTCAAAGATTGAAGAAGGATAGAGCAGCTAGGACAGAGGTGCACGAAGAAGTTTGGTGCCTGAAGTGTAAATACCAGGGGCATGCTAAAGGTCATTGCCCTGTCTTCACAAATTATGTTGCAAGAGGAGGGCCAATGCCTCTAAGGCCAGAAGCTCAAGCAGAGCCAAGTACAGGGATCGTGCTATGGTGCGCTATCTATCAGGTAGATGGAAAACATGTAATGGACAATTTCCACTTGCTTCAAAAGTTTGTGCAGACGCTGCAACAATTATTCTGCAACTTCTGTAAATCGGTCGATCATGATGAGAATAACTGTTGAAGCTATGAATTGATGATGGAAAGAACGCCCACATATTGAATGGAAACAGAAACTCAGCCTTCGGATCAAGGTGCTAGTGGACCGCACAGAGGATATCAGAGGTGCAGACAAGGCCGAGGAGGAGGAGGACCTGGTAGAGGTTGGGGACAATTTATTTTCTATAATTGCAAAGTGCTAGGGCATTACACATGGGAGTGTATGAGCTAGACCCGCCTGTTGTGCCGATACTATACTCAGTTTGACCACGTGATAGAAGATTGTCCTGTATTGATAGCTAAGATGCAGGAGAAGAGGGCACAACCTCAGCAGCCTACCCAGAATCTACAAATGATGAGGGACGAACCCTAGGAAGAGGATCCCAATGTGAATATCGTGTTGTGAAGAAGGATGACGACTGGTGAGGATAAAGGAAAGCAGCTTGAAGAAACTGAATGGGTCCAAAAAGCTCTAGAAAAATAGGTTGGTTTGACTTGGAGTGCACAAAAGAAACGTTCATGGAAGCAAAGAAAAGCTTTGCTGAGGCCTCTACCTCAAGAAGTCAGGACAAGTTGTCTAAAGAAGTTGACCCCTCTATGCTTACTACCTTCTCGGAGACTTGTATGAAGTTGTATGAAATAGCAAGGCTGTGAAAGGGTTACATGAACTGATAAATAAGTGTGTCCGTAATGAAAATTCTCCTGAAGGGCCTTGCGTAGTCAGAAAAATTGGTAAGCATAAGGCAAGGACAGGGTGTGAGATGAGGCTCACTATGAAAATAGGAGAGTATGAAATGGATCGAGTTATTTTGGATCTCGAGTCGGATGAAAATGTTTTACCTAAACAGATATGGGAAAGAATGGGGAGACCTGTGAAGTAGTGTTCTCCGATTCAATTGAGGATGGGAAATCAACAAAAGATATCCCCATGGGAAGATTGCAGGAAGTGACAGTAGATATTGAAGGTGCTAGCGTGTTGGCCAATTTTGAAGTAATAGAAATTGTTGAGGACAAAAATCCCTACCCCGTGCTCCTAGGCATTGATTGGGCTATCGACATGAATGGGGTAATTAATATGAAGAAGCAGACAATGCCATTTGAGAGGAAATTGCTCCGCATAGTAGTACCTTTGGACCTTGCAGAAGGACCACGGTATACTGAACGGTCTGCGATTATGAGGAAAGCAATGATGATTTGGACCAAATATATAAGATAACATCGTGAGATTAAGATTGGGTTCTGACAGATGATGGATGCATTGCATGGGACTGAGAAAGTTCCTGTACATCAGATTCAGATGAGGAATTAGAACACTGGCATAATAGGTTGCACGAAGTATCTACGTTGCGCTATAATATGATGACTAAATCGTTGCATTGTGTATCATTGAAGGTAAGTAGTTTGCCTTATTACAATGGTCTAAATGATGTAGATCAATTTTTGGATGAATTTGAAAGGGAAGTGCCTAAGAAGCATTGCTTCCAAGCACTAGATTTGGTGCTACGTGCTACACCCGCAAGGTGGTAGGGTACTCATAAAGACAGTTTTGATGGGTGGTGCGAGTACAGAAAAATGATGAGACTACAATTTTGTTGACCAAAAGTCTAGCTAACAGAGAAATATTATGGAAGGAATGATCCGCATGATCATTTAGAAAAATGGACTGAGATTTATGGAACGGAGTCGCAACCTGAGTGGGTGCATTTATTTTGTCACACTTTGGATGTAATACCAATGAATTGGTTCCTGGAAACATAGCTCCTCCATGGCACTAAAGCTTGGGACATTTTGAGACAGGGATTCTTGATGACATTCAACTTTGAAGATGGGTTCGAATGTATTGACGAGGCACTACAGGAGGTCAAGGCAGTTATCTTCAGAACACTGTAGGATCCTTTGGATTTGATTCAACCAGATTGGAGCACCTAGCTGTGCCATGTGCTGAAATGCTCTAATGTGACTGCTGAAGAAGAAGATGAGGATCTAAGGAACATTAACATCCCAGAGGCGGAAGGCCACCGCGAAGTGGAGGGACCACAAATAGAGAATCTAGATATCACTACACCACTGAAAAATATACAAGTGAACATTGGAATAGTGGCGAAGCTGAAGTTTCTCAAGATTGGGGACTATTGGGATGATGATACGGTGGAAAAAGTCGTTGAGTTTCTATGTGAATATCAAGATTTGTTTCCCACAAAATTTTTGGACCTGAAAGGCATCATAGGCAATTTAGGAGTGATGAAAATAACTTTGAAACCTGATGCAAAGCCTGTTAAGCAAAGTCCATATTTCCTTAATCCCAAATATAAGGAAAAGGTCCGCCTGGAGTTGGACAAGATGCTTGTAGCAGGTATTATTGAACTGGTGGAGGAATCTGATTGGGTGAGCCCAATGGTAGTTCAGGAAAAGAAGCAGAAGGATGAAATAAGGATTTGCGTCAATCTCAGGAAGCTTAATGATGCTTGTGTCCATGATCCTTTTCCGACACCATTCACAGATGAAGTACTAGATAACGTTGGAGGGAAGGAGGCCTATTCATTCACTGATGGGTTCTTTGGATACCATCAGATTAAGATCATGCTAGAAGATAGGAGCAAGACGACCTTAGCGACAGAATGGGGATGCTTCCAGTATACCGTGTAGCCTTTTGGGCTTAAGAATGCACCAAAAATATTCTCACACATAGTCATCGCGACGTTCAAAGAGTTCATTCACAAATTTTTGGAGGTATATTTTGAGGATTGGACAATGTTTGGACTACTAAAGCACCATGTAGCCAGTTTGTGCTTGATGCTGGATACGTGTTAGAGGTATCATATCACGCTAAACTTGAAGAAATGTTTATTTTGTGTCAGTTTCAGAATCTTGCTAGATCATGTAGTGTGCAGACAAGGATTAATGATGGAAACTGCAAAGATCGCAGTTATAATTAATTTGGAGATGCCAAGGAGTGTTAAATAGCTACACACAACATTGGGTCATATGGGGTACTATTGAAAGTTCATCAAAAGTTATTATTAGATTACCGTGCTTATGGAAAAGGTACTAAAAAAGGACGCTACATTTTGTTGGGATGAAGAATTTCAGTGGAGTCTAGATGCATTAAAGGAGAAAATGGTCACTGCGCCGATCCTAGACTTCCGGGATTAGAAGAAAGAATTTCATGTACATGTGGATGCGTCATGTATTATGCTAGGAGCAGTACTGACAAAGGCCGGTGAAGGAGAACTGGATCACCCGATAGCATTTGCGAGCAAGAAGTTGTCTAAGGCTGAAAATAATTAGTCGAAGATAGAGCGCGAAGGGTTGGCTATGGTGTATGCGGTCCAAAATTTTAGACATTACCTTCTAGGCAAACATTTTAAGATGTATTCAGACCCTTCTGCATTAAAGTACCTAATCAACAAGCCTGTGTTGGGGGGGGAGGGAATATTCCGATGGTTACTGTTGTTTCAATAGTATGATTTCGAGGTAATTGTGAAGCCAGGATAGTTGAATGCAGGGCCAGATCATCTATCGCGCATTGAAATAGGAGAGGAGCCTACTAATTTGAAGGAAGGACTACCTAATGCACAGCTCTTCGTAGTACGTGTAGTAGATAATCACTTTGCATACATTATCCACTTCCTGACTATGGGAATGGTGCCAGAGGGACACATGAGTCAATAGAAGAAGGAATTAGTGGTGTGCATGACAAACTTTTCTGTTATTGTAGGCCATTTGCATAATATGGGATCGGATGAGATACTGCAACGCTATGTGCCTGATTTTTGAATGAAATGGTGTCCTCGATGAAGCTCATGGAGGAGTTGCGGGAGGCCACTATGCAAGAAAAGCAACAGCGCAGAAGATTTTATGCTCTAGATTGTGGTGGCTGATGTCGCATAAGGATTCCAAAGCATACTTTAGGGCATGTGATGCATGTTAGAGAATGGGAAAGCCGTCATAGATGGATGAACTACCTCTACATCTGCAAATGTCATTGCAGTCATTTGAGAAATGGGAAATTGATTTTGTAGGACTTATTCAACCTCTAGGTAAGAAGATAGGTGTGTGGTATATCATCACCATGACAAAATATCTCACCAGATGGGTGGAGGCACAACATGTGAAGGACTGTACGGGAGCAATGACAGCAAAATTTTTGTTTGAATACGTGTTGACTAGGTTTGGTTGCCCGAATATTTTAATGAGTGATAGTGGTATGCACTTCCTCAATGAAATGATCAGCGGGCTGACAAAGGAGTTCCAGGTTTATCACCAGAAGAGTATGGCATATCATCCTTAAGCCAATGGGACAGTTGATGTATTTAATAAGATATTGGAGAATGTGCTGACAGAGGTTTGCAATGCCCAGAGGAATGATTGGGACATGCGCGTACCAGCAGTGTTATGGGCTTATACAACCACCTGTAAAAATCTTACTAGTTAGACACCTTTTAGGATGTTTTATGGTGTAGAGGCTATGATGCCTATCAAGTATATCGTGCCTAGTCTATGCATATTGCTTTCACAAGAAAGGCTGACCACGAAGCCTTAGAAGACAGGCTAACGCATCTAACATAGCTCGAGTAAGATATATTTTTGGCTGGGTTCCATCAACAGGTTCAAAAGGAACGCGAAAAATCTTGGCACGATTGGCACATAAAACTACACACCTTCAAGGTAAACGATTTAGTTTTATTATATGACAGTAAGTTTGATAAGTTTCCAAGAAAATTTTAGATGCACTGGCTGGGACCATATGTTATCAAAGATATTATAGATGGTGGAGCAATTCAGCTTATGAAGTTGAATGGAGATCCATTTCAGGGAAAGGTAAATGGAAGCTGATTGAAGCCATACATCAAGGATCTAGCCCAATGATTACACGATGGTAGCATAGTCTTAGCGCTCTAGGTAGCTGCAAGGAGGCGTGGGACTATAAACTACACTACCCGGTTTGTAGAGCTGCATGACAAAGGGTCTACGCAAAATAGGTTGGCATCATAGTATTAGAAGAAGCATGAAGGGAGCTGTGCTATAGGGGGAGAGACCACGTAGTGTAGCTAGAAAGTAATCATTACAGTCGATGTTCATGATTTGATTTCCAGGAGATGGTTAAAAGGAGCGGAGGGGTGGCATTTAAGGCATTTAAGTTTGAATTTAAGAGTGAAATATTTGGAAATCTTCTGCCAATCTATCATTTATGCATAGGTTTTGGGGGGAACGGTCGAATTCGAATTCGAATTCACCTATAAATTACGTGTGGCCATCCAGCGAAAAAACACTTTGCATTTTCAGAATTTTTGTGTTGTGTTGTTGATTTCCTATGAATCGCTCGTATTGGGAGGATTTGGTCGCGAGCCTTGCATTTGCCAAGTTATCAGAGGTAAATCAGAATTTCATCCTTAAAAAGATTCTAGGACCAAGTCCTATGGAAACCATGATTACTGGTGGAGATGTCACTTCTAAGGGAGTGGTTCCAGAAGTTGTGAGTGTGGAGGTTCGAGTAGCAGTGCCAAGGTCACCTAAGCTAAAGGCTATGTCGGTGAGAGAGGTTACCAAGCCGAAGAAAGATAAACAAAAGAAGTCAGTGTCAGTGCACGAGTCACCGAGGAAGCATGCCACTACATAGGCTCAGAGGAAATAAAAGTCAAGCACGAAACAGAAGGGAAAAGTGATGGATCTCGAGGCTAAGGAGGGCATGAAAGATATAGATATTGAGCGGGTGGACCCTATATCTAAGTTGCCAAAGTATATCCCTCCATGCAAGGGAAAAGTGAAGGTCTTGAAGGACCTAGATGCAAGTCAATTCCTCCTCAACACACCCCTATTACCAAAGAACATAACCTTTTAAGGTCCACGCTTAGCGCGGATCTCGCACTTAATGATAGAATATTGGGATCTGGAAGACCACGAGTGGTTCCCTCACCTGGCTACAGACATCTATATGAAGAGGGTCTTCTACAAAGAATCTCGTGTCACCACGATAGAGCCTATGGAATGGATTAGTGGAGAAAACAAGTCAGGGTTGTTGAACCTGTTGTGGGTGCCCCACTACCATCGCTCAAATATAAACCTGATCATCATTAAGAAGTTGTTGTGCATGGTGCATGATGGGTGCTTCTGTCTGAAGGAGCTGATCCCCATCACATATATGTTGATCCATCGGATCATGCTATTGCCACACTCAAGATTAAATTCATCCAAGGAATTTGGAGGAAAGACGAGCGAGCATGACCTTGCTGAGAAGATGAAGGACAACTTTAAACTTGTGAAGAAGCCGCGCGGGTAATTGATTACTTCAATTACTGACCTCGCGGTAAAGGTTGCCATGCAAATTTTGTGTGGAAAGGTTATGAGAAAGTGTCGTATAGATGAGGTGCCGGCACCAATGGTTTTGTTGGCAGCACAGTGCGTGGAGGGCGTATAGTTCAACTGGGTGCGCTACTTGTGTAGTCAGCTCCTCGCGAACTGCAGAGAAGCATAGGACGAGATAAAAGCCTTCCACTATTCGTGGTTGTTGCTCTCGATTGTGCTGGTCACCTGGGATTTGCCGGAGGATAGCCAGTTTCCTCCTGTGGAGAAAGATACATAGGAAGCAGAAAAGTTTGCATCTCTTTGGGCCACGAAAGAGGTTGTGTAGGTCACAGAGAGAAAATTATTTTGGATACTAATGGAGGCGAGCATTCACATGGTAATCAACCAGAAGCCGCAGTTGTCACCAATCGTGTTTGAGAAACTTTTAAGGTATGTGAAGTTCAACCTATCCTAACTTACTAGCGATGAAGTTATTGAAGAAGTCATCAAGCACTGGCCAATAGATTGGCATTCTCCTTTCGATCTAGTTGTAGGGACTAGAAAGTCTGTGAAGAAGAAGAAGAGGGATGTGGCCAAGTAGAAGGTTCAGCAGCTGGCTAAGAAAAGAAGGAAACAGGATGAGGAAAAGGCCCGGGTAGAAGCAGAGTGTGCCGCGAAGGAACAGGGAGAGCAGGAAGAACATGACTCCGAGCGGAGTGAGAAGTCACCTTCACCCCAAACGGAGGAGGAAAGAAATCAGAACAAGGAGGTGGTGATTAGTAGGAGTAGAGCACTCCCTTCTGAGTGAAGTGGTATAGGGAGTAGGAAAGGTAAAGGTCACGGAAGAAAACAAGAGCTACCAAGCCGTCCCTGAACCCAATTACTTTGATAGATGACGACCTAGATGAAATTGGTGACAAGGTGCAGGATACTACAGCAAAACTGCTGCAGCAGTTTGAGCAGTAGCAATAACAGGAACTAAGCACCATCCATAAGGATCTATGCGAGTTGCAGATGCAGATGACTAGAGTCTAGGTAGGTGCAGGACAGATTAGCACTACAACGACTAGTTTGGCACCAGGAACCACTCAAGCAACAGAGATAGTTTGGTCATTGGATCTCCAAGCATTTGCACTACTAGATGGAGCTTTGAGCATGGAGGCAGCTGCTGACAAAGTTATTTTCAGTTCCCTGAAGAGAATTGGCCTCAACCTGGTCGCACTTCCCAACAAGTTTCTTCACACACTACAAGCAGGTGTGATATTGTTGGCCGAATAAATCGATCTTGCAGACAAGGCTGATCTCCCTAGTATCAACAGATATCTAGCAAAAAGAAGGACAAGCAAATCTACCTTTCTCTAAACACATTGCAATTCATTAATAAAAACTAAAGAGGTGTTTAGACCCTACCTTAAGTCCAATGCTAGTTTGTGGCAGCCATGCTTCAACCGTCCAAAAGAGTTTCCTTTTGAGAACCTACAATCACAAACAAGCACACATCAAATAACACCTGCATAGCTAGTATAATAAATCATGTTCATCATGTTGATCAAGGAATCCATAAAATAAACCATAAAACACAGCTTATTGAGAAAAATAAACTTGATTGTATTAACTTTGAAATAGAAGAACTTTACAACCTTTGGTGCCTTGATGCTGTACAAGCTCTTCCCAGGGTCCAAACAGTAATCTCCTCACTTTGACAAGCCTCACTCTCTTCCAAATGAGATCAGAAAGGTATGTAATATCTCCTCTCAAAAGCTCAATTAGGAAGACTAAGATCCAGCAGCATTTCACCTCAAAAATATTTAGCTTTTTAACCTCCTCAGTAACCAGTCCAATGCTTCATTTTATAGTGCAAAGGAAGGAGGTTACAAGTCCACCTATGAAGGGATAGAGTCCTCCTTCAAAGGGATAAGATCCTCTCATCAAGGGGTTAGCTCCTTAAGGTATGGGATGCATGAACCTTAAAGGAGCGAACTTGCCACCTCAAGATTCCCTCTAGAAGCTTCCAGAAATGACTCAAAGTGAGTTTTTAAGAATGTACTTGAACCTTTTTAAATTTTATAGGGGTCCGCACCCATAACATAGAGACAAATCGATCAGGCACACAGGGGACATGAGCATTAGGTGTGGGACCGCAGGTATTGCTAAGAGAAAGTGCGAAACTAGAGTTTTTGAGATTTTTAAGGGCTTTCTCTTATTTTCAAGGCTTGATATGAAGAACTGAGGTTTAAGACTTGTAAAGGAGGAAAGTATGAGTGATGATAGACTCACACAGATTGCAGAATGTCAAGGTGAAAATTTTTGTGCAACAGATATCATAGGTTAAGCCCTGGGAGCAGCGCGCATTGAGCCTGATAAGAGAATACAGATTCAACTATGAACAAATGTTCACAAAGAAGTCTGAAGCACTGGAGGCTCAGAAGAAATTTTAGGCACAGAACGCCCAACTTGCAGCCATGGTGGTCGAGGCATGCAGAACCATTCCAAAACTGCATATACCACAGGAAGCACCATTGGAGGCAAAGATCAGGAAGCTAGCTACAGGTGTACGCGACGCCAAGAAGGAAGTGGCCAAGGTTCAGTTTGTACTAAAATTAAAGATAATGAAGTTGGAGTTGAAATCACAGCCTTCAACTTTGCCAAAGGTAAGAGAACATCGCGAAGCCGCTATGAAGGGCGGAATCGCAATAGTGGAGGCAAAACAATTGCTTGAACAGGTGGAAGCAGCGCAGAGGAAAGAGGCAGTCCTCAAGGCTAGATTGGGGCCTTGGCTGGATGAGGTCTACATTATTTCTGCCAACATTTAGGAGATGTTGGTGAGCCTATAGAGCACGCAACAGAAAATCAAGGAAGACAGTGCAGGACTGGCAACACAGGAGCTAGTGGAGTAGATCAAACACGCAATCGCGTAGAGCGCAGTTGAAGTAGCAGTGCCACAAGTTGAGTTGGGATGTCTCTGTAGTAAGATCTCCACGCCAGTAGAGTGACTTGAGGGTGAGTCATGATCTTTGTGTTGGGGGCCTGTTGGGATGGGGTTGCCTAGGGTCAATTTTGGGGCAAAAGCCCAATTTTTGTCGTGTAAAATGTAAAGTTTCCACCAGTTGTGGTCGTAATGCGCATAGATAGTTAAAGTGTCATAAAGGGGTTTACCCTTCTTTTATGCAATTTGAGTCAGCTTTTGAAGATCTACCCATGGTCCACAGACCATGGGATTGTATAAATAGATGTGTCTTAGGTTGTCTAAGACAAGTAATGAAGATTGTCAATGGGAGAATTCTGAATAATTATTGAAAAGAGTAGGAAGAAAGGCTCTACAGCTGTGTACACAGAGACCTAGAGTAGAGTTCGAAGCTGAGTGCGTAGACCCCTATAGCTAAGTACATAGGCAAGTCTTAAGTCTATAATTAGAACTGATGTATCAATAAAAAAGATTATTCCATAAATTCCTGTGTTTTGTCTATTTACTTCTTTTATATGAATGCACCTTATGTTATAATGGGTTTATGAAATAATAATGTATTAATGCACGAAATCACATGATTGATATTGTTACATGAACACAATTACTATTAACTTTTTACGTGAAGAATATCTTGTTGAATGTTAAAGTTATCAAACACTTAAGTCGATCTGAGTATTTATGGCGTGAAGGGTAATCTTTGATGCATGTAAGTAGCTAATTCACATATCTAGAGTCTACGAAATACAGTCATGAACATTCGCAGAGGTATAGAAGTTGATTAAGGGTAGTTATATCGCTGGGCCCTAAAGGCTTATCAATTTGCACGAACGAATATTTAGGGTATAAAACGACATCATGCTCATCTCTGGGTGCAGAAAATTGGTTCCAGCATCCCCGCATACTGCTTCAGGTGAGACTTCAATCTGTGTTCCGCGGATTGATGCCGAAAGGGCCAGTAGTTTAGGGATTTGTTTAGAAAAAATAACTCTGAACTGGGTCAGGACCCACTAAGCCAACAAATGGTTTTGTTGCCAGGACCGATATCTACATAAAGAGATGTGTGATGTCACGTCACTGGAATCCAACAACGAAAGAAATTGAGAAGTGGTTGGATAAAAATATTCATGAATTCGTGGTGCAAGAAAAAAAATCAGTGCCTAACAAAAGAACAATGGTTGGATAGATATTTATACACAGAGATACACAGAATTTTCTTTTGCTCTTTCCCAATCGAACTATATGAGTGGATCGCTAAATTGGCAGATGTGGGGTATTGAAGAAGGTATGTTTTCATTGACTCTTTTGTCATCTTTTCTTTAGAACTTGTAACATCTTTGCATCATGAACTAGGTAGACAATGGGAATTCATAAAAAATCTATGAAGATTTATATGTAACCTGAAAACGCTAATATTCGCCATTTCTTATGCAGGAAAAGGGAAAAACTAAAGATTTCCGCTCCAAAGAAAAAGACAAGGCCAATTTAACCGCTATCCCTTTGGTAGGGAACCATATGCAAACAAGACGATCTAAATTAAAACATCTCAGCCAAGGAAAGGAAAAGGAGATATCGACTCAGCGCAAGAAAACGACCGAATAACTGAGGATTAATAGCTTGGAGAATCCCTCAAGATCCTTTGATCCTGAGGGATCGCTGCTTAACTATTTTTGCATCCTTGATATCTCCGCTTCAGCTGTTATAAGTAGGGGTAGCACTGCTAGCCCGGGGGACTATTAATTTGTCATGTAACTTTGCTCTGTATCTAAAACTTTGATCATTGACTCTCGTTGAGAAGTGATCCACTGTAACTCTATTTTAATGCTTTAATATAAATCTGGTTGTTGTTCCATCTGTGATTCTAGAATAATCTCAAGCGGTGTGTCCCTGGAGGCTAAGGGCCCGGCCCTGGTGGAACACTTGCTCCTGTATCATTATCTTTAGTTCGTGTGTGGTTTGTATTATCAACTTGAATCGGTAATCTGGTGTGTTTTGTTATCTTATATCGCAACTCTGTTATATTTTATATATCGTTCTCTGCAAAAGGAAAGTCGTATCGTGCATTCTAATCTTATAACGTATTGTTGTTCCTTTAAAGTCATTAATGTAACATCGTTGTTCATTAAAGAATGCTATTGTTGTTTAATTGCAGAGTAACCGAGCTGTAACCTTCTTAAGTCAGTATTGTTGTATTCGTCTATGGTTTATGCTTCATACTATTGTTGTTCAATTAACATTGTTGTTCCATTTTGAATTGCGATCGTTATCCTTTCTAATCAGGATCAATACTTGCGATATCAGACTCAGATTACTGTTTTTCTTAATATCTCTGTGTGCTATGTGTATTATTTCTTTTGGTATTGTATATTCACAATCGGCTCTAAGCGCTATTTCATTGGTAATTGGGTGTTGTTCCATTTCTATTTTCTGTCCAATCTACCCTTTGAGCAAAGATTGACGTTTGATTTCTGTAGGGTACGATTACTCTACTTGTTTATGTAGATTAAAGTGTTTTTGTTCATCAGACTTAGTTGCTCTTACATTCTCTAGTTGTTGTTCCATTTCTTAATTGTTGTTCCATTTCCTGTTATTTGCGTTATTGTTGCTTTGGTGTGCAAAATGATATTAAACTATAGTGGGCATTGGCATTTACTGTCTAGTCCCCAAATTGATGATTTGTTCCTTGATTACTTTTAGTTACATCAGTTTCCAAAGGGATGAGTTATTGTTACTGGACCCTTGACTGATACATTGCTTAGTTTTCTGAGTGCATGGTTTAAGCTTCAAAGTATTTTGTTGTAAGTAGATTTCCTTTCGAGCATCCATTTACTCTTGTATTTTCTTGAGCACTATACTACTAGCATTACTCTGACAAATGACAGCCTCAAACTGAGTACACTCTTTGAGATAAAAAATCGTTCTTGGATTGAAAAGTTAATGTGAGGTAATTAGAGGTGAAAAAGACCCTTTTTACGGCTCAACATTTTGGCACCGTTGTCGGGGAAGAGTGTAGCCATTTGTTTCTTTTTCGGAGTAGTGTAAGAACCTGTTAGGAAAGAGCTGGGTTTTAAAAACGGAAGGTAAGAACCTGCGTAAGGAGTATGTAATAGCCCTGCTCCCCTGCCCGCTTTCCTGCAGATTTGTTACTGTTTTGTTTGGGTAGAACCTAGCAGTTGATTTGTGTGCATGACTAAGCAGAAAAAGCCGAAAAAGAATCTCAAACCTCTACCAAAGCCTGATAAAGCTAAGGGGCCGATTGACCTTTATAGACGAAATTCTTAAGAAATCAGAATCTCAGCCTTCAGTAGGACCTAGAAAAGTTACTTCTAGACAACATACTAGTTCCCTTCAGGCCACAAGATCACCATCTGTAGCCTTTGCTAAGGTGCATAGTCGAACCGAAGAGAAAGATTTTCAAGAAATTGAAAATTCTAGCCCAAAATCATTGCAAGAAGGGAACCTTAGCAATCTCTGTGAAGGAAGGGGAGAAACAGGAGAAGTAAAAGAACCAAAATCTCCTCTTAGGGTAATTCAACCATTAAGCAGCCCAGATAAGGGAAGTGCTGCAAAAATCATTTATAACGAAATTCAAGAACCCGAATCCCCTTAGACATTAGGCACTCTCATCATCCCAGATAAAGAAAGTGTTGTCAAGGCCATTCCCATTAGATCCATTCCCTCTCGACAACCTAGGAATACCCTCCTAGATATCCCAGAAGGCTATTGGCATATATTTGATCAAATGGCCCATAATCAACCTAACACCCAAACCTCTACTCTGCAATACCCCATTGTGGATACTGTAGCTAATGCACCTATGAAAGAAATCCCCCTCCAGCATATCCCTACATTCCATGGCCCTACATCAGAAGATTCGGATGCATTCCTGTTTGAATTCGACGTGGTGTGTAGAGGATATGATGATACTACCGATCCCCAGAAACTGAAATTATTTCCTTCTACATTAAAAGGAGCTGCTTTAAGATAGTTTATGGGATTAGGCAGTGGTGCTATAAATAATTGGGATCAAATGAAAGAGTCTTTTCTAAAAAATATCAGGATTATTGCAGGTCTTGAGAATTAAAGGATGAAATATTTCAGATGGTGGCTAAACCAAATGAAACATTGGAAGAGTATGTTGAATGATTCCAGTATAATCTTCAAATTATCTCCTTATGCATCATTACCTTTACCTGATAGTGTATTAAAAACAATATTAATTAGGGGAATGAAGGAACAATGGATTGAGACATTAAACATTATGGGGAAAGGAGATATTTATCAAGAAAATTTTGCTGACGTTATTGATTTATGTATCAAGAGTTCGAGAGGCAGCACAAGACTAAAACCAGCAAAGCATGATCGATTTGTAAGAGATAATAGAATTTCGGCAGAAGGAGTAACTCGTGCAGAAATTCGAAATTTATTAGAAAATTTTAAAACTGACATATTGGGGACGCTGACAACACAAATTGATATTATGCAAGCTAAATAGAAGCAAGCAGAAGCAGAACAGAATTTGGCAATCTTTTGTCCCAGATGCAGAAAGAAACACAGCCACAAGGAGTGTCCATTAGATGCAGTTCAAGTTTGCGTCATTTGTACAAAAGACCACTTCACGGAGAGCTGCCCCTCACTTCCTGGATTGAAAGCAGTATACAAGGAAGCAGAAGAAGAGCCAGAACCAGTATATTTACTTAATCAGCACTGCTAGTGGCAGCTACGACAAACAGGTATGTTTTCAGACCCAGCTTCTTCTTTCCAGCCTCAACAATACCATGCTCAACAATATAATTCAATGTGGCAAAATCAACCTCCCTTCCCGAATTGGTCACAGCAATCATTCCCTTCATCATCTCCATGGCCAAGTCAAGTAAGCCAACCCAATTGGCCAAATTTTCCCTATACCCTACCATATTGGCAAAACAATGTTTTTCCACCGCAATGGACTCCTCCTACTTCACAGAGTCAAACCTGGCAGACAAACTGGCAAAGACCGATGAATCAGCTAGTAGGAACTATCCCAATCCCTCAACCTACACTGCCAGCCTTACAACAAAACCCCCAGTCTAACTTAAGGCCGCAACTCCCAGCCCAACCCAATCCCAATCCAAATAATAGACCGGTCTAGTCCATTCAAATAATTGAAACACTAGAGATAGGAACCGATCTAAGGGAGTGTAATGACCTTCAATTAAGATCTGGGCGTATTATTGAAACAAAGGGAGATAAAACAGCTCAAGTTGAAAATCAGTTGCCTGTAGAACAACCATCACACAAAGAGAATGTGACCAGACAACAAATTCATGATCCAGCAACAAAATCCTCTCCTCCATTACCAGAATGCTTAATTATACCTCGACCTATACAACATCCTGATTTTGACATTCTGGGAGAATTACGAAACCTGTACATAAAAATCCCACTCCTCCATGCCATTCAAGACATCCCGATATATGCAAAGACTATCAAATAACTATGTATAAAGAAACCAAGGAGGACAATAACAAACAACCCAAAGTTCCAAGTAGTTGGCACTCTATCTGATTTATTATCAGGAAAAGAAACACCTATTAAATACGAAGACCTAGGAAATCCAATTGTAACCGTACAGATCTATGGTCAAACCTTCTCAAATGCCTTAGTTGATCTAGGAGTGTTACAGGGAAAAGTGTCTATGCAGAACTGCTAATCCCACTAAGGCGTGATAGCTACCTTAGAAACAAACAAAGTAAAACTACTTTCGTTTTCCTTTATGAAAGATAGATGAGAGAAGAATAAAGGAGACCAACCTCTGTCTTGCACTTGGCTCCTTGCTCGATTCCTCTCTCTTCTGATAGTCCTTTGCTACTTGTTTTCTGGTATACCCAGCTTCATAGAGTACCTGTAGAATCAAAGCAGCATAACACTATACAAGAACATGGATCTACTATCATAAACAATCTAGGATCATATGTAAATTGACCATACAAATGCATAAAACATAAATGGCACAAGAGTATGGAGGAAAACTTGAATAGCTTTATTGATAATCTGTAAGGGAGCCCTTCTTCACCTCATGCAAATCTTAGATCACCCAACACTATGATGTTGCCTCAAGAAACCAACAACAATTCCTTACAAGATGCAAAATTCCTGCCTCTCGATCTCTGGGATGAGGGATCCATATATAGATATCTGTAAGGGAGATGAGTCAGCTTGTGATATGATTAGTGTCTTCCCTCTGATAATTCTTGCTTCCACTTGGAGATTGATGATCTCTTACTCATCCTTGGTCGAATTCAGAGAGGCAAGTGTCACAGGAGAAGTTTCTGGAAGATTCCATGCTTCTCCACCTCGCGGATTAACACTGCCATTTGTCTCTTCTCGCCCATCGCACCCCATAGAAGGGATTTTTGAAATGCAACACACCCACTGAGTGTACTTAGGTGAGATGCAACGCACTTTGCCTATGGAGCAGGTGAAATGATCCTGTTTTGACCAGTTCTGAGTAGTTTTTCATGGAGAACTTCTGGGAGAAGCTGTAATCAGTTGACCTTGTTCCTTTAGGGGTTGGAACAACATTTTTAGGGACTTAGGAGCCCTCGGTTTATGGACATTTTATGCTTGGGGTTGCAGTGCCCGAAAATGTCTATAACAGTTGCCCCCTAAAGCATGAGGTCGTTAATCTTTTTTGATGTCGGGTGAAATTCTTTATCATGAGGATCCAGAGTTCTTTCAAGCTGGGAGGAGACCTGTAATAAGATACAATACAATACATTATCTTCATAATATTTTCATGATCTAGCTGAGGTGGGCATTCCCATGCTCAGCTTTATAAATTCATTTTCATGTACATAGGACAGACAATCGTCTGAGTGTAGACTGATGATTCTGGAGGAGCCATCATCCCATAGATTGGATGATTATCTGTGCAGCAATGATGTAAATTTGATGTCTTTATTTTCCTAAATATATATCGCAGCGTGGATGGATGAAACTAGATCTGGGGTCTTCAATCTTGTTCGATCTTCACTCAAAGTACAAGTCGATCCATGTGAGAGATGTTCTGGAGTCGAACATGGAAAGACATTGCCTGATTACCAGCCAATGATGTAAGTTGTTAACAGGCACGAGAGGAATCACCGATAATGATAATGATCCTCAAGGTACTACAGTACAATTCACGTGGTGTGAATAAGGGACTTGGCATCGAACACCACGCAAAATCTTTCGGTCGAAGGCCATTGATGTAAACCTGTCGCCGGAAGTGAGAAACTTGCCATTGAGGCATGCAAGCTTCAAAGTACTGAAAGGGGTGTCCCTAGATCGACTTCTTGGATAATGAGATGATGTAGACAAGAAGCGATCCATCATAGGAGGGCCTTAATGAATCCCACATCAATGACACGGAATGGAGCAAATGATTTTAATGGAGGTGAAAACGATCTGGTGATATAAGGTTCAGGGTGGCGGTCATGAAAGAATGGAGCGTAAATGTATTGCAGCGGGTGAGACACAGGTGAATTCTCTGAGTGACTTCTCTTGAACATATTGGCGACACTGACATGATGGATTGGTAGCATTAACCCCAAATGTGGATGGTGTGATGTGACCATGGTGATGTGACCAGTGAATGAAACAACCCAACCCAACTTGGATGCGGAGTGAAAGTGTCATGTTCAAGAGCGACTTGCTACCAACAAAGTTTCTTCAAGTTTTCTTCCCAATTTTTTCCTAGTCATTTCTGACCAGTACCTCTTTATTTTTGTCAAGCTTGAGGAGGATAACATATGCTTGTTCTATAATTTGCCCTTCGGGCAAACCGATCGCTATGTTTTAACGAGCCTAGCGATAGTGAAACTCGTTCTTGTCTACTATGGACAAGTTTGTCGCTATTAGGTTCTAACAAGTTTAACGACAAAGATAACTCAGTCCTTTTCAATTTTAGAGAGTCTGAAAAGGGACGTAAAGGAAACTCCAAAAATCCTTTTTCGTCATCTAATCCCTTAAGTTCGAAAAAGTATAAAACAATGCAGAAGGGATGAATTTTCGATACTTTTAACGAGCCGAATAAAACAAGTGCTCGATCTTTTTGTGTAATAATCCCTCAGGTCCAAAAAGATTAAAATCTAAAGGAGGGATAGCACTTCTGGTCCCTTTAACGAGCTAGAGAGGCCAATGGCTTGGCAATATTTTCATATTTTACGAGTCAGTTGAAAAGAGATTAAAGGAGACTCGTCTTTGAGGAACGAGTGATAAAATTGGGTAGCAGCTGATTCCAGGTAAGGTTTGGAATTTTCCAATCACGACAGTGTTACAAAGATGGCTAATAGGATCACTCTTCGCAGTTGTTCCTCAAAAGGGGTAAACAATCAAATGGAGGTGAATGATCGGCCAATACAGAGTGGAGGTGATGATGAGAACACGACCAAGGCTTTAAAGGCTGAAGTACTACATTCACGATGGTTATTTACCGGGAATTGGTTCATTTTTTATTGAGCTTAAATGCTGGGGGAAACATTTGCTCATTGCTTATGTTTATTTTTTAACTAGCATGAAATCCGCGTTAAAACTGCTCGATTTGATGGTCATTTTTTGGCCTTACCATTAATAGCTTTATTCTTTCAAAGATTTTTCTGCATGCTCAATTGCTTCATCAAAATAGTTAGAAATGAACAATATATGCTTGAAAAATGAGTTAAGACACTAATATTTTACTCAAATTACGTAAAAGTAATTTAAAAGTGCTTTTACCTCTCATTTTACCATTTCATTTGAACTTTGGCTGGTTGGAGCTTTGGAGGTGCTCTTCCCCCTTGATTTTCATCAACTGATTTCGGGAGATTCTGTGGATGATTTTCGACGTCGTCTAGACTAGGTAGGAGCTAAACCTGAGCTCTTTCATTTCATCCTTTCCATTTTGCATTCTGAGCTTGATTTCTGGTTTTTCTAAGCCTCTGGGGTTTGAAAAACTCGCCCTAGCTCCATCGCACCCTTTATGCATCGAAAGGTGCGTTGGATGTTAGCCCGTCCACTGGCCAACTGACATGCAATGCACCCAGAACACTACTATAGGTGCGATGAGCGCAAGGAAGGAAATTTATGCATAGTTTTTTGATGGAAATTTTGTCTGTTTCTCACCAAATCAGGATCTAACTCTTCTCTTGTTTGTTTTTAGAGATTCATTGGAGCAAGATGACCATTACATGGTGAGAACGTGAGCATGAAGAAGATGACATGTTTTCTTTACACGATCCGGTTACAGTAAACGCACTGTGGAACTGTGGCCTGTTGAAGTTTTTCCACATCTCTAGCATGAGACAACAAATCAACTTGCTGCAGTATTTGCTCGATTCTTGGGATCCTACCAGCCAGGTGTTCCAGATTAGGGGCAAATCCATCTCCTTGACTATAGTGGACATCTATTTTTTGACCGGCTTATCGAGGCGGGGTGCCCCTATCTCTTTATCAGGTTCGGCCCGTGGAGGTGAATCTGTGAGAGATTATGTTCGCAGGTATTGCAGAGAGGGATCTCAGCCGAGTAAAGATGGAAAGATCATCATCCGAGATGTCACTGACAGGTCTTTAAGGACCATTCTGTTCACTTTTGGTAGGATGGCTAGTGGTGCGGCTCTTCATGTGGCCAACCGATCTTATATGCAGTACGCCTTGGAATGTCTCGAACCGAAGGTGTTCAACTGGTGTGACGTAGTACTCCTTGTGATGAAAGAATATTTGACCAAGGTGAAAAGCGAGAGGTTGAAGAACTTTGGATATGGTTCTATTTTGACCGCCTTCGCCTTGGAAAAGATACCACTGATGCAGCCGCAGTATATTGCACTCGGTTTACCTCCACCGATTGAACCACGTATGCAGAGATGGGTCAACCATATGTCTAGGCATGCTAGTCAGTCTCAGATTTCCTTTTCTGATACCTTCTTCGGGTGGTTTGATCGTCAGGAGATGGTTTATTCCGAGTATCCATATGCTGGTATGGACTTCTGGGGTGACCCATATTTGGTACTGCCAGCTGGCAAACAGTGGGGTGCCATTGGTAAATTCTTGACCATATTTCTGTTTATCGTTTTCCTTTTATAATGTCTTCGTCTTTACTCTGAAAAGACTAATCAGAACTCATGTGCTCATGCAGATGTTGGTCCTGTTCGGCCAGTAGTACACCTGAGAGTGCCAGCTGTTGCCCCAGCAGGAGAGGCTGTTGGAAGGACTATCCTTCGCGACCTTGATGTGGCCGAGACTCTTTCAGCATTACAGGATCAGGTCGAGGGCATCACTCTCGGTATTCCAGATGTGAGGACTGACGAGCTGCCTTTGAGGTTGCAGCGACATACTACTGGTGTGCCAAGACGATGGATTAGGCTTTCATGCATGATTGCACAGGCGGTGACTTGTTATCACGAGCATCATTAGACTAGGGTGCCCCCTAGCATTTTGAGTTTTGGGGCATTTGACCAATTTTGTCTTGGTTACAGAACATTATGTGTAAACCATAAACAGTTTTATATATATTTTTGATTTTTGGAGTTTTATTTTGGTTAAGTTGCATGATCCTGACACAAATATTCATGATATGCTTCTTTTTATAAATTTTGCAAATGTCTATCTAACATAGAATTTGCTAATGAGTCAGTTAATGTGTTTAAGCTTCTGGAAATATGTTGATATTGAATAAAATCAAATTTCCTTTACAAAATCTTTACCTTTAGGAACATGTTATAGATAGCTGGATTTCGGACGAAGTAGATACCCATGAGCTGTAGTATGACGAGCTGTGAGTCTAGCCTGATGAATAGTTGGCATATGCCATGTGTGATGGCATCAGAGAGAAGTTCTATCAATGCGCTATATTCAGCGAAGTTATTCGTTGATCGACCAATACATACCCCTTTGAAACTTACTAACTCGCCGCTTGGATCAAAAATGGCCCAGGCCGTAGAAGATAGGTTCCGCGAACTGCGACTCGCTCCGTTGGCATATGCAAAAAATGATTCCAATAGGTTCAACATCTGCGACAAATGTAAAAAGTGGATTTACTCGACCAAGAAAAATACTTTAGCGAAAACAAAAATGTAACAAAAGCATATAGGTTACCACACTGAATCATGCATAGTAACGCTTAAGGTACAACCCATTATGAGGTTGTGCCAGTGGAATCCCATCATAATCCATTAATGCGTAGGCTCCTTTTCCTAACACTCGCTTAACAATATAGGGGCCCATCCATAAAGACTTGAATTTACCTGCTCCCAATTTATCGGATTCTTGGTCATAAAGCAAGACCAAGTCACCTTCTGAGAAGACACAGGGTTTGACATTCTTGTCGAACTGCGCCTTGACTCGTTTCTTATGGGCTTCGTTAGCCAAAGCGGCATCATGATGGGTTTCATCCAATTGGATTAGTTCCAAGAAACAAGCCTCCTCTTCTGAAGTTCCGGGGAGAAGGTCGATTGCGAGTTTGAGGGACGAGATTTCACACTGGACTGGTAAGATCGCTTCTAGGCCATACACCAGTTGGAAAGGTGTAAACCAGGTCACATTCCTTACTGATGTTTGGTATGCCCACAAGGCTGAGTATAGGATCAAGTGCCAACTCCTTTTGTGAACTCCAATCATCCTTTGCAGCATGCGCTTCAGGACCTTGTTGATTGCTTCAACTTGTCCGTTGGCTTATGGGTAATATGGAGTAGAGCTGTCATGTGACAACCCTAATTTTGCAGGTAATTCGACCATCATGTGATTGTGAAAATGCGATCCATGTTCTGTGACTATAGCCTGTGGGACGCCGAATCTGGAGACTACATGATTGAAAAAGAAAAGGGCAGCTGTTTCACCAGTGTTATCTAATGTAGGCATCGCCTCGGCCCATTTGGTAAAATAGTCAACTGCGACTATGATATACCCATGCCCCCAGGTCGAGGTGGGGTTACATGTCATGAAATCGATGCCCCATTTGCCGAATGGCCCAACAGCAACTATTGGCTGCAGAGGTGCAGGTGGTCTTCTAGTTTTGCTATCAAAAATTTGACAGGCATGACAACTTCTGACTGTGGTTATGCAATATTTGAACATTGTTGGCTAGAAGTATCCTGCTCATAAAAAATTTTGTGCCGTAGCGTAACCAGATTGATGCCTCCCACACACGCCTGAATGGCAATCATTCAGGACTTTTTCGGCCTCCTCATGGGTGAGGCACCTTCTCAGAACTGTATCGACACCACGACGGTAAAGTGTATCACCGACGATCATGTAGTCTTTTGATTGGTATCGAATATGTTTTTGTTCGGAGCGGGAGGTATTAGGCCTATATTTTTGGGTTTGGAGATAAATGATTATATCTCCATACCACGGATTGCTTGAAGATATCAGAAACAAAGATTCATCCACGATAGTTTCTTCGGATGTTTCATCGTTGGATGACGATGGGAGATCGCATAATAATTCTGCGAAAACAAGGGCTTTCTTTGACTTGGATTTTACGAATTCCAGATCAAACTCTTGTAGAATTGCTATCCATTTTGAATATTTTCCCCCCAGCAACTATCGCGACAATATATAAGTCATGGGGTTGCAATCTGACAGAATGGTAGTTTTTCGAAAGAGGACATAGTGTCGAAATCTCTGTATCGCTTGAACAGCTGCTAGCGCTAGCTTTTCAACATAACAATATTTGCTTTCTATATCATTTAAGTTCTTACTCAAATAATATATAGGATGTTCAATTCCATTGTCTTCTCGAACTAAAACCATTGTGATGGTTGTATCCGCTGCATCCAGATACAAGTTAAAGTCTTTTTGATAATCGGGAGCATACATTAATGATGCTTTCATTAGAGATTCTTTTAAAGCATCAAAGGAAGCTTGCACAACCTGATCCCAGACGAAGGGAACTTCCTTTTTCAATAGACGTGTATAACCTTTAGCAAGTTCAACGTAATTTGGAATGAATCTCCTCAGAAAGTTTGCTTTCCGTTGGAGTTTCTGAATCTGAAGCAAATTGGAAGGTGGAGGCAAATTTATGATTGCCTAAACCTTTCATGGGTCGAGACGAATCCTGTCCTTTGAGACTACAAATCCAAGTAAACAACCAGAACTGACACAGAACACACATTTGTGTGGATTGAGTCATATCTTGTAGTGTCGGCAACGTAGAAATATCGCTCTTAGATGTTGCGGATGATCAGTCCACTTTCGCGAATGAGCTGGAAGGTCATCGAGATATGGTTGAATGATGTTTTTGATGTCATGGAAGGCATAATTCAATGCCCTCTGAAATTTTTCCCCTGCGTTCTTTAAACCAAAGGGTAATTTTCGATATGCGAATGTGCCCCACAGACAAATAAATGCAGTCTTTGACTGGTCCTGTGGGCAGATATTTATTTGATTATACCCGGATAATCCATCCATAAATGAAAATATTTCACATCCGGCGCACTCATCAATTATCTGGTCAATGAAGGGTGTAGGGTAGTTGTCTTTTGGACAAGCTTGATTTACATCCCTATAATCGACGCACACTCTAATCGTTCCTTGTTTTTTCATAACAGGAACAATGTTCGACACCCAATCGGTTAGAGGAACCGGGTAAATGAAACCAACATGGAGGAGCTTTTCAACTTCCGCCTTGATGGCAGCGGATTTCTTGGGGTGCACCTCCCGTAGCCATTGTCGTACTGGTTTGACATCTGGATACATCTTGATTTCGTGTTCAACGATACTCGAGTCAATGCATGGCATTTCATTATATGACCAGGCAAAGACATCTCTGAATTCGCGAAAAAGAGTGTTGTATATTTCCAGTTGTGAAGGAGAACAATATTTGCCAACATAAATATTCTCTACAACATCTGTTTTGGTCAAGATATTTATGGCGATAGTCTCTTCAATGTTGGACAAGTTTCACTCGGAATCCACCGTGTTTACAGTATTTGATAGGAAATCAAAAACTAAGGGATGATGAAGGTGATCAGGAGTATCTTCTTCACAATCCGGAAGAAAGGAACGATGGTGGTAATCTTCCCATGGTGCCCCTTCAGTTACCATTGATTGAACAATTCCTTCGTCGGTGTAATGCACTTGCGACCAAGGATCTGAAGGGGTGCCATATTCCTTAGACCTATCTATCCAAACGCTTGATGAGCGTTGATTTGGGTTTGCCTCCCATGCTAGGAACATTGATTGCTACAATATTTACATTTGGCTTGGAGGAAATACCTTTGTATGATCCATGTTTATATCGTTTTCTGAGATCTTTTTAATCAAAGATATCATATTGCAGGTTCCTACTGATGCTACTTCTGCTAGATTTATTGGAGGTGGAAGGGCAAAAGTTCCCATTAATATAGGGTCTTTTAGTAGGCCTACTCCGATATTTTGAAGCAAATGGGGGTTTCAAACAGAGGTGTACTGACTACAGGCAGCAAAATTCTTGAATATATCTGAAAAGAGTGAACACAGAAACCAAAATTCAGGAACAATGCCTAGTCTGATCAGCGCACCTGTAACACAGTGAATTTGAAATGCAGCGCACCTACTACACTCGGGAAGTGCGTTGAATTTGAGATTCACAAAACAAAGAGTGCGTTGGGCCAGAAACGAGACTTTGCCTGGGTTCCGGGTCACAGTTTGCAGTTCAGTTCAGGGATTTTAGCCGAGCAAGTGGTAATCAGTAAATCAACAACAGGGATAGATCTAAGGAGGTTACTAGAGCTACCACAAGGGCAATTAGAGAGTTTGTAAATCAGTTGTTTAATTCATAAACAAAACCCGAAGATTGACTGAAGCGACATTTATCTACTTTGCATTTGCATAGCAAATGCAGTTCAAAAGCTACCTAGCTCAACTTCAGGCTCTATCTGTCAGTTATAAAGTAAACAAATGTAGATAGACAAACAACCTAGTCGCTCCCCAGCAGAGTCGCCATTTTGTTACAGGGAAAAGTGTCTATGCAGAACTGCTAATCCCACTAAGGCATGATAGCTACCTTAGAAACAAACAAAGTAAAACTACTTTCGTTTTCCTTTATGAAAGATAGATGAGAGAAGAATAAAGGAGACCAACCTCTGTCTTGCACTTGGCTCCTTGCTCGATTCCTCTCTCTTCTGATAGTCCTTTGCTACTTGTTTTCTGGTATACCCAGCTTCACAGAGTACCTGTAGAATCAAAGCAGCATAACACTATACAAGAACATGGATCTACTATCATAAACAATCTAGGATCAGATGTAAATTGACCATACAAATGCATAAAACATAAATGGCACAAGAGTATGGAGGAAAACTTGAATAGCTTTATTGATAATCAAGAAAGAGCCAAGAGAGTTACAACCAGTTGTTCTGACCCAGCATCATCCTCTCAGCAAGTGAGCCCTTATTCACCTCATGCAAAGCTTAGATCACCCAACACTATGATGTTGCCTCAAGAAACCAATAGCAATTCCTTACAAGATGAAAAATTCCCGCCTCTGGATCTTTGGGATGAGGGATCCATATATAGATATTTGTAAGGGAGATGAGTCATCTTGTGATTTGATTAGTGTCTTCCCTCTGATAGTTCTTGCTTCCACTTGGAGATTGATGATCTCTTACTCATCCTTGGTCGAATTCAGAGAGGCAAGTGTCACAGGAGAAGTTTATGGAAGATTCCATGCTTCTCCACCTCGCGGATTGACACTGCCATTTGTCTCTTCTCACCCACTGCACCCCATAGAGGGGATTTTTGAAATGAAACGCACCCACTGAGTGTACTTAGGTGAGATGCAACACACTTTGCCTATGGAGCAGGTGAAATGATCCTGTTTTGACCAGTTCTGAGTAGTTTTTCATGGAGAACTTTTGGGAGAAGCTGTAATCATTTGACCTTGTTCCTTTAGGGGTTGGAACAACATTTTTAGGGACTTAGGAGCCCTTGGTTTATGGACATTTTATGCTTGGGGTTGTAGTGCCCAAAAATGTCTATAACAAGGAGCTGCAATTAACATCTTAACAACCGCTACTTGCCAAAAACTAGGCATTACATCAGTAGAACCGACCTCCACTTTATTAGAACTAGCTGATCGATCTGTAGTTAGGCCAAAGGGCACACTACAGGATGTTATGGTATCTATTGATTCCTAGGAATATTCGGCCGAATTTCTGATAATAAACCCCAAAAACCGACTTGATGGACATCCATTGATCTTAGGCAGACCTTGGCTCACAACTGCGGATGCTTATATTGGCTGCCGACAAGGTAATATGACAGGGACAAATATTAAGAATCTAACTTTATATCCCCCAGCGCAGCCAAGTGTCACGATAATAAAAACTAACAAGCACCCTCTATCATATCTCACTGAAAATATTAGATCTCCATTAACCATACAAGAGGCCCTCGATTTCAAAGACCCAACAGAAGATGATGCCATTAATAATTTCATTAGCCAAACTGAACCCAGATCACACGTACAATGTCACATGATAGAAGTGGCATTTGATAATGAATTGGAAGAGGATCTTCTTAAAGATACGCATGATCAACCAATACCTACTACCTCTGTCTCGAATAACAAAATTGTGGAAATTGAGCTAGGAAAGACATTAAACATTAATGCTAGCCTAACTTTAGAACAAGAAAAGAAACTCATCTAGTTATTGAAGAAACATAAAGAGGCATTTGCATGGGACTACCCTGATATGAAAGGAATTTATGCCTAGTTATGTACACACCACATTTATATAGAAAAGGATGCGAGACTTGTGCGCCAACCGCAAAGGATACTTAATCCTCATCTAAAAGACGTTGTAAAAGCTGAACTCCAAAAACTTTTAGATGTTAACTTCACCTACCCTATCTCTGATAGTACATGGGTCTCTCCACTTGTTGTGGTACCAAAGAAGAATGGAAAGTGGAGGATTTGTGTAGACTATAGAGAATTAAATAAAGCAACACAAAAATACCACTTTCCCCTTCCATTTATTGACTAAGTATTAGATGCTTTAGCAGGAAAGAAATTCTTTTCTTTCTTGGATGGCTTCAGTGGATACAATCAAATTCAGATTGCCCCTGAAGATCAAGACAAAACTACTTTTACTTGTCCTTTGGGAACATTTGCCTACAGATTTTTACCTTTTGGCTTATGTAATTCTCCTGCCACATTTCAAAGAGCTATCCTCAGCAATTTTTCAGACTTAATAAATGAGGGGCTCGAAGTCTACATGGATGATTTTACACCATACAAATATGATTTTGATCCAGCATTGAACAGACTGGAAAAAGTCCTGCAACGCTGTATTGCCACTAGGATTTGCTTAAGCCATGAAAAATGCTATATAAAGATGACTGAAGGACTTATTCTAGGCCATTATATCTCAACGGCTAGCATACAATTAGACCCAACCAAAATTCAAATAATTTTGCTAATTCCCACTCCTACCACTCAAACAAAGGTACGCAGTTTTCTTGGATTTTCTGGTTATTATAGAAGGTTTGTAGAACATTATTCACGTATTGCTGCACCTCTATATGCACTGATAGGTAATGTTGACTTTCTTTGGACAAAAAAATGTGATCGTGCTTTTCAGGATCTGAAGAAGCTGGTATCCACACCTCCAGTCCTACGAGGACCAAATTGGAACCTGCCACTCCAGATTTCGTCAAATGCCTCAGATACAGCTATTGGAGCAGTACTTGGGCAGGAAGAAGATAAAAAACCATATGCAATCTATTATATTAGCAAGAATTTATCCCTGCTGAATTGAATTATACTGTTACTGAAAAAGAATTTCTAGCTGCAATACATGCTATCAATAAGTTCAGGCATTACATTACTAGATATCCTTTTATTTTGTATACAGATCACTCTGCCATAAAATATTTAGCAAATAAACCAATCACAAATGGTAGAATAACTAGATGGCTGATTTTATTGTAGGAATTTGATATTACAATCAAGAACAGACCCGGAAAAGAAAATCTTGTAGCTGAATTTCTCTCGCGAATACCAAAACTAGTGGATGCAGCAGCAGTTGAAGATCAATTCCCAGATGAGCATTTGTTTGTTGTCACTGTTAAGACACCCTGGTATGCTGATGTTGCGAATTCCTTAGAAGTAGGTAAATTACCAAAACATCTGACCCCCAATGAACGAAAACAGATTGTCCAAAGAAGTGTTCGATTTTCCTGGATTGGGGGCTACCTGTTCCATACAGGAGCAAATATGCACATCAGGAGATGTGTCCGGGAGGATGAAATTTTTGATATTTTGAAATCTTGTCACGACGGACCATGTGGCGGACACTTTTCCGATAAGAGAACTGGACATAAGGTGTTGCAAATAGGGTATTATTGGCCTACGATCTTCAAATACACAAAGAAGTTCGTTCAAGCTTGTGACAGTTGTCAAAGAGCAGGACGCCCTGGTCAAGTCGATGAAATGCCCCTGAACCCACAACTGGTTATTCATCTATTCGAGTGATGGGCACTTGATTCTTTTGGTCCAATTAACCCATCCTTGAATCAGAAATCATATATTCTGGTGGCAACAGAATATGTCACCAAATGGGTTGAAGCCGAAGCCTTATCGAGAGCTACAGAGGATTCTGTCATACAATTCATGTTTCATATATTTGTACGATATGGGCTTCCAAGAGACATAATTACAGACAGTGGACCACAGTTTGCTAGTAATAAGGTTGCTGCAACACTTAGAAACTATCATATCCAGCATAAAATAACTACTCCATATCACCCACAAGCAAACGGTTAAGTAGAAAGCAGCAACAAAATAATAGAAGCAATCCTGACAAAAACCATTGCGTCACATAGACGCGATTGGGTTGCAAGACTACCAAAAACCTTGTGGGCCTATAGAACAACATGGAGAAGCACTACTAGCTATTCACCATACCAATTGGTGTTTGGAAAGCAACCCATTTTTCCCATAGAATTTGAAATCCAAACTCTGCGAACAACACAAGAAGTCGGCCTAGATCTAAACGAGGCACAGATTAATAGATTACAGCAGATCAATGAGTTAGATGAAATAAGGCTCTCTGCCCTTCAACATACTACAATAATCCAACAGCAGTGAGCTAAATGGCATGACGCTCTCATTAAAAACAAAGTCTTTCATGAAGGAGACTGGGCACTCTTATACGATTCCAAGTTTCGGGATTTTCCTGGGAAACTTCAGACTCGCTGGTTGGGGCCATATGAAATCTAGAAGGTACATGATAATGGCACCTTAACTTTAGTCACTAATGATGGATCTGGACATACTTTTAAAGTAAATGGCCACCGAGTTCGATTATACCGAAAACCACTTACTCGGGAATCCTTTTGTCAGCAACTATGCGAGGACTCCAATATGCAAATTCTACAGGGGGAAGAGCAATCTTCCTCACCTGGGATTCATTAAGTGATTCATCTTTTTATACTTTGTACATAATTTCTTTGTTTTTGTATTTCCATTTTTTTCTTGCTGTTCCTTTTTTAGAAGAAACAACACTGTCTTTTTGCTGTTCCTTTTCTGAAGAAACAACATTTGTGTGCACTTTTGTCATTTTTGTTGTTCCTTTTCCAAAAAGACAACATTTTTGTTTGTTGTTCCTTTTTCAAAAGAACAACACCTTTGTTTCAGCCGTTTCTTTTTCTTTTTCATTTTGCTATTCCTTTTCCAAAGGAATGACATTTGAGTGTTCTGTTGTTCCTTTTCTGAAGGAACAACACTTTTAATCTTTGTTGTTCCTTTTCCAAAGGAACGGTATTCGCGTGGTCTGCTGTTCCTTTTCCAAAGGAACAACATTTGAGTTTTTTGCTGTTCCTTTTCCAAAGGAACAACACGTTTGATTTTTGTTGTTCCTTTTCTAAAGGAACAACACTTTCAATTTTTGCTGTTCCTTTTCCAAAGGAATGACATTTGACTTTTTTTGCTGTTCCTTTTCCAAAGGAACAACACTTGTGATTTTTGTTGTTCCTTTTCAAAAGAAATGACATTTGGGTTTTCTGTTGTTCCTTTTCCAAAGGAACGACACTTTTTGATTTTTGCTGTTCCTTTTCCAAAGGAACGGCATTTGCATTTTTGTTGTTCTTTTTCCAAAGGAACGACACTTTTCAGCACTTGCATTTTTGCTATTCCTTTTTCAAAGGAATGACACTTTTGGTTTTCTACTGTTCCGTTTCTAAAGGAACGACATGTTCGATTTTTGTTGTTCCTTTTTCAAAGGAACATCACTTTCGGTTTTCGCTGTTACTTTTTCAAAGGAACAACACTTGTATTCCTTTGCTCTTCCTTTTTCAAATGACAACATTCTTGTATTCCTTCTACTTATGCCTAAAGATACCGGTTGTTCCTCTTGTTTTAGGTCTTTTGGAGCACAACTATACATTCATGCAATGGATACAAAGCTAGAGCATACTGAAATCAGAGAATTATATAAACTTGTTATTTTTACAAGAAATTGTTGTGAATTGATAACGAGGAACAAAGGAAGGACACAATTATTCATTACTTTTGTTGTCACTACCCTACTAATACTGACATGATTGGTCATCTTTATCATGTTGGTTCTTTTTAAATTCCCATAATCTTCTTTAATAATTATTAAGGAATAAGAACAAAGGGTTTATATTTTTCTATTGAGATGTTAAGACTTTTTCCACCATTCCTACTCTTAAGGAGGGCCGAACCACCCTTTGTGTATAAATGGGAAAGCATGTTATAAAAAAAAAAAAGACACGAATGTTTTGAATTGTCAAATGTAGGATAGGGGGTCTCATCAAGAGCTAGCCTACCATGATCATAAGGAAGAAAGTGAAGTGGCATTCCCACTATGGCCACCACACCAGGGATATGGTCCAAGAGGCACATCAGAAAAAATAAAGAGTCTTTGGAATAGGAAGTCTCATCACGAGCCGACCTGTCCACCTTTCACTCCTTCCTAGTGAATGGAATTATGATTTAACTGGTTACCAAGCCAGCATAATGACCTCCATTTTGACACTGCATAGAAATTCCTAAGCATACACAAAGGATAATGGTTCCATGGGTGAAACAAACAACTTTTCCAAGGTTATGGACACCTGCGGCAGCAGAGCTCTGTTAATGGTATTGAAGTCACATTTCTTATACGCCTATAGTCATCATTAATACCCTTCTCGGTCTTATACCTTTGTAGTCTATCAAATGGGATTATGCATATCCCTTCCCTGAACCATTAAACGCATGAAAATCCATTATAACCAATCATGACAGAAAAAGTAGACAATGACCGCATTACACTTGTTGTGCACATTAGGTGTCTTATCCTCCCAGCCTCGCATCATGTAACCGCATTTTCTTATTTATTAAGCGATCCGATTATACACCTCGATTTCGGTAACCTGCTACTTTTGTAAACATGGCATCGTTGCATACGTTGTTCCTTTATGACCCTGTACCAGAACAGACCGGCCCACCACTCCTTCATTTGATGGCCGAGGATGGCCTATCACATTGCGGGGGGGGGGGGGGGGCTGACTTCATAATTTGCTGACATACGTGTCAGGCTATCACTTGTCAAATTCTTACTTGGGAATAGCAAGGCTTAACGATATCTCGTTTTTCAATTTGCATGTTGTTCCTAAGATATTTTTGTCTGCAATAACTAGGAAGATTTGAATGAGCCTTGCAATTTTACTATTTTCTTCTGTGTTTCTAACAGTTTGAACAGCTTGTTGTTCCATTGCTGTTTCTGTGTTTTTACAGTGAGCTAAAGCATGGGAGGAAGGTCAATTCGAAGAGAACCACAGGTATTGATAGTTTCCGACACTGCACGGGAAATCCTAGCAAGGGCAAGATGGTTAGTCTATCTTAATCGCATTCAAGAATCCAACGAGACCGTGGCAATAGAATTCTTGCAGAATTTACAAGAAAATCACTCCACAGTAAGGGGAAAACATATAGCAGTCACTAATGACGTAATTGCAGAGGTCTCGGGACTGCCAGCCACTGGACCTGTATGGACCCTGAAGAAGGAGAGATTGCAAAAGATCATGGAGATCTTCCAGGATGAAGGCCAGAACCTGACAGTCAGAGGAAAGGGAGTCCTACCAGCAGCATTAGGAGAGCCGTGGGTAGAATTGGCAAGGATCATCCAGAGCTACATCACCTGTGAAGGCAGGAAAGACATGGTAAGACCACGACACCTTAAACTCTTAGCTGTATTAAAAGATAAATGCTTTGTGAACCTACTTGCATTTTTAAATTCATTACTGCATGATATTACCCGAAGCATGAAAAAGTCACAACATGTGGAATCGATAGTGAGCCACCATGGACTGATACGGCTGATAGTTAGCCACAGTTTGGCTCAGCAGTAAAGCAGCTGAGAAGAACTAATTGCTATAATAGATGGGACACCAATTGTTGGGTCGTTAATATACCATTATTATTGTCACTTTTGAATGCTTATTCCACCCATTTCTACCATTCTTCATCACATCATTTATCATAATTTATCATATAATTCTATTTTACAATGATTTATGCTCTTATGTAAAAATATTATTTATTCTCCTTTATTTCTAATAAATTGATGATTATGCATGATTTTATCTATGAAAGTTTAATAAATTAGTTATAACATTATTCACCATTTTTAGCCTCCAAGATAATTTCCAGATTGAAGATTTGATCATTAAAAGTGACAACTCAGAAATGCGCTGGAATAAGAAGTGACAGTTTTGCGGTTGAGATTCTGAGTAAATGAACATGAATCTGGAAAATCTAGAACATGGGTTTTGTCCAGAATGGACCAAATTAATTTATTCGACGAATGGTTTGCCCAAATTAAGCTTGTATTGGGAGAAACGCAGGGTTCTTTGAGCACGATTTTCTCAGATTCGCTGTGTGGCCATTTTCCAAATCTCAGCTGCAAAGCCAAATTCGCCTTGCTCTTGTTGAAAGATGGATGGAAATATATCTTCTTGTTGATCAATTGGTTGGAAACAATCTAATTTTGTAATAGAAATCATGTTGTAATTATCTCTGTTGTAACTTCTCTCTAATCTCTCTCTATTTAAATGAAAACAGAGATCAGAGAGGGGGATGGAAAAATGATGGAGAATTGAGGATTCAGAATTAGAGATTCAAGAATGATGATAGGATAGAATAGGAGGAAAAGGAGATTGTTGCATTGCCATTGTAATTCTCAAAGCTTTAGTTGTTGTAATAATTTCACAGTTGATGATGAATAAATAAAAGGGTTGTCGTTCACTCTTCTCATCTGAAGTAGCCCAGCAGCATCCGCTGGCGGCTAAGGGCCCAGCCACTGGTGGATTATGTTGCTGCTGTGTATTTTATCTTTCCAATTTCGAACGTGTGATGGTTTGATTTAATTCTTATTTCTTTGAATCGTATTGCCTTACAGTTTCATGTTTTTGCAGTGAGCTGTTATAATATTTTATGAAATTGTTTTATTGCACAAGCTGAGATTGAATCGCGTGGCTGTTCTTTTCCATCATGACAGAGCTTATCATCCTTTTCAATGTATATTGTTATGCTGTTCATTTCAAATGTAAAGCTTCGTTGTTCATTCCAGACTTTGATATTCATTATAGACTGTTGGTTATTCCATTCCTTGAATTACAGCTTGTTGCCCATTTACTTTGTTGTTCATTTCTATTGATTAATTGCAATAGTTTGCTTTTAAAGAGTTTTCCTAGTTTACTTTCAATGACAGCTTTAGTTCAATTTCTATTTCCTTTTAATTTCTTTAAAGCAGGACTGTCAACTGTAGAGAACATTGGTTATTGCTTCCTCGTTCCCAGATTGATTGTCTTGTTCTAGTTTGATTTCAATTGCATCAATCTCTAGAGGAATGAGTTATTGCTACTGTATCCTCAATTGATGTTTGCTGAGTGAATAGTTGGATTTCAGAGCATTTGAGTTTATGTTATTGTTAGATTTCTTTTTCAAGCATTCATTTACTTTTGGATTTTAAGCACTATACTGCAAAACATTACTCTTGAGTAAATAGCCGCCTCAGACTGAGTACACTCTTGAAATAAAAAGTCGTCCCTGGGTTGATAATTAATGTGAAGGTAATTAGGAGTTAAAAAGACACCTTTTTATCGCTCGACATTTTGGCGCCGTTGCCGGGGAGAGTGTAGCCATTTTTAAAAGAGTAGTGTGCATCCGATGAGTGTCTGTTAGGAAAGAATTGGGTATTAAAAACGGAAGGTAAGAACCTACGTACGGAGCATGTAAAAGCCCTGCTCCCCCGCCTGCTTTTCAATAGAACTGTTAAAGAACTTAGAGTAGAAATAGATATTTGGATTTTTGTGTGAATGACTAGGAAAAAAATAGAAATTTTGAAAAACGAATTACATGGTTTCACTCAAGTGGTGATGTAAGCACCACCAATTTTACTAACTAATTGACAGGAACATTGGAAGAAGGAGCTTTGAAGAAACACATGAAGAACATCTTCTGTTATGGTAACAAACTGCCCAACATTTCTACTTTTGAATTTCCTGCTCAAATAATTCCACACCCTCACCATAATAAACCAGTACAATATGCTTACAGTGTTGAACTGCCAAATCTACCTACCCTTCCCACCCATTCTATCTCACATGTGCCATTAGAGAAAACTTACAACGAGATTCAAAATGTTTGAAATTCAAAAATTGTAGAAGTTATGGGAAAAAATGAAGTTTATTTTAATATGCATCAACAAGCTAATTTAAAAGCTCAAGAACTTCATGGTATGATGGCTATAGGAAATCAAGAAAGTAATGGATACATTGAAGATTGGTTTCACTCCATCACGTGTTTGCATCATCACTCCATACTTCAACTTTTTTTGATACCATCTTTTCAAGGGAAGTTGGCTTCTCATACCCTAATTTTTATCAACATGCATTTTTCAAATTTGGGTATGTGTATACGTAAAGCCTTATTTCTAAAATGGTTCCATTGGAAATACTCTTATACATAAATATATTTGATTCTTAAAGAAGAGTAGGATAGTGGAGAAAATAAAATAAATAAACAAATAAAACAAACACATCTTTTTTATATTTATTTTTGTAAAGCTAGTTGTTTTTTGTTGCAACATGCTATGGAAATCAACATCGGTGATAATTTTTTAATTCATTTGTGTATGTAGGCGACTTATAATGGAAATAATAGTTCTACAAACACTCATATTCACTTTTATCACCAATTTGAAAAAATGCTTGAATATCACATTTTTTTTGGCTTGCAGGCTTGATAAAATTTCTAAAAAATAATCAAGACGATCATGTTTTGAGGGAACAAAATGCAATATTTTTAAAACATGTTTCTATCCTAAGTAGCCCTTGATATCTACTTTCCAAATCAATTTGAATCACTCAATTTGGATTTGAAACGAAAAAGTTCGAACCAAAACATTGACAGGGTGTCTAGCGGACAGCTCAGGAACAGAGTTGGGACAGTTAGTTTTTGGAGGCCTAAATGAATGAATTTTTAAAACCTGTTTCTATGGTATATTCCCCTATTAATTTAGTTTACAATTCAATTGGAATCATTCATTTTCGATATCATATGGGGAATTTATGATCAAAATACTGATTGTCTATCGTAAATCAGCACCCTTAAAACTATGTCTTTCCCGCTGTTCCTTATAGTATTTGACCTATCAATTATTCTTGTGTTCAAAACCTGTTTCTATTGGAGATAAATAAATGAATCTACTTTCATTTCCAATTTGAATCATTCGAATCCGACATCAAACGAAAAATTTATGCTTGAAGTATCAACTGTTGGTCTAAGCTGAGTAATTGAAAATGACTCTGTTATGCAGGTTGTTCTAACTAAAATTGAAATATCATATCATTGAATTTTTAAAACCTGTTGCTACTGGAGATAAACCTTTGAATTAGCTCTCATTTGGCTTTGGAATCACTCAATTTGGATGAAAAACAAAGAAGTTGTGATCAAAACACTGCAGGTTAGCATGATTTGTCACTGCTCTCCCACAAGTGACAAATAAATTTTACTTTGTTATTTTCTTCGTGGATTTTTTCTACAGAGTAACTACTTGTTAGTTTTTTTGCATAATTCTTCTATTAGGGGAGCCGTGCACCTCTCTTTCTCCATGATTTAATGTTTTATTGCAGGTAGACACTCGTTTTTTGCAGGTCCTAGGAGAAAAAGAATGTCAATTTATGGACGAGTGATTCTTGAAAGAAATTTTAAATGAAACAAAGGAATTTCATCCAACTCATTACCCAACGGATTCATAATAGAAGAAATGAAGAATTGATTTCCATTTGAAGATTCATGTCTTGTTACTGCTGCCAAAACATTTTTCAAAGAGATCATTTTTTTTACATAATATCATAGCTGTTGTAACTTAATTTATTTATTTACATACTGTTTTTTAAATAAAATGTTGTTTCTTTCCTGATTTCTCTTATATTTTGTGTTTCAGGTGTTGCTTCATTCAAACTATAACCCATCCTCAGCATCAATACAGTGAACAACGAATTCCTTCTTTGCATGCTTGCATTTTATGCTTGTGCATTTTGCTGTTCCTTTTCTGAAGGGACAGCATTTGTGTGCACTTTTGTTGTTTCTGCTGTTCCTTTTCCAAAGGGACAGCATTTTCGTTTTGCTGTTCCTTTTTCAAAAGAACAACACCTTTTGTGTCAGCCGTTCATTTTTCACTTTCATTTTTCCATGCCTTTCCCACGGTTTATTTTGTCGTTCATTTTCCACGATTCATTTTGCTGTTCCTTTTTCACTTTCATTTTGCTGTTCCTTTTTCACGATTCATTTTGTTGTTCCTTTTGCACGGTTCATTTTGTCTTTCCTTTTCCACGGTTCATTTTGCTGTTCCTTTTTCGCAGTTCATTTTGCTGTTCCTTTTCCAAAGGAACAACACTTGCATTTTTGTTGTTCCTTTTCCAAAGGAACGAGACTTTTCATTTTTGCTGTTCCTTTTCCAAAGGAACGGCACTGCGTTTTTGGTGTTCCTTTTCCAAAGGAACGACACATTTCATTTTTGTTGTTCCTTTTCCAAAGGAACGACACTTTTCATTTTTGCTGTTCATTTTCCAAAGGAACGGCACTGCGTTTTTGGTGTTCCTTTTCCAAAGGAACGACACATTTCATTTTTGTTGTTCCTTTTCCAAAGGAACGACACATTTCATTTTTGTTGTTCCTTTTCCAAAGGAACGACACTTTTCATTTTTGCTGTTCCTTTTCCAAAGGAACAACACTTGCGTTTTTACTGTTCCTTTTCCAGAGGAACGACACTTTTCATTTTTGTTGTTCCTTTTGTAAAGGAACGACACCTTTTAGATTTTGTTGTTCCTTTTTCCAAAGGAATGACATTTGCATTTTCACACTTTTTTATGTGTATTTTCGCTTTTTGGTGTGCATTTTCTTTGCTGTTCCCTACACAGAACACCACTTTTTGAGTATTTTTGTTGTTCCTTCAAAGAAACAACACTTTGGGAGTATTTTTGAGAGCAACCCTGTCTTCCTCTTGTAGGATTATTCCTAGTTCATCTCAACCACATTTTATTGATTCCCTTTCATGGTATGAAGTGCACTATTTTTATGAGGACAAGAATTATCGATTCTATTGAAGCGAGTTAATATCATTCACATTATGATCTTTAATAGGACAACTCCTTGATGATAGAATCTTTTCAAAAGGGACACAATTATTTATATATTACTTTACTGCATTATTTTCTGTTGTACATGATACTGATTGATCATCTTAATACCATGTTGGTTCCATCCTTCCTGGTTATAATCTTCTCTTTCTATAATAAATGAGATTATGGGTATATATATTATTTTTTTTCTATTGACATGTTCAACTTCTTCCACCATCCCTGCTCTTAAGGAGTACTGAGCCTCCCTCTTTTTATCATAAAAATGTGTAATAACAACAAAGATTTTTTCGCAGATGGAGGATAGGGGGTCCCATTACGAGCCAGCCTACCATGTTCATAAGGCTGTAACAGAGTGACATTCCCATTATGGCCACCACACCAGGGTTATGATCCATTGGATAGCCAAATTATCCTTGGAATAGGAGGTCTCATCACGAGCCGACCTGATCACTTTTGCTACATCCCAGTGAATGGCAGTGTGGTTATTTGGTTACCATGCCAGCACACTGATCTCTTCTATGGAATAGCATTGTAACTCTCCATTTATAAATTGAGGATCCTGGCTCATATGGGTTAAAAAGCAACCCTGTCGAGGCTATGGACACCTGCTGGTAGCAGCGGCTCTGCTTATGGTATTGAAGTTATATCTTATCGTCAATTATTACTATAATACCCTTTTCTTATTCTTTCTTTTTATTAGAGAAGTTATTTCCTTAATTTTTTTCCCTGTTTTGAACCTTTTATGCATAAGAAATTGTTTTATGATCAATCACATCATTTTTAGCTAGAATACCGTTAGTAAAGCATATTTTTTGCATATTGTTGTCATTTTTCTCTTTTTCATAACTTATCATCAATCCAAAGCATCCCATCTCTTATTCATAACTATCTTTACACACTCTGCTCTCATTATAACCATAACTCCCGCTGTCTTATCATTGATATGTGTACTCTGCTTCATTTACTGTTGTATTGTTCATTCCCTTGCCTTGTCATCAACACAACACCTTTCATATGCTTTATGGTCATGGGATCCATTTTCCAATTGGAGGGGGGAATGTATGCATTATGGGCTAGCATGCGATATGATTATTGCACTCTGCCATAACTTGTTGATTTGACAAAATATTACTATTGCCTGTATACACAAGTTTTTCTGATTGAAATTTTTGCATACATCTTAATCTGTTGCTATTCAAAACTAACACTATGGATTCAAGAACATTGTATGCCAAATAGTGCTTTGTTTACAGGAAAACAACAAGTATGGCTAGAATTCTATTCGTAGCATGACCACACTATTGCACTTAACAGAAGAGGCTTGCGAACATGAACAATTCTTTAGACATGATGTGCTTGCCTGGATTCCACCTTTTGCATCACTTTCAGTACCAACTCTGCCTACATCAGCTTCAACAAATGACAGTATATATATGTCATTTCACATTTTTCTTTTTGGAGGTAAAACTTGAGGTAAAATAGCATAATTTTCTGCTTTATTACGAATTTAGGAGAATTTAATGAAATCCATTTTGAGCATTATTTATCATCCTTCAGTCCACATCTGTACCACTTCCCATTTTTTAGCAGCATATCATCTTTCGGTTTTGGGGAGTGTCGCTTTCATTCATTTCTTTCTTATGACCATGTCATTCATATTCTTTATCATCCATTGCTATTCTTATTCCTTCTCAACACCTCCCTTATTCCATGTTGTTTTACACCAGGCATAGAATTCAACAGCTGGTAGCAACCACCTCTATTTGTCTTCTAGCATTGCATGAGGACATGCTAATTCTTCAGAGAGGGGGAGGAATTGCTACGCATGATAGATGTTTTCTACTTTCTTCCTCATTTAAGGCATACAATTTCATTTTTACACAGTGCAGAAATTGATTTCCATAATACTTTTAAAACTATGAACTCAATTCTTGTGATTTCTGGATAATACAGATGTATCATTAAAATACACATACCCAGATAATTTCAAGATAAATTGGTTCATTCGGAAATCATGCACTCTCACCTACAGCCATTTTGTTTATATCTCATGATCCGTGCATCAAAACGATCTGATTTTTGGATCATAGAGGCATTCATATATTACAAATTTACTTGCAACATTTCAACAAAAGTTGGTTTGTAGTTTTTGGGAAAATAGTTAATGAAGGTTGTTGTTACTTATATCATATTTTGCTGCAACTTCATTGTTGTGCCTTCATCAAGATTTCTAAAATTGAATATTCATTAATTAAGGAAGAATTCATTTGTTCTATCCATTTCATGCGTTGGGATGAACAAATTTTTTATTGCTTGGTTAACACATGGGTTTTGTCTTTGGGTTGCATGAGGACATGCAACATATTGAGTGTGGGGGTATGTTGGGTCATTAATATACCATTATTATTGTCACTTTTGAATGCTTATTCCACCCATTTCTACCATTCTTCATCACATCATTTATCATAATTTATCATATAATTCTATTTTACAATGATTTATGTTCTTATGTAAAAATATTATTTATTCTCCTTTATTTCTAATAAATTGATGATTATGCATGATTTTATCAATGAAAGTTTAATAAATTGGTTATAACATTATTCACCATTTTTAGCCTCCAAGATAATTTCCAAATTGAAGATTTGATCATTAAAAGTGCCAACTCAGAAATGCGTTGGAATAAGAAGTGACAGTTTTGCGGTTGAGATTCTGAGTAAATGAAGATGAATCTGGAAAATATAGAACATGGGTTTTGTCCAGAACGGACCAAATTAACTTTAGTGAAGAATGGTTTGCCCAAATTCAGCTTGTATTGAGAGAAACACAGGGTTCTTTGAGCACAATTTTCTCATATTCGCTGTGTGGCCGTTTTCCAAATCTCAGCTGCAAAGCCAAATTCGCCTTGCTCTTATTGAAAGATGGATGGAAATATATCTTCTTGTTTATCAATTGGTTGGAAACAATCTAATTTTGTAATAGAAATCGTGTTGTAATTATCTCTGTCGTAACTTCTCTCTAATCTCTCTCTATTTAAATGAAAACAGAGATCAGAGAGGGGGATGGAAAAATGATGGAGAATTGAGGATTCAGAATTAGAGATTCAAGAATGATGATAGGATAGAATAGGAGGAAAAGGAGATTGTTGCATTTCCATTGTAATTCTCAAAGCTTTAGCTGTTGTAATAATTTCACAGTTTGATGATGAATAAATAAAAGGGTTGTCGTTCACTCTTCTCATCTGAAGTAGCCCAGCAGCATCTGCTGGCGGCTAAGGGCCCATCCACTGGTGGATTATGCTGCTACTGTGTATTATATCTTTCCAATTTCCGCTATGTGATGGTTTGATTTAATTCTTATTTCTTTGAATCGTATTGCCTTACAGTTTCATGTTTTTGCAGCGAGCTGTTATAATATTTTATGAAATTGTTTTATTGCACAAGCTGAGATTGAATCGCGTGGCTGTTCTTTTCCATCATGACAGAGGTTATCATCCTTCTCAATGTATATTTTTATGTTGTTCATTTCAAATGTAAAGCTTCGTTGTTCATTCCAGACCTTGATATTCATTATAGACTGTTGGTTATTCGATTCCTTTAATTACAGTTTGCTGCCCATTTACTTTGTTGTTCATTTATGTTGATTAATTGCAATAGTTTGCTTTTAAAGAGTTTTCCTAGTTTACTTTCAATGGCAGCTTTAGTTCAATTTCTATTTCCTTTTAATTACTTTAAAGAAGGACTGTCAACTGTAGAGAACATTGGTTATTGCTTCCTCGTTGCCAGATTGATTGTCTTGTTCTAATTTGATTTCAATTGCATCAATCTCTAGAGGAATGAGTTATTGCTATTGTATCCTCAATTGATGTTTGCTGAGTGAATAGTTGGATTTTAGAGCATTTGAGTTTATGTTATTGTTAGATTTCTTTTTCAAGCATTCATTTACTTTTGGATTTTAAGCACTATACTGCAAAACATTACTCTTGAGTAAATAGCCACCTTAGACTGAGTACACTCTTGAAATAAAAAGTCGTCCCTAGGTTGATAATTAATGTGAAGGTAATTAGGAGTTAAAAAGACACCTTTTTATCACTCGACATCAACTCCGCCAGCCCTAAAACGCAAACATACTTCCAGTACACCAAATAAACCATCAAAACAGAGAAAATCAATTAGATTGGCACGGATTAGAGGGAGACTGGAAAATCCCCAAGGGAGTACCAGCCAGCCTGTGGAGATAGACGACTTAGGGGATGAGCAACCCTCGCAATTGGAAGGAGAAGAAAATGAAAAAGAAGTGGAAGGAAATGAGGAAGGAGAGACAGAGGAAGAGACCTAGCAACCTGAGTAGGTGGAGGCGGAGGCAAAACAATGTGAAGGGAGTCCACTGCAAAATCCATTGCAAGAGAATGAATTGGCCAAAATTCTGGCCAATATGGGCAAATATGGCCAACCTCTCAGCCCACTAGGCCTCCAAACTGAGAAAGAACCGAAAGAGCATTCTGCTCAGGATAAAAATGCACCCGAGGAACTGCACGACAGGGAAGAAAATAAAGAGAATCATTCTGCAAGTATGACAGGAGAAGAAAATGATGAAGATATGGGAGGGGAACAATCTGCTCCCAGCCAGACTACACCAAAAGAATTGCATGAAGAAGAAGGGGTGGACAAGGAAGTTACCTAGGAAGTAACAGAGCCAGCTAGGGTTTCTACTCCTGAGCAGCCTGAACAAAACACCGAAGAAGCACCCCAAGAGGAAAACCAGGGAATTGGACAAGATAACAGTCCAGGCCCAAGTAAACAGATAGTTGTTCCTTCTAAGGAAGCAGAAGAAATCAAACGATTACGAAAAGAATAGCAAAGGTTACTAAATGTGATAGCTCGACTTCGACAGCAAATCAGGGTTTTGAGAATGAGAAAAAGAGCAAAGAAAACTTCAGGGGAAAGACATGTGGCTACTCCAGTGAGATCCCCATAGAAAAAGGTTCGAAAGACCCCTATTCAGCCTGCTGCTTAAAACCCTGTCAAAGAACAGTCTGCTGAAACACAGTCTGCTGTTCAAATTGTTGTCGAAGAACAATCTACTGTTTAAACTCTTGTTGAAGTGCAGACTGCCACTCAAAAGCAAAAGGAACATCATTCCACTGTTACTCATGTTGAAGTACAAATGGATGATATATAGGCTTGTGACAAGGAAGTTCAGACAGAGGCACAATCTTCTGAAAGGATACAAACTATAAACACAAGGCGACGCAAAAGGAAGATTCAAATAAATCTTCCACTGGCCTCTACTGCGTGGGACGGCGATCCAAGGATAGTAACCCTATGAGAGGGTTTGATGCAAGTGCAGCAAGTAGTTGAAAAACTCACGGAACAAACGGTTTCTCAAGAAAAGTATGAAGAATTACAACAACAGCTAAGGAATGTCAATTTATCTGAGAGCCAAGCCTTTGAAGGATGGCGAAAAGAACAAGAAAAAGTCGCAAAGGTAACTCATAGATTAGATGTAGTCATCAGATAGATGGATACCTTATGCTCTTTGTACACTGATGTCCTAGCATGTAGAGCCCCTACCAAGAATTATGCCTTGTTTTTAATGGAACGATATTTGCAATTGAAAATTAAGGCTGTCAAAGCAGGAGCCCCCATCCAAATTAATACCATTGATGATTTTATAAATTGTTGTAAGCATTATGGAGTGAAGGTTCAAAGACTACTGTGTGAATTCTATCTACATAACCTTGTGCTAGATCAAGACACAGAGCAGAACCCTGGCCCTTTCGTTGGGGATACCCAACTGTAGACATTTATTTCATTTGGAGTTAGTCAAATCAAATGGCTTAAAGCCTATAATGCCTTCCAAAGACAAGAAAACGGATTAGACTTATGGGTAAGAGCTGAGCCTAGAGATCCATTACAGTTATGGAACAAACACAGGAGCCTTATGAGGACTCCGGGCATGATTGACGCATTAAAACCCATTCATATATCAACTAATTGGCAAGGGATAGAATACTTCTTTACCATTAAGGACCTTGCCATTGCAGCTACTAAATTTCAATATCAGACCTCTAATCCGAACATCCAACTTAGGGAACCATTTAATTACGAGAACTTTAAGTTAGCCACTGATCGTTTGAACCTCTATGGCAAAATTATCTTGAGGGCAGGGCCATCTCGGTTAGGATATAGGTTTCAAAGTCCAATTATTTGGCACCCTGCACCTAGATACCAAGCCCTGTATGAAATGATTGAGGGTAAGATAGGCCATCTTTTTGAACACCTAGTTAGGCATCATGGCTGTAGGCCACCACACAAGATCCCATCTCCAGCCTACTCTCTCACTACCTTACATGTCAACTACGATGTTTTCATGAGGGCATGAAAAAGGGTAAGCAGGGGGGTGTGTGGAGTATTGAAGAAGGTATGTTTTCATTGACTATTTTGTCATCTTTTCTTTAGAACTTGTAACATCTTTGCATCATGAACTAGGTAGACAATAGGAAATCATGACAAATCTATGAAGATTTATATGTAACTTGAAAACACTAATAATTACCATTTCTTATGCAGGAAAAGGGAAAAACTAAAGATTTCCGCTCCAAAGAAAAAGACAGGGCCAAGCTAACCGCTGTCCCTTTGGCGGGGAACCATATGCAAACAAGACAATCTAAATAAAAACATCTCAGCCAAGGAAAGGAAAAGGAGATATTGACTCAGCGCAAGAAAACGACCAGATAATTGAGGATTAACAGCGTGGTGAATCCCTCAGGATCCTTTGATCTTGAGGGATCGCTGTTTAACTATTTTTGCATCCTTGATATCTCCACCTCAGTTGTTATAAGTAGGGGCAGCACTGCTAGCCTTGGGGACTGTTAATTTGTCATGTAACTTTGCGTTGTATCTAAAACTTTGATCATTGACTCTCGTTGAGAAGTGATCCACTGCAACTCTATTTTAATGCTTTAATATAAATCTGGTTGTTGTTCCATCTATGATTCTGGAATAATCTCAACCGGTGTGTCCCTGGAGGCTAAGGGCCTGGCCCTGGTGGAACACTTGCTCCTGTATCATTATCTTTAGTTCGTGTGTGGTTTGTATTATCAGCTTGAATTGGTAATCTGGTGTGTTTTGTTATCTTATATCACAACTCTGTTATATTTTATATATCATTTTCTACAATAGGAAAGTCGTATCATGCATTCTGATCTTATAATGTATTGTTGTTCCTTTAAAGTCATTAACGTAACATCGTTGTTCTTTAAAGAATGTTATTTTTGTTTAATTACAGAGTAACCGAGCTGTAACCTTCTTAAGTCGGTATTGTTGTATTCGTCTATGGTTTATGCTTCATACGATTGTTGTTTAATTGATATTGATGCTCCATTTTGAATTGCAACTGTTATCCTTTCTAATCGGGATCAATACTTGTGGTATCAAACTCAGATTACTATTTTTCTTAATATCTCTGTGTGTTGTGTGTATTATTTCTTTCGGTACTGTATATTCACAATCGTCTCTAAGCACTATTTCATTGGTAATTGGGTGTCGTTCCATTTCTATTTGTTGTCCAATCTACCCTTTTGAGTAAATATTGACATTTGATTTCTATAGGGTACGATTACTGTACTTCTTTCTGTAGATTAAGGTGTTGTTGTTCATCAGACTTAGTTGTTGTTACATTTTCTAGTTGTTGTTCCATTTCTTAATTACTGTTACATTTCCTGTTATTTTTGTTACTGTTTCTTTGGTGTGCAGAACAATCTGAAATTGTAGTGGGCATTGGCATTTACTGTCTAGTCCCCCAATTGATGTCTGTTCCTTGATTACTTTTAGTTACATCAATTTCCAAAGGGATGAGTTATTGTTACTGGAACCTTGACTGATACATTGGTTAGTTTTCCGAGTGCATGGTTTAAGCTTCAAAGTATTTTTCTGTAAGTAGATTTCCTTTCGAGCATTGGTTTGCTCTTGTAATTTATTGAGCACTATACTACTAGCATTACTCTGACAAATGACAGCCTCAAACTGAGTACACTCTTTGAGATAACAAATCGTTCATGGATTGACAAGTTAATGTGAGGTAATTAGAGGTGAAAAAGACCCTTTTTATGGCTCGACAACAGACGGCCAAGGAAGGTGGAGGATTGATGTTCCAATAGTGTGGACTCCAGAGCTAGTACAGATATTGCAAGCCTCTGAAGATAAGATCGTGTGCGCTGTCGATAAATGGCTTGATTGCGTCATAGGAGGATTTGTGACAAAATTTGTGGTCAATACCTCGGTCAACTAAAACGAAGCAGAGCGACACTTCTTCAAGGGATCACGAGGTAAGTATTTAAGATCTTTGGATACTTGGATTAAGATGCTCTTGCGTGAAAAGCGGGTTATGACATTACCTTGATGTTTGGAGCTATGTGAAGTAAAAATTTCTTCAGGAATAGAGGGAGAACAAGCCCTGAATATAGCCCACTAATTGAGCCTCCTTTGAGTGATGATGAAGGAGCAACACAGGCTTCACCACAGAGCATTGTCTAGTTAATAAGGCAAGGGTTCCCGCGAATACCCCATCCACCCACACCACCTCCACCTTCACCTCCACAACATACACCTTCTCCCACACTGCGACCACCTCTGCCACTGTTCAATATGTCGAATATGATGAAGTTTCCCGTTTTCAATGGCTTGGGAAATGGGGACCCAAACTAGTTTTGGTTCGTGGTGAAGGCTATGTGGACAACAAAAAATATTACAGATGATCATATGAAGAAAGCGCAGTTGGTTACTGCTCCACAGGATCACGCGCTAACATGGTACATCAAGTACTACACTGATAACCTTATGGTATCATTAGCGGACACTCAGACTACGCTGAACAAGGAATTCGGTAGGCCCAAATCCGAATCGCAATTAGTTGTTGGATTCAAGGAAATCATGAAGAGGCTGAGTGAAACACCTTGGGAACTGGATCAGAGCTGAAGTGCTAGATCCATGAAGCTAATATGAATCTCACAGATGGGCAGAACCGTGAATGGTTTGTAGCCTCACTCTTGCCCCACCTAAGGGTTGCTTTATCACAACAAAAGATTGGGACCCACGCGGAAGCCCTGGAAAGTGTGATGATATTACATTAAACATTTATTCAGGATGTTGCTTTAGGAGTTCAGCAAATTCACGCAAAGTTGCAGAATATTTGCCTCGAGTTTCAAAGCTTGAAGAAGGATAGAGTGGTTAGGCCAGAGGTGCATAGAGAAGTTTGGTTCCTATAGTGTAAAAGCCAGGGGCATGATAAAGATCATTGCCCTGCCTTTGTGAATTATGTTGCAGGAGGAGGGCCAATGCCTCTAAGGCCAGAAGCTCAAGCAAGGCCAAGTACAAGGCTCGTGTTATGGTGCACTATCTATCGGGTAGCTGGAAAACATGTAAAGGACAATTACCACTTACTATAGAAGTTTGTGCAGACACCACAATAGTTATTCTGCAACTTCTGTAAATCGGTGGGTCACGATGAGTGTAACTGCTGAAGCTATGAATTGATGATGGAAAGAACACCCATGTATCGAATGCAAACAGAAACTTGGGCTTTGGATCAAGGTGTTGGGGGACCGCTTGGAGGATATCACGGGCGTGGATAAGGTTGAGGAGGAGGAGGAGAACCTGGTAGAGGTCGGGGACAGGTTATTTTCTACAATTGCGAAGTTCCAAGACACTACGCACGAGAGTGTACAAGCTAGACCCACCTGTCATGCTAATACTATACTTAGTTTTACCACGCGATAGAAGAATTCCCTGTATTGATAGCTAAGATGCAGGAGAAGAGGGTGCAACCTCAACATCCTACCGAGAATCTACAGATGATGAGGGATGAACCCCACGAAGAGGATCCCAATGTGAATATCGTTCCATGAAGCGGAATAATGACTGGTGAGGATAAAGGAAAGAAGCTTGAATAAAGTGAATGGGTCCGCAAAGCTCCAGAGAAAGAGGTTGAGCTTGACTTGGAGCGTGAGAAAGAAACGTTCATGGAAGCAAAGAAAAGCTTCGCTGAGGCTTCTACCTCAGGAAGTCAGGACAAGCTATCTGAAGAAGTTGACCCCTCTATGCTTACTACCTTCTTGGAGACCTGTATGAAGCGGCTACACGATAGAATGGCTTTGAAAGGGTTACAGGAACTGATAAATAAGTGTGTCAGTAATGAAAATTCTCATGAAGAGCCTCGTGTAGTCAGAAAAATTGGTAAGCATAAGGCAAGGACAGGGCGTGAGATGAGGCTCACTGCAGAGATAAGAGAGTATGAAATGGATCAACTTATTTTGGATCTTGGGTTGGATGCGAACGTTTTACCTAAATAGACATGGGAAAGAATGGGGAGACCTACCCTGTAGTCATCTCCGATTCAATTGAGGATGGAAAATCAACAAAAGATTATCCCCATGGGAAGATTGCAGGGAGTGACAGTAGATATTGAAGGTGAGAGCGCGTTGGCTGATTCTGAAGTAATAGAAATTGTTGATGACAACAATCTCTACCCCGCGCTCCTAGGAATTGATTGGGATATTGACATGAATGGGGTAATCAATCTGAAGAAGTGGACAATGTCATTTTAGAGGAAATCGCTCTGCATAGTAGTAACTTTGGACCCTACAAAAGGATTGCGCTATACTGAATCGGTCCTTGATTATGAGGAAAGTGATAATGATTTGGACCAAATCTATAAGATAACAGTGTGAGATCAAGATTGGGTTAATCCTAAAGCTAATGGACACATTGCATGGGATTGCGAAAGTTCCGGTACATTAGATTCAGATGAGGAATTGGAACACTGGAAAAATAGGCTGCCCAATGTATCTACACTACATTGTAATATGATGACTAAATTGTTGCGCTATGTATCATCAGAGGTAAGCGGTTTTCCTTATTACAATGGTTTAACTGATGTAGATCAATTTTTCGATGCATTTGAAAGTGAAATTCCTGATAAGCATCGCTTCCAAGTGCTGGATTTAGTGCTATGCGCTACACCCACAAGGTGGTGGGGTATGCATAAAGACAGTTTTTATGGGTGGCACGAGTATAGAAAAATGATGAGACTAGGGTTTGGTTGACCAAAATTCTGGCTAGCAGAGAAATATTATGGAAGGAATGATCCATGCGATAATTTAGCAAAATGGACTGTGATGTATGGAACAGAGCTGCAACCTGAGTGGGTGCATTTATTCTATCAAATTGTTATCACTTAAGAATTCTAATGCCAAAATTTCTCATACTAGCTTGATGATAAAGGTCAGTGTTAGTCTAAGTTTGATGTCATTTTTCCTTAGAGTCTGAGTCTTAGGAGGTCTTGAGTCAAGCATGCATTCTCATCTATCACTGGTCACCCTCATTCATCACCGATCTCATAGCCATGTGTCAATTTGGTTTAAAAATCATTATGTACCACAAAGCCTTTTTAGGTGATTGTGTAGCGCATGTAACCATTCTGAAGTGTTTTCGCAGTGCATTAATCATGTTTAGCAGTTTCGCAGTGCAATAGTCCTTTAGATGTTTTCGCAGCGCATCATTCAAAATTTACACTGACCGCGCTGCGAAATCGGAGATTCGTGTATTCCGCAGCGAATCTTTCCCAACTGTCAAACCTGTCAAGTTAATCTATGGCTGCGTCATTCATTATCAGTTTGTGCACTCCACATATCACGTCCAACCACTTATCTCCATTATTACAACCACCAGGTACGTTGATACACACGGAATACAAGTTCCAAGGAAAGACAGGTATGCGCAGTTTTAATGATGATTGTAAGCCTTGCATGAGAAACAAATATGTAAGATTTCAATTTGAAAAACATTGTCATCAAGCGAGGCAGCAATTCAAGCGAGGCAGAGCTTTGAGTTTGAGCAGCACTAGCATTTTAGCCTCCATTACACTGAGTCTTCATGGAGGGATTGGCAGAAAGGAAAGACCATAGATCAGGTAAATGTCTGAGAAACGAACCCGAAGGTTTGGATATAACCTTGAAGAACACAAAGGTCGAACAGGCATTTAAACAAGCTGGATGTTGGAATTTTTGCAAGAAGCTCTAGGGAGAACATGCACAAGTGACTAAGGAATTTGCACTGAATTTCACAGGGCTAAACTCAAAGGTTGGCATGCTGGAACTGCAGGTATCACCAGACATGATATCCACAGTTACAGAAATTCCAAGAGGGCAAGAAAATTGGTTCAAGAATTTCAAATTTGACATGAATCCATGCAAAGAATTTCTAAAGCAGGAGTTCATTAACTCAGATTTGAGCAAGTCTGTTCCTAGAAGTTATGTTAAAGAATCATATGCCCAATTGCTTACTTGTATACAGAAGTATCTGACCTGTGAAGGGAGATATAACAAAGTGTATTCATACCATTTTAAACTGTTGTTGCATTTCACAGGGAAAACATCTATAGATCTACATTTTTACTTGTTTCGTAGCTTAAGTAAAATGTGTGATAAGGTACAACTGAGAAAAGAAGCCTATGAGACTTCACTATTCCACCATGGCTTGGTCAAGTTAATGGTTCTGCATGAACTCCAGAGGGTAGGCAGAGACTGGGACACATTCATATTCATGTCCGGTTTCAAGAGCAAGACCAGTCTCAGCACTCAAGCGGCAAAAGAACCTTCAACAACAACCAGTCCTCAAGCAGAAACAAGAGCCAAGAGGGTTTCAAAGTTAAAAGCAAGGAAACAAGTTGGAGAGTCTACCAAGCCACTGACTATTCAGGATACACCCCAGCAGTCAAAGAAAATTCACATGAATCAAGCACAGGTGGAGGAGTTCAAAGAAGAAGAACTAGGAGCCAGGTGACCAAAGAAAAAGTTAAGTCAGTAAGTATTGAAGAAAGCCCTATTTCAAAGGGAGACTTAAATGATTTATTGCAAGCAATTGACATTGAAGAGTCCCCACTAGTTCAAACTGAGTTGATACAGACAGGAAAAGAGGAGGCTAAGAAGGTCAAAGCCTCAAAGAAACTCAAGTTTGATGATCAAGTTGATCAATTTGTTTTTAAGCCCAGGAAACCCATAACAAGGAAGTTCTGTAGGTTTTAACACTGTACAGAAATTACCTGCATACTAATTCTTAAACAAAGAAAATGAACAATGCGAGAGCATAACCCATAAAACACATATGCACAGAGATTTTTCCCTGGATCCCAAAACCGGGACTACCAGCTTGATTTTTCATTATGTTCCTTTCAATGTTACAATACATATTTATACATACCGAAGCATCCAATACCATGGACCGAAAACCATCGCGTCCAAAAAACATGTGCGAAAATCATGCACAAAACCATAGGTGGGTCCGCCCAACCTAACATATGGTCCAAAACCAAAATTTTCCGGGGAGCTGCCCTAGACCCCATAAAGTGGGGTTATGGGTGCCCTTCAAACCCCCTATTAACTACGTGGAAAGAATATAACACAACCCAACAATCTCCCACTTGTTGTTTTCTTTCCACAGGGGGCCACAGGAGAGCTTAGTCATTTTTTCATCCCTGAGATTCCCATTGCTTCTCTACACCAAGAGAACTTCTCAGAGCTCACAGATTTTGTCAATGCATCTGCAGTATTCTTCAAAGTGTCCACCTTTACCAGCAACACCTTTCTGTCTTCTATCATATCCCTCACAAAGTGATACTGAACATCAATGTGCTTTGTCTTTGAATGATAAGCAGGGTTCTTTGCCAAGAAAATTGCACTTTGGCTGCGCAGTCTATTCTTAGAGCTCCCTGTACTAACCCCATACTTGAACACAATCTCTGCATCCAAACTGCTTCCTTGCTTGCATGAGTGGCTGCCATGTATTCTGCCTCTGTAGTTGATAGTGCCACTACAGATTGTTTCTTACTCATCCAACTAACTGCACCTCCAAATAGGTTAAACACATACCCACTTGTAGATCTTCTCTGATCCAGATCTCCAGCCCAGTCTGCATCAACAAAGCCATGAATATCCAACACTCTGTCCAATCCTGGTCTTCCTTGGTAGCACAAACCATAATCACTAGTGCCACGCAAATACCTGAAAACCCGCTTCACTGCTGTCCAGTGCTCCTTCCCAGGTTTTGACATAAACCTGCTCAATACTCCCACTGCATGTGCAATGTCTGGTCTAGTACAGACCATTGCATACATCAGGCTACCCACTGCACTTGCATATGGAACACGGGACATGTCCTCTTCCTCTTCTTGTGTCTTGGGACACTGTTCAACAGATAACCTCACACCTACAGGAATAGGAACCTTCACCGGTTTACTATCCTGCATATTAAACCTCTGGAGTATTGTCTCGACATACTTCCTTTGGTTTAACCAGAGCTTCCTCTTTGACTGATCTCTTTTAATTTCCATGCCCAAAATGTAGTTTGCAGCACCAAGATCTTTCATGTCGAATTTGGAGGACAATTGGGTCTTCAAATCCTGGATAATTTCTTTGTCATTTCCAACCAGCAACGTATCATCCACATACAAGACCAGATAAATAATACGGTCACCAATTAATTTAAAATACACACAATGATCTGCTTTGCTTCTGGTGAAGCCAAGTCCCCGTATAAATGTACCAAATTTCTGATACCACATCCTTGGTGACTGTTTTAACCCATACAGAGACTTCTTTAACTTGCATACCAGTTCTTTCTTACCCTTCACCGCAAAGCCTTCAGGTTGCTTCATGTAGATTTCCTCTTCCAAATCCCCGTGAAGAAATGATGTTGTCACATCCATCTGTTCTACCTCAAAATCAAAAGCAGCAGCAACAGATAAAAGTAATCTAATAGAAGTTACCTTGGCAACAGGAGAAAAAATATCACCAAAATCAATTCCCGGCACCTGGGAATAGCCTTTTGCTACCAACTGAGCTTTGTATTTCTCCACCTTTCCTTCTGCATTTGTCTTCTTCTTGAACACCCATTTGCTGCCAATGGGTTTCCTTCCAGCCGGCAACTCCACCAGATCCCAAGCCTCATTTTTGTGCAAAGATGCCATTTCATCGACCATGGCCTCTTTCCAGAGTTTTCCATCCTCTGAATCCACTGCTTCCTTCACAGTTCTGGGATCATTATCAGTAACAGACAAAGCAAAATTTGAACTGAAAGCAGATGGACTATACCTTTCTGGCTGCCTTCTTTCTCGAACTGATCTTCTCACAGCCGGAGTTTGTGGCTCTTCATCTTCTGATTCCTCCTCTGTTGCAGAGTCTGATTCTTCCTCCTTTGGCTCAAACTCTATCTTCTTAGGTTCCTTTGGTTGGACTTCATGTTGAATAACATCTTTTACCTCTCTGAACAACACATCTCGGCTGTACACAACCTTCCGTGTGACTGGGTTCCAAAGCTTATAACCCTTTAAACCATCCTTATACCCAATAAAGATGCACTTTTCAGATTTACTATCCAACTTGGTTCGTTTCTCCTTTGGAACATGTACATATGCATCACATCCAAATACCCTTAGATGTGAAAGAGAGGGTTTCTTACCAGTCCATACTTCTTGTGGAGTCTTATCCTCCAATGCTGATGAAGGTGATCTGTTGATCAGGTAACATGTAGTATCCACCGCCTCTGCCCAGAATTCCTGTCCTAACCCAGCACCACTGAGCATGGTTCTTGCCCTTTCCATCAACGTCTTGTTCATTCTTTCTGCGACTCCATTTTGCTGAGGTGTATATGGAGTAGTCTTCTGCCGTGCTATACCACACTTCTTACAAAATTCTTCAAATTCCTTGCTGCAAAATTCTCCACCATTATCTGTCCTCAACACCTTTATCTTCTTCTCTGTCTGATTTTCCACCAGAGCCTTATATTCTTTAAACATGTCAAAGACTTCAGATTTCTTCTGAAGAAAATATATCCATGTATTCCTTGAGAAGTCATCTATGAATGATACATAGTACACAGACTTACCCAGTGATGGAACCTTCACAGGTCCAAACACATCACTGTGCACAAGCTCTAATATCTGCTTCGTCCTCTTACCACCAGAGGGGAAACTCACCCGATTCTGCTTCCCATATACACAATTTTCACAGAAATCAAAATCCAGAGAGCTATTATTCATACCTTCTACCAAACCTTTACCATGAAGTATTCGAAGGCCCTTCTCTCCAATATGTCCAAGCCTTTGATGCCACAACATGGTCTTCTCCCCAGAGACCACTAGATTCTCTACTCCATTTTCAGGAACCATAGAACTATTGCACCCATCAACAACAGTGCTACCTTGCAGCTTGTACAGAGTTCCAATCCGAACTCCTCGCATTAATATCAGTGCTCCTTGAACCATCTTGCAGGTATCTTTCTCGAACACCGTCTTTACACCTGGATCATCCAACTTGCTTACAGAAGTCAGATTTCTGGCCAATGCAGGAATATGTAGAACACCCGGAAGTGTTCTAACCCTTCCACCTTGCAACTTCAACTTTACTTTTCCCCGACCAATGATTCTAGCCTTCCTATCATCTCCTAAGAAGACATCACCACCATCGTATTTCTCATACTCGCAGAACCAATCTCTATGGGGAGTGAAGTGAAAGGATGCACCTGAGTCAATCAACCATTTGCCTCATGATCTATATGTGTACTTGAAGAAGCCAAGTACACATCCCCACCTTCATCTGAGGTGGTTTTCGCCTCTGCAGAAGGAGCATCATCAGATCCCTTTCGTTTATCAGGAGCTTTAGATTTAAAATCCCTTCTGAAGTGCCCTTCCTTTCCGCATTTCCAGCACACCACCTTTGTAGGTTTTCCTGGAGATGTAGATCTCCCTCTACATTTAGATCTCCCACTCGATGACTTATTTTTGTTTCTGTTCTGGGACCATCCTCGTATAGACAAGGCATCACCATTCTGGTTGTCCATATTTTTCCGTCTCATCTCCTCCGTCAGCAAGGCTGAGACTATTTCATCAAACTGCAAAGCAGTTGCATTGCAACCTATTGCAATAACCAAACTATCCCACGAATCTGGTAGAGAACACAACAGACTGATGCACTTATATTCATCTGAAATTTTAATATCAACAGATAATAACTAACTTACCACAGTATTAAATGCATTCAGATGCTCTGTCACCGAGTCTCCATCTTTCATCCTTAGGTTATACAGCTTTTTCCGCAGGAACAGTTTATTCACCAGAGACTTAGATTGGTACAAAGTCCCTAACTTGACCCACAAAGCCTTTGCCGTAGCTTCCCCTGATACATTCAACAATACTGAATCTGAGACACACAATCGTATTGTGCTCTTTGCCTTCCGATCCAACTTCTTCCATTCTTCATCGGTCACTCCCGATGGTTTAGTACCCGGATCTACTGCGATCCACTGATCTTTATCCACCAACAGATCCTCCATCTTGAGTTTCCACAACTCAAAATTCTGACCATTGAACTTCTCAATCTCTATCTTTCCACTGCTCGCCATCTTCTTTCACCACCAGAATCGATCTCGCAGATCTCCCACTGAACAGGGTCTACCACAGGCCCGAGCGAAACCCTTCAGCAACAAAGGCGTCCCCTTGAAGCCAAAACAGCTCTGATACCAAATGTAGGTATTAACCCTGTACAAAAATTACCTGCATACGAATTCTTAAACAAAGAAAATAAACAATGCGAGAGCATAACCCATAAAACACATATGCACAGAGATTTTTCCCTGGATCCCAAAACCGGGACTACCAGCTTGATTTTTCATTATGTTCCTTTCAATGTTACAATACATATTTATACATGCCGAAGCATCCAATAACATGGACCGAAAACCATCGCGTCCAATACCATGGACCGAAAACCATCGCGTCCAAAAAACATGTGCGAAAATCATGCACAAAACCATAGGTGTGTCCGCCCAACCTAACATATGGTCCAAAACCAAAATTTTCCGGGCCGCTGCCCCGGACCCCATAAAGTGGGGTTACGGGTGCCCTTCAAACCCTCTATTAACTACGTGGAAAGAATATAACACAACCCAACAAGTTCAAACAAGTACAAGAGGTACCACCAAGAGATGATGAAACAGGGGAGGTGACATGGCCTCATGAAAGAAAGGATAAAGGCAAAACAGTTGCCACTCAAGAAGAAGGTAGTGTGGAAAACTTGAAAAGGAGATTGGAATCTTCCAACTTTGAGATTGCTAGATTGAAGAAAGCTGCTAGGAAATTTGCATCTAAAGAGGCATATTTCAACCAAATGCAAGCTCGATGGGAGGACCAAACATTTCAAATTCCTGAAGTGGTTGATTTTAATGTTCAATTCCGTAGCTGGACTACTCCTGCAATAAAAGAAGCTCAATTTATCAGAAAATTCAACACAAACCTTAGGTCTGGGATCAAAGTAATGAAGAAACAAATTGAAGACTTAAAGATACAATTGAACCAACAAAAAGAATCTCCATAAAGAAATCTCACTTCAAGTAAGGATATGTTTCAAAGTTTTGATGGTTTTGCCTGGTATAATCTTTTCAAAACATTCCCATTCAGTTTTGGAAGGTCTTGAAACAGTTGAAAGAATGTTTTAACAACAAAGTGCTCAAATAGCAAAGTTTTGGGTTGAAACTATGATTTTTGAAACAACTCAACAGTTTCGAAGCGCACTACGAAACTGCTGAAGGTGATGACTAGAGCTCAGCAATTTCGTAGCGCGCTACGAAACTGCTGAAGCTAAATAATCAAATAGAAATCAACCGGTTTTGAAACATAAGCAGGAAATTTGAAAGGGGAATATATACAAGGTATCATCTAAAGCTTCAACATTCAACCAGGTCAAGACAGGTGGAGAAAATATGGATTCGAATCCAACTTTAAACTTTTTGTCATAAAGTAAGCACATTTACCACCGTTCAAGATATGTCAAAACAGCTTGAAAGAATTTTTTCATTTACACATAAAGGAGGTGGACAACACATCAAGAACGTGGCCATCTGTTACATTTTAGATAATCAAAGATAAAGGATAAAGGACATGCTTCTTTGGATTCGAAAATTGTAAGGCAAACTAAAGACCGATGAGCAAGGGTAGTTTCCTATGTTTCAGGACAATGGAGAAGATGTGGCATTGAAGACCAGCATGGAGTTTTGAACACTCATCACAGCCAAACTAAAAAGGAACCAAATGTCAAAGAATGAGAACCATTGTAATCAAAGCTATTATTAGCATAACATGGTGTTAGAATCCTACTTGTTTTAGATCTCTAGAAAGTCTAGTCGAAGTTTGTTGCATTAAGCAAAGCAACAAAAGAGGAAAAAGAGGCAAAAGAGCAAGATCGGCTTCAAATCTTGGCTAAAGCTTCTTTGGAACAGCATAGCACTTCATAGAGAACCTCCAACCCAAATTTCAAGAAATTTGGGGCAATTTTGGTCACATGGTAATTTTTTGGTCAAAACATAGGTTTTTTCTCCCTGTGCGTCGCGCCACTGGCGCGACGCTTAGAATTGGGAGCTCCAAATTGGAAATGGCTTGAATTTTTGGATTCAACATGCAAAATCATGACTACTGGTGCTTGGACAAGAAATTTGGGCATGATTTGAGTCTCCAGGAGGTCAAAAACACCCAAAAAATGACCTCTCTGCCCCTATTTTGACACACAGGAAGAAGTCTTGGGAGAATGAAGATTTGGAGGGGCAAATGAGCACCAAATTCAGAAATTTAACTTGGGTTGGAAAGTAGACAGGCCAGGATTTCCAACAAGCACACTTGGGTACAATTTGGACTCCTGCAGGTACCTCAAAACAACCTCCAAAGTGGCGCGGCGCATATAGGAAAAAAGGCCAATTTCACCTCCGTTTCGCGAAATTTCGATTCGCGACTTTTCACAAGTGGGCCCTCTCATCTACACTTCACTTTTTCGGCACCTAAGGTGTAATTTAAAGTATTTTCACTCCAGATTGGCTTTGATCCAAATGGCAAAGGAAGGCGAGCAGTCACCCAAGCCATTTGTCATGTTTGTAACGCTGCACCTGTAGCTAATGGTTGGCTTTCCACCTCCATTTTGTAATGATTCGAGTAACTCCCCAACCCTTGGGCGTTCTATCTCTTCATGGCACATTCTATATATTGTATGCAAACCATTTGCAAAGGGTTGGTTGGCTTGTAATTTCTAGGAGACTGTGGGAGAGAAACTCAGTTCTTCATTGTATATTTTGACAGAGGATTAATGAAAGGCAGCGGCTCTGTTTCATGAGATTCATGTGGTTGTGAGTGTAGCAAATGTGTCTCTTATGTTTCATATGCATTTCATAATGTTTCACAGTTCATTTCATATTCATTTCCAGTGAAATTTTCTAAGTTAGATAAGGTAGAATTCATTTTTATTGCTCTGCCTGTGGGAAAATTTCATGTTCAGTGTTCTTCTTCTGTTGAAAAGGATTCATGTACTTATTCCCTTTTCACCCTCCTAAGCAATTCCTCCATTCCGCATTATTTCAAACTAAATTGCTAGACTTTCCGCCTGTCTTGCCTCACGAAGTAATCTGTGCCTTTGTATTAAATTCTTTGCTCATTGCTGTCCGTTGGTCCCATACCATCCCAAAAACTCAGTGATTCATAAAAAATTGCTTCTTGTATCCATATTTACTTACTAGACTAAGATCAATATTTCACTGTTAGTCATCTCAGACCATTCCGTTTACTTATTCGTTGAGCGTGACTCGGAGAGAGCCCTCTCCTATTCTGGTAGGTCTAGTTACCAGACTAAGTGTGGTTTGTGGTTACCCTGAATTTTTCCTTCCTTCAGCCTAAGGCAGATTTAGGTGCTAACAGGTGTGATGTGGCATATGCCACGAGGGGCATAACAATGTTTGTGCGTGCTGATATGGGCATAATTGGTGATATGGGGTTTCCACCAATTTTGCCTTCAAGCTCTTTATCCGGGCCTTTGCACTCATATTTCGTGCCCTATAATGGAAAGCCATGTGTCTCAGTAAGGCATGGTCCTTGTCGGCCTTGTCCAACAGCCTCTCCAAGTGCATGTTAACTCTCTCGAGGTTGGCCTCCCGATTCTCATTAATCTCTTGCTCCAATGACGTGAGCTCAACTCTTCTCCTTTGTGCAGCTTGGCGATGCTCACGAATGTTTTGTAGCTCCATGATCGCTTGCTGATCCTCCAGATGTTTGTTCCTCTACTCCAGATTTTTCATGTTCCACTTAGCCCTCGATCTCTGATTGTTGCTCCTGGATGATCTCTTTGAGATGTGCACTGGTCGATTCTGTATCTGTATCATCATCATGAAGGAGAACGAATTCAGTCTCTCGTTCACCTAATGGCTCACCTGAAGGCCCCTCATCATGCATTGGCTCCTTACCTCTGTCCTGCACCTGTAGTGCTGATGTCGGAAGCGAGGCCCCTTCCACCCCGGGTGGAGATAACACTCGCTTTGCTGCTGCGAACAAATGTCTACTGCCTCTCTAATAGGTGATGAATACTGGCATAGTAGTGGTCTCATGGCGCTCATACTGATGAGAAGGACCACCTATCTCATGTTCAACCTTTGACTCTACCTGTGAAGTGCTGAAGAGGTTACGGGAGATGAAGTCATCCCAAGTAATGCCCTACAATCCCAACTGATGATCCACAAAAATCCTAATAAGAGCAAAGTGATAGACACTGTTAAGTTGATGTTGAGGGGTCTTGTGCTGCATGAAGGTGTTAATCCTCTCTATGTTCCTGCAAATGAGAAATGTGATGTTCATCATCCGTACCCTGGTAAAGTGCATGAGCAACCTGATGTGATAGGCATATAGACGAGAGAACCTCCCCTCACAGTTGAAGTACTTCATAATCAACTTCATGAGTGGAGCATATTCATATTTCAAATATCTGAATGGAAAGACTCTTGTGAGGTGCCTCAAGCAACTGGCCTTAATGTAAGGCTCATAATGCTGCCGATCAACTTTCTGTTTCTTGTGCCATGGTTCTCCAACATTCGGTATGTCGGTTGCTAATGAGACAGTTTCAGGTGTCAGTGTGAAGGTGACCCCGGCCAAGATAGAATGATCTCCATGGAGGTGAAGCACAAAAAGACGGGCCAACTCATGATGAACTCTAACATTAGCCACCCTTTGACAAAATTCAAAACATGCTAGGTGCTGGAAACATGACATAGCAAGAGGACATGCCTGCAATTCTGTAAGGGTAGTGGGCTCATCCCTAACATGTTTGCCACTCTTGTGATGTCTCCTAGGAGCCTGCTCTTCTGAGGATGAGTCACTTTGTGTCTCCATCTCATACTCTAATGAATGTTGTGATCCCATGACTGTTGTGTGTACTGTATTTAGGCTGCCCTTTGATGATGGTGTGAAGTTGGGTGCTTTTGTGATATCTCTCAATTTGATGGGGTTCACAAAAAAATTGAGGAAATTTGGCATGGTTTTGGCCCTCTGTGGGTGTGCGCCGTGCACAAAACCCAGTGTTCCGCGCCCTGGGTGTGCATCGCGCTCGTTGGAAAAATACACTGAGGGCTGGTTCTGTGTGTGCCACGCCCTTGTGTATATGCACCGCACCCTGAAAACCGCCTCCAACCTTGCTCCAAACACGCACGATGCACACTCAAAGACTTTGCAATGTTTCCTTATGCCTTGATTTGCACAATGAATTTGATTTTTTGGTGGAAACTTGTATATAAAGACTTGGAAGTCATGGGTTAAATTTTGCTTTTCAAAAACCCATTTTTCTAATGTTATGTTTTGACACTTTTTCACTGACTTAAAGCAACACTGATTTTCACTTTTCCTTTGAAATTTTGGCTCAAATGATGAAATTTTCGGCACTCTTTGCAGGGATTGCATGACAGGGCATTTGGCCACGGAAACCATGAATGCATCTGAAGAAATCAACTGACGATTTTTTTGAAAATTTTATCACCGATGACACTGTTTGACTTTTCCTCAAAACGGAGTTTTGAAGAACAGTCAAAGTTTATCAATATGATGATGAAACTCTCTGAATCATTACTTTGTAAGGGCCTCACTCTGGCCTGCATGGCTTTACTGGACATATTTAAAGACCAAATTGATTAATCCCTAGACCTAATGATCAAAAATGACTTTTGTCCATTAAAGGACCAGACCTTGACTGTCATGGACTTTGGTGATCATTGACAAAAGACCTAAGCCAGCAAGAGCCAGACATGGGGGGAAATGACTAGCATGACCTTTTCCGTCAGATTATGGCATGCCCCTAGTGGAATGCAGCTGAGTGAATGGAGCAGGACTCCTAAAAATGAAATGCATAAAGATTTTTGATCTCTAACGGAGGACTGGCCAGACCGACTCTAACAACACCCTACTTGGGTCCACCAGACTAGCCCCTTAGTCTTTTTTGTGGCCCTTTTGTATTACAAATAATCTCAGGCTCGATAAGTTTTCCTCGGCCTATCATACCTTACGCATTACTAATAGGTCTCTTGGGTGTGATAGACTTTTTCACGTCAATTTGATAGGTGGAATTCACATCTCTCGTGCCCTCCTTCATCATGTATATCATCGTGACATGGGTTCCTAGAGGTCCAAGACCTCAAGGTCCCAAGGCATGAAACTTGTCCTCAAGTGCCACGATAAATCTCTATCAATATTGTCCTTCCTTGAGTCGTGCACACAGCCCATCCTCCCAAGGCCCAAGCCCTATGGTCTTGATATGGTGTCACACAGTCGTCATGTTGACATCATCCAAGAGGACATTATGCTAACAACATACCTTCCACATGGATTCTCCAAGGATTCTACACATCACTCATTTTTGGTCCATTTTCCCTGCAATATGGTCGTTCATGATTACTAGATGGCATGACATCTACATGCCACATTAGCCCTAGTTTCACATCATCATGCCACCTCAACCTTTGACCTGGGTTCCATCAGGTCACAACTCCCTGTGCAAAGTGCAAATTTTCCCTTTATAAATGTTTCTACCCCTTTTTGGTGGAGCCGAGTCTTCAGGCCTCCACATCATCTCGGCTCAACCTCCTTTTGTTACCATAACATAGTGTGACTTCTACGAGGGCCCTAAATAGGACAGAAAGTTTCCTGTCCCACGAAAAAACTAGACTCCCATCAAATGTTGTACATATCACGCCCCACTCTGCTCCTTCAATGCAATGGCATACTTCCCCAAGGGCCCACTCACTATGGAAAGTACTATTAACCCCGGGGAAAGAATGGAAGTCCTTTCTCATTATAGGAAAGAATGCCCCTCTTTCAAATGCCCTCTCATATAGCGAGATTCAGGTTGTTTCCCTCCTAATATTTACACACACGCACACATTTATATTTATATTATATTTATATTTATACTAACGGGTATGCCCTCATACTCAACCATTCTGGCCTATCTCTCCTTATCTTTAGCACTATCAAAAGAGGATTCGAACCAATTCTCAGGCACTAAGATTTAAGACTCTATGACTTCCCGATATAGGGTCTCCACCATGTAGGCAAAGCCACTCTATAATAAGTGAACCATAGCCATGCCCATGAATTCTACAATCATATATATATATATATATATATATATATATATATATATAGCGACAGAGAGAGAGAGGCATGGCTCCTTTTAATTTAACTCAACAGCATAGGGTCATTCACAACACTAACAGTTCATTACAAAATTAACTAGTGATAACAAGAACTCTCACCAAAGTCCTAACTAGGTATATGTTCATCAATGATCTAAATCTCTTCAGCTACCGTAATTTAACCAAGATCTTTTACTTTTGTGATGTTAGCAAAATTGCATATGAAAGAGTATAAAAAGCCACATGTGCATGCTTAAAATAAGATGAAACATAAAGACAACCATCAAATTGAAGTACACAAACACATTGATAAGGGAGTTCACCCAGTGTGGGTTATGTCTCCGAGCCCTGGTGTCAAGAGTGGGGAGGTTGCTTCATTAAATGTTGCAAGATGATGATGAGTACATAGTACATTCTTTGTCATTATAAGGAAAAAATCTCTCAACCATAGTGGCATGTCTGTCCACGAGATGTTCTCCACATGACGTGGCATACAAGTATCCCTCAACATAATAGTAACAGGCATCTCAGCGACAAAAACATCATCTCAAAAAATCAGAAGAAATACATGGCATCACTACATCATTTACGTCCAATTTCGGGGATGGCCATAAAATGAAAAGCTCAGCTGACAAAATGGACTACACCACTAAAATTTTCGCATGAAATCATGTCAAACAACAATAAAATTTTCCCCTTTCTAACACCATCAAAATCTGAACCCATGGGAATCTTGAAGATTCCCCCAAAGATTCTTTCCTAAAAATGGACGAAAAATGTGCTACTCGAATGAAGATTCTAATCACACCACCACTATGCTCCTTGCGAAATTATGTGAAAAATGACTATAAAATTGGCATCATTCTGCCTCGGTCAAAAATCAGCCTCCAATGGAATCTTTTAGATTCCACAAAATTCTGCAAAGATATCTTGTCGTTGGCCGCCTGAATTTCTGCTACTTACATGGAGAAACTGACTACACCAGCATGTTCCCTACAAAATTCTGGTTCTTTTGAGTATAAAGTTGACATGTTTCCATCACTCTTAAAAATCCCTTCCAAAGAATCTTTTAGATTCCTCAGTGCATCAAATAATATCCCTACAAAGATTCTTTCTTGAAAAACATGTCAAGCATTGTTCTACCTTGGCATCCGTGTCAAAATTCCGCTCTGTCTCCTCAGTCTGCGTGTTAGGCAAACGCTCCTCCTTCTCTTCTCTTCCCGTCACACAATTTTAACATTGCTTTTATACCCGGTGTCTGGCAGAGTTTTCGAGTGCCCACTTGGCACCGTGGCTAGCAAGCGGGTTCAAAACTGTTGGTAGGAGGCATGGTTCATGGGTTTAAACCTGCGAACCCAATCACTTTTGGCATATTGTCGTTTTCATTATTTTGATGATACTTTGAAGTATTAAATAGTTTTTTTTTAATACCTCCATCGTTGAGTTTTTTATACAATATTCCATATTTTTATATGGTTTCAAACCTTATATTAATAAATTCCAAACAATACGATTAATATTGATCTCTGAATTATTACGGTTATAACAATTGTAATATGGTTCTGATTTGGGTATGCGGTTTGTTTTGATTTTGTTTTTTAATACATATGTTATAACAATATACCCCCATACTCATTTTAACATATTTGTCGAAAAAGTTTGTTTGTTTAATATGGAATAGCCATATTTTAATATAAAGTCTTTTAACGATTTTTGTTTTATATGGGTTTTGTATTTTTTATGGAATTTTTAATATATATATTTTTGTCTTTTTGCAGGTGCAAGAAGCTAATGAAAGGGTTCCATGTCTCATGGTTTGGTATGGAAACACTTGATTGCCACATAATTTTATGGGTCCCACTTGTTGACTAGGATACCATGTGCACACTATGGGCCTCACTTTTCCTTGTCTTGTCAAACTTTAAAGAGCCATAATTTGGTCATACGGACTCGTAATTGAGTGTCATATGTGCCATCGGAATATTAATGATGAACACTACAACTTGGTATTGGTTTGGCTACATTTTAAAGACTTTGATTTTCGAGCCTTTCTAGATACACCTTCGACTTCTGAGCCTTCATGGAGCCACCTGGATCATTCCTCCGCACTGAGGATCTTTTGGTCCTCCCAAAGCATGAACACTATATACAATCTTCTTTACTCCATTGTCTGCACAAGTGCCCTATCAGGCCACACTTCCTTCTTCTTCACCTTTGTACTTCAGAGCCATAAGTGAGGAACCGACACATGCATCCTATGCAAACCTGTAGTACATCTTGCAAAATACATGTTCAAGTTACATGACCAACCATCATCCAAGCATCCCCATACTTTCCAAGAGTTTATAAGACACACTCTTTGGTCAATTTTACATGAAAATAGAAACCATTACTCCACCTATCAATAAAAGGCCAAAAACATTATCGTTGCTTTAACAAGTGAAGGAAAAAACATCATCACTTTTACAATTTATATCGCAACAAATGATTTATAAAATGCGGCCATGACAAGCTACCACATCTAGAAAATCCATCCTTCACTCATGAAAGTGAATGGATCATCATTTCCCTATGGTGGATTTGATTGTTGAACAACTTTTCCAACTTATTATTGCATGGGTGTTTGGTCCTTGAGACACTTCTCTAGATGGATCCTCCAACACGTGGCTCTTTTATGTCCACCTTTGTTGCAATCACTGCAAAAATTCTTCTTCCTCCATACCTTATTAACCTTCTTCTTTCCTTGATGTCGAGAAGGCCTTTCACACCTCATCCTCTTTCTTTCTACCATTCTCTTTCAGCACTAAGCAACCACATGGTTATGTAAAACACAAAAACTACGTAGCTTTCTATGACATGATTTTTGTTCATCATTAATATTCTTGTAATCAAAATGAACTTTAGAGTACTGAGACTATTTGTACCTCTCTTGACTGTCTCTAGTGCAATTTTGGCAATGAGAGATTTGCTTATCTTTTCCTCTACAATGTGCATTGTCATCGGAGGATTGTGATGTGTTCCCATCATCCTCTTTTCTCAATGGTTTCAACAATGCCTTGGAAGCTTCTTCTTCCTTTGAATGCTCTCCATCAGTGTACCCCAAACCTAAAAATAAATTTTTGTGCACAACCTCCAATGTCTGAGTCATTCCTTGGCCATTAACACCAAGCCCTCCTCGTTTATACACCATCTTGGTAAGGACTCTCATGCGAGTTCCTGAAATGGGTACCTCCATGTTTCCAACATAAATAGTGTCATGTGAAAATGAAACTGAAGAATGATCATCACTGTTTACCTCAGTTGTCAATTCTGAAGTAGGTGATGATGGCTTCACTAAGCCCTCGTTGCACCTCAATTTTTCCAATGCCTCTTCTATGGCTCCTAACTGAAGTTGCAATCTCTACTTCTCCTCTTTCTCTTCTTGTATAATTCTCCTCAATTCAACATTTTATACTTGAAATCTCTAATTGATCTCCTCATATGAATGATGAGAAGATGATGAAGAAGATGAATAATCACCAGAAGATGGAGATGGATCATCGTCCTCTGCTCTTTCTTTCTCTTGTTCCTCTCTTTACATCTTCTGCTCATAATCTGCATACATCATGTCCACCATGCATGACATCCTGAGGAGGTATTCATATAGATATATTTTGGTCTCCATTTCCCTTGTTATTACACAATCAGTCATTCACACTCGCAATTCACATCAGCGAGAAGACCGCTTTGATACGAAACTTAATCCGGGTCTCTTCAACTACCAAAATTTAACCAAGATAATTTACTTCTGTGATGTTAGTATAATTTCATATGAAAGAGTATGAAAAGCCACATGTGCACGCTTGAAAGAAGATGAAAAATAATGACAACCATCAAATTAAAGTACACAGACACATTGACAATGAAGTTCACCTAGTGTGGGTTATGTCTTCGGGCCTTGGTGTCAAGAGTGGGGAGGTTTATTCTTTAAATGTTGCAAGATGATGATGAGTACATAATATATTCTTTTTCATTACAAGGACAAAGTCCCTCAACCAGAGTGGCATGTCTCTCCACGAGACGTTCTCCCTATAGGAACTCTCACTCAAATGGGCACTCCTTCAGCGTGACAAGCTAATAAAATCTCACATCACATGGCATACAAGTATCCCTCAACATAATAGTAACAAGCATCTCAACAACAAAAATATCATCTCAACAAATCAGAAGAAAGACATGGAATCACTACATCATTTACCTCTACTTTCAGGGAAGGCTGGAAAATGCAGAGCTCAGCTGACAAAATCGAATGCAACACTGAAATCGTCGCGTGAAATCGTGTCGAACGACTATAAACATTTCCCCTTTCTGAAAACATAAAAGTCTGGACCCACATGAATCTCAAAGATTATCCCAAAGATTCCTTCCTGAAGATGACCGAAACATCCACTACTCGGATGAATATTTTGAGCACACCACTACGCTCCTTGCAAAATTATGTGAAAATGAATATAAATTTGGCATCATTATATGTCGGTCAAAAATCAACCTCCTCAGGAATCTTTTAGATTTTGTAAGATTCTGCAAACATTCCTTATTGCTAACTGCCTAAATTTCCACTGCTCAAATGGGGAAATAGACCACACCATCACGTTCCCTACAAAATACTAGTTCTTTTAAGCATAAAGTTGACATGTTTATGTCATTATGAAAAATCACCCTCAAGGGAATCTTTTAGATTCTTCACTGCATCAGATAATATCCTATAAAGATTTTGTCTCAGAAAACATGCCAGACATGGTTCCACCTCAACATCTGTGTCAAGGTTCCACTCTGCCTCCTCAGTCTGTGTGCCAGGCATTCACTTCTCCTTATCTGCTCTACCCATCACATAATTTAACATTGCTTTTATACTAGGTGTATGGTAGAGTTTTGAATAAGTGCCAACTTGGCACTGTCGCTAGTGGACACATTCAACATTGTTGGTAGGAGGCATGGGTCATGCATTCAAACCCGCAGACTCGTTCACTTTTAACATATGGTCATTTTTATTATTTTGATAATTCTTCGTTTTATTAAATAGATTGTTTTTTAGTCCCTCCACCGTGGAGTTTGTTATACAATATGCCATATTTTTATATGGTTTCAAACCATGTATTAATAAATTCCAAATGATACGTTTAATGTTGACCTCTGAATTATTATGGTTATAACAATTGTAATATGATTTTGATTTGGATATGCGGTTTGTTTTGATTTTGTTTTTTAATACAATAAGTTATAAGAATATACCCCCATACTCTTTTTAACATATTCGTTGAAAAAGTTTGTTTGTTTAATATGGAATAACCATATTTTAATATAAAGTATTTTAATGATTTTTGTTTTATATGGTTTTGTTTTTTATGGAATTTTTAATATATATATTTCTTTGTCTTTTTGCAGGTGTAAGAAGTTAATGAAGGGGTGATATGTGTCAGGGTCCGATAGGGAAATAGTTGATTTCACCATAAGCTTGTGGGTCCCACCTGGTGACTGGGATGCCATGTGGCACACTGTGGGTCTTGTTTTTTCATGTTTTGTCAAACTTTAAAGAGTCATAAGTTGGTCATGCAGACTCGGACTTGAGTGTCATCTGCGCCACTAGAATTGTAATGACGAGAACTACAACTTGGTATTAGTTTGGCTACATTTTGAAGACTTTTATTTTCGAGCCTTTCTGGGGCCACCTTCAACTTCTTAGCCTTCTTGGAGCCACTTGGATCATTCCTCCACACTGAGAAGCTTTTGCTCCTCTAAAAGCATGAACATTATCTACAATCTTCTTTACTCCCTCGTTTGCACAACAAGTGCCCTATTAGGCCACACTTCCTTCTCCTTCACCTTTGTACTTCAAAGCCATAAGTAATGAACCGACACCTACATCCTATGCAAACCTGTACTACATCTTGCAAAATACATATTCAAATTACATGACCAACCATTATCCAGGCATCCCATACTTTCCAATAGTTTATAAGACACACTCTTTGGTCAAGTTTACATGAAAATAGAAACCATTACCTCAACTATCAATAAAAGGCCAAAAACATCATAGTTTCTTTAACAAGTGACAAAAAACACATCATCACTTTTACAATTTATACTGCAACACATGATTTAAAAAATGAAGCCATGACAAGCTACCATATCTAGAAAAACAATCTCTCACTCATGAAAGTTAATGGGTCATCATCTCCCTGTGGCAGATTCACTTGTTGAACAAATTTTCGAACCGATTCCTGCACGAGCGCTTTGTCCTTCAGACACTCCTCTGGATGGAGCCTTCAACACATGGCTCTTTGATGTCCACATATGTTGCAATGACTGCAAAGAGTCTTCTTCCTCTAAACCTACTTAACCTTCTTCTTTCCCTGATGTGGAGAATGTATTTCACTCCTTATCCTCTTTCTTGCTGCCATTCGCTTCCAGCACTTTGCAATCATATGGTTATGTAAACCACAAAAGATACATAGTTTTCTATGACATAATTTTTGTTTATCATTAACATGCTTGTAATCAAAAGGAGCTTTAGATTATTGAGACTGTTTATACCTCTCTTGACTTTCTCTGGTGCAATTATGGCAATGAGAGCTTGCCTTAGATTTTCCTCTGCAAGGTGCATTGTCATGTGAGGATTGTGATGTGTTCTCATCATCCTCTTTCCTTGATGGTTTCAACAATGTCTTGGAATCTTCTTTTACCTTTGAACACTCTCCTTCATTGTACCCTATACTTGCAAATAGAGGTCTTTACATAGCCTCCAATGGTTGGGTAATTCCTTGGCCATTACCAAGTCCTCCTCCTTTATACCTCATCTTGGTATAGAGTCTCATGACTATTACTGAAATGGGTACCTCCATGTTTCAACCAAAAATAACATCATGTGAAAAAGAAAATGAAGAATGATCATCATTTTTTACCTCAGGTGTCGATTCTAATGTAGGTGATGATGGCTTCACTAAGCCCTCGTTGCACCTCAATTTTTCCAAGGCCTCTTCTGTGTTTCGTAACTAAAGCTACAATCTCTACTTCTCCTCTTTCTCTTTTTGTATAAGTCTCCTTAATTCAGCATTTTCTGCTTGAAAGTTTTGACTGATCTCCTCATCTAAATTATGAGAATATGATGAAGAAGATGAATAATCACCAAAAGATGGAGATGGAGCATCATCCTCTGCTCTTTCTTTCTCTCGTTCCTTTCTTTCCATCTTCTCCTAATAATCTGCATACATTATGGCCACCATGCGTGTAATCCTAAGGAGGTCCTTGTAGAGATATTTATTTTCCTCCATTTCCCTTCTTGTTACACATTCTGTCATTCACACTTACAATTCACACCAGAGAGAAGACTGCTCTAAACCAAACTTGATCCAGATCTCTTCAGCTACCGAAATTTAATCGATATCTTTTACTTATGTGATGTTAGTAGAATTGCATATGAAAGAGAATGAAAAGTCACATGTGCATGCTTGAAAGAAGATGAAACATAATGACAAACATCAAATCAAACTACACAGACACATTGTTAACGAAGTTCACCCAGTGTGGGTCATTAGAGGAAATTCCAGCTTAAAAGTGGCGTCCTAAGGAAAAATAATCAAGTAATAGTTAAAATAATCAAATAAGAATTATGAAATTTGGAGGGAAAACAAGAGAACTATTTTTTTAATTGTATTTTTGGCTTATCTCCTTATAGTTTTACTCAAATTTCAAGTGTAAATACTTGTTGTATGCAGAATTATTTCTGCATCCAACGAGTACTCATTATGCATACTTTTGAGAAGACCTGCATTGATAAAAATTGCAGATACATTAAAAAAACTTGTTGAACACGCTTTTTTAATGTATTTACATTTTTTTATCAATGTGGTTCTTCTCAAAAGTATGATTAATGGGTACTCGTTGGATGCAGAATTTAATTCTGCATCCAATGAGTGTCTACACTTGAAATTTGAGTAAACCTGTAACGAGATAAGTCAAATACAATTAAAAAAATAGTTTTTCTTCTTTTCGCTCCAAAATATTTACATGTACCTCTTTTTAAATTTCAAGGATTTTGATTGGTTTACATATTATGACATGGAAATTACGTGAAAATTTCATGGAAACTTTTAGGCTAAAATTTCCTCTAATGTACGTCACTGAGCCCTGGTGTCAAGAGTGGGGAGGTCACTTCATTAAATATTGTAAGATGATGATGAGTACATAGTACATTCTTTGACATTACAAAGATAAATTCCCTCAAACAGAGTGGCATGTCTCTCCACGAGACATTCTCCCTATAGGAACTCTCACTCAAATGGAAACTCCTTCATCATGACAAGCTAATAAAATCTCACATGATGTGGCATACAAGAATCCCTCAACATAATAGTAACAATGATCTCAACAACAAAAAGATAATCTCAGCAAATCAGAAGAAAGACATGGCATCACTACATCGTTTACCTCCACTTTTGGGGATGGACGAAAAATTCAAAGCTCAGTTAATAAAATGGAATGCACCGCTGAAATCATGTCAAATGACTATAAACTTTGCCCCTTTCTGACACCATCAAAATCTGGACCCACGGGAATCTTGAAGATTCCCACAAAGATTCCTTCTTGAAGATGGCCGAAAAATCCGCTGCTCAGATGAATATCCTAAGCACACCACTGGGCTCCTTCAAAAATTCTATGAAAATTGACTATAAAGTCAAATTCATTCTACCTCGATCTAAAATCAACCTTCAAGGGAATCGTTTAGATTCCGTAAGATTTTGCAAAGATTCCTTATTGCTCGCCGCCTGAATTTCTACTGATCATATGGGGAAATGGACCACACCATCACGTTCCCTGCAAAATTATGGTTCTTTTTAGAATAAAGTTTACATGTTTATGTCACTATGAAAAATCACCCTCCGAGGAATATTTTAGATTTCTCACAGCATTAGAGAATATTCCTATAGAGATTATGTCTCGAAAAACATTCCAATAATGGTTATGCCTTGACATCCATGTCAAGGTTCCACTCTTCCTCCTCGGTCTATGTGCCAGGCATCTGGTCCTCCTCTGCTCTGCCTGTCATGCAATTTAACATTGCTTTTATACTAGGTGTATGGAAAAGTTTTCAATGAGTGCCCACTTGGCACTGTGGCTAGCAGGTGAGTTCCAAATTGTTGATAGGAGGCATAGGTCATGTGTTCAAACCCACCAACCTAGTCAATTTTTGCATATGGTCATTTTTATTATTTTGATAATACTCTGTTGTATTAAATAGTTGTGTTTTTTAATACCTCCACCATTGAGTTTGTTATACAATATACCATATTTTTATATGCTTTCAAAACTTATATTAATAAATTCCAAACGATACATTTAATGTTGACCTCCGAATTATTACAATTATAACAATTATAATATGGTTTTGATTTGGGTGTGCGGTTTGTTTTGATTTTGTTATTTAATACCATAAGTTATAACAATATAACTCCATACTCTTTTTAACATATTCGTTTGAAAACGTTTGTTTGTTTAATATGGAATAACCATATTCTAATAAAGTTTATTTAATGATTTTTGTTTTATATTGGTTTTGTTTTTTTATGGAATATATATATATATCTATATATATATATATATATATATCTATATATCTATATATATATATATATATATATATATATATATATATATATTTGTCTTTTTCCAAGTGTAAGAAGCTAATGATTTCCACGTAAGCTTGTGGGTCCCACTTGATGACTAGGATGATATGTGGCACACTATGGGCCCCGCTTTTTCCCTATTTTGTCAAACTTTAAAGAGCCATAAGTTGGTCATACATACTCGAATTTGAGTGTCATCTGCACCATCGTAATTGTAATGACAAGCACTAAAACTTGGTATTGGTTTGACTACATTTTGAAGACTTTGATTTTAAGCTTTTCTGGAGCCACATTTGACTTCTGAGCCTTCCTGGAGCTTGTTACAAATATAAATTATATAAAATAAAATAAATGTAAATAATAATGATTATCCTAAATAGTCATTAGTTAAGTGAAAATGCATGTCTAAAAGACATGCCCAATCATGAAAGGAATCTTGCTCAGGTATATAAGCAAGGCCTCATTGTAACATTCAAACATCACTTGTACGTTTCATATATTAATAAAATATTATTTACAAAATATTTTTGTGTATTTCACATTTAAAATCAACAAGTTACAATTTTGTTGCTTTGGTGGTATCAGAGACATGCGAGTCTTTGAACTTATCTGTCGCTCAATATGCCGTTACGTTTTCGCCCTAAATTCGTTGGGAAATTTAGTGAAATTCATGAAGAATTTCAGTGATTAGAAAATTCATGTGCAGAATTTATGACATGTCTAAAGAAAAGCTATGTATAAATCCATAATAAGAAATAAGTTAGCAATGGTGAAGAAACGAAACAAGGTGAAGCAAGAGAAGAAGACTTTGATCAAAATGGCGATAATGAAAATGAAGATGTAATAGATAATGATGAATATGAAAATTATACCGATCAATATGAGGATTCAGATGAATCTGATCTTGATGTGGATGAGGAATATCTTGAGAAACAAGAAACTGAACAATATCATAACAATGAGGAAGATGTTGAAGAAGCATTAATGATGATGAAGAGTAATTGGACGCACAAACATTGGAGAAATATGTTGACGCTGACGAAGCCTTGAAGGAAGGTTATGTGGGCATTAATAGCTCAGTTTTCAGGGATTTCCTACTTAAACCAGAGCTCCTTCAAGCAATTGTGGACTCTAGATTTGAACATCCCTCAGAAGTTCAACACGAATGTATTCTTGAAGCAATCTTGGGAATGGATGTCCTCTGCTAGTCCAAATTTGGAATGGGAAAAAATGTGGTTTCTGTGCTTTCAACTCTGCAGCAGATAAAACCCATAGAAGGGCAAGTCTCTGCCCTAGTCCTATGCCATAGAGAATTGGAATACCATATATGCCATGAATTCAAGAGGTTTATGACTTATCTGAAAGAATTGAAGGCTGATGTATTGTACGGAGGCCTACCTATCAAAATTCACAGGGCATTTTCAACTATTATGATTTATTGTTATGTTTATTCATTCTATCATTGCATAGTTTGGATTGGAAGTTATGGATACTACCCCCGTTCGGGACATTTCAAAAGCAAAGCATAACCTAAAGCCCAAATTCTGATTATTGACATTCTAGCAACAAAGCATGACCCCAAACCAGAAATAATTGATGTAGAAAGTGATGAAAAAGTCAAGGAATTAATCAAGAAAATACAACTCAATCAAGAAAAGTTGGAGAAATATTTATTTTATGCGTAATTTGAGAAACAAATGTAGGAGCCATAAATGGTTGCATGAATAGAAAGGGTAATAGGGAGAGACCCACGTTATTCAAAATTACAATTGGTTCTCTATGGCCTTGGATACTTTGAACTTATGAAGGGTTAGACAAGGGAGCACATACACATGCAGTTAGCCTTCGCCATTTTCTTACAAGAGAGATTCAAATGGGTGAGTGATATCATTGTCTATGATCCAGAGTTCACTGCAACAGATCGAAAGGCTATAAATGCCTTGGATTGTCCTTGTCTCTCTTTTAACGAAAACACAAGACGTATAGTGGATAGACCCATGTTATTTTTCATGCCTTGCTTCCCCTTCTTCTTATATGACAATGTATTGGATGCAAACTGAAGTCGTGTGAATTTGAACCACATTATTATACTAGGCAACAGTTTTAAAGGGCATAAGATACTTCAATATCTGGACCTTACTAAGAGACTAAAGTTTGTTCTAGACAATGATCATATCTTGTGTGAAATACCACTACCCCAAACAACTACTAAACAAGTACACACTAATTTTAGTATTAATAATGTTAATGATGGCTCAAATTCACCCAAAAGATGACGTGCTTGCTCTATTGATCTTGATCCAGTGTACATGAACTTATTTGAAGGTTTAAGTATTGCTACCATTTTATTTTTATTCTCGCTCTCATCGCATATCCCACTAAATGTCCCCGCTCACGTTGTATTTCTCCCTAATACCTCCACTTCCAAGTCATCAACCTACCACCAAATCGATAGCATATCCCTGTTTTCTGCCATGTCATATGATTCCACATCGATACCACGCCATCTACCTACGTTTGCGTGGGTTATCTACTGAAAACACTGATTTCGGTCCACTGCATATACTCAACATATCTCAACAGTCCACTAATTGCTAACCGGACCCCATTCCTTTACATTTTCGTCCCGACATACCAACACCCTCTAACAGCAAACCCGTCCGACGTGTTTTTCATCATAGTCAAACATTGTAGCTCAATCGTATATTCAAGCTTGGTCAATCGTCGTACCTTTTGAAACAAAACTATATATATATATATATATATATATATAGACATATACATACATACATATATATATATATATATTTATTTATTTATAGTTGATATATATAATTATATTTTATATTATAATTATAATATATAGTTTCTAACTAATTAATTAATTCTATTATTTAATTAAAAATAAATCTAATAAAAATAAATAAAAACATAAAGGGAAAAAAAATGGGTCAACCCTAATTCCAAGGGAGTATCACTGAAAAATTACATGCCGAGACGGCCTACTTCGACGTGAAGAAAATCGTTAGCTACAAGCTTTGAGGACAAATATTTTGAAGAAAGGGGCAATGTTACAAATATATATTATATAAAATAAAATATATATGAATAAATGTAAATAATAATGATTATCTTAAATATTCACTAGTTATGTGAAAATGCATGCTTAAAAGACATGCCCAATCATGAAAGGACTCCTGCCTAGGTATATAAGCAGAGCCTCATTGTAACATTCAAACATCACTTGTACATTTCATATATTAATAAAATATTATTTACAAAATACATTTGTGTATTTCACATTTAAAATCAAGAAGCTATAGTTTTGTCGCTTCAAAGCCACTTGGATCATTCCTCCCCACTAAGGAGATTTTGGTCCTCCGAAAGCAAGAACAGTATCTGTAATATGCTTTACTCCCTCGTCTGTGCAACAAGTTCTCTATCAGGCCACACTTCCTTCTCCTTCACCTTTGTACTTCGAAGCCATAAGTGATGAACCGACACCTACATCCTATGCAAACATGTAGTACATCTTGCAAAATACATGTTAAAATTACATGACCAACCATCACCCAAGCATCCCCATACTTTCCAATAGTTTATAAGACACACTCTTTGTTCAAGTTTACATCAAAATAGAAACAATTATCCCAGCTATCAATAAAAAGCCAAAAACATAATCCTTTCTTTAACAAGTGATGGAAAACACATCATCACTTTTACAATTTATATCGCAACACATGATTTACAAAAATTGGCCATGACAAGATACCATATCTAGAAAAACCATCTCTCACTCATGAAATTGAATGGGTCATCATCTCCCTGTGGCAGATTCACTTGTTGAATAACTTTTCCAACTAGTTCCTGCATGGGCGATTTTTCCCTTAAGCGCTACTCTGGATGGAGCCTTCAACACATGGCTCTTTGATGTCCACCTCTGTTGCAATGACTACAAAAAGTCTTCTTCCTCCAAACCTGTTTAATGTTTTTATTTCCATAATGTGGAGAAGGCCTTTCATGCCTCATCCTCTTTCTTGCTGCCATTCTCTTCCAGCACTCAGCAGCCACATGGTTATGTAAACCAAAAAAAACTACATGGTTTTCTATGACATGATTTTTGTTCATCATTAACATGCTTGTAATCAAAGGGAACTTTAGAGTACTGACACTGTTTACACCTCTCTTGACTATCTCTGGTGCAATTATGGCAATGTGAGCTTGCCTTAGCTTTTCCTCTACGATGTGCACTGTCATGGGAGGATTGTGATGCGTTCCCGTCATCTTCTTTCCTCGACAGTTTCAACAATGTCTTGGAAGCTTCTTCTACCTTTGAACACTCTCCTTCATTGTACCCCAAACCTGCAAATCGAGGTCTTTGCATAACCTCCAATGGTTGGGTCATTCCTTGGCCATTAACACCAAGTCCTCCTCCTTTATACCCTATCTTGGTAAGGAGTCTCATGCCCATTCCTGAAATTGGTACCTCCATGTTTCAACCAGAAATAACGTCATGTGAAAAATAAAATGAAGAATGATCATCATTGTTTACCTCAGGAGTCGATTCTGAAGTAGGTGATCATGGCTTCACTAAGCCCTCGTTGCACCTCAATTTTTCCAAGGCCTCTTCCATGGCTCATAACTAACCCTGCAATATTTACTTCTCCTCTTTCTCTTCTTGTAGAAGTATCCTCAATTCATCATTTTCTACTTCAAGGCTTTGATTGATCTCCTCATCTAAATGATGAGAAGATGATGAAGAAGATGAATAATCACCAAAATATGGAGATAGAGCATCATCCTTTGCTCTTTCTTTCTCTCGTTCCTATCTTGCCATCTTCTCCTCATAATTTGCATACATTATGTCCACCATGTGTGCCAGCCTAAGGAGGTCCTCCTATAGAAGTTTTTTGTTCTCCATTTCCCTTCTTGTTGCACATTCAGTCATTCACACTCACAATTCACATCAACAAGAATACTGCTCTGATACCAAACTTGATTTGGATCTCTTCAGCTACCAGAATTTAACCAAGATATTTTACTTTTGTGATATTAGCATAATTACATATGAAAGAGTATGAAAAGCCAAATGTGCATGCTTGAAAGAAGATGAAACATAACGAAAACGATCAAATAAAAGTACACATAGACATTGATAACGGAGTTCACCTAGTGTGGGTTATGTCTCCGAGCCCTGATGTCAAGAGGGAGGCCTCCTCATTAAATACTACAAGATGATGATGAGTACATAGTACATTATTTGTCATTACAAGGATAAATTACCTCAACTAGAATGGTATGTCTCTCCACGAGATGTTCTCCCTATAGGAACTCTCACTCAAATAGGAACTCCTTCAGCAGGACAAGCTAATAAAATCTCACATGATGTGGCATACAAGTATCCCTTAGTATAATAGTAACAAGGATCTTAGCAACAAAAAGATCATCTCAGCAAATCAGAAGAAAGACATGGCATCATTGCATCATTTACCTCCACTTTAGGGGATGGCCAGAAAATTCAAAGCTTAGCTGATGAAATGGACTACACTAAAATCGTGGCTCAAAATCATGTCAAACAAATACAAACTTTTCCCCTTTCTGACATTGTCAAAATTTGGACCCGGGGGAATCTCCAAGATTCCCCCAAAGATTCCTTCCTGAAGATGGCCGAAAGATCCTCTCCTCGAATGAATATTCTGAGCACACCACTGCGGTCCTTACAAAATTCTATGAAAAATGACTATAAATAAGCATCATTCTGCCTCGGTAAAAAATCAGCCTCCAAGGGAATCTTTTAGATTCCGTAAGATTCTGCAAAGACTCCTTACTGTTGGTTGCCTGAATTTATGTTGGTCAGATAGGGAAATGAACCACACTGTCATGTTCCATGCGAAATTCTGGTTCTTTTGAGTATACATTTGACATGTTTTTGTCACCTTGAAAAATCACCCTCCAAGAAATCTTTTATATTCCTCAATGCATCAAAGAGTGTTCCTGCAAAGATTCTATCTCAAAAAATGTGCCAAGCATGGTTCCACCTTGGCATTTGTGTCAAGGTTTCACCCCTCGACCCACGTGTCAAGCATCCGCTTCTCCTTATCTACTATATCTGTCACACAATTTTAACATTTCTTTTATACCATGTGTATGGCACACTTTTCTATGAGTGCCTACTTGGCACCGTGGCTAGCGGCTGGGTTCAAAATTGTTGGTAGGGGTTATGTGTCATGGGTTCAAATCCGCGGACCCGTTCACTTTTGGCATATGGTATTTTTTATTATTTTGATAATACTTCATTTTATTAAATAGTTGTGTTTTTTAATACCTCCGTCGTTGAGTTTGTTATACAATATGCCATATTTTTATATGGTTTCAAACCTTATATTAATAAATTCCAAAAGATACATTTAATGGTGACCTCCAAATTATTATGGTTATAACAATTGTAATGTGGTTTTGATTTGGGTGTGTAGTTTGTTTTGATTTTGTTATTTAATACCATACGTTATAACAATATAATCCCATACTTTTTTAACATATCCGTTGAAAAAGTTTGTTTGTTTAATCTGGAATAATCATATTTTACTAGTAATTGCCCTAAAAGGTGCAAAGAGAGGCCGATAGATTTTTTAAATTAGAAAAATAATATGGAAATTGGAAAAATGGTACAAAGAATGCATTTATAGATATATATTTCATATATCATATGTATTCCGCCCATAATAGAAATGAACACCATGACGAGTTCCGCCCATAACTGAAGGATGAAATAATCACAAATATTCAAACTAAGAGTATGAAATAATCACAAATTCTGAATTGCATGTTATAATGGGAGACCCTCAAATCAATGAAACACCAATTTCATTAAGACAACGATATGTCATCGTAGCATAAGTGAGTAGCATAAGTGAGGATCTTTATTATCTTCACGAGTAAGACACTTTATTGACAACCCGCGGTAACATGGGTGGGAAACTTTTTCCAGATTCGGATTGAGAATATTCATCTCATCTGTATACACACTTCATACATAAATAAGTTTTAGTTTCATATATCCATCACTATTCCTTTACAGAAAAATCATCCACATTTAATCAGTGGTAAAAGCTAAGTGTAGTCTATGGATATAAATTGAGAATCTTGCTTAGTTGGGAACATTGGCGATTTTATCTGGTAAGTTAAATTTCGCACGCCACAAAAGAGTTAGAAAATATTCAATAAACATGCAACATGTTATTCTGAAGATATCTTACTGACAAATGAAAGTTACACACATGCATATCTCTTTAGAATTTAAACGATCGTAGAAGTTGCTACAAGTGATGCAGATTTGCAAATCATAGAAAATAGATACATATCCTTACTCTTTGAAAGCAGAGCATGTCCTCCAACGTGAATTTCTCTCGACCCTATGGTGCCACAGACCTCTTTGAGAAAAACCCACGTTTTCCCCCAGACTGCATTTTCTTTTGCATGGATCTAATGAACCCTTCAACCTAACATAGCAAAACACACAAACCAGGGATCCAAGTCACCTAAACTGCTAAATTAGAATTGCAATGAATCTCATCAGATACAAAATAAGGAAATGCTTGGAACGTCAATGTCAAGTGTGACACTGAGGTCATTCAACAAAAATATTTAATATTATGCATCACCTTGTTCATTGAATCTAACAAAATAATCTCTCCCTGCTATTGTTTAAAATTCTTCGGCTACTTTGCAAAAATAAATTCTTTTCGGAACATCAGAATATGGTAATACCTGGAATCTTTCCAAAAGAGGGATTGCCCTAGCCAACTCTAGCATCAATGTCATGGACAATGTCCTTGGTGTTCTATTTCAATAAAATAAACAATCAGGGGCAATGAAATATTATTGTGCTTCCTATTTGTTGCAAAATAGTTAATTGTTTCGCACACACACATATAAACTGTTTTCTGTTTACATTTTTGACATAAGATGATTATGTAAAAAGATACATATCATTTACAAAACTGGGGAATTTATTATTCACAATATGTGATTTGATAAACTTATACTTAGTTCACTCATAGAAGGGAGGAATATGAATACAATTAGTTGAGGTCTACTATTGCCAAATTGTCCATCTTCTTCAAGTCCAACGTCAGTTGTGCCTTTAGTCTATTTCATTGCTATTTTGTGTTTTCTCTGGAAATGAAAACCCCTAATAGGTTGCTTGACCCTTGTGATCACACGAAGATTCTTAAGTGAAGTTTATATGGCAACATTTCTTTTATTTTCCTCTTTCTTACCAATATAATAACTTGTTTAAGAAGCAGAAAAGAAAAAGCCACGAAGCACTGTTAGGCACAAAACATGTTAAGGTTAGGGTTATTGTCATGGTTTTATAGAAGATTCAGACTGCATAACTAATGTGAATATAATCCAAATATGGATTGTGCAATCAATCAGTATAAATGGCTACAACTACCTGACTATGAAAACCTTAGATACCAGTTTGCTTGCTCTGCTCTGACTCATGTATTTTATAAAACATGGTAAATATGTTATTTACAGGGGAAACAATCTAGTCCAAACTATGCAGGTGAGCAAAATATTGATGTATTTTTGGTCATTCTGTAATATAAAACGCATTTTTCGCAAATGATCAAAACAATCAAAAACCAATTCCAAAACTGCATACATCTTTAAATGGCAATGATGGCTAAGGACCACTGCATGCATGGTAAAAAGTCAACAAGGATCAAACTAATAACTGTCAGCCTCTGGTTGGTTAATATATGCAGGTTCACAAAATTGGTGCCACAATATGGTTCAGAAAATAAAGTTTATGAAGGCGCATTTCATGAATAAAACTGATGACAAAGCTTTATACATTGTTCAATGGTTGTGATGGCTAGGGACCATTGCATGCATAGTGAGAATCAACAAGAATCAAACTAAGAAGTTGTAGCTCGTTGGTTAGAATACAAAAAAACAAATTGACACCACAAGGTGGTTCAGAAAAAACCTCCTCAAGGATCATTACTCGTGCATTACATGAATGTAAGTTGCAAGAAATAGAATTTTCACAAACCAAACCCTTAACAAGTGAAACCAAACACTAACTCCACAAATTTCAGTAGGCATATTTCCAATTACCATTTGAAGCATTATTAAGAAAAAATTTCACAACTCGATCATAGCTTGAAGAAAAGTAGCTAGACTCGACTCTGCAAATGGTTTGGCAAGGTCAGAATTGAGAATGAGAAATTATAGAAACTAAAATAAATACAAAAAAAATTCACCCAAAGATAAAATACTGATCTTTTTCCAAGATAAAATCTATCAGTCAAAGGCATCATAGCAAGATTCGAATCCAAACACGACCCAATACGGACAAAATATGTAATAAAAAAATCTTTTACAATCCCCAATATGGAAGTATAGATACGAAAAATATGAATTTTGTTCCAAATTTTGGAGGAATTTCAAACTGAGGAACAGAGTAAATAAGAAAAATAATTCGTTTCTTGAAAATTTCACTATTTATTTTATATTTATAGATCTTTTTAAAGTTTTTTTGCTTAATATTTTCAGGGTTTTCAGGGTTTTCATGTTTTTGTGGGGTTTATAGGTCAATCTGGGTATCAAAGACATGAAGTATATTACCAAGGGCAATAAAAAACTGCATTGATCATACCATGTTCGTACTATAGAAAATTCACCAAATTTTGTAAGACTGCTGAATTTCCATTCAACAAACGATAATACAATCAAATCTTGCTACTTTGGTCGAAGACTATGTCCATCAAATTGTGATCTAGTGATTAACAACACTAAAGACCCAGGTTCAAACTCTAGTGGCCATAGCGCCCTAAGCTTGGCCCATGAACCAAATCTGGCTTAGCGGATAAAACGGGCTGAGTTAACTTGGTGACGAGTCAACAACACCACCAGGGGTCTCATTCGTCGAATTAGATTATTCTAATTAAAGAACAAGTAAGCATTACAAAAAAATTATTAATAATGAACGAACAACTAAGCATTGAACAGAGGAAACGAAACCAGACTCACATGGTTCTACAATTAGCGATCAAACCCTATGAGCTCCCCCATGAATTCATCTCTACAGGAGCTGCCGAGTTCCTTGCTTTGGAGCCAATTTGTAAATATCAGAAAGATTTTACTCCCAACCTCCCTAAATTCCAGAGGGGTTTTTAGGGTATTCTCGGCATAGTGCTTGTCTAAATATTCTGTAATTTTATCAGAGTCTAATTCAAGCAAGCAATTGGAACTCCATCCATCGATAAGTAGTAAGTTATTCCAAGTACATTTCGAGTGCGAGGAGGGACTACTTGCCTGACCATGTTTCCCATCTCTAAGAACGAGCATCAGTTTAGAAGGATTTTTCACCATAAATATATACAAAATAGATTAACATATCTTCTGATAGTGAAGGAGATATCAACATAGCGTTTACCTCTGATAATGAAGGAGATATCAGCATAGCGTTTACCTGTAACAATGTAAACTATCAGGATAGCCTGTACTTGTAACAATGAAGACGAGGGTTCTCAAGCTCTCCGCCCATAATAACCCTCTGCCCATAACAGAAATGAAGCCCATGTTCCGCCCGTCACTGAAGGATGAAGGCCATGTTCTGCCCATAACTGAAGGATGAAGGCCATGTTCTGCCCATAACTGAAGGATGAAGGCCATGATGAGTAATTGAAGGATGAAGACCATGACAAATATCAGGAAAATGTGCACAGATGTCAGTGGAAAGCAGAAGGGTGGCCCTAAAAATCTGTGCACAGAAATGCCCACCATTCCACCATTCCGTCCGTAACTGAAGGATCTTGCCTGTAACTGAAGGATGAACACCATGACGAATATCCGGAAAATGCGTACAGGTACAGGAAGAGCAGAGAGCGATATGCCCGCTGAATATGGACGCCAGGTGTCAGCCTCAAAAACAATAGGACGACGAAAGTGTCTTTCAAAGGAAGGCCTATTGGCCTAAATATAATTTTTTTTAATTATTTTTGTTTTATATGGTTTTTGTTTTTTAATGGAATTTTTAATATATATATTTTTTCCTTTTTGCGGGTGAAAGAAGCTAATGAAAGGGTGCCATGTGTCAGGGTCCGGTAGGGGAACACTTGATTTCTATGTAACCTTTTGGGTCTCACCTGTTGACTAGGATGCCATGTGGCACACTGTGGGCCTCGATTTTTCCGTATCTTGTCAGTGTTTAAAAATCCATAAGTCTGTCATACAAACTCAGATTTGAGTGTCATTTGCACCACTGGAATCGTAATGACGAGCACTACAACTTTCTACTGGCTTGGCTACATTTTTAAGAGTTTTATTTTTTAGCCTTCCTGGAGCCACCTTCTACTTTTGAGCCTCCCTGGAGCCACCTAGATCATTCCTCCCCATTGAGGATATTTTGGTCCTCTGAATGTATTAACACTATCTGCAATCTTCTTTACTCCCTCGTCTGCACAACAAGTGCACTATCAGGCCACACTTCTTTCTCCTTCACCTTTGTACTTCGGAGCCATAATTGATGAACCAACACATGCATCCTATGAAAACCTGTAGTACATCTTGCAAAATACATGTTCAAATTACATGACCAACCATCACCCAAGCATCCCCATACTTGACAAGAGTTTATAATACACACCCTTTGGTTAAGTTTACATCAAAATAGAAACCATTACCCCAACTATCAATAAAAGGCCAAAAACATCATCATTGTTTTAACAAGCGATGGAAAACACATCATCACTTTTACAATTTATATTGCAAAACATGATTTACAAAATGTGGCCATGACAAGCTACCATATCTATAAAAACCATCTCTCGCTCATGAAAGTGAGTGGGTCATCATCTCCCTGTGGCAGGTTCACATGTTGAACAACTTTTCCAACTAATTCCTGCACGAGAACTTTGTCCTTGAGACATTGCTCTAGATGTAGCCTCCAACACATGGCTCTTTGATGTCCACCTCTGTTGCAATGACTACAAAAATTCTTCTTCCTCCAGACCTTCTTAACCTTCTTCTTTCCATGATGTGGAGAAGGCCATTCATGCCTCGTCCTATTTCTTGTCGCCATTCTCTTCCAACACTCAACAACCACATGGTTATGTAAACCACAAAAACTACATGGTTTTATATGACATGATTTTTGTTCATCATTAACATGCTTGTAATCAAAATGAACTTTAGAGTACTGAGACTATTTATACCTCTCTTGACTGTCTCTAATGCAATTTTGGTGATGAGCTAAGCTTGCCTTAGCTTTTCCTCTACAATGTGCACTATTATGGGAGGATTGTGATGTGTTCCCATCATCCTCTTTCATCAACGGTTTCGAAAATGTCTCGAAAGCTTCTTCTACCTTTGAAAACTCTCCTTCAGTGTACCCCAAACCTAAAAATCGAGGTCTTTGCACAACCTCTAATGGCTAAGTCATTCATTGGCCATTAACACCAAGTCCTTCACCTTTATACCCAATCTTGGTAAGGAGTCTCATGCCAATTCCTAAAATGATACTAAAGAATGATTATCATTGTTAACCTCAAATTTTGTTTCTAAAGTAGGTGATGATGGCTTCACTAAGCCCTCATTGTGTCTCAATTTTTCCAAGGCCTCTTCCATGGCTCGTAACTGAAGCTACAATATTTTCTTCTCCTCTTTCTCTTCCCGTATAAGTCTCCTCAATTTATCATTTTATGCTTGAAGGCTCTGATTTATCTCCTCATATGAATGATGAGAAGACGATGAAGAAGATGAATAATCACTAGAAGATGGAGATGGAGCATTGTCCTCTGCTCTTTATTTCTCTCTTGCCATCTTCTCTTCATAATCTACATATATTATGTCCACCATGCGTGTCATCCTAAGGAGGTCCTCGTAGAGGTCTTTTTTGTTCTCCATTTCCCTTCTTATTTCACAATCAGTTATTCACACTCGCAATTCACATCAGCGAGAAGACCACTCTGATACCAAACGTAATCTAGTTCTCTTCAACTCCCATTATTTAACCAAGATCTTTTACTTCTATTATGTTAGCAAAATTTCATATGAAAGAGTATGAAAAGACACATGTGCATGCCTTAAAGAAGATGAAACATAAAGACAACCATCAAATCAAAGTACACACACACATTGATAATGGAGTTCACCCGGTGTGGTTTACCTCTCCAGGCCCTAGTGTCAAGAGTGGGGAGGTCGCTTCATTAAATGCTAAAAGATGATGATGAGTACATAATACATTCTTTGTCATTACAAGGATAAATTACCTCAACCAGAATGGCATGTCTCTCCACGACACATTCGTCGTATAGGAACTCTCACTCAAATGGACACTCCTTTAGCATGACAAGCTAGTAAAATCTCACATGGCTTGGCATACAATTATCCCTCAACATAATAGTAACAAGGATTTGAGCAACAAAAATATCATCTCAACAAATCAGAAGAAAGACATGGCATCACTGCATCATTTACCTCCACTTTTGGGGATGGCAGGAAAATGGAAAGCTCAGCTGATGAAATGGACTATATCGTTGAAATTGGCGCACAAAATCATGTCAAACGACTATAAACTTTTCCCCTTTATGACACCATCAAATCTCGACCCATGGGAATCTCAAAGATTCTCCCAAAGATTCCTTTGTGAAGATGGCCAAAAAAGCCGCTGCTCGGATGAAGACTTTGAGCACACCACTGTGCTCCTTATGAAATTATGTGAAAAAGACTATAAAGACGGCATCATTCTGCCTTAGTAAAAAATCAGCCTCTAACAGAATCTTTTAGATTCCGTAAGATTTTACAAAGATTCCTTGTTGTTGGCCCCATGAATTTCTACTACTCAGATGGGGAAATGGACCACATCATCACGTTCGCTGCAAAATTCTGGTTCTTTTGAGTATAAATTTGACATGTTTCCATCACTGTGAAAAATCACCCTTAAGGGAATCTTTTAGATTCCTCACTACATCAAGGAATATTCTTCCAAAGATTTTGTCTCAAAAATCGTACCAGGCATGGTTCCGCCTCGACATTTGTGTCAAGATTCCGCTCTACCTCCTTATTTTGTGTGCCAGGAATCTGCTCCTCCTTCTCTACTCTGCCCGTCAAACAGTTTAACACTACTTTTAGACCAAGTGTATGTCAAAGTTTTTAATGAGTGCCCACTTGGCACCGTGGCTAGCGGGTAGGTTCAAAACTGTTGGTAGGAGACATGGGTCATGGGTTCAAATTTGTGGACACATTCACTTTTGGTATATGGTCGTTCTTATTATTATGATAATACTCCCTTGTATTAAATAGTTGTGTTTTTTAATACCTACACCGTTGAGTTTGTTATACAATATTCCATATTTTTATATGGTTTCAAACCTTATATTAATAAATTCCAAACGATATGTTTAATGTTGACCTCCGAATTATTATGGTTAGAACAATTGTAATATGGTTTTGATTTGGGTGTGCGGTTAGTTTTGATTTTGTTTTATAATACCATACATTATAACAATAAACTCCCATACTCTTTTTAACATATTTGTTGAAAAAGTTTGTTTGTTTAATATGGAATAACCCTTAATATAAAAAAAATTAATGATTTTTTTTATATGAGTTTTGTTTTTTATGGAATTTTTAATATGTATATTTTTTGTCTTTTTGAAGGTGCAAGAAGCTAATGAAAGGGTGCCATGTGTCAGGGTTTGGTAGGGAAACACTTGATTTCCATATAAGCTTGTGGGTCCCACCTGTTGGCTAGGATGTCATGTGGCACACTGTGGGCCCTTATTTTTCCTTGTCTTGTCAAACTTTAAAGAGCCATAATTTGGTCATATAGACTCATATTTGAGTGCCATCTACGCCACTGAAATCATAATGACGAGAACTACAACTTGATATTGGTTTGGATACATTTCGAAGACTTTGATTTGAGCCTTTCTGGAGCCACCTTAGACTTTTGAGCCTTCCTAGAGCCACCTGGATCAATCAACACAACTGGAACATGCATTCTTCATCACATTAAATAGGAATATGCATTCCTCATCAAAATACACATTTTAAAAATGACAATAAGCGTTCACAATTTATTCATGTATATAGTGAATTGCTTTCATTAAGGCTTAACAAAGTTCACACCAGAATTCCAGTATGTAATAGCACACCATTTACCTAGTAATGTTGATATGTCACTAGTAACCATTTACATACTCAGTCATGCAGCAAACCATTCAGCTATTAAGAGAATACTATGCATCCAAGGTCACAACAATAGGTTCTCTAGACCTTCAATATTCAAGACAACAACTACCTACATCAACAAGTCATCAGATACTCATATTCATGTAAAACAATAACAACCATTGGGAACATGGCCATAGAATTATATCCTAGTTGTTGTACATGACGAGGCAAGAAACCAACAATTCTTTTGCAAGAGAACTCAATGTTAAGTCCATCATGTCAGTAATTCTTGTTACCATATGCACATTAATAGTTAATCACCCTTAGCCATATGATCGCTCAGGAATTCCTACTTGAATAGATGGGTGATCATTCATGGAGTCATTATGATACATGCATTCCAAGTAATGAGCACTTATCTAATGTACCCAAAGCCACTCTCTACTGATATTGGGACTTCAACTCTCCATCCAACCTTAGATTAATTGTACTGCAATATTTTTTGCAGTCAACCACCCTTGAGCCAGATTTAGAGCATGAGGAGGAGTGCTCAAGGGAAAATAACCAAACAATATACTAGCTCAGGGATTCCAAAGATTTCACCATATCCACCCATTTAATCTAGAAAACAATGTCTCTCGTGGCTCCACTAGAAATCGTGAGTTTAAAGCTCATTGAAAATAACTATTATCCCCACAGTCAAACATGAAAAAACACTAAGAACTCTTTTACAATGAGGAATACAAAGGAAACAGGACCTCCACCCAAGCTGACAGAATAGAGAACCCTTGCACCTTCACCTGAATTATGCCTCCCACACTCTATTGCATGCACCGATAGCCATATCCCGGCTTGTGGATTATTTTCCCTCTCCCATGTTGCAATAGTGTATTATGTGTCCTTCTAAGGTGTTGTCCACCACACCTTTGTATTTCAAAACTTATCTCTCTACTAAATGTTGTCTCTTGCTATTCCTCAACAACATTGTCCTTGTTTGAATTGATGTCCATGTTAATCACATCCAAGGGCCTCTTTCAAGCACTGTTCAACCTCCAATTTTTCCTACGCATCCTCCCTTGAATGTTTCATGCTACCCCCCCCCCCCCACCTTGAATGTCATATCCCATTTTCCTTTCCTGATGCCTTCTATCCAACTACTACTCCCATTCAAGGATTGGCTTCTCTATTCGAATGTTGTCTTATTCAAATTTTTGTGGCCCCCAATGCATACTCCCATGCCTCCTCCTTGAATGTCCCCTCTCTAGACTTGTTCCTCATGCTATCTCCTTTTATTTTGTTTGAAATGTCTTACATGCTAGCGTTGCTTTATCTTTTAATGCGTAGTCATTTTATGCTTGTGGACTTGCCCAAGAGGAGTATGGGTGTGTCCTCCCCTCGGGAATCCCATACACTTCCTCCAAATCCATAAATATGTGATCAACTCCATTAAAGGAAAACCAGTCAGACTATGACTGTCATTAAATAGCCATTTTCTCCAATTTCCCAAGCAATCCCCTCTAATATTTGAACCTATGTCCCTTTTCTCTGTGAGCTAATTGTGTTTACATTTCCACAATTTAATTACAAACAAAATTTATAAATATTTACAAGAGGGGTCAACGAAAGGGTTGTCACACAAGCATAATCAACCATGGTCAACCATGGACAACCATGGTCATCCGTAGTCAACTATATGTTGATCATAATAAAACCTCAACCATAATTTAGACATCTGTAACCATAAACAAACATCATCAATTATATCTATATATATATATATATATATATATATATATAGATATATATATATATATATATATGTATAGATATATATATATATATATATATGTATATATATATATATATATATGTATATACATATATACATATATGTATATATATATATATATATGTATATACATATATATATATATGTATATACATATATATATATATGTATATACATATATATATATAGATGTATATACATATATGTATATACATATACATATACATGTATGTATGTACATGTACATACATACATGTATGTACATGTACATACATACATGTATGTACATGTACATACATACATGTATGTACATGTACATACATACATGTATGTACATGTACATACATATATGTATGTACATGTACATACATACATGTATGTACATGTACATACATACATGTATGTATGTACATGTACATACATACATGTATGTATGTACATGTACATACATGTATGTATGTACATGTACATACATATATGTATGTACATGTACATACATATATGTATGTACTATATGTATATACATGTACATACATATATGTATATACATGTACATACATATATGTATATACATGTACATACATATATATGTATATACATATACATATATATCTATATACATATATATATATATATATATATATGTACATATATATACATACATACATACATACATACATACATACATACATACATACATACATACATATATATATATATATATATATATATATAGCGAGAGAGAGAGGGAAAGGCATGGTTCCTTATAATTTAACTCAACAACACAGGGTCATTCACAACACTAACCATTCATTACAAAATTAATAGGTGACAACAGAGAATATATATCTCTTTCACCATAGTCCTAACTAGGTATTTCTCATCAACACAACTGGAACATGCATTCTTCATCACATTTGATCTACTATTTAATGTTAGTTTTGTTGTGCTAATTTCAACTTCATATTTATAAACAAATGCTTGTCAATTGCTTCATGTGCATAGGTTTCCTTAGGGTGTTTGTGAATGTAAACAAGTAAATTTCTCAAGTTTTATGTTAAGTTCATGAGAAAAATAACATGAAAAACAAGTGTTGAACAACAACAATCTAAAGTACAACAAACCATCAAATTGAACACTTAACGCAGTGTTTTTATGAAGGATTTCACCGCTCCTAGGCTACATCTCCTTGGTCCATATTCCATGGCTTGGGCCTCTGTATTATCTCAATATGAAATAAAATGTTGTTTACAATGCTCTACCTCTCCTAGAACCTGCTTCAATGTGTTCATAATGCCCAAATCAGATAGGAACACCTTTTCTTGATCTCCATCTGGTCGAATTTTGCCCAAGTTGTGGTCAAAATTGTTTTCCCTAGTAAACCTCCTTTAGAACAAGAGGAACTCTAGTTAGTCCCACTAATTTTGGAGTTAGTGCCGAAATTGGTGGACCGTTGAATTTTTTTCTGAATTAAACTCAATTTAATTATGGATAAGTGTGATTAACTAGGATTTAATCTAGGTTAATTAGTGCTAATCACGTGATTAGGATAAACTGTTGGCATAAATGTTGGCAGTCTTTGTGGAAGATGTCACATGGTCGGTTTATTCAGTGGTTAGTCACATTAATCCACGCAGTTTCGATAATCGTTAGCTGGCAGTTATCGTGGTGTTCGCATAGGAGGGTTGGCCCGTGGGCTAGCCCTCCTAACCCCCAACCACAACTACATTAAACTTCAAAAATATGCGAAACCCATAGACTATTAAGATCGAATGTTGTGGTGTGGAGGTATGTCATGTGGTTTGTTGGGGCAAGGTCGCGGGTTCGACCCCGCCGACCTACCCATTATTTTGTCACACTTTGCACCAATAGCCATCCTTTGGGGAGGGACACATGGCAGCCTCCGGGCTTGCTACTTGTCCCATCTTCATTGGTCCACCATTAACCAATAAAAACATGCCAATGCACCAAACCATATACCAACCAAAACTTGACACTTGGCGTAATATGACTAGATGTTGACTGACCTTCGACCCTGCCCTATCACCTACCATGTCAGTATTACGGACTACTGATTGTTCAGTGACTGTACATTTTTTTTTTTGCAAAATTTATTTTGTTTGGCAAAGCAGAAAGAACTCATTATATTCCTCATACAAACTCCATTTGAGTGAAACGAGTTGTGCTGGGATCGTTTCGCTGAGACGGACGCGGTCGTTCAGGTTTTGAGCGATTATAAGAACTTTGATTTTTGAGCTAAATACTGAGCACCTAATCATTCCTCCCCACTGGAAGCCTTTTTGACCCCAAAAGATATTATCAATTGTTCAGCAGGTGAGGGTACAACTCCGTCACCTTCGCGATCTGCAACCATTTGGCCTTAGAAGGATTTTGTCCCTTGAGTCCCACTCTAAGGTATTTGACATTCCCTCTCTTTGAAGTTCTGGTTCTTCTGTCAAGTATGAGATCTTGCTGTAGCTCATCAAGATATTCTGGTGAGAAATCATCTATTGATGGTAGCTGAACATGCTCTCCTTGATCGTCAATCAAAGGAGGCTCAAACAATCTCAAATTCTCAATATTAACAACAGAGTATATTTTCATATAAGGAGGCAAATCTAGCTTAAATGCATTGTTACCAATCTTTTCCATAATTTTAAAAGGACCATAATGGATTGGGTTAAGCTTTTTACCTTCCCCTTGAAGTCTTTCTTTGCTAATATATAACCAAACTTTGTCTCCAACTTGAAATTTATGATCAACACAGTGTTTATCATGCCTTGCCTTGTAGATGCTTTGACTTCTTTCAAGTTGTTCCTACACTGTGTGATGTATCAACTAAGTTTTCTCTATGAAATTCCTTTCCTTATCGATGTCGTTGTGCCCATCGATGGCGAAATATTTATCAAAGATGAATTCCAATGGTGATCTTGGGAAGTATGCAAAACATGCCTCCTTAAATGGCGATGTATTTTTGGAAGAATTCTTTGCCATATTGTATGCATGTTGTAGGTAATGCAACTATTCATCCCACGACTTTGGATGTTTGCTACAATATCCTCTAAGAAGATGAATGATTGTCTTGTTGACCACCTCGGTTTGTCTGTCTATTTATGGATAAAAGGTTGTACTCTTCTTCAACTTAGTGTCCATCATGTCACACAAATTTGACCAAAAATTACCAACCAATCAAGAATCTCGATCACTTATAATAGAAGTAGGAAGACCAAAATGAACCCAAATGTTTTGGAAGAAAAGATGAGTTGTTTGTTCAGCTGTAATTTGCTTTCTACATGGTGTTAGTATACACATTTTGTTGAACTTGTCTACAACTACAAACAAATAATCATGACCTTTCCTTGACAATGGAAGACCTCCTTCCAAATCCATTGAGATACTCTCCCATGGACGTGAAGGTACTGGAAGTGGAGTGTATAATCCTAGTTTCCTATTGTCAGGCTTACATGTTCCACACAAAGAACATCCTCTAATGAAACGAGATACATTATCAAACACGCATGGCCAATAAAAATACCTTTGAAGATTCGCTATTGTCTTTCCTACACCAAAGTGTCCAACAATCAATGAAGTGTGCGCCTCCCTAATGATACCATTTCTTTCTCCCTATGGAATACATAAATTTCCCAAGTGATACAACAAACTATTATGTACATGGTAATCTAACTCTTCAATTTGGTTTCTTTGCCTCAAACTTGCATACACATCTTGAAAGTCATTATCATATGCATATTACTCAATGTAACTTTCATCCAAAACAGAATTGTGCTTGAGTAAAATAGATGAATTTATAATAGGCGTAGAAAGCATATCAACTACCTTATTGTAAATTCCCTTTTTGTACTTGATAACCAAATGAAACTGCTGTAGAAAACCCATCCATCTGAAATGTCGTGATTGTTGCAACTTTCACTGTGACTGTGAGTACTGCAATGGTTGATGGTCGGTATGGATAATGGTATCCTTCCCCATCAAGTAGTGTTTCCATTTTTTTACACTTTGTAAGGTTCTTTGTCATAAGTGGGATAGTTAGTCACAGCCCCATTAAAAATTTCAGAATGAAATGAAATGGGCTTATCATGCTGCATAAGAACTTCTCCCATGGTGTAATCACTAGAATCCATTTTAATCTCAAATGGATGTCTAAGATCTGAAAGAGCCAATATCGGTGTTGAACTGATATTTTACTTTAAAGAATCAAATGATTTATGTTGTAAATATCCCCAATGGAATACTTTCTTGACACTAGTCAATGCATGTAATGGAGCTGCAATGGAAGAAAAATTAGCAATAAATTTCCTCCAATATTGTGTTTCCCCTAAAAAGCTTCTTACCTCTATCACTATATTGGGATTGGGCCAATTCAGAATGACATCAACCTTAGAGGGTTCTATCTTCAGCTCACCTCCTCCAACAATGTGCCCCAAATACACTAAATAAGTCTTGCCAAATTCACACTTTGGCATCTTTAAAAACAATTGTTATTTTCTCAAGACATCAAGTACTTTATTCACATGCATGACATGTTCATCTCTGGATTTCCTGAATATGAGAATATCATCTAAGTAAACAATGACAAAGTCATATAGAAATGGTCTCAATACATCATTCATAACTCTCATGAAATTAGTTGGAGCATTTGTAAGACTGAAAGGCATAACAAGCCACTCAAACAATCCTTGTTTAGTTTTAAATGTGGTTTTCCAAATGTCCTCTTCAGCTATTCTAACTTGATGATAACCACTTCGTAAGTCTAACTTAGTGAAATACTTTTCATACCTCAATTGATCAAGAAAATCATCAATTATTGGGAATGGATAACGATTCTTTACCGTTATTTTATTTAGTGCACAGAAATCCACAAACATATGCCAAGTCTCATCCTTATTTGGCACCAAGACAATAGGTGAACCACATGGTGAAGTAGATGGGCGTATGATACATTTGTTCAGCAATTCTTGAATTTTCTTCTTGATTTCCATGCTCTCCATAATCTACATGCGATACATGATAATGTTTGGAAGTGGAACATCCTGTTGCAGTTGTATCTCATGCTGAATTCCCCTCTTGGAAGGTAACCCCTTTGGTTCCTGAAACATATCGCCATGCTTTCTTACCACATCAAACAAATCATATTTTAATTTTTCATCACAACCTTCAAAAGATTCATAATCAATATCATTACTTTTCTTGATCATGAGAAGAACAAAATTTTTACTTGCATTTACTAGCCTCTTCATCTGCCCTGCATTAACCAAATAAATGTTTAAATTTTTGTGATGGGCTCTCACAATGTACTCCACCCATCCTTGAGCAACAGATATTTGTTCTCATGGTGATAAAATACTACTTTTCTATCATACAAAAAAGGACTTCCTGTTAAGAAATTTACTGCATAACATAAATAATTGTGGAGAATTACTGAGAGGAATAAATATAAAAATAACCAGCAATAACCATAAACACATAAACACATGTTTATCCGAGAAAACCCCAAATCCGGGGAAAAACCCAACCATAATGAAATTTCATTATCCTTGGCCAAAACCCTGGCTAATCCAGCCAAGTGAGCCTTCACCGCTCACCTCCAGGCCTTGCTTTACAATGAAGTCCTTCCAGCCTTTTATAAGCTCCATTACATATAATACCATGGGCAGAATACTATGGGTGCACAATACCATGTGCCCCAAAACCATCACTGTTTAACCTAGTCAATTTTGACTCTATCCCGAGTCAAGTTTCCCTAACACTTCCTAAAATTATTCTTGAGATGTCAAGTGGAACTACATCTAACTCAACTTCATCAATGAGCTCAGTAATGGCAAACTTGAATAAGAATTTCCTTGTAATGTGTAAATTTTCATTATTGACTATCCAACCCAATGGATATGGCTTATGATGAGTTATAGTTTCAAGGTTAAAATTTTTTACCAAGTCTTTTGAAATTAAGTTTGATTGTGATCCACTATCGAATAATGCATCAATATTTGTATTATTTGAAATTACCCTTACATGGAACAACTCTATTCTGTATTCTTCATTTGCAGTGTTGTTTTGACTATGTGAGGAACTAGTGCTTGCAATAACTTCTCTTCCTTTTGTGATCATGGCTGAAATCTTGGTCTCATCACCAGAATCTAATCCAAGATCATCTTGCGTGGTAGAAGTCGTCTTTTGTTTTCCCTTATTGCTTGGCTTCTTAGTCCTTAGTTTGGGATGCAATTTTCAACGATGGGTTTCATCATGCCCATCTTTTGGACAATGTTGGAATATAGATTTCTCCCCTTCATTCTTCACACTTGCTTTCTTCTTTCCCTTATCTTTCTCCTTACCCTTGAATGGCTTCTTCTTAATACCCTCTTCCTTAATGTTCTTTCCTCTTGCTTCAAGGTGCGTGGCTTGCAAACATACCTCATCCAAATTGCTTGGATTGAACATAAGGATAGTATGTTTTAAGTTGGAATGTAAACCCCCAATATATTTCAACAATGTATCTTGGGAATTCAATTTTACTCCTAACAACAAAGCTCTCTTTCTAAACTCCTGGGTATAGTCTTGAATTGTTTGACCCTTGAGTTGCCTAAAATTTTGCCAACTCATAATGGCTTTTTTCATATAGGCTAAAGGATGAAACTACCTTTTAATTGCAGAAAAAAATTCAACCCAAGAAATGGCTATCTTACCATGAATTCGCACTTCCTCTTGAGTCTTTGCTTCCCAGCAGACTAATGTTGCTACTTCTAGTCTCAATGAAGCCAACTAAATATTTATGTCATCTTCTTAAAGGTTCTAAATTCTGCAATAAACCTCCAATTGTCGAATCCAATTATCTAACTTTTCTACATTCACCTCACCATTGTACATGGGAATTTCAAACTTAATGTCCAATTTGAGTAAGGGAGTTTTTCCTTTTGGGGTATGGGAATGAGTATGAACAATTTTTGTGGTGGAAGTGGAAGATGATGCTGTTTGAGATTATGAGGATGATAAGGAATATGATGAAGATGGTGGATATGGAAGTGGCTTTCCTCCACTACCTTTTGAATCCTTCTTCTCATCTTTTTTATCTCGTAAGCTTCCCTCTCCATATGGGGACTTAGAACTCTCTCCAACCTTTCTAGTATTCCTATATTCATAGAGGACTCTAACCATCTCAGTTAAGTCATAGAAATCTTTCTTGAATGCTTCCTCTTCTGAAAGACCTTCAATCTCTACTACTCTAGACATGATGGATTTGGATTCAAGCTCATCCACTGGTACTGCTTGTACCTCCTCAATCTCAATTGAAGGCAAAAATTGAGGTGTTTCAAGTGCAGTTGGAATTGGAGCTTTGGGTGGAGATTGTGGCCTTGTGGCTCTCCTTCTGGGAATTACCTCAAGAGTTGCTACCAATACTTTCCCTTCTCCTCTTTGCAACTTTAACCTTGTAAGCATCACAAATTTGCAACCATTAAAACCTTACTTGCACAAAACTCAAGCAATCAAGCAAATAACCTTTTCTCTCATACCAACTTGATATGTTATTGAATGCTAGTTTTGTTGTGCTAATTTCAACTCTAGATTTATAAACAAATTCTTGTCAATTGCTTCATGTGCATAGGTTTCCTTAGGGTGTTTGTGAATGTCAACAAGTAAATTTATCAAGTTTTATGTTAAGTTCATGAGAAAAATAGCATGAAAAACAAGTGTTGAGCAACAACAATATAAAGTACAACAAACCATCAAATTGAACACTTAACACAGTGTTTTGATGAACGAGTTCACCCCTCCTAGGCTACATCTCCTTGGTCCAGCTTCCATGGCTTGGGCCTCTGTATTAGCTCAATATGGGAAAAAAAATTGTTTACAATGCTCTACTTCTCTTGAAACCTACTTCAATGTGTTCAGAATGCCCAAATCAACTAGGAACGCCTTTTCCTGATCTCCGTTTGGTTGAATTTTTCCCAAGTTATGGTCAAATTGTTTTCCCTAGTAAACCTCCTCTAAAATAGGAGGAACTCCAGTTAGTCCCCCTAATTTTGGAGTTAGTGCCGAAATTGGTGGACGGCCGAATTAAACTCGAGTTAATTATGTATAAGCATGATTAACTAGGAGTTAGTCTAGGTTAATTAGTGCTAATCACGTAGTTAGGATAAATCACTGGCATAAATGTTGGCGGTCTTCGTGGAAGATGTCACATGGGCCATTTATTTGGTGGTTAGGTGCATTAATCGATGTGGTTTCGATGACCATTAGTTGGCGGTTATTGTGGTGTTCCCATGGGAGGGCTAGCCCTCCTAACCCCCAACCACAAATACATTAAACTTCAAATATATGCAGAACCCATAGACTATTAAGATCTAATGTTGTGATGTGGCGGTATGTCATGTGGTTTGTTGGGGTGAGGTCACGGGTTCAACCCTATCGATCTGCCCATTATTTTGTCAGACTACACGTCAATAGGCATCCTTTGGGGAGGTACACGTGGCGACCTCTAGTCTTGCCACTTGTCCCCTCCTCATTAGTCCCCCATTAACCAATAAAAACATGCCAATGCACCAAACCCTAAACCAACCCAAACTTGACACTTGGTGTAATCTCATTGGATGTTGACTAACCATTGACCCTACCCAGTCACTTGCCACATAAACAGTATGGACTGTTGACTGTGTAGTGACTGTACATTTTTTTTCAAAATTCATTTTGTTTGGCAAAGCAAACAAAACTCATTATCTTCCTCATACAAAATCCATTTTGAGTGAAACAAGTTGTGTTGGGATCGTTTCACCGAGACGGATGTGATCGTTCAAGGTTCGAGCAATTTTGAGAATTTTGATTTTTGAGATAAACACTGAGCACCTAATCAACATTACATAGGAATATGCATTCCTCATCAAAATACACATTTTAAAAATGAAAATAAGAATTCACATTTTATTCATGTATACAGTGAATTTCCTTCATTCATGCATAACAAAGTTCACACCATAACTCTAGTATGTACTCGCACACCATTTACCTAGTAATGTTGATATATCACTAGTAATCATTTACGTACTCAGCCATGCAGCCGAACATGCAGCTATTAAGGAAATACTATGCATCCAAGGTCATAATAGTAGGTTGTCCAGACCTTCAATATTCAAGACATCAACTCCCTGCATCAACAGTTCATCAGATACTCATATTCATGTAAATAAATGACAACCATTGGGCAGATGGCCATAGAAGTATATCCTAGTTGTTGTAGGCTACCAGGCAAGAGACCAACAGTTCTGTTGCAAGAGAACTCAATGCTAATTCCATCATGTCAAGGATGCTTATTACCATATGCACATAAATAGTTAATCACCCCTAGCTATATGATGGCTCAGGAATTCCTACTTGCATAGATGGATGATCATTCATGGAGTAATTATGATACATGAATTCCAGGTAATGAGGACTTATCTAATGTACACAAAGTCACTCGCTACTAATATTGGGACTTCAACTCTCCATCCAGCCTTAGATAAATTGCACTGCAATATTTTTTTCATTCAACCACCGTTGAGCCAAATTTAGAGCTTGAGGAGGAGTGCTCAAGGGAAAATAACCAAATAGTCTGTTATCTCAAGGATTCCAAAGATTTCACCATCTCCACCCATTTAATCTAGGAAACAATGCCTCCCATGGCTCCACCGTAAACTACAAGTTTAGAGCTCATTGTATTATCCCCGCAGTCAAGAATGGAAAAACACTAAGAACTCTTCTACAATGAGTTATCCAAAGAAAACAGGGTCTCCACCCAAGCTGAGAGAATAGAGAACCTTTCTCCTTCACCTGGACTATGCCTCCCATGATATATTGCATGAACCCATAGCCATATCCTAGCTTGTGTATTATTTTTCCTCTCCCATGTTGCACTAGTGTATTATGTGTCCTTCTAAGGTGTTATCCACCACACCTTTTTCTCTCAAAACTTAGCTCTCTACTAAATGTTGTCTCTTGTTATTCCTCAACAACATTGTCCTTGTTTGAATTGATTTCCATGTTAATCACATTTGAGGGCCTCTTTCAAGCACTCTTCAACCTCCAATGTTGCATATGCATCCTCCCTTGAATGTTGCATGCTACCCCCCCGAATGTCATATCCCATTTTCCTTGCCTGATGCCTTCTCTCCAACTACTACTCCCATTTGAGGATTGGATTCTCTCTTCGAATGTTGTATCCTTCAAATTGTTGTGTCCCCCAATGCATACACCCATGCCTACTCCTTGAATTTTCCCTCTCTAGACTTGTTCCCCATGCTATCTCATTTATTTTGTTTGAAATGTCTTCCCTTCTAGCATTTCTCTGTCCTTTAATGCATAGTCCTTTTATGCTTGTGGACTTACCCAAGAGGAGTATGGGTATGTTCTCCCTTGGGGAAGCTCATACACTTCCTCCATATCAATAAATATGTATTCAACTCCATTAAATGAAAACCAGTCATACCGTGGTTGTCATTAAATAACCATTTTCCCAAGCAATCCCCTCCCCAAAGCTTTGAACTTATGCCCCTTTTCTCTGCGAGTTAATTTTGTTTACATTTCCACAATTTAATTATAAACAAAATTTATAAATATTTACAAGATGGATCAACGAAAGGGTTGTCACACATGCATAATCAACCATGGAAACCATAGTTAATCCTAATATATTACAGTCTACTATCGTGAGATGTGGACAACCATGGTCATCCATAGTCAATTATATGTTGATCATAATAAATGCTCAACCATAATTTAGACAGTTCTAACCATACTTAATCATAGTCAACCATGATCTAATAATCCCAATTGACCCATTTTATATGTTAACTAATATAATTGTGCTAATATAATAAATTATTATGATCGATTTTCCAACAATTAGGTTGAAACTTATATTTACGTCGATAGGCATTTATTTTGGAATCAATTCACCTCCTAGTTTCATCTACCTTTTTCATCTCTGCCAGATATCTGTCCCGTATGCTCTTTTTCCATATGTGACATATGTTTAAAATTTTATTTGTTCAATTTCACGGTGGCACCATTCTTTGGATGCAGTGGCAATTTCAACAACGGGTGGTGCCATTATCCCATCAAGTGGAAATTTTAGTGACATATGCATAGGATTATTATGTTGGGACACCAAAACCGTCAGTGTTGTTGGAGAGGCAGTTGGTGCAACTGCAACTCACTACTGCGACGATCTTGCACCACCCACTACAAGAAGGTTGTTTCCTTATGCCCTCATTCACAATAGCATAGGTCACATGAACAAGCTTCTCGTCATAGTATTTACAATGCACTTATCCATAGTTCTCTACTACAATAAGTGTGTATGTTCCTACTCTTGTTGTTCCAAATTACATATCTTCTTTGGTTCCCATAGGTTTCTTACAATTATTTATGGCTTTCAAGTCCCCGAGCAATTTCAGATCCTTCCACTTTGTGGGTATGTGTAATGTCCGAATCCTTTCATCTTTCTTTACAAAAGAATAAAGTCGTTTGGGACCCATTTTTCTCTAAACTTTGATTTTTAGTCAGCGTGTGTCCATTTCATTATAAATTTTGATTTCAATTCTTTCTAGGAAATGCAATTGGAATTTTAATTGTTAACTTTTACTTTATAGAATCTTGTATGTGGAATTCCCACAAGAATTGTATCTTGAAATTCAGCTTGATTTTATTTAAATTCACTTTAGATGAAACAATTTCCTCATATGTCATATATCTACATTCAAATTCACTGCGCTTGAAAGCAATACATTGAAACAAACTTGAAGTTATTTTATTTCGATCATTATGTTTATTTAGGTTCATTTCGAAATTTCATAGGATTCTTCAAGATTTAATTTGATATCTGCAAATCTTAGTTCATTGAATTTCATTCTAATCTCTTCAGGATTCAGTAAAGATGTTTGTGAATGCCAGCGAGCTTCCAACTCCTACTTCACTAATGGCAGTCTTCAAGATTCTTTAAAGATGTTCATGAATGTGAGAGAGCTTCGAACTTGTGCTTTTCTAATGGCGAGAAATCATGATTAATGGCAGTATTCAAGATTCTTTAAAGATTTTCATGAATGTGAGAGAGCTTCGAACTTGTGCTTTTCTGATGGCGAGAAATCATGATTAATTAAGTTACATGTAACTAATTTACCTGTAATGTCTTGGTTGCATGCATCGGTCTAGACATTGTTTCTGAAAAAAGAGCCATCAAAAGGTTTTGCATGTAGCGAAGAGTGTTTGAGAAAATTATTCTTCTGTTAAAACATACAGTGACATCCACTAGTTAAAGTCTTGAAAATGAGAAGTTCAAGGCGTTTATCTCACAATCCAACAAGTTCATTTTTATTATAGTAGATGTTGCATATTTTGAGTACATATACTTGTTATCATCTCCTTGTGTAAGTTATGTAACATATTATGGTGCATGATTAGGTTGGATATATTTTAGCTTATATCTTTCAAATTAATGGACAATTTTCTCAAATAAAAGTTGTTGTAGCATCTTTACACAACACTCACCATTAAAAGCATAGTTTTTCAAGCTTCTCTTAACATCCCTTACTGTGATGTGAGTGGAATATACCACTCCAACAAGCTGCATTTTACATTTAGCTTTTCATGCACACTGATTATGCATGCATATTTATTATGCTTGTTCAAGAGTTATATATTGGCAGCTTCATTTAATTAGTTTGAAGTTTTGAACCAGGAGTGAGACCATCTGAAAACTATATCTATATCTAATCTATCATTTACATATACTTGCTTCAACTAAAAACACAAATAGTTGTCAATGCTAATGTGATCCTAAGATCTAGGGGTGATAAATTGTACATAAGACATTTCCTCAAGCATTCAGCCAAATTCCACATGCTTCAGTTATGTTGTGGACATCTGCAGTCAATATTTCCAAACCAGATTGTGTCAATCAAAAGTGCTTGCTCAACAAGTTAAGATCAATTGATATAATTGGTTCCATGTCTCCTCTCACCAACCATGTCTTGGAATCTTATACTATGATGTCTATTATCATAGATGATGCACATAGGGGGTCCTTAATCATGTTCCAGTTTTCTTCATTTCTCCATATCTCAATGTTACACCAAGTTCAAGAAATTAGGGGAGATATGAGGGAAAGCTTTAGGGACAATTGGAGAGAACCCCCAAAATCTTGAGGGATGACACCTCGTAAAACATATAGGTATAAAAGGTAGAAATCTATCTAAAATAATTATATAATCAAATAATTACAATATACATGTTGGAGCATTCAATTACTAATTAAAGAATTATTGATATAAGTAAATCATTTGAGTTTCTTATTGACAAGTGTCATGGAAATACAACACATCAATACAAAATGATATCAACAAAATGACACACTTCACAATCAAAATGACATGTAACATTTTGCAACTTGCTTATTCCTTTTGTTATGTTCCACTTTAAGTTTTCTTCATAAAACTAAAAGTAAATATTTGTGCCTGATCTTGCTTTGATGTTGATAACATTTAAGGTATATCAATTCATTACCTTGTGAGATGACCTTTGTTTCTATGCATTTGTTGTTGATGAGGTGTGATAGTTTTACTCTTTCTCCTATATAAATATTCATACGATTGTCACATTAATAGTCATATCAAACCATGAGAAAGGACATGTCACTTTAAATACGCAGTTCTCAATGGTGCGTATTTCCTTTGATACACAAACACTACTTACTATCAAAAGAAAGAAATACTTTCTGGAGGTACTTTAAATTAGAGTAGGTGAAACTGAAACTTTTATATCTGATCACGCTACCTTAAGTTTTATATCATTTAGCTGGTTTGAGGTTATATATTGAACAAGTAATGTGCCTGCCTCAATTTCTAGAGTATATCCACTAGAATTACATTACAATTTGTTTGAGTAAAATCAAACATTCCCACCTTCTATGTTGTTGCTCATAAAAATTATAACTTTCCCCTATCTGTTTATGTTATTCTACATCTCACTCTAGATTGTGTAATTAAATAGGGGGGTTGAACATGCACCTCTTTACTGCTTATGGTATCTGGATATAGGCAAGGGAAGTGTCATATATTTTTATATAATTATTTAATAATTCTTGGGTACTTGATTTTTTTGAACTTGTAAAATCGATAATAAATCATTTATGAAATTTATCAACAAGATTATTAACATAGTTTTATAAGGTTTTTAAAATTTGAGTTGCCTGGCAATAAGAAATGAAAGCATATGAAACAACTTTTGTTGATTAAATACTAGAGTTCATTAATCGTGTACATAACTTTTCAGTTCTGATCCGTTGTACCTTGTTTCACGTGTTGTTTTCGAATTTCTAAGTTTGGGATTATTTAAGGTTCAGAGTCTATTAAGAAACTTGACTATGGTGATTGGTTGTACCTTGTTTGGCATGTTGTTTTCAAATTTTTTAGTTTTGGATTATTTAAGGTTCAGAGTCTATTAAGAAACTTGACTCTTGTGATTGGCTCATCAGGATGGAATTTCCAAGCTTCATATGATCTACAAACATCAAATTTTAAGATAGAAATTCATGTGAAAAGTGCTATTTTTATTTTATTTTTTATTTTTATCTTTTTTCATTTTGAAATGTTATGATTGGTTTGATGGGAAATTTTGAAAATTCAAATAGTTTGGAATGGGCCCAAAAAACTAAAACATATTTTCTTGAGAAGTATCACCAACGCTACATAAAACTATGATTTAAAAATAATTTTACCCATTTAAACAATATTAATGTTTAAGTATTAAGGGGTTTCCGCAGTGCATTATATTAGATATCATTTTGGGATTCAACTGCGTTAAGTCATTCATCTATGACCATTTCCATGAGTGGTAGTCATAATTGACTAATTTCTCATGATTTTTGAATAGTTCACTTAACACTCATTGCATCCGGTGATGCTCACAGGGGTGAAAAAGTGGGATTGAAACTAGTGAAATGAATCACATAGCGTCAATCATCACTTCTGGGGCTTGCATCCGGTAACCAGGACTTCCTGAGAGGTCACCCATCCCAGAGTCCCAAATCGCCTCTGGCTCAAGCGCGCTTAACTATGGAGTTTTTCCCACAATCAAGCACACTTAGCTTGCTACCCCATTTGCAAAACCTTAGGAAGTATTGTGCCTCATGAACCATTCAAATAGAGTTCATAGATGAATGACTTACTTAACGCAATTGAATCCCAAAATAATATTTAATATTAATATTTTTTTTAATGATTTTATTTTATTTATATATTTTAACTATTTCAATAATTAATTGATTTATATAATAAAATAAAATAGATAATAATTAAAATATAAAACAAATTTTAAAAAATATAAATTTATAAAATATTAAATTTCATTTTGTTAAATTTTAATTATTTACAAAATCATTTTCTTTAAATAAAAATAAAATAAAATAACTGTAAAACTATGGAACACTTCATAAAATTTATCTTATATTCCACTGTAAAACAATATCCTTTTAAAGTACGAAAATTGAATAGCAGTCATTTGGATTTTTTTGGGTGCTTTCTCATCATGTGCTATATGTATGGTTTGATATTTCCAATGCATGTTTTTTTTTTTTATGTCATTGAAATGTTTTTATTTCAATTTTTTTTGGACACGGCGAAAATCAATGTGAAGAGATACCACTCTTGGTATGAAATGCATGATAGTTTTAGAAGGAACTTATATAAATGATGGTATCTTTTAAAATTTATTTTAGATTTCACGAGTTTAAAGTTATGGAGATTATGGGTTTTCTATATATTATAAAATTGAATTTTAATGAATATATTATAAAGATATTTGAGAACAAATTACTTTTTATATGCAATCATAATATTTATATATTTTTTACTTTTCAAAATATATATTTTGAAAAATTATTTTTTATTTATTAGGCCGATAGGCCTTCCTTTGGAACAGACTTTCGTCGTCCCTTTGTCTCCCGTGCTGACACGTGGAGAGTTATGCCATCGCTGTCGTGCTGAGTTATGTTTTCCCTGTTTGTTTGTATTATTTTGGGTTATTCTTAAAAGCCCAAAGAAACGATGGGTTTCTCCGGAGAGTTAGGCAACCAATTCAATTCTGCATATTGAGGCCCCTCTAATGCCAGAAAATGCCGATGAAGTGGTGTTATATATTAGCCTCTGGGACCTTGTGAGCGTCGAGAATCAAAGAAAACCTGAGCGAGAATGTAGGTAACCGTCACACAAAGCCCGGCACTCCAGAGTAGGGTAGTAATGGCGCATTCTGTTGCGGTCCCTGTTTTGCGGTGCACAGCTGTTCTGATGCACGATCAACTGTTCTGCGGTTTCCGTGCTTCCATGACCGGGAGCCTTCTTGGATCAAACTACCGGCAGTCTTGGATCAATCTCACAGAGTATAGCACTGTTCACGAGCGGGTAACGGAGCTGGAAATCGAACCGGAAGAGAACATCTGCAGGACATCATTTCTTCCAGATCAGGTCATCGTCTCTCTCAGTCCTCTTTAATTTTGAAGCTCTCTCAGTCCTCTTTAATAGATGCCCACTATCGTTTGGCTGGAATCGAATGAAGTGGAAGTTAGAGGCATAGAAACTTTGTACAGAAACTAAATGATTTCTCATAGCTGTCATCTTCTGCATTCTCTGATTGTCGCTGCTTATACTCAACATTCAACGGTTATGGTCAGCTGTTTGATGTGGAGTAGTCTTTAGTTCCAGTGTCGAAAATGGTTGGCGATATTTCTCTAACTTGAAAGGATATGTGTCACTAGGACCAACAAAATAATACCCATGCTGCCTTGATTGCCAGTGTATATGCCTGCAGCCATTCTAGAACTTTTACTTTGACATCGAGTTGATGTAATTCCATGTTTATTAGGCACCGACATGTTCTCACCATGGCTTGGGAGGTCTGTACTAGCTGCTTAAATGTTTTTGAACATTACCTGCAGCCTGCTCCCTATTTTGTTCAGGTTTTTCTGTTATGGCATCATATTTAAGCTGTGATTTGGGAGCTATCATAGTGCCTTCATGCACCACTTCGTGGAAGCATAGATTCATTGACTGGAACTTTTACTTTGACATCGAGTTGATGTAATTCCATGTTTTTTAGGCACCGATATGTTCTCACCATGGCTTGGGAGGTCTGTACTAGCTGCTTAAATGTTTTTGAACATTACCTGCAGCCTGCTCCCTATTTTGTTCAGAGGCATATTTCTCTGTTTTTCCAGGACACAAATGGGTGCTAGAATGGTTGACTGGCCTGTCTCCATCGTCTCCAACATAAGTAGGAGCTCATTTAGACACCACTCTGATTCGGCATAATGAGGAGAGAAAATTGCCTAAAAGTCTCCAAATCAAAACCATTGGGCTATGGTTGCAGTTGCAGGAGTCGCAACGCAAACACATATGGCAGACAGCATTTGTAAATGGATAAACAAGAGATTTTTCTTCCAACTTTCCCCCTTACAGTGCGAGGTTTAAGTTGAAACGATTTTAAGTAGTTTCAATATCAACACATGAACTTCGAGTTTCACTGATTTCAATTCTCTTAATCCTTTCTGATACATTTTTTATTTTCACAGCTTCAACTGATATCCTAGAGGATAACATCCCCAGAATGTTCTTCAGCCATCCTTCCGAGTCTATACTTAACTCAGTAGCTTCAACATTACCAAAATATCCTGCACGGAGAAGCTGAAACCTTCATATATTGTTCTTGGCAAAAATTAATCTACAGAAGAGACTGTTATGGCATCATATTTAAGCTGTGATTTGGGAGCTATCATAGTGCCTTCATGCACCACTTTGTGGAAGCATAGATTCATTGACTGGAGAATACCCTTCCTGTTTGAAAGATAATTGTTGTGGATACAAAACATATGCTCTTACAACTTTTCAATAGCATAAGGTGTGCACTTCAAGGTATACAAACTGTTTGCTATGCACCCATTGTCTCATTGTGCATGGGGTGTTAGAGATTCTACAGTTTCAACAACGATTCTTCATGCGGAATAAACTCAAAGAATCATTGAAACTTAATGCCCAGGGATACGAATTACCTCCAGCCATTGGTGATGTTCTGATGGAGGCCACAGTCCACAAGCTTCTTCTTCAGCACTCCAGCTTCAATCCAAGCAAAAGGAAAAGAACACAAATGATCTAAAGGCACTTCCAAGCTCTGCTATCTCAGCTAGATGGTGTAGAACTGAAGGGGATTGAGATGCAAGCTTGGGGACCAAACAGATGAATTTATAGCTAAGCTTCCATCAAGCTTCTGATAGCTATGTGTCAGATGTCCCACAGATCAAGGCAGAGAACTCCAGATGGGAGTAATGGACCACTTCAGTAGCTCCTAACAATAAATTTATTAGCTGCAGTTGATTTCCTTAACTTAAGGAAACTACTGCAGTTGGTTTCCATAAGTTAAGGAAAGACTGCAGTTTAAATTCCATAATTTTAGGCAGCAATTGTGCATAAACTAATGGAGCTAACATTCTCCCACTTGGTCCATACTTCCAAACTTAATGTCTCAACTTAAAAACCATTGATAATCTGTATTAAGTAATAGATACATGAATCATGGCGATAAGTCCTCTAATGACGAGTATTATCTTCCATGTATTACTATGCATTTATTCTTATTATAATTTATGTGGCAACAATATCTTAATGAATAAACCTTATGTTTATTCTTGGTCCTTCTTAAAATGTATTTTCTCAAATCAACTTAAGGTGCACATAAATATGAGAAAAAACATCACAATAATTAAGAATTTCATTAAAATAACATTGTCCATACAATGAAAAACTGCATAATGGAACCAAGTCCCATATTCAATACATGATCCTTGAATTTAAACGGTGGCATGCCCTTAGTCAAAGGATCAGCGATCATTAACTCAGTGCTAACATGCTCAATGACCACTTTCTTTTCTTTAACACGTTCCCTTATAGCTAAATACTTAATGTCGATGTGTTTATTTCGCCTCCCACTTTTTTAGCCATAAAACCAACAGCTGAATTATCACAATATATTCTCAATGGCTTAGATATAGAATCCATAATGCTAAGCCCAGAAATGAAATTCTTAAGCCATACACCATGTAAATTAGCCTCAAACAGGATATACATAAGCATGTAGTCTTTGGTCCCTTGAAGGTACCTCATTACTTTCTTTGCAGCTCTCCAGTGGTCTAAACCTGGATCACTCTGATATCGTCCCAACATTCCCAATGGGAGCTACACTTGGTGAACAATCCTTCATCCGAAATCTCTCTAAAATTTTATTAATATAGGTTTCCTGTGACAGACCCAAGATGCCTCGAACTCTTGCTCTATGGATCTTAATGCCAATGACATAAGATGCCTCACCCATATCCTTCATATGAAAACTTTTAAAGAGGAATTGTCTCACCTCATGTAGCAAACCCTTATCATTGGTTGCTAGCAAAAGGTCATCCACATATAAAACAAGAAAACAAATTTTACTCCCACTAACCTTCAGGTATATACATTGATCCATAATGTTTTCTACAAAACCAAAAGAAGAAATTACATTATGGAATTTCAAATACCATTGGCGGGATGCTTGTTTTAAACCATATAATGACTTCTTGAGCTTGCAAACCAATTGCTCACCATGACTAGAGGGGAATCAATGAAGATGTGTTATTAATGAAGAAGTGTTGTCAATCATTAATGACGAAGTGTTATTAATGAAGAAGTGTTAATAACCATCGTCTTTTAGTGCCAGTGTGAACATGCATTGAATCATATGTGACATTGTTTTGTAAATTAATGCAGTAAAGACCATTAGACAAAATACCATTCCCAACATAATCAGATTTATAGAATAGACTGAAAGATTCTTTTCTGAAAAGTTTAAGGAATATCCAAAAGGTACAAGCCTTGAAACTGAGATCAAGTTTCTAGAAAAACTTGGAACATAAAAAGTCTTTTCTAACTCCAAAACAAAACCACTACTTAAAGCTAAATAACATGTTCCTATAGCTTCCACATGCGAGCCCATCTTGTTTCCTGATAAGATGCTTTGCTCACTTCCCACTGGCTTCCTTAGGTTCTGCAAACCCTGCAAGGAATTCGAAATGTGAATTGTTGATCCAGAATCAATCCACCATGTGTTAATATTAACGTTAACCATATTAGATTCATAACAAACAAACGAGATTAAATTACCTTTGTCTGCAAGCCATTTCTGATATTTGGCGCATTCCTTCTTTATGTGTTCCTTCTTCTTACAGAAAAAACACTTGGAAACCTTCTTGATATCAGCTTGGGGAGGTGCTTGACCTTTCCCTTTCCGATTGGCTTGAGATTTGCCCTTTCCACGCGTTGCCAGCATTGCACTCTCTCCCAGTTCCATCACCAGTCTCTCTTCCTCTTGAACACACATAGCCATGAGTTCATTAATTGACCATTTATCCTTATGTGTGTTGTATGAGATTTTGAAAGGTCCATATTGGTGTGGAAGGGTGTTCAAGATGTAGTGCACTAGGAAGGACTCCGATATTTCAACCTCGAGTTTCTTCAATTGAGCCACAGTGTCCCTCATCTGCATGATGTGCTCGCGCACACCTTTCACACTTGTGAGCCTCAGGGATGAGAACTTCATGATTAGGGTGCTTGCTAGTGCCTTGTCTGAAGAGACGAATTGTTCATCAATGGCCTTCAACAAGTCTCGGACCTTGTCATGCTGATCAACGGAACCTCGAATACCAGCTGAAATTTTAGTCTTAATGAACATCATGCTTAGACGATTGGATCGCTCCCATCGTTCATAAAGCGCGACGTCCACTGCAGTGCTGGTATTAGTGAGTGCCGATGGTTCATCTTTCCTGATAGCATAATCTATGTCCATCCACCCTAAATGAAGGAGAATTCTCTCCTTCCAAATCTTGTAGTTACAAACTTAAACAACGATTCTACATGCGGAAAGAACTGAAAAGAATCACTGAAACTTAATGCCCAGGGATACAAGTTACCTCCAGCCATTGGTGAAACTGTTGATGCAATTTCCTTCTGAAACACCACGCTCCAGCTGCGCATGCAAAAGGGAAAGAAGACAACTAATCTGAAGGCACTTCCAAGCTCTGCTATCTCAGCTAGATGGTGTAAAACTGAAGGGGATTGAGATGCGAGCTTGGGGACCAAACAGATGAATTTATAGCTAAGCTTCCATCAAGCTTCTGATAGCTATGTGTCAGATGTCCCACAGATCAAGGCAGAGAACTCCAGATGGGAGTAATGGACCACTTCAGTAGCTCCTAACAATAAATTTATTAGCTGTAGTTGATTTCCTTAACTTAAGGAAACTACTGCAGTTGGTTTCCATAAGTTAAAGAAAGACTACAGTTTAAATTCCATAATTTTAGGCAGCAATTTTGCATAAACTAATGGAGCTTAACATTCTCCCACTTGGTCCATACTTCCAAACTTAATGTCTCAACTTAAAAACCATTGATAATCTGTATTAAGTAATAGATACATGAATCATGGCGATAAGTCCTCTAATGACGAGTATTATATTCCATGTATTACTATGTATTTATTCTTATTATAATTTATGTGGCAACAATTTCTTAATGAATAAACCCTATGTTTATTCTTGGTCCTTCTTAAATGAATTTTCTCAAAGCAACTTAAGGTGCACATAAATATGAGAAAAAACATCACAATAATTAAGAATTTCATTAACATTATCCATACAATGAAAAACTGCATAATGGAACCAAGTCCCATATTCAATATATGATCCTTGAATTTAAACGGTGGCATGCCCTTAGTCAAAGGATCAGTGATCATTAACTCAGTGCTGACGTGCTCAATGACCACTTTCTTTTCTTTAACACGTTCCCTTATAGCTAAATACTTAATGTCGATGTGTTTATTTCGACTCCCACTTTTTTAGCCATAAAACCAGCAGCTGAATTATCACAATATATTCTCAATGGCTTAGATATAGAATCCATAATTCTAAGCCCAGAAATGAAATTCTTAAGCCATACACCATGTAAAGCAGCCTCAAACAGGATATACATAAGCATGTAGTCTTTGGTCCCTTGAAGGTACCTCATTACTTTCTTTGCAGCTCTCCAGTGGTCTAAACCTGGATCACTCTGACATCGTCCCAACATTCCCAATGGGAGCTACACTTGGTGAACAATCTTTCATCCGAAATTTCTCTAAAATTTTATTAATATAGGTTTCCTGTGACAGACCCAAGATGCCTTGAAATCTGTCTCTATGGTTCTTAATGCCAATAACATAAGATGCCTCACCTATATCCTTCATATCAAAACTTTTAGAGAGGAATTGTCTCACCTCATGTAGCAAACCCTTATCATTGGTTGCTAGCAAAAAGGTCATCCACATATAAAACAAGAAAACAAATTTTACTCCCACTAACCTTCAGGTATATACATTGATCCATAATGTTTTCTACAAAACCAAAAGAAGAAATTACATTATGGAATTTCAAATACCATTGGCAGGATGCTTGTTTTAAACCATATAATGACTTCTTGAGCTTGCAAACCAATTGCTCACCATGACTAGAGAGGAATCAATGAAGATGTGTTATTAATGAAGAAGTGTTGTCAATCATTAATGACGAAGTGTTATTAATGAAGAAGTGTTAATAACCATCGTCTTTTAGTGCCAGTGTGAACATGCATTGAATCATATGTGACATTGTTTTGTAAATTAATGCAGTAAATACCATTAGACAAAATACCATCCCCAACATAATCAGATTTATAGAATAGACTGAAAGATTCTTTTCTGAAAAGTTTAAGGAATATCCAAAAGGTACAAGCCTTGAAACTGAGATCAAGTTTCTAGAAAAACTTGGAACATAAAAAGTCTTTTCTAACTCCAAAACAAAACCACTACTTAAAGCTAAATAACATGTTCCTATAGCTTCCACATGCGAGCCCATCTTGTTTCCTGATAAGATGCTTTGCTCACTTCCCACTGGCTTCCCTAGGTTCTGCAAACCCTGCAAGGAATTCGAAATGTGAATTTTTGATCCAGAATCAATCCACCATGTGTTAATATCAACGTTAACCATATTAGATTCATAACAAACAAACGAGAAACGAAATGACGGACAGAAAAGTGTGAAGCAAAAAACAAGGTATTCTTGGAAGCCATTATTTATAAGTAAATCTCACACCAAGACAGAGGTAAAATTTCTGCTCCGATACCAAACTGATATCAAGAAGGTTTCCAAGTGTTTTTTCTGTAAGAAGAAGGGACACATAAAGAAGGAATGCACCAAATATCAGAAATGGCTTGTAGACAAAGGTAATTTAATCTCGTTTGTTTGTTATGAATCTAATATGGTTAACGTTGATATTAACACATGGTGGATTGATTCTGGATCAACAATTCACATTTCGAATTCCTTGCAGGGTTTGCAGAACCTAGGGAAGCCAGTGGGAAGTGAGCAAAGCATCTTATCAGGAAACAAGATGGGCTCGCATGTGGAAGCTATAGGAACATGTTATTTAGCTTTAAGTAGTGGTTTTGTTTTGGAGTTAGAAAAGACTTTTTATGTTCCAAGTTTTTCTAGAAACTTGATCTCAGTTTCAAGGCTTGTACCTTTTGGATATTCCTTAAACTTTTTAGAATAGAATCTTTCAGTCTATTCTATAAATCTGATTATGTTGGGAATGGTATTTTGTCTAATGGTCTTTATTGCATTAATTTACAAAACAATGTCACATATGATTCAATGCATGTTCACACTGGCACTAAAAGACGATGGTTATTAACACTTCTTCATTAATAACACTTTGTCATTAATGGTTGACAACACTTCTTCATTAACAACACATCTTCATTGATTCCCCTCTAGTCATGGTGAGCAATTGGTTTGCAAGCTCAAGAAGTCATTATATGGTTTAAAACAAGCATCCTGCCAATGGTATTTGAAATTCCATAATGTAATTTCTTCTTTTGGTTTTGTAGAAAACATTATGGATCAATGTATATACCTGAAGGTTAGTGGGAGTAAAATTTGTTTTCTTGTTTATTGCTGCCTAAAATTATGGAACTAACATGGGGAGTTCAGCACTTGCTGCTTATGGTGTTTTTGTCATCCTCACTTAACACCTGTTGTGTCAGCACAATTGTGTTCATGAATCGTTAATTTATTTCGAATATTCAAACAAAATCGTCAAACATATTCATTGTCACTTACAATGTTTCCTTTTTGGACGACAACAGGTATGAATACATGCTACCTACGAAGGTTGTATGAGTGTTGCGAAGAAATTCAGCAACAAGAACTTACGCTACAAGATATGCAAACAAGGATCCTGCCACAACAATCAGTGCCACTTTACCGTTTGCGCCCAGCCATCAAGTTGTTAAAAAAAATAAGGAAAATACTTAAGATAACAATTCACATTCATGAAAGGGACGCACACAGGCAAATGCGCCATCAATTGCAGGAACAGCTCGCACAATATGGCACCACAATAAACACTCACTGGTGTTGTTGATGCCATGGCCCATCATGCATATATGATTAGCTGCACATGCTCAATCACATCTCTACATAATAGAATGCTTTTATTGTACATATGTTTAGAAGCCAACAAATACTTTCATTGTATATATGTTTAGTTATATCTTTCCAAACACATCTCCATGTCTAGATTGACTTGTCCCTGTCGACTTCAGGATCTTCAGATTATTACGGAAGTTGAGCATTTTAGCTCTGGACCAAACTCTGTTGTTTTGTTCTCGTTCTGTCAAGATCTATTTATGAAAATCATGGAATTACAGTGTTTAAATTTCTCTTCATAGTTTACAGGGATTACATTCTCCACAGAGTTTTGTATGACTGTGAATGTAATCAGTAAATTGGTTGGGCATTCTCTTTTCCTTGTAGTATACATATATGAACTTTGGTATTTTATGGCTAAACATTTGGCTTGAAATAGTTCTGCAACCATCTCTTGCATGTTCGGCATGTAAATAATTCCATTTCTGAAATCACAAAGGAATCTTGTCCGTGCAACAAATATGCATACAGTTTTTAGACAACAATGCCATTTCTTCCTCATCATGTTGACAATCCATTTTCTCATAGATTTAATAGAGTCTTCTTATGTGTTCTATATGTTTTTAGGAAGATATTCTGCAGACATGAAATATCTTTGGGTATTGTTGTTAATGTTTTTCTCATAGATTTAATAGTGTCTTCTTTCGTGTTTTTCCCTTAGAACTGCCCTTTCTTGCCTTTCTCTTGGGGAATTAGTTTTTCAATCATGGAGTAGTTCTTTTTCCTCAGTAGGATTTTGATACTGCTTTCTTCCCAGTATATTTCTGTATAATCAATTTCTAAATGAATTAATGAAATTTCATTCAGAAAACTGTTATATGATGTTTTCTCAGCTTCTCTAGCCCGAGTCTGTGAATGTCGAAGAGCATCCAATAAGTCTGACTTCCTGGTATAATCAGCTTCCAGATATTCTGTTTCTCCATCGGAGCTGGTTATCCTGCCATTGTATCTGCCAAACAGTAATGACTAGCTTGAGCCACCAAGAAATTAAGAATAAATTACCAATACCCAGATTTATTAGCAAGAAGCCTTTGTCAATGACACCTTCATGTTATGGTTATCACTATATCTTTAATGCAGGGTTCTCCATGTATTGCATGTTTATAAACTCTCTAAGACTCAAAAGGAACTGAAAATTGTATGGCAACCCAGAATATGGAGGAGCCGTATGAGTTTAAAAAAGTGGACATTGAATGGATGTGCCAATATAGTTTGCCAATTTATCATGGACTTTTGTTCACGTTCTGTGAAAGAGATTTTTTGTAAATATACATATTAGCTTTTGCAAAGAACAAGAATTACAAAGACAAAAATGCCCCTGCTTATCAAGTATATTTTACGCACCTTTGAAAAATAGTATTTTATGAGACATCATGGGGCAACCAAACTCACCTAATGATTCTCTCTCGGTAATCAGTGGAGGATGATTTATGGGAAACTTGTGATTCGGTGGCTTCTGAAGTTGAGGGTGAATGGCCATAAAGTAGCAAGGAGTTCAAGCCCTTCTCTTCGTCAATTTATCCATTGTCCATGCCTGATCTTGACAACCATCAACAGCTGAAGCTGTATGATCTTTACTTCCATTCACTTTCTTGACTTTGTTAAAGGCAGAGTTTTCCTCATTCACTTCCCGTGGGCAGCATGTATCATTTATGCTTTGTCCACATGTTTGTCCATTGGAACAATTACTCAAATCTGAGTCTGTACATGTAGGTAATTGAGCTTCAGTGATGCTCAATCTCCTATTGTACAAAGAGTCACAACCAAAATTGATCTTCCCTTGAAAGTCAGGCTGAAATTGTAACCACCATTTCTCATCCAGTGAGAGGCTTGGATTCATGTTGATCCAACTAGCTCTGTAATCAGATATTGCACCAACGGGAAATTATATTTGAAAGCAAACGGGTTCTGAACCACCAACTATAATCTATCTGCAATAGTGCAAAGCATATCAAAGAAAAGAATTGCATTGAAGGTCACTCCAAAGCAGCTTGGGCATTAGATGTCAGCAGCAAATATATGCAATCCTTCCTTATCACCTGCTACCAGCAGTCAAAACAATAATAGTGTGAATAGTAGGCTGCTCACCCATAAGAAATTTTCAGGCATGAAAAGTCAATCAGGTACCACTAAATTTAGCATCAAGCCTAAATGATGGCATCCTAGCTTACTGAATACAACTATCTGCATAGCATTTAGATTCTTTTTCATCAATTTCTTTACATGGATACTATTTTCTGACCAGAATATTTATAATGCTTGCTATACAAATGAGACAGGCTACACACAGAGAGAAATAGGGGCAGAAATAAGCAGTAACACTAAACCTAAACAAGAAATGAGATGAAAAATATCAAAGGCAATAACTCAATTTCAAAATCTCAATAATAATGATGTATACAATTAACTCTTAGAAGCTATAATATATATACAACTGAGTCATGACTCAACTAAGTCCACTCTCAATTTATTGACACATGTAATCCTACTCATCCTACATGATGCACATGCACATGCTAAATTATGAGGACTTTAGGACAGGTCTTCCCCTGTTAAGATGCTTTGTCCTCAAAACATGGGAAGAGAAGAATGCTTGCTGAGCCAAGACACCTAACACTGGGGCATGGACATTTAGATCACCTGCAAGAGGTCATGGGTAGGACCATAGGACAGGTCTTCCCCCATTAAGATGCTTTGTCCTCAAAGCATGGGAAGAGAAGAATGCTTGCTGAGCTAAGAAACCTAACAATGGGACATGGAATATTTAAACCACCTGCAAGGGTTTAAGGGGACACTAATCTCTCTCTCTCTCTCTCTCTATATATATATATATAGTTCAATGGGTTGGTGCCAGTATTGCCAGGACATTATTAGTACTCCAACAGACTGTGCAAGTCCCAAGTTTGATTCCCACAAAGTCAGGCATGCTTAGAATGGGGAAAAGTGTCTGGGAGTATCCTAGCGATTTATTTCCGATGATGTGTGTATGTGTGCAAATTATAGAAATAAAATATAGACATGAAAATGTAAAGTTCTAGAATATTTAAAACAAAGAATTATAACACATAAAATGTGCAAGAATACACCATAGATCATACATATAGAATCCATGAACCACAGCTTTCTCATTCAGTGTCATCAAAACATAATACATAAAGAATATGATAGATGGCAGTACTGATGAAATTTAAAAAAAAAAGAGGGTAGAAGGTTCTCATAGCTCATCCTCCTGGATCTCATAATCAATATCATCAATATCACTACCACTGAAACTAAAGTTGCTGTGACACTTTCGATCACCATTATCAAAAGTGACTGGCACTAGGACTAGTGCATTAAGATCCAACTATTGATAGTTTGAAAATAATTGACAAATGACAACATATGGGGACATTAACCATTGGCCAACATCAGTACACATGCGACTTGAGTGTTGGACACACAGGGCATGTACCCTACTCATGATATGTGCCCCATGATTGACTAATACTCAGGGCTCAAGTGTTTAAGTGCTTAACATATATTCATGGACTGAAAAGTAAAATATATTTCTCATTTTATCATCTGAGATATCGATCACCTTAGGAATCCAGATTATGCACCATTTCTAAATTTCTGTCTTTAGTGAAATCTTTTGACTTTACTATGCTGTAGTCTAAATATCTCACCTTAGGAATCCAGATTATGCACCATTTCTAAATTTCTGTCTTTAGTGAAATCTTTTGACTTTACTATGCTGTAGTCTAAATCCAGCAAGAATCGTTTTGGTTTTGATGGAATTGCACATATCAGATGTTAATTTTTACAATCTGTTTGCAGTAGAAGTGTTAAAGGGTGCCAAATCCATTTCTGCATTAAAACGAACAATTTTACTGATTCAAACTTGCAATTTTGACAAAGATTGACTGGCTCGATTTGGCTGATGGCAAACTGGAAAAGGATAAAAACCTTCTTCCTTTGATATTCCCCTCAAAACCACTTTTGTGCAGAACAACAATAGAGAATGACAAATGTTACCTTTGTTTTGTTTATGTTAGTCGATTGTGAAGTGCATTTCCATGTCTGGGTTTCCGTTCTACAACTAATGCTTTTGCATGGTAACTTTGGAAGATTCTCAGTTTAGGTGAAAACTTAAAAGTCAGAGCCAATAATGGTATATGGAATAGTTACCTTTGTATAGGATAATATTTTTTCTTAATTTAGGAGACTAATTGTATGTCATTATGTTGATCTAAGTTATCTCTATATGAATATCTGTCATATCTATTTTCCCTGATGAGAGTTCATAGAAAATGTTGGAAAAGTTTCAAAATTCTACAGATTATAATAAAAAAGATATACGATATCTGTTAGTACTGTTTCAAGAAACGTTTGCCTTGAAAGCAATAGTGGTAATATGATTCCCACAAGATGTCAGTCATGCAACTACCTTGATGTTCTATTGAATGTGGAAGAAGGAGCATTTTCAAAAGGGAAATGATCATCATCGTTTCTGGTTTTCGAGCTTGTTTATGTGACGGGCATGTGTGCACACACCCATCAGTGCCTTATTACATGAGATATACGTACAAACCCAAACACATCTAATATGCAAATACCCATTCTTTAAACTGAAAACAGTGTGTTTCAATACAAGAAATGAGGAAATAGGAGGACCTTGTTATGACAATTTATCACATCTTTTCTGATGCAGTTATAGAATCCAAAGATGGGACCATTTCTGCAGCATCGGCATATACAGGTCATCATGAAGGTCAGATTTTGCTAGGTTCAGCTTGATAACAATATTTTATGCTACTTTTCAATGGATTTGTTCTATTTGGGATCATGAAGATCGGTACAGAAATCTGCATATAATTTGCAGAGTGATGTTCTTTTACGGTGAGAGTGCATTGATGCTCCCGTGAACCATGCTAGAAACTAGCCAATTGCTCTTTGTTCCATGGAAAACAAGGTTCAGGTGCCAAAGAAACAGAGCAGGGGAAGCAATGGTTAAATGACAATCCATATCTGACAAAGTTTAAAATAAAAATTCTGGAACATGCAAAGGAAGCAATTTTTAGGCATGGAGGAGGAGAGGTAATTCTGTTATTTGTATCTTGCTTCAACTATTTAATGAAGTTACTAGGGTTCTTGCAATGTGTGGTTCTGTGGTCAAGAAGGATGAGATGCTTTTTTCCCGGATTGGCTTTTTGTCCATTATTTCGCATCTTATGAAAAGCATCTTACAATTACTTAATGTTTTAGTTATAATGTGAACCACTAATGTAAGTGATTTGTTTTAATATTTTCAAATGTAATTCACCACTTTTCAATTACCATGTTCAATAGTTTCGTTGCCTATCTATAGAGGTTTCCTCCTTTTAATAATCCTATCGGCCTCTCATTGTACCTTTCGGGACAATTGCTAGTTTTATAATTAATAACAAGATTGATGAAAGAGTGATTTAATTTTGTATTCCATTAATAATTTAATATAATTTTAAAAATATTTAATAATCAATCTATTTTTAAAAAATATGTTTGTTTATACATAATTTCATATTTATGTATACATTACTATAGAATTAAAAGAGTATATTCATTAGATGTTAATTATTTCCGTATTCCAAAATCATATGATTAATAGCCAAATCACTAGTGGTTGATATCCTAAATTGTTAATTAGAGTAAAACATTAATAATTATGCAAATTAGTTTATATTATCAATTTTTGTTTGTATGTGATTGTGTTAATTGATACTATGCATGGATGAGAAGATTCAGGAGATTTTTAAATTAATATTAATATCTATATTATTAAAGGATGTAATGTTATTTATTATTTAATTATGATTTACAAGGTTAAATATTATTGTATATTATCTACGATATTTATATTATATTTAATTGTAAAATAAATATTGAATATATTTGATTATGATAAAGATTAGTTGGCCAAAGAACGATGGAGTAAATCATGGTCTATATAGGTTAATTATGATTGAACACATTTAGTATAATTAATTATAGTTGGTCATTCTTGATTATTCCTAACCACATTGGCCATGTTGAGTATGCTTGAAGATTGTTGATAATGGTTGTCTACAAATGGCTATGTTTACTATTGTTGAATATGGTTTCACCATGTTGGAATAAAGCATTCCACCTTTGACTATATCTTATAAACTAGCATTAGTTGAGAAAATGTGATTATGTTTAACCATTGCTAATCAATGTTGAGTATCACATAATAGCTTTCTAATCATATATAATTATAGTCAAGCATGTTGGCCATGTTAACTATAATTTTGTAAGATTTAACCATATTGATTATGGTCAAATGTGGTTGCCCATGGTTGATTATGATTTACCTTGCTCGACCATAAATTTAATATCTTGAGTATCATTTTCCCATGGTTGATATTGGTTATTGTTAACCATAATATGCCTTGTTAACCATGCTAACTATTGTTGATTATGATTGACATGTTTGGCTATAGTTCATGTTATTTGACCATGGTTAATATTTAACTCCAACATGTTGGATATGGTTGACAATGGTTTATAATGGTTGACTTCGGTTCATTAGCGACAAAGGGCAACAGATGGTGCACCAACTAGACAACAAGGGAGATGGAAATCCAATTTTAGAAGGTTGACACAGGTGGGATGTGGGTTGTCCAATTTGTTGATCTATATGTACAATTTTTTTTAGAGTACAAACCTGATAAAATGTTTGTATCTTGTTCTGCAATGAATATTCTTTCAAAAGGACTTATTTTAGTAGGCCTTAAACTATATTCATTAAAACAATAATACTTTGTCCTATTAAAGTTGTATTTGTTTGATTACAGAAACTAAAATACAGGTTTTTCAAATGAACAATCTTATCACGTTTCTTTGCACCTTTTGGGGCAATTGCTAGTTATATAGTTCCCCATAGTTCTACAACACAAATATTTACTCCTGAAGCTTATCAAATCATATCATGCATGGTACTAATTGATTATTTCTTATTCATGCCATTACGGTTTCCCTTTCAGCAAATTGTAGAACACTAAACAACAGTTGGAGAGATCTATCCATCAACGACTATAGGTCATGTCTACAATTAGCAACAATGAATGCAATTAAGATGCATTCATGTTGGGTTTGTATGCTGTTGTGGCCAGCAACAACCCCCCTCGTTCAAACTAGTATCGGCCATGATGCTAGATTGAATGGGGACCCTTAGTTAATTTTTTGAAAAACAAAGATTTCTTTCGAAGTTGCGAGCATAAGCTTAGGAAAGGTCTCTTGGACAACTTAAGCCTAAACCTGTGTTCATAAAAGCAAACCTTCAAGGTCGCATCGCGAAAAAATAAACGCCTTCGTCTCCCCTCTAAAAAGCCATATATGCACATCGCCTCGGTATTAATAGACAACATCGCATCGCAATACGTTAGCATCCATGAACAAAAGCCTACGAGTCTGCCGATCTGCGATGTTGCGATCGCACGATCGCATATCGCAGAAATGAGGCACGGTACGTTGGCGAGCATTGAATTAGGGCGATTTGCGATGTTGCGATCACTACCGTTTGCGATCGCGCGACATGCAAGGATACGTTGGCAAGTCTTAAAAGCACCTTAGTACGACTCCTTTGAGCACGCCACCCAAAGAAAATCCACTTACTATAATCTGACTTGGAAATTATGTGCTTTTAATGTTAGTAATGAATTAGTTGTCAGTTATTAAGTGGCATAAAGACGCGTGCCTTAATGCGGATTTGCTTCACGTAAGGTGGCGTATCTGATTTATCTCTTGCATTTAAAACTCTCCCATCACCTTTCTGATCAATCTTTCCATTTTACTCATAACCTGCAGGAGCAAAGTGCGAAGGCAAAATCAACCAGAAACGATAAGCAAGATGGGGAAGAAGAACAAAGCTCAGAGCTCAGAGACAAGGGAAAAGACCAAGGAGATAGCGCCCCTCTACACAGATACCGCATGCAATAAAGATGCAGGCATTTCCACATGGGAAGGGCAAACGGGAAGACAATTCAGACATTGGCCAGACTAAACTGGGAAAGTTACTGGACTTACTTAGTTAAGCCCCACAGCCAATGCATGACAGTAAGGTGCATCATGAACGCGGCCGAGAAAGTAGCGCCAGCTCTTATGGATGCCGTTTTCACAACCCAGTTAAACACAGAAGTCATCCAACGGACTCTTCTCAAGCCCATGCTTGAAAACTGCAATTTCAGAGACCAAATTAAGAAGTAATTTCATTTAGAAAGTTGTTTTTTCTTGTTTTTTGTTTTACTGAATTAGAAAAAGGGCGGTCATTTGAGAACCGTGTCCTAAATTTTGTAATAATACTATTATTAGGATTAGATAGTAGTATTTTAACCCTTCTCATTGCATTGGAGAAGGGTCCAGAAATTTGTCAAAAAACTTGTCCTCAGAACATGCACTTCTGCACCCTCAGAGGAGGTTTTTGATGAATGGAAGGATCGAGATTTATTTACGTTTGTGTCTTAATGTCTGCTACTGATGTTGCACTTCTGTACTCTTGGTAGATGTTAGAAGCAAGTAGAGATAGATCGTTATTGCTTGAAGTCTGTGAGTAAGAATTAGTCATAAATGGTACTTTTATCTCTTGATTAATTCCTGTTTGTATTCCTAGAGCGATATACAGCTGATATTGTTTGCATGTTAATGTATGAACACACGGGTTATCATTTGGCACTTTTGTACAGTGGACTTATTGATTTATGCTTAACATGCTAATGATTTGATTATGCGATATGCTTTTTCACAACTGTTTTGTTTAACTTCTTAGGCAGAACAGTTCATCTTACACGGTTTATATTCTTATAATGGCTGAATAATCTTTATTACCAGTTATTGTATGAAATCTTTCTAGATTGCATAATAGAAGAAATATATATCCCGGGTTAGTGTAGATCTTGTGTGTGTTATTTCCATTAAGTTACAGTAGCTTAGAGTCACTTTGCAAGTTAGATTTACATTATTTGTAGAATGCCTTTAGAACTAACACAATCAAACTTTACTCATACACACACGTCCCATTCATCGGGAAGTTGGTCCCGTTATCCCCAGTCGGACCCGCTACTCCAAACGGGTAAGGAGCCGCCAACCAGGTTCCGGACCGGGTGGGTATCCCCTTTGTTGTTGACCCGACTTCGGGGCCCTCAACATTTCTGGCGCTAGAAGGAGGGCCTGAGCATATTGTCTGTTGGATTGTCTTTAAACTAGAAATCCTGGAAAAGGATGTCTGCTTACAGAATTCCCATCTGGAGTTGCATCCACGTTCCTGCCTCTTCCAACACTCCACCACATGTGGTAAGGCTATTATCTCAGGTAAAATTCAATGGTGAGAATAATTCTTCCGCATTTCATCACGCCCTGCAGTTCATTCAAAGAGTTTCAAATGCTGATATTCAAAAAATTGACGAAGGCGTTTTGTGCAGGATTTTTACTCTTACATTCACAGCGAAAGCTAGAAGATGGTGCAGAAACCTCCCAGTTGCATCAATCCACAGCTGGGACCAATTCGTTAGAACTTTCATCTTGGAATTTGATTGCTATGAATACGACCAGGTATACGATGAAATCGACTATCTGCGGAAACAAGACGAACCCGTAAGGGATTTCAATATGCGATTTCACCTTAAATGTCTACAGTATGATCTCGAGAATGAGCTCACAGATGAAGAACCTTCAGATTACGATGAGTATTTCCTACCTCCTGTACCTGACCAAACAGAATTTAGTCTAGGAGTTCTGCATGCTCTACCATCAGAAAACGAAGGCGAAAGTACTAAAAGGGAAAATACCCTGGCACCAGAAGACGACTTTAACATAAAGTCAGGCAATATCATCTCAGATCAACAAATGCTGATGCCAAGGTTAGATCCACCTTTTGTTTCTCTTTCAAAAAATATCGACGCAAAAAGGTACGATCTAAGGCCCGATACTTATAGTGAATCTGATGAACGAGATTTATTTAATGTCTTTAAATGCATTGTTCCAGATTCGCATTTTTCTCTTTACCCCGATGTTTTTAGTAATGACGATCTTCTCCCCCATGATATCAAGTATATTCCAACAAAGGGTTATTCAAACAAAACATCACTGGGTTTCCAAAACAAAGAGACCACTTTAACACAGCCTACGATTCATATCAAACGAGAGCTGCCTCATCTCCCTTGTCTGAAAATATACAATGAAAAAGAGGAACCTAGGGAAAACTGTAAAGTCTTTCGTGATAGTTGCTTTGATAATTGTGATGATATTGAGTTGTCACAAGTAACTCAACTAGGGTCAGATCATAAGAAACGTCTCAAATCAGAAACTATTCCATCTAACCCTCATCTCAAAGCGAAATCTCATTTGAATAATTTTACTATCCAAGACGATGCTCCTATCTATGATTCATACCAAGAAGAAAGCTCCATCCCTGTTCGCAATCATGATTTAAGTCCTGATTCACAAAACCCGGCCAGTTCTTGTGAAAAGGAAAAAGTTACAAGTAACTCCCAGACGTGTGACGCCACTATGTGTATACATACCCAATCATTTCTTTCTCACTCACGTTCATCTTGTACAAAATCGAATTCCTGTTTAGATTTTCGAATTTTTGATAGATTAGATTTCAGCGATTTATATATAAACACTTTCATTTCAAACGAAATCGCTGAAAACTTAACGTCAACAAACTACGGGTTACAAGCCGTCGAGGTTAAGAAACCCATTTCACAGTTTGGCTTGTTATCCCTCCTATTGAACGATCACCGATCTACAAAAGAAATCTATCTCAATCTCTATGATCCAATAGGTACCCAGTTGGAAAGAACCTATCATGAGAAAATAAAACCAGGCACAATTCCAATTGAGTTTATGGGTTATTATTCTCTAGCCAACAATTTCGATCCAAGAGGAATTCAATTCTTTTTACTAATGCTTGGAAGATTCATACGGCTAGGAATAATAATGAATCGCTGGTTCCATTGGAAATATCATTTTACGTAGTTATTTCCTGTATATAATTAGAGTAGGAGTAAGAGTAGTTTAGCTAGTTTATTAGTTTTGCTTCCAATAATTGATGGGCAAAGTTAGTTATATTCTCTACATGGCCCTAGGGAATAGTTGCCTCTCCCAAATAAAGTTTGTTCTGGCTAAACAGTATTTGACATTCACTGAAGAAACCTTGTCTCTGTTAAAGATTTTGAACTTCGGCTCTTGTGAAACAGGAAATCTTTTGAGAAATTTGATCTTTCATTATCGATAGATCTTTAACCCAGAGATGATGTTAAGTTCAACCCCAGAAAATTTTAAAGAAAGCTATCTCGGTGAGAAATTCGTTTTAGATCAGCACAATGAAAGGTATCAATATTAGAATAAAGATTCTCTGTGAAAACAGCCATTATCAAAAGTAGCCCTGTCATTGTCGTCCAGAACTTTCTTAAGGAAAGAGAATTTGACTTCCTCCCTGCTAAAGGAAAACGCAACGTTCAGGAGAATAACCTAAAAAGATGCTATATCTCAAAGAATAAGAGGTCTCATCACGAGCCGACTTATCATGATCACAAATATTATAACTTGCTGACTTTGCCAAAACTGTCTACCAAAACAGGGCAACGACTCAAGATTGTTGCGATCAAAAGACAAGGGGTCTCATCACGAGCCAACTTGTTCAGCAAAAGTGTAAATCAAGTGAATGACTGTGTCATAATTTGGCCACCAAACCAAGACATTGTTCTTTAGGAAAAAAAAAAAAAAAAAAAAAGCATCAAGAAAGGGATAATCCTTCTGAAAAAGTTGCGAAAACCTGAAGCAAGATAAAGGATCATTCCTGGATAATAGGTAACCCTGTCGAGGCTATGGACGCCTGCTGGCAGCAGTGGCTCTACCTGCGACAAAGGGACATTCTTTAAAAAGGGCTGATACATAGAGAACACTTTATTTTTTTATGTTTTACAAAACCAAGCAATAACTGATCTGAACTCGAAAACAACCTGAGAATGCAGGTAATTGGAATAGAATGGGGCGAAGACAAAACATCATTGACGCTTTAAAGTATTGCTTGTTTTTATCTTTTTATAATAAAGTTCGGATTCCCTGAGAAAATTTTTGAGAAGATCTGAAAGCGTCAATAGAAAAAGAGCAGAGATAACTGGTTCTCCCAAGTGAATAGACAATTGTTGTGGCCAGCAACAACCCCCCTCGTTCAAACTAGTATCGGCCATGATGCTAGATTGAATGGGGACCCTTAGTTAATTTTTTGAAAAACAAAGATTTCTTTCAAAGTTGCGAGCATAAGCTTAGGAAAGGTCTCTTGGACAACTTAAGCCTAAACCTGTGTTCATAAAAGCAAACCTTCAAGGTCGCATCGCGAAAAAATAAATGCCTTCGTCTCCCCTCTAAAAAGCCATATATGCACATCGCCTCGGTATTAATAGACAACATCGCATCGCAATACGTTAGCATCCATGAACAAAAGCCTACGAGTCCGCCGATCTGCGATGTTGCGATCGCGCGATCGCATATCGCAGAAATGAGGCAGGGTACGTTGGCGAGCATTGAATTAGGGCGATCTGCGATGTTGCGATCACTACCGTTTGCGATCGCGCGACATGCAAGGATACGTTGGCAAGTCTTAAAAGCACCTTAGTACGACTCCTTTGAGCACGCCACCCAAAGAAAATCCACTTACTATAACCTGACTTGGAAATTATGCGCTTTTAATGTTAGTAATGAATTAGTTGTCAGTTATTAAGTGGCATAAAGACGCGTGCCTTAATGCGGATTTGCTTCACGTAAGGTGGCGTATCTGATTTATCTCTTGCATTTAAAACTCTCCCATCACCTTTCTGATCAATCTTTCCATTTTACTCATAACCTGCAGGAGCAAAGTGCGAAGGCAAAATCAACCAGAAACGATAAGCGAGATGGGGAAGAAGAACAAAGCTCAGAGCTCAGAGACAAGGGAAAAGACCAAGGAGATGGCGCCCCTCTACACAGATACCGCATGCAATAAAGATGCAGGCATTTCCACATGGGAAGGGCAAACGGGAAGACAATTCAGACATTGGCCAGACTAAACTGGGAAAGTTACTGGACTTACTTAGTTAAGCCCCACAGCCAATGCATGACAGTAAGGTGCATCATGAACGCGGCCGAGAAAGTAGCGCCAGCTCTTATGGATGTCGTTTTCACAGCCCAGTTAAACACAGAAGTCGGCCAACCGACTCTTCTCAAGCCCATGCTTGAAAAATGCAATTTCAGAGACCAAATTAAGAAGTAATTTCATTTAGAAAGTTGTTTTTTCTTGTTTTTTGTTTTACTGAATTAGAAAAAGGGCGGTCATTTGAGAACCGTGTCCTAAATTTTGTAATAATACTATTATTAGGATTAGATAGTAGTATTTTAACCCTTCTCATTGCATTGGTGGAATTCCAAGGGGTGTTGGTGTTGTTGTTGCTAACGACTTTTAGTGCTCTAAATTTCTCTGGTTAGAGGGGGGTCTCTATGGGGCTATGTTTCTTGGGTCGGGGTGGTGAGACTTTCTGTGGCGGTATTATTTGAATTTTCCAATGGATTTGGCCCCTAATAAACTTATTTTCTTCGAGGTGGCATATTAACTCTTCTCCATTTTCTAAATCTATGGCCCTAAGGCTCTTTAATTAGGGGAGAGTTTAATTGTCTGAGAACTTTCTATTGTGGGGTGACAAAATTCGTTTTCAGGGTGCTCCCTTGGGCGGCTAGGATTTATTTTTTGTTGGAAAGGTAGAGGAGCCAAAACACAAATTCACACATAAAACACACAAGTTGCGGCTCTTCTATTGATCACAGAAAAATTTTATTATTAGAATGAACCCGGTGAAGGGTATTTAACCTTTTCCAACTAATGACTTGCCTAAAATATCTTGACATGCACACACACTTAACTCAGTTAACTCACACTCTAAATATGGACTGCACTTAACTCTTTATCCATCACTTGACTCAACGCTCAACACTCAGTTAACTGATTCTCTAATTTTAGCCAACTCCTCATGCGGGAGTAATTACAATTTATAAAAGCCCCCCTTAATTACGACCGTATGACTCAACATAACTCAAACATGGCTCAACTATGCCTACTAGTCTTACAATAGAAATTGAATCAATTATTACTGAAACATGCCTGCTAGTCTATGTCTCATCTAGGCTTACAATGACTCAAGACTTTCACAATTTTACATTTTATTTTTCTTTTCTTCCAAATTTTATATCCACGAAATTGCTTCATTCTTTGTTGTGGGTTCTTGTTGTAGGCTCCATATCTCTTTACTTGTTACTCCTGCAATTTTTCTTTGAATTTTCTTGAATTTATGCTGAAACACAATTTTATCTTGTCTTCTACACCTTCCTCTTCAAATATTCGTTCAACCATGGACTACTTCCACAACATTTCATATTCAAATTGTCTTATTTTCTCTACTTCTTGCACTTCATATGTTTGTCTTTCTTTTTGCCATATTTCCAGATAGCAAAATCGTATCTCTGATTGACTCCATTGTTGAAAAATGGTTTCAGTGCATTCATATTTGTCTTCGTAAACATCCATATCATTCTTTTCACTTTCATCATCAGGTACTACTATTTTTTTCCTGTAATCTGCACACTCAAGATCAATATTCACCATTTCATTCAATTCTTTTATTCCAGTTGTTGTTTTAAGACTCGCATCAATTTTTTGTATTGGTTTATGAATCCATTCTTCAATGAGGTTCAAATCTGGATCAAATTTATTAACAATATTGCTTTGAACTTCTGCTCCCATGCTAGTTTGAACACCTGCATCTTCAGTGAGAGCTTCCTACTCTACATCTGCCTTCTTTTCAACTCCCTGGAGGTTGTCTTCCACTGTTATGTTGTTAGTGGATATTCTCATCAACACTCTTCAATAACTTCATCCTATTCTTGATTATCAACTGCTACTAGATGACATATTGTTTCATGAACTATTCTAACTTCTTCATATCTTGCTGCTATAGTGGTAGCTTCAACCTTCAATGTTTCATCAAACATTTTGCTTACCATATTGCCATAATCAATCCATGTTTCAAAAAATAAACCACACATATCATCAACATAATGTCCATCCACACTATGGTGGGATATTCGAGCATGCATGTGCTCATTGACAATTTCAACTTCACCAAATCCATCAGTTGTGGATGGATTCACCAATTCACATCTCACTTTGCAGTCATCATCCACATGTGTCTCATCACAATGGGATTCACAAATCTACATCATCCATGTTACAATGGATTCCTTGAGCCTTAATATGATCTTGCTCTGCTTCACATATAGAAGCTCCTGCTTCTCTCTCTATAATATTTGTTGCATCTTCTTCATCCATATGCATGCTTTCATAATGGGTTTCAATTTTATGGTCTTGAAAACCATCATCCACTTTTGAGTGGGATTCTCCAAGCTTTGATTTTCTCTCTCAGAGCCTTGCTCATCTACTCTCAGATATGTGGTTGACTTCTTTGCTTGTGATATAACCCGCTGCTGCATGTCATTCTCCTTTGCGCCAAACTTTGCTTCCAATATCTTCCATGCTTCCTTGGAAGTTGTAGCTTTTGCTACTTTGTACAAACACTTCTTATCTAATGCATGTTTTATAAAATTCAATGCTAAAGCATCACATACTATAAACATAAGAGGTGGTAGAAATTCAAAGCTACACCAATCACCCTCGACTTCTTCTTTGTCTCCAGTTAGACTTCTCAGTTCCTTGGTTGCGGCCTGAACCTCTCTAACCATGGAAATGGTCTTTGCCTCTTCTTTTCAATTCCTCTATTTTATAGTTTATTTCTTGATTGCATGAGGCTATCTTCCATATCCCCCCCCCAAAAAAAAAAAAAAAAAATGATTTTTAATATGCGCCCCCGTAAGGCACAATCTTCACCCAAAAAATTGTCATGCTTGACAAAACATTTGATCCAGGTAGATATTGGTGGCCACCTGCCAAATCCACTTGGACCCCCACCATTGTTTCTTTCAGCTTTTCAGTTTCCTTAATTGTAGCCCAGTTTACTATTTTTAGCAGTTTTTCGAGTCTTGAACTTTTAGAGCCATTTTGAGGCCCTAAACGACGTTTTTTGGGAAAACTGGGAGCAACATGGGTCCATGGACCGATGTTTCTCTTCCCAAAGTTGTAGTTATTGGATAGATCTTTCTAACGAGATATTGTGCGCGTCAAACGAAGATCGTATGCCAAAGTTACGACCCCGGGAAGTTGATGTACCAATTTACCCAAACGGGGCCCACAGTTTGGCGTTTCATCTTCTAGGGTTAGGTTTTGTAATGTTAAGGGCTTTCCATTGTTTCTCACAATAAGTAGGCCTTCAAGCCTCATTGTAACACAATTCAGAGGCATGTAGCCGCCACATCTCTTCTCAGAGATAAGCTACCATCGCCCTAGCTGGTTTATTTCCAATTCTGTTTGTAAGCATATTTCAGTATTTTACATTAATGAAATGAAGTATTATTTCCACTGCATCTCTGTGTTTATGGTTATCTCTATAATTTGTTGTGTTCCTGTTTAAATCTGGATCAGTGGTATCGAAGTGGTCTACTTTTTCTCTGTTTTTCTTTGCATGTCCCCAACAAGGTCAGGATATAAGGAGTTAGGGCTTGAACTGGTCGAACCTTTGCAAGACCAGCCTTGCAAATCCTAATGGCCTCCCATGGTGGATGAAAAGAAAGACGAGGGGGCAGGAGATCCTATCAAAACCTTCCTCGAAGAAGCCTTCGAGCGACAAAGGAACGCGATGATGGATAAATTCGCCCAGATCCTTCAGCAGCTACCCAGGGGCGACACATCGGCTTCCAACAACTACTCTGTAAATGCCACACTGTTTAAGGTGCAAGTTAATTTTGAAATCCCCATATTCGAGGGTCAGATAGACACAGATGCCATCGATAAATGGTTAAATCTGCTAGAGGGTTGTTTTTCTGTTCATGATTTTTCCAGTCGTAAAAGATTATTTTCGCTCTTCTCAAAGCAGCCCCCCATGTCAAGGACTGGTGGGAAACCTACTACGAGTAGAAGGATGAAAGTACATGCTCACTGTTTTTAGCCACACCCACTTGGTATTCATTCCGAGAGGCCATCAAGGAGCAGTACTACCCTGTCGGAAGCTATGAGGATCAATACATAAAGTGGACCACGCTGTGGCAGGGAAGGGACCAAGACATGCCGAAGTTTACCAATATTTTCTAGTACCTTCGCACAAAGTTGGGTATCAAGGATTCGGAGCAGCATTTGATACTCAAATACCACGGCTGCTTGCACAAGTACATCCAAGAAGAAATATAATTCCTGAACATCCCCTTGCTCGGCACAACATATCGATATGCCATCAAGGTCGAGCAAAAGTTTAAATAGAATAAGTGAGACTTTGGATCTGTGAATCCAAAGTAAGGGAAAAGTGCCCCCAAACCATAGAACAAAGGACAAAGCCAAGGCGGGGCAGCTCAAGAAAACCCTCCAAAGCTACAAGAATAGTGTCGTGAAGCCGAAAAAGGACACAGGAAAGTGGTGTGAGTTCCATAAGAGATCCACTCATAACACAAGTGAGTGTTGGGCCAAACAGTCACTGGTGGCCGAGCTAAAGGTTTCAGAATCAGATGGATGTTCTGACTCTGAGTCAGAACCCGACAAGGGGAATGACAAAGGGAAGCAGATTATCGATGCGGAGCCCAATGCCACTGTTGCCACCACGAAGATCCAGAAGGAGGAACTCGAAGATCCAGAGGAGGAGGAGCGTCTCTTCCACTCCCAAATGTGGGTAAAGGGCTCCCCACTATAGTTCATTATTGACAGCGGGAGCAAAAGAACCTCATTTCGACAGAGGTCGTGAAGCGTCTGGGCTTACCAACCATAGCACATCCACAACTGTACAAACCATCGGGTGGCTTCACCAAGGACGGGATCTTCGTGTGAGCTAGCGGTGTCGCCTTCCATACAACATCAAGCCCTTCACGGATGAGGTATTGTGTGACATTACTACCCTTGAAGTTTGTGATGTATTATTAGGACAACCTTACTTGTGGAAGCAACATTCTGTGTATGAATCAAAGCCCTGTGCTGTTATTTTTACATTGGAAAATAAGTTGTACAGGATACCGGAGGTAGCACCACCTACTACCATCTCTTTGATTACTGCAAAACAATGCAATAAGCTCGTTTCCAAAACCGGGAAATTTGTTTTCCTGATGATATGCCCTTAAGGAATGAAGAAGATGGTGGCCACGACCTCCAAACAGGGCCCCTCCGCACGACAACTACAGATGGACAAGGTCGTGGAGGAGTACGAGGATATCTTCACCTCCCCCACAGGGGTTCCTCTACACTGTCAGGTCAAGCACTCCATCGATCTAACCCTAGGTGTGTCGCTGCCCAATGGACCAATCTATCGACGCTCTATTCCAGATAATGATGAAATCAAGAGGCAGATTCAGGAGCTGCTATAGAAAGGTCACATCCGTCCAAGTTCATCACCCTATGGGAGCCCGATCGTGTTAGTACAAAAGAAGGATGGGACTTGGAGACTCTGTATGGACTATCAGGTGCTAAATAAGATCATTGTTCATAATAGGTACCCGATCCCATGGATTAATGACCTCTTGGACCAACTGAAGGGGGAAAAATATTTCAGCAAGATCGATTTGAAGTCAGGATATCACCAGGTACCAATCGAACCCTTCGATGTGTGGAAGACTGCCTTCAAAGCCAAGGATGGCCTTTTCAAATGGTTGGTTATACCTTTCGGATTGACGAATGCTCCTGCAACCTTCATGAGGCTAATGGATGACATCTTGCAGCCATTCACCAACTCATTTGTAGTGGTATACTTGGATGACATCCTGATATTCAGCCAGAGTTGGGAAGAACACCTCCACCACATTCGATAGGTTCTCCAAACACTGCAACAACACAAGTTATGTGCCAATTTGGAGAAATGTACTTTTGGCATGACCCAGGTTCAGTATCTGGGATACATTATTGATGAACAGGGGGTACATGTGGATCCATCCAAGATCCAAGTCATTCGAGATTAGCCATCTCCAACCACTCTGACAGAGCTTCGCAGCTTTCTAGGTCTTGCCAACTTCTACCGCAGGTTCGTGTTGGGATTTTCTCATATCACTTGGCCCTTGAGTCAAGTCACCAAGGGAGGAGCAAAAGCAAAATTCTTTTGGTCTGAATCTCAATAGAAGGCATTCACAGATTTGAAAGATCGCCTCTGCACAGCACCAGTGCTCGCATTACCAAACTTGCAACAACCATTTGAGGTCGAGACAGATGCCTATGACTATGCTATTAGGGCAGTCCTCACTCAACACGGGCATCCAGTGGCATATCACAGTGAGACACTTTCAAACACAGTCCGGAAGTATCCCACTTATGACAAAGAGATGTATTCCATTGTGCAGGCCTGCCAACAATGGAAGAATTACATCTTGGGGAAGGAAACGGTCATCCACACAGACCACCGACCCCTGCAGTTCATACAGACCCAAGGAAAACTGCAGAATGATCGCCATCAGAAGTGGTCCACATACCTGTTATAGCTCCAAATCTCACTCTTATGGTTTGTGATGCTACACTTATGGCCTAGGGCAACCCCTCCTTCCAGACCTGGTCCAAAAATTTAAAAAACAGTGTTTTATTCCCTATACGCTACTTTGCCCTGTGTTAAACGCGTGTACACGCGGGTCTGTCATACCCAACCCGCGTGTATCTATTAAAACACTTAAAAAAATATAATTTCCTCTTTTTCGGGCGGTGATCGCGGGTTTACCTGCTGGATCACCTGTTAGTGCCCGTGGCCCAACTGTTCCCAACCAACTCCTAACTAAAAAACTACTTTGGAGAGGGTATAAAAAGACATCAAAGGGAAGGCCAAGGGGAGAGAGAAAGGAGAGCAAGATTATTATGCTGAGATTTTTCCCTTAGACCAGGTCTGAAGTCCTTGGTGCATCCTGCACTTCCCCAGTGGAGTCGCCAATTCTGGTTGAAGGGAAAGTACCCCTAGGGTCCTTTGGGCTAAGACTCTACCAGACTGAAAATTGCTTATGGTGAAGGTGAAAATTCTAAGGGTAAATCAGTTCCCGAAACTAACAACCCACTTCATATTGAGCGACCTTCTGTTGAGACTATACCTCGGGTGCCGAAAGGTTCAGCTAAACGCGCGACTATCAACCCTAATATTAGGGCAGCCCAGAATTACTCCATTGTAGAGGATCTGGCTCAGAGTCCATGTGCTATGTCCGCGTTAGAGGTTCTCCAGACATGTCCTACTCAACGAAGTGCCTTGCTATTGGCAATGGGGGCAGTAGATCCAAGTAATTCCTTAGCTCTCTCTTTTGATATGAGTAATGTCAAAAAGAGACTTCCTCATCACATGGCTTTCCAGATAAAGTCTACCTACCAGAAAACGAATATTTTCCGGACGGTTGTAGATGAGGGAGCTTCCACGTGTGTCATGTCTATGTCATGTTGGAAGGCCATTGGATCACCGACGGTTGTTCCTTCACCCACCCTATTGACAGCATTTGATGGTCACTCTCATAGACCGTACGGGATTATCCCGGCTTTTCCTATATGTGTTGGAGGAAAGGTCGTTAATATTGAAGTAGAAGTCATAGACGCTAACCTAGATTATAATCTCCTATTAGGAAGGAACTGGGTATACGAGATGGAAGCCGTTGTTTCGACTCTATTTCGTGTCATTTGCTTTCCTTATGAGGGGAAAATCGTTAAGGTTGACCAATTGGACTATTGTCCAGCTGATCCTCAAGCAAACTCTGACTCTACCATTCCTTTAGTGGGTAACCCCCGTCCGCCTATTGAGAGTCTAGGAGTCGGGATGTATTCTTCATTGATGGGTACGTTTAACCTTCCCCCTCCTACAGCTGGTATAGATACAATTTCATCCTCCAGGGATCCTTTACGGAGAGGGTTTGTCCAAACTCTTTATTCTTCGAATCCTGGAACCTTAGCTTCATCTGTGACCACATCAGGTGACGATAAAGTAGGTGAAATAGAATCTCTTATGTCTGCAGCAGAACCTAGATGTGAATCTATCGATAACTCTGTAGATAACCATTCTACTATTTCCTCTGGGAAAGAAATAGATGGTGATGTGGCTCATTTGCGGACCCCTGATTCCACCTCTGCATCGGATTGCTCGGATATTGTTTTTCCATCGGATGAAGCGATATTCGAAGCAATGACGGCCGTAGATCGACCTTTGGAAGATTTACATCGTCGGTTATACTTTCATTCCCCTGTGCATGAAGTAGAATCTCGGTCCTCCAGTTCGACTAGTGATGTTTGTACGGTCCCTTTGGCTCCGACACATTTATTCGCCGAAGAGAGTATATTGATTGGTTCGATCGTCATACCTATAAACATCCCTAGGAGTCAGTTGGCGGAGCCCCCTGACGGGCTCTACCTCAGGAAGTGCTTTGCTTAGCTTTCACCAGGCAATGGCTTCTTTGTATTTTATGTATATTTGTACATATCTTATCGAGCGTTTTTCTGATATCAGCACTTTTGGTCTGCTTTGGCAGGTGTTGATGGATGATTTGGTTTATTTTGGATTCGCCGATGGTGCTAGTCGGCACACTCGGAATCTTGCTTCCGCAGCTTGGGTACTTTGTTACCCAACTGGTCAGTTGATGACATCGAGAGGCGTGTGTATCGGTCCTGCTTCAAACAATATGGCCGAGTATACAGCTGTTATCAATTTATTATCCGAGGCAATCTCTTACGGGATCGACTCGTTGGTAGTGTATCTTGATTCTCAATTGATAGTGTCTCAGTTAAATAACATTTATCGGGTTAGAGATCCATCATTATATCGCCAATATTTAAGGGTGAGGTTGTTGCAAAGATCATTCACTTACATTAATTATTTGCACATTCCAAGATCTCAAAATTGGTTAGCTGATTCTATCGCTAATCAAGCATTAGACTGGCATATCAATCATTCATCATCATAAAATCATACATCAAAAAGTCAAACTGTATATATATATATATATATCGCAAAGCGTCTCGAGTGTACATATGTGTGTCCAAAAATATACAAAATTGGGACTCAAATGCCCATAATCATGTCAGGCATATCTAATGCCTCGGCTCTGGATGAGCAGCTAAATAACTAACTATAGCATTGGCCACGCGCCGAAAAACGCGAACCCAGTCACGTGGCATCCCAACCACATGACGCTGCATATATGGAGGAAGGTCCTCTATCTCGGCCATCGGTACTTGATAGCTCAATCTCGCCAAGTGTCGCTGGACGTTGGCGAGGGTCCTTTCCGCATCCGCAGCCGCCTCTTCGGCTCCTCGGCCACGCCGTCCGTGCCGTGGGAATCCATCTGGTCGCACAGGCCCAATGTCTGAAACATGATCATCATATCAGTCATTTGAATCTCATCAAAAAAAAATATATATATATTTTTCAAAGTTCATCATTATGCTTGAAAAATCCTAAAAATCATAAAATCATAAAAATCAAAAAAAATCTTACCGATCTCGCCCCATGCTGCATCTGGTGGCAGCACTAGGTCAGGATCTCCTTGGAAATCCAGTCCAGCATAGGGGTAGTCGTCTATGGCGATGATCTGTTGCTCCCACCAAGCAAAAAAGTCGTCGTCGAATGCATTCCTGGGCACTTCCCCACCCCCCAGACGTTTCATCAAGTCAGCCCACCGGCCCATACGTGGATCACGTGGACTACTGATGGGAACTGCTACCCTGGGGCGGAGTGCAGGAACCTTCTCGAAGAAAAATGTGCATAAAATGGTTCCGTACCCAAAGTTCTTGGTCTGTCCCTTCCTGATAGAAGCAAGCTGCTCCTTCATGTTGGCAAGTAGAGGAGTACACCAGTCAAACACCGTGGTAAGACAGTCCACTGCTACGCTCATGTTTACCCGTGATGCCTGATGTAGCGAGGATGACCCGTTCACTCGAGCTATGGTGAACAGGATTATCCGCAGTGACAAACTCGCCACGTGTGGGATCGAGATCTGACTCCCGACCTTCCGATGACCTGGGCAGTAAAGTTGTACATAGTCGTCTACGCTGAGACTATTCCTGTCCTGCCCGGGAGTGGACTACCTCTCCCCTTCAGGAAAGGCCCGTGATGAAATATATATCTTCCACTTCTATCCTGAGTGGCATTTGATCAATCATAAAAGCTTCCTCCTCGACATCCCAGTAATCAATAAGTCTCTCGAGCAGACGCACATTTGCTTTCATATTCGGCAACTTAAAGAATTTTAACAATCCGCATCCCCGTAAGGCATCTAATGCCTCATCATTCTCCATAACTTCATTATCTACAGCTGAGTGCTCTCTTTCACGCCATGTGAGAGTCATCCTGGAAGAAAAAATCATTTTCATCCATTAGTTTTTTGTATAAAAAATTTTCGCTGCGCACACGCGGTTTATCCTATACACAGTCACGTGTAGGGCCGTCGTATACGTGATTTATATACATCCAACCCGCGTGTACGCCGCAGAGCAATTTTTTGCAAAAATCTAACGGTGAAACATTAATTAAACTTCCTAAAAACTATCACAATTGATTGCAAGACAAGTTTAGTGCTTACCTGGAAGTTTTCGGCAAGTTTGAACGGTTGAATAAGTCACGGGGAAAGTTTGCTCCTTTTGCTCCACAATTTGCTCTCCAAGTCAAACGGTGAAAATGGTAAATCCAAAATTTCTTTTTATAAGTTTTGAAAATGCAAAATTTTTTCAAAATTTTATTTTGTTTGGTTTCATGTCACTTTTAACTTGGGAGCTTGGAATATCGAGATTGAGTTGTTTTTCAGGACATTTTGGACATTTTTCGACGGTTCGAGACGGTTCCATGACTGCTGACCCGTCATGGCAGGTATCGTGTTCTCACTGGCATATAGGTTAGGGACACCATTTTTCCGTTGCATTATGCATACTAGCCTCCATTTGACCGATACATCTGCCGTAGGGTCGACCCCATCATGTTATGGTTCGCAAGCCATTTTCACTCGCCGATTCTTTAAATCATGACATGATGGTAGAGCCATCCTTTTACATGGGCATCCTAGTTAGCACCTCACTGACATTTGTTGCCCATGCTGCTTCGTTTTGAGTAGGCTCGGGAGTCCTCTGTAGTCCCGCCATGACTTATGCGTTGAAGACTCATTCTTCCTTGCTTCTTCGCTTCGCTCTGGCCTTATACCCTAGAGGCTCCTATGTGTGTTGAGTTGTACTTCTGCATTGCATGTTGACCATTTGCACCTTTTGGCCTATAGCCGGCTTCACTTGGACTCGTGTTTAAGCCCACTTTTGACCATGATGTCTGCAAAAATCAACCTTGCATACCCTTGACCTCTGCAGCTTGGCATACACAGATCCGTGGAAGGGACATACCTCTGAGTGTCACTGACCAGTTTTTCACCTCCCTGCATTGAGCATAGGAACGTTCCTTTCCCAGGAACTAGATCCTCTGTTTCACCGACACTCGTTCTTTCCACTGTACCATAGCATTCTTTTATTCTTTTTCCGGCTTATCAGAAAAAGACAAAAAAAAATTAAATATTCCAAAAAGAGCGGGAACAGGGACATTATTTCCATTTATTGTTGGCAGCTGGAGTCAGTCGTGTCGCCCTTGAACAAAGCACTCAAAACAAAGTCTCCTCCGCTTGGGTGGGATTTAGTTTGACTTAGGTAAGCCATAACCTTGTTATCGAGTCAGTTCTCCCCCGATTGGTTATCTCTTCCAATCATATGGAGGGTTCGTTCGTGCCTCCTGCATGACGAACTTATACAGATTCATTATATGCTGCCACATAGTCACATTGAGTCGTGCTTTTGTTCAAGGGAAGTTAGCCTGAGTCGGCCTTTCTGCGGTGTCTCTTGACTCATTTTTCAGTCGGCCATCCCTGGTTGTCAGTGTCATGTCTATCATCACATCAGTTATATTGGTCCTTCACTCGTGCCGGTTTGAGAAGGTCCCCATTGACTTCTTGCTGGCGGGTCTTGTCCTTATCGACGACGACACATTGCTCTGAGGGCAGACCTAGAGACAGCACCCTGGCCCTATTTTCATTATTGATAGGTCACCTTGTGCTCAGCATCGATCAGTATCATGGGTCTTTGACTGAGTGGTTTCCCTTGTGTTCGACATCAGCATACATTATCACACATTGGGATTCGTGCAGTACCTTGGTTTCCATTTGACCCTATTGGTGGATACCTCGCCTCTGTGTCAGCTTTCATTATTGGTTGGTTCAGAGGGTTTCTGTCGTGCGCTAGCCACATCTTGTGTACGCCGGAAACGTACTTCGGTTGGGTTACTACATCTTTTTCGTCCGATTCCTTCCACATTATTGGCCTACGGGTTACACTCGCGCTAGATTGATGGAGGATGCCTTAATGCCTTCCTTCTAGCGGATCTTTCCCTATCGACTCCGACTCATTGCTCTGGGGCAAAGATCTAGAGTCCATTTGGCAGTACCTTGGGGTTTGCAGTCATTAGTGGCAGATTCCTCGCTATCGACAGTGGGAAACCATCATTGTCTCCTGATTGATAGATTCTTACAGGTGTTCGACTTCAGCTCATCTATTCACACTTGTTAGATTGTACTGGGTACCTTGACGCTCATTATCATTATCGGTGAGTAGTCTCGCGTTTGTTAACGGTATACATCAATGACCGGTAATCAAACGATTTCTCACATGGTCGACTTCAGATCATTTATTCCCATGGTGTAGAAATGTACCACGGCGGTCGGTGAAGACCTCAGGTTGTATCAGCATTCATTGGTTCACTTGACAGTTGCTCCTGTTGCTGCTAGTTGATACCATTCCACCTTATATGTTGCAGTCAGTCATGGCGACATTCTATATGCTGGCACCTGAGTTTGCAGTGTAGTACCATCCTATTCCATCATTTTCAGTTGGTACCTTATGGGATCAGTCTTTGATTTCAGTGATCCGTTGCATCTTTCAGCATCATTAACAGTTTTATATGTGATATTCAGACATGTACTTACTCATTATGATCAGATGATCCATTATGTATTTTACAGTCATTTATACTTGTATACTTAGTGGATCCGCTTGTACTTGATATGCGGACATGCTTTACTTTTCCTGAGCATGGGTATGCCCGCCTCAGACAGTGTTTCTTTCTGATCTCCTTTCGGTGGCTTGGCAGGCTGAATTCTGGTGAAGTCCTCCTCGGTTTTTCGGCAGAGTTCCTTTCCTTGTACTTACTTAATGTATTTCGGCCATCATGTTCCCCTTCTGACCTCATACATTAGGGGGCATCTGTTATAGCTCCAAATCTCACTCTTATGGTTTGTGATGCTACACTTATGGCCTAGGGCAACCCCTCCTTCCAGACCTGGTCCAAAAATTTAAAAAACAGTGTTTTATTCCCTATACGCTACTTTGCCCTGTGTTAAACGCGTGTACACACGGGTCTGTCATACCCAACCCACGTGTATCTATTAAAACACTTAAAAAAATATAATTTCCTCTTTTTCGGGCGGTGATCGCGGGTTTACCTGCTGGATCACCTGTTAGTGCCCGTGGCCCAACTGTTCCCAACCAACTCCTAACTAAAAAACTACTTTGGAGAGGGTATAAAAAGACATCAAAGGGAAGGCCAAGGGGAGAGAGAAAGGAGAGCAAGATTATTATGCTGAGATTTTTCCCTTAGACCAGGTCTGAAGTCCTTGGTGCATCCTGCACTTCCCCCATTTTGCATAGGAAACCCTTGTTTCCATGTGTATTGGTGATCATTCATCCTTGACATCATCATTGAGTAAGACTTGGAAGGAGCTCTTGTTGAAGGCTGGAGGCTGGAACGAATCCGGGAGGAAGCTTGCTTGGAGCCTGCTGAAGGTGTTCAGGTGATATCTTTCCGATATATGTACTTTATTTGCCTTTATATATAAAGAAACACGTCTTTGTTCCCGAATAATCTTTCTTTATGCTTATGAGATTCTTGTGTTGAATTCTTATGAAAGTGGTTACTTAAAGATTTTTTATAACTAACTTTATAGCATAAAGATGATTTATATATAAACTTCTATACATGTACTGTTGTATTCTTTGATTTGTTTGTCTTGCAGGTCAGAGAAAGAAGAAGGGAACTCCAAGAAGGGTTTGCACCCTAACGGTCTTCTCGAACGTAGGACCTTAGGTATGTACCCTAAAACATTAGAATTTGCTTAAAAGTAAAAAAGATGGCTGTGTGTGTGGGTTTCTTTGTATAAGCAATTTTCAGTCTGGTAGAGTCTTAGCCCAAAGGACCCTAGGGGTATTTTCCCTTCAACCAATACCTGCAACAATTCCATTAGAATATCAAGTATAAGAAGGGTAGCACCAATAATGTTGCAGATTACCTCAGTCGACCACCGATCATGGCGTTAAGCACTGTGCTCAACTCTTGTGGGCATGAGACTTATGACTGGCCAATTGTCTACAAAAGTGACCCAGAATTCAGCCACACCTACCAGACACTCTTGGAGGGTCAGGATGTTCTAGATTTTCACCTCCAGGATGTCCTGTTATGCCACCTGGGTCACCTTTGTGTTCCTTCAAGTGAGCGTGACAAGATGATTTGGGAAGCACACCGCAGTCGGGCTACTGGACATTTCGGGGTCGAGAAAAAGGTGGCAGTACTGTAGAAATATTTCTATTGGCCGAATCTTCGACAAGATGTAGCGAAGTACATCATATCATGCACTACTTGTGCCATTGCCAAACCAACCATCAAGAAGCAAGGCCTCTATACCCCGTTGCCTACCCCTAGTCTACCTTGGGAATCCATCTGCATGGATTACATGTCAGGCTTTCCTTCCACTAAGCATGGAAATGACTGTGTTTTTGTGGTCGTCGACAGGTTCTCGAAGATGGCCATTATGGCTGCTTCCAAGAAGAATATCACAGCAGAAGCCACTGCTAAACTCTTCTTTGAACGAGTGTGGGTACACTTTAGGATCCCACAGTCTATCATCTCAAATCGGAACAGCAGGTTCCTCAGTGAATTTTGGTCCAGTCTCTGGTCGATGCTCAACACCAAACTCACTAAGTCCACAACCTTCCATCCTCAAATTGATGGCCAGACAGAAGTTGTCAATAGGATGATCGTACACATTCTGCACTTGTACAACTCAAAGCATCCACGCACATGGGATGAGAGCATCCCCTATGTTTAGCACAGCTACAATCGGGCTCTCCACAGCTCGATTGGCCACATCCCTTTTCAAGTGGGCTTGGGATTCCAGCCACTATGTCCCATTGATGTGGCCATGTCATTTGCAGCTACTCACGCAGATTCGGCTCATGTCCAGTCCGAAACAAATAAGGAAAACAACTTCATTAAACACATCCAACATATTCGTCAGCAGGTCCATGACATTCTGGAGAAATCAAATACCAATTACAAGCAGTGACATGATCAACATCGAGTGCCACACAAGTTTCAGGTGGGCGACAAAGTCTGGTTGCATTTGCAAAAGGAACACCTCACCGGAGCCTATCGGAAACTCAGACCACTCAGATATGGTCCTTACACCATTACCAAGGCTGTGGGAGACAATGCATTTGAGCTCAGCATTCCCCCATTCCTTGGCCTGCACCCAGTGTTCAATGTGGACCGCCTTCAGCCATACTTTCCACCATTATAGACACATCTGACATTGCAAAATAGCTCACACCCATAGAGTTAAATCCAGATTGCATGGAAAAAGTTGCAGCTGATCGGATCATGGACACATAGATCAATCACACTCGCCAGCAGAATACCCAATTGTACCGAGTTGTCAAAGCAGGCCAACTCCTTCACCAGGGCAAGTGGCTCACCAGGGACCAAGTTCAACAAAAGTTTCTTCATCTCATGGAGGAACTCAACACAATGGGGACCATTGCTTCCTAAGGGGGAGGAATGATCCAGGTGGATATTGGTGGCCACCTACCAAATCCACTTGGACCCCCACCATTGTTTCTTTCAGCTTTTTAGTTTCCTTAATTGTAGCCCAGTTTACTATTTTTAGCAGTTTTTCAGGTCCTGAACTTCCGAAGTCGTTTTGAGGCCCTAAACGACGTTTTTTGGGAAAACTGGGAGCAACATGTGTCCATGGACTGATGTTGCTCTTCCCAAAGTTGTAGTTCTCGGATAGATCTTTCTAACGAGATACTGTGCGCATCAAACGAAGATAGTATGCCAAAGTTACGACCCCGAGAAGTTTATGTACCAATTTACCCAAACGTGCCCACAATTTGGCGTTTCATCTTCTAGGGTTAGGTTTTGGAATGTTAAGGGTTTTCCATTGTTTCTCACAATAAATAGGCCTTCGAGCCTCATTGTAACACAGTTCAGAGGCATGTAGCCGCCACATTTCTTCTCAGAGATAAGCTACCATCACCCTAGCTGGTTTATTTCCAATTCTGTTTGTAAGCATATTTCAGTATCTTACATTAATGAAATGAAGTATTATTTCCACTGCATATCTGTGTTTATGGTTCTCTTTAATTTGTTGCGTTCCTATTTAAATCTGGATCAACATCAAAATAATTTTGCAGACTGACGAACTTTACAAAACCATTTTCCTTTTTTTTTATTCTCTTGAGAAAACCTTCCTCATAATCTCTCCCCAAAAAAAACTTTAAAAAATCCCAAAAAGTATTTTGTAAACCTTTATACCATGCACCATGCACCTTTTAATAAAAAAATTATCACTCAACTTTCCACTCTTTATAAATAACTCACACTCACACCATTATAAAAAGATTTAATTAATAAAACTTTTCAAATTTTCCACTTACTATAGCCCGTGGCCCAAATGTTTCCCAACTAAAAAAACTAATTTGGAGAGGTATAAATAAACCTCCATGGGAAGGCCTAAGGGAGGAGAAAATATTAGATATTGATATTATAGTTGATTACATCCCTGATCAATTCTGAATATATCCTTGTGCCTTCTGCACTCCCAAGTCATAGGAAACCCCTGTTTCCTTCTTGAGATGTTCATCATCCCTTCATGACATCCTTGTGTATACTTAGAGGACGATTTCTCTTGAAGCCGGCAGATGACTCAGGTTGTAGTTCTTTCGTATTTTCTTTATCTTACATTAATAAAGATGCGATGTCTTGTTCCTTATGATTATGATCTTTATGCATTAATCTATGCTATGATTTTCTTATAAAATCTCATGTTAATTCTTATTTTCTTACATGCTTATACGATCTAACACTTATCTCATGAACATGCTTTCTATTACTATTGTTGTAATGTTTTCCTTGAATGAGTTACAAGTTTTAAGGCATTGGAGGAAGAAGAGGGTTTGGACCCTACAAGAATGACCTCAAATGTAGGACCTTCAGGTAATACTTCTTCTTCCTACTTCAGTAGTTTAAGCATTAAGACTACTTGTTTGTGTGTCTCTTAATGATGTATGCCCTTCGCTCCGTTGGGGTTCTCAACACAAGACCCTAGGGTGATTCTTTCTATACACTTAATACATTTCGGCCATCATGTACCCCTTCTAACCTCATATATTAGGGGGCATCTATTATAGCACCATTTACCACCCTTGGTAGATTTGATGCTCTATGATATGGCCTAGGGCAACCCTTCCCTACTAGAGTTGGTCCATTTTCTAAAAAATAATGTTTTAACTCCCATATGTGATTATGCCCTATCAAAAGCATGTGTACACATGGGTCAGTCTATACCCAACCCATGTATATGTGTTAAAAAATCAAAAAAATTATAATCTCCCTTAATTCGGGCAGGGTTTATGGGTTTTACCTGATACCCACCTACTATATCCCGTGGCCCAACTATTTCCCAACTGAAAAAACTAATTTGGAGAAGTATAAATAAACCTCCATGGGAAGGCCCAAGGGAGGAGAAAAGATTAGATATTGATATTATAATTGATTACATCCCTGATCAAGTCTGAAGATATCCTTGTGCCTTCTGCACACCCAAGTCATAAGAAATCCCTATTTCCTTCTTGAGATGTTCATCATCCCTTCATGACATCCTTGTGTATACTTATGGAGGAGGATTGCTGAGACTTGGGGAGGATGGATCCAGAGGACGGTTTCGCTTGGAGCTGACAGACGACTTGGGTTGTAGTTCTTCCATATTTTCTTTAGCTTACATTAATAAAGAGGCGTTGTCTTGTTGTTGATGATTATGGTATTTATGCATTTAATCTATGTTATGATTTGCTTATAAAATCTCACAGTAATGCTTATTTTCTTACATGTTTATATGATCTAACACTTATATCATGAGCATGCTTTCTATTGTTGTTGTATATGCTCTTCTTGAATGAGTTACAGGTTTTAAGGCATTGGAGGAAGCATAAATTTTGGGTTTGATCCCTCTACTTCCTCCAATGCCTTAAAACCTGTAACTCATTCAAGCAAAGCATATACAACAGTCATAATAGAAAGCATGTTCATGATATAAGTGTTAAATCATATAAGCATGTAAGAAAATAAGCATTAACATGAGATTTTATAAGCAAATCATAACATAGATTAATGCATAAAGACCATAATCATCAGGAACAAGACATCGCCTCTTTATTAATGTAAGCTAAACAAAATACAGAAGAACTACAACTTGAGTCGCCCGTGTAGGTTTTAACCCCGTACATAAATTACCTGCATATGAATTCTAAAACACAGAAAATAAAAAATAGCAAGAGCATAACACATAAAACAAATATACACAGAGATTTTCCCCTGGATCCCGAAACCGGGACTACTAGATTGATTTTTCATTATGTTCCTTTCAATGTTACATTAAATATATATACATGCCGAAGTATCCAATACCATGGACCGAAAACCATTGCACCCAAAACCATGTGTGAAAACCATGCACAAAACCATAGGTAGGTACACCCACCTAATATAGGATCCAAAATAAATTTCCCCAGGGCACTACCCCAGACCCCATAGAGGGGGGCTAACCACCCCCCTCAAACCCCCTGTGACCCTCCTGCTATGCAGTTGGCGTAACGAAGAGGGGGCTTCGCGCCCCCTCTAACCCCCAGGTTGACTAAGGTAGCTAGTCGTGGAAAGAATATAACACAACCCAACATTCTACCACTTGTTTTTTTCTTTCCATAGGGGGCCACAGGAGAGCTTAGTTATTTATCCAGCCTTGCAACGCCCATTGTTTCTCTACACCAAGATAACTTCTCAAAGCTCACAGGTTTTTTCAATGCATCTGCAGTATTCTTCAAAGTGTCCACTGTTACTCGCAACACTTTTTCGTCTTCTATCATATCCCTCACAAATTGATACTGAACATTAATGTGCTTTTTCTTTGAATGATAAGCAGGGTTCTTTGTCAAGAAAATTACACTTTGGCTATGACAGTTTGTCCTTATAATTCCCTGTACTAACCTCATACTTGAACACAATCTTTGCAACCAAACTGCTTCCTTTCTTGCTGATGAGCCCCGAATTGGGTAACTTATTGGGATCATTTTGCCTAATTGTCCTTGTTCAATCCTCCATTTTTCATAGATTATGCATGTTTTTTGAGTATGTTTATGTTATTTGAACGAATAAGTGTGGTCACTCTACCAAGGAGGCTAATACGTGGTTATTTCAGGTTTTTTGGACAAATTTTGGAGCAAAACCAAGCAATTATGGGTCAGGTGATAGCCAAGCTTGAGGTGAGGATTCTTAGGGAGGTTGTCTCTGGCATTAAATGGCCCTTCCTTGAAATCTCCACCCTCAACTCCGAGCTTAACAGGCCACCAAAACGAATCCTAAAGGCAGCCGAGCAGCTTTGGGAAGAGCGACTGTTTAGTAGCAGTTTGGACAGCCGAGTCCCTTGAATTAAGGAGGGCTGCTAGGCCCCTCGTAGTGTATAAATAGGAAGGCCTTAGCCTTCGTGGTTTACTTTTGGAATTGTTGGTATTTGCACTATAGTGCTGTGATTTTCTCAGCTCGTTTTCTTGTATCTATTGTTGTATAACTTTCTTGTGATGATTATTTTTGAGTAATGAAAAGTAGATTTACTTGGCATCAGATCTGAGTTCTTTATAGGAGCCTATAGCTCTTGGGGTTGGGCCCAACCCAAGTTCCAAGGCCTCCTTTATGTATTGTTATTTGTTCTTTATGTCTTTGCAAAATCATTTCTGTTAAGTAGATTAAATCTTACTGATTAACTAGGTCACTGTTGATGATTAGAAAGACTTTTGATGTTCAGATTGAGTTGATAGGTTATTGACAGGGAAAAGCTTCAGAAAAGGGCCATCAAGCACCTCTGATTTCACCTCTCCCTCAGTGGGATCAGGAGCTGGGATCAAGGTGACCTTGCTGCCAACAAAAACACTGACTTTGCTTTGCCATGCAATCATTAGTGTTTGATTTTCATTTGCAGAAGTTGGTTACATGTTTAGATTATTGAATGCTTCGTTGCATAGATAGTATGAATGGTTTCATTGCAATTAAAACTTTTGTTCATTCTCTTTATTGTTAGCTAGATCAGATTAGGTCAACATAACTAGGTCTCTGATTTTACAAGTATTCGTTGGTTTAGTTGGAAAAACAACTTGAAGAGCACCTGTACCACTTCTCTATATTCCCATACTCCATCAATCCCATCTGCTCCATCCCCTAACTTGGATTTTTGCCACACTTGCTCACACAACCCTAATTTTTGTGCAACATTGCTTCATTCCTCCTTGAACAAATCCAGCCATCTTCATCTTTCCTCAACTCCATCCACCAAGTCCTGGACCTCCTTACACCCCTGTCCTACCTCCATACTCACTCCTTCACCTTTCTCTCTCCATCCATCCTCCAAAATCCCATTTCTGAGCAACCTGTAGAAAATTACAGACATCCTGTAGAAATTCCAGAACATCCTGTAGAACCCCTGTAGACTTCCTGTAGAGGCTCACGAATGCGGTTTCTAGATAGCCAAACTCTTTGAAACTCTTTGGAAGGGTGTCAGGGACCCCTTAGGCCCTCTCTGAACCTTCCCGAGCTCCTCCAAGCATTTCCTCTTGCCAATCCACCTCTGCACAGTCAAAAACGGTTAAATCGCATGCATGATAATTCTTGCAACTTATTCAAAAATACAAAAAGATGTTTTTTTCAGATGTTACTGTAGAAATAGCTTAGACACATGTACTTTACCTTCCTAGAAGTCAATGGCATCTCTTTCAGTAGCTTTCATCCTCTTTCTTGCATCAGTAGGGCTAACTGGTAAAATTAGGGTTTGCTAGGGTTTACGTTCCCTTTCAGCTTTCCAGTTTCTTTATGCAAGTAGATCAGCCTTCTTTGAGTTAGCTTTCGTCCATCAGTTAAAAAGCTTCTTCTCAGAGCTCATGGAAGTTGGCTTAAGCTCCTAGCAGACTTGTGCCAGCTGACCAAGTGACAACTGCGGCAAGAGCTAGTACTTGTGCATACAACACCGTCGCTTCCAAGTTTGTTACAAACTACCGGGTTGATAAAAGTAAAGAAGGGAGTCCCAGGAGTTGCAGCATTATTGCTGCAATACTGGAGCTCACCACTCTTTTTGGTGCCGTTGCCGGGGAAGCGTCATAGTATTTGTGATTGCTGCTTTTCTTCTATTTTCCTACTCTAACCTTCTTCTAAGTAGTTTATTTCGGTTCCATTCTGCAATTTCATTTCTGCAAAAGTAAATTAGACATTTCCTGCTTTCATAGATTAGCCTTTCAATTCCGTAATTACAATTCTGCAAGCATAGTCTAGCATTTCATTCTCGCAATTTGATTTTAGAAAAATAGATTAGTCCTTTCCTGCTTTCATTTCAATTCCGCATTTTCATTTCCGCAAGATAGATTTTAGTTAGTTGCAATTCCATCTGTTTCAGTTTTGCAGGTACAAGCAAAAAAAACAAAAGCAACAAAAAATCTTTTCATGCCTCGTAGGAATAGAGATAATGCCAGAAAATTCCTACCCAACACCCCCACCACTTCACTAAGTCACCCTTCTCTCTTCTTTGGTGGCAGTGACCCAAAAGAACCTATAGGTGAACCCCCTAAGATATACGAAGATCCTATAACAGAAGAAGAGCAGGAAAACATTCCTTTTGAGACCATTGCTGAAAACCGAAACGGTAGAGAAGGTGATGAGAGAATAGAAGGTACCTTCCCCATCCGAGAGACCAACGGGGACATGAAGATGAAAAACATAAGTCCCTCAGCCTTACCTCATTTCCATGGATTGACCACTGAAGACCTTGATACCTTCCTGTTTGATTTTTCTATCCTTTGTCGAACTTATGACTATGCAGAAGACGAGAAAAAGTTGAAACTCTTTCCCTCTACCCTCAAGGATGCAGCATTACGCTGGTTCATGGGGTTACCTGGAAACAATATCATCACTTGGGCTCATATGTAGCAAGCCTTTAACAACAAATACCGGGATTACTGCAGGTCAAAGGAAACAAAGGGAGAAATCTTTCGGATGACCATAGGAAATGATGAGTCTTTAGAAGACTACGAGGAAAGGTTCCAACTTAGCTATAAATGAGCCAGGTGCACACTTGACCCTGAATCTATAAAGCTGGTTCTGCTCCGAGGAGTCCCTGAAGACCTTATAGATACCCTTCACATGCTAGCTGGAGGAGACATCTACCAACTACCTTATGAAGACATAAAGACTGTGTTTAGAAACTACTCTAGGGCAGCACAGAAAAGAGGTAGGGGGAATCCATTTTCAGCTAGTACTACCTTCTCCAAGCATGAGTTTGCTAATCAGATGGAAGAACTCAAAAGTGAGATGACACAGACCATTTCCATGCAAATTGATACCTTCCGAATCCAACAAAAGAAAGAGGAAGCTGAGAGGGATTTGGCCATTTTTTGTCCTAGATGTACGAGGAAGCACCCTAAGAACGAGCGTCCATTGCACTCAATAGAGGTATGTTTCGTTTGTGAGGAAAACCACCCCACAAACCAATGCCCAACCTTACCTGGATTTAAAGCCATGTACCAAGGGACTAAGGCACCCACTGAACCTCTCTACTTCCTCAACCAAAGGAGGCCGCATGGGCCCAGACCTTACCAGTAGGGGATGCAAGGGACATCCCAAGCTTATTATGGCCCCAACCAATCTGCTCACATACCTTCTTGGGACCCCCCTGCTCATCCTTCCTGGTGTGCACCTCCTCCATGGTATTATCCACCTCAATACCATACTCAGCCCACTGCTCATTCGTTTCACTCACATGTGCAGCCACAACCTCAGTGGAATGCACCTCAACCGAGGTGGAGGCCCTAATACAACTCTCCTCCCGCCATTCTGCCTCCACCACCGGCTCAGCCACAACCATTACCTCCTGCTCCTCTAAGACAACCCTAGATGCCTGCTCAACCGAACCCAAACCCCAATAACCAATAGGTCCAGCAGGTATACACTGGGGAGACAACATGTCCTACCAATGCTGTGGAGATCCAGGAGATCAACCTGCGATCTGGGAAGACCCTTCTAGATCGCCAACCTCCTCCCCCAGAGGACGAAGAAGAGAAACAGGAAAGTGAACCCAAAGCCACTCCACCCTTTCCTGAGTGACTAACAGTAACCACACAACCAAACCCAGAGGAGACTGAACTTCTGGGAGAGCTTAAACAGTTGTGTGTGAAAATGCCACTTCTCCAGGCCATAAAAGATGTACCGATATACAACAACTTGATTAAGGAGAAGTGTTTTAGGCACCCAAGCAGGCGAAAGAGAGATGCCCCGACTATCAATGTCATAGGACAAATGTCCGATCTAATATTGGGGCAAGTAATTTGTCCAAAGTATTTGGACCCTGGGAGTCCTGCAGTTGATGTCCACATCAATGGCACCATTATCCCCCATAACTTGATTGATCTAGGGGCTGCCATTAATGTGATGACCAGGGACACCATGCTTAAACTCAACCTTCAGAGTTCCTTAAGGAAGACCTCGATAGTCCTACAGTTGGCAGATCGCTCCATCGTGACTCCCAAAGGGATTGTGGAAGATGTCTTGGTCTCTGTTGACTCTTGGGAGTACCCTGCGGACTTCTTGGTTCTTCAGCCAAAGGCAAAGCTCACTGGATACCCCGTCAATCTGGGAAGGCCTTGGTTAGCCACTGCGGATGCTTACATCAGTTGCCGAGCTGGAAGCATGACCATCAAGAATGGGCCTATGTCCAAGCAGCTAGTCCTATACCCTCCTGCCCAACCTCTGCTAGAACATGACTTACCACTCTGGTTGGAAGAAGGAGATGAGGATGAGGTCTACTCTGCACCATTGTTCACAGTAGAAACCACTAGGGGAGGCCCTCAAACTGAGGATGATTTGATTGAGACTTTGATTCAAAATCCACCTCCCAGTGCACTGTCCTTAGAGGAATTGGTGGAAGATACCCAAGCTAGCACCTTAGTGGACCTTTGTGTGACTGATCCGACCTCTCCCAAAGTTAAGAATGTGGAGTTTGGTCCCGAAAGAACTTTAAAGATTAGCTCCTCCCTATCTCCCTCCCAGGAGAAGGAGCTGTGTAGCTTACTGAACAATCATTTAGATGCTTTCGCTTGGAGCTATAAGGAGATGAAAGGAGTCCATCCTTCGGTCTGTACCCATCACATTTACATTAAAGAAGATTGTAAACCAGTGAGGCAGCCTCAGAGGAGAATGAATCCAGCCCTTAAAGACATTGTCAAAGAAGAATTGCAAAAATTGTTGGATGCAGGATTCATCTACCCTATCTCCGATAGTGAGTGGGTCTCACCTCTAGTGCTTGTGCCCAAGAAGAACGGGAAGTGGAGAATCTGTGTAGATTACTGAGAACTTAACAAAGCCACCAAGAAAGACCATTTCCCTTTGCCTTTCATAGATCAAGTGTTGGATGGACTGGCAGGGAAGAAGTTCTTCTCTTTCCTAGATGGGTTCAGCAGGTATAACCAGATCCAAATAAGCTCGGAGGACCAAGATAAAACCACCTTCACTTGTCCATGGAGTACCTTTGCCTACTGAGTCCTTCCTTTGTGTTATGCAACGCTCCTGCCACTTTCCAGAGAGCAGTATTGAGCATATTTTCTGAGTTGGTCCATGATTCGGTAGAAATCTATATGGATGAATTTACTCCTTATGGGTCCAACTTCCAAGAGGCATTGACTAATCTGGGAAAAGTTCTAACCAAGTGCATTGAGATGAACCTGTCCCTCAGTCCCGAAAAATGTGAATTCCTGATGACTAAAGGGACCGTGCTAGGTCATACCATTTCTCGGCAAGGATTACAGGTGGATCCTAATAAGATTGCTATCATCCAAAAGATCCCACCTCCTCAAAAGGTAAGAGATGTTCGGAGTTTCTTAGGCTTAGCAGGATATTATCGAAGATTCATTAAAGATTTCAGTAAGCTAGCCTCGCCATTGTTTGGCCTCTTAGGGAAAGATGTTGAGTTTAAATGGACTGACAACTGTCAAGGGGCACTGGATGAGTTGAAACATAAGCTGGTGTCCCCCCTGATCTTGAGAGGTCCAAACTAGGCCCTACCTTTCCACATCCACACTGATGCCTCAAACAAAGCCATAGCGGCAGCGTTAGGACAAGTTGAGGAGAAACTACCATATGCCATATACTTCATCAGCAAAAACCTGTCCAAGGCAGAAATGAACTATACTATAACCGAGAAAGAGTTCCAGGTTGTAGTCCATTCCCTAAACAAGTTCACACACTATATCACTGGTTATCAAACATTTGTACACACTGATCATGCTGCAATTAGATATTTAATGAATAAGCCTGATGTCATGCTTGTATCATTAGATGGTTACTTTTGTTGCAGCAATTTGATTTGACTATTGTCGACAAGCTAGGTAACGAAAATGTTGTTGCTGAATTCTTATCTAGATTGGATTTACCTGCAGGTGAAGAAGGAATAGTGGATGACCAGATGCCAGATGAACATCTGTTTTCTATCTTAGTACTCTCTCCATGGTTTGCTGATATAGCAAATTACTTGGTCTCAGCACAGTTCCCTCCACATCTATCCTCAAAGGAGAAGAGCAGAATTGTAAGGAAGAGTTCCCCGTTCACTTGGATCAGGGGCAACCTGTTTAAACTTGGCCCAGATCAGATCTTGAGGCATTGTGTTAGGGAGGAGGAAGTCTTTGACATCCTCCTAACCTATCATGACGGGCCTTGTGGAGGCCACTTCGCAGCAAAAAGGATTGCCTCGAATTGGGTAACTTATTGGGCTCATTTTGCCTAATTGTCCTTGTTCAATCCTCCATTTTTCACAGATTATGCATGTTTTTTTAGTATGTTTATGTTATTTGAATGAATAAGGGTGGTCACTCTACCAAGGAGGCTAATACGTGGTTATTTCAGGTTTTTTGGACAAATTTTGGAGCAAAACCAAGCAATTATGGGTCAGGTGACAGCCAAGCTTGAGTTGAGGATTTGTAGGGAGGTTTTCTCTGGCATTAAATGGCCCTTCCTTGAAATCTCCACCTTCAACTCCGAGCTCAACAGGCCGCCAAAACGAATCCTAAAGGCAGTCGGGCAGCTTTGGGATGAGTGACTGTTTACTGGTAGTTTGGACAGCCGAGTCCCTTGAATTAAGGAGGGCTACTAGGCCCCTCGTAGTGTATAAATAGGAAGGCCTCAACCTTCGTAGTTTACTTTTGGAACTGTTGGTATTTGCACTATATTGCTGTCATTTTCTCAACTTGTTTTCTTGTATCTACTGCTGTATAAATTTCTTGTGATGATTATTTTTTAGTAATGAAAAGTAGATTTACTTGGCATCGGATTTGAGTTCTTTATAGGAGCCTGCAGCTCTTGCGGTTGGGCCCAACCCAAGTTCCAAGGCCTCCTTTATGTATTGTTATTTTTTCTTTATGTCTTTGCAAAATCATTTCTGTTAAGTAGATTAAATCTTGCTGATTAACTAGGTCACTGTTGATGATTAGAAATACTTTTGATGTTCAGATTGAGTTGATAGGTTATTGACAGGGAAAAGCTTCACAAAGGGCCATCAAGCATCTCTGATTTCACCTCTCCCTCAGTGGGATCAGGAGCTGGGATCAAGGTGACCTTGTTGCCAACAAAAACACTGACTTTGCTTTGCCATGCAATCATTAGTGTTTGATTTTCATTTGCAGAAGTTGGTTACATGTTCAGATTCTTGAATGCTTCATTGCATAGTTAGTATGCATGGTTTCATTGCAATTAAAACTTCTGTTCATTCTCTCTACTGTTAGCTAGATCAGATTAGGTCAACGTAACTAGGTCTCTGATTTTACAAGTCTTCGTTGGTTTAGCTGGTAAAACAACTTGTAGAGCACCTGTACCACTTCTCTATCTTCCCATACTCCATCAATCTCATCTGTTCCATCCCCTAACTCAGATTTTTTCCTCATGTTTGCCACACTTGCTCACACAACCCTAATTTTTGTGCAACATTGCTTCATTCCTCCTTGAACAAATCCAGCCATCTTCATCTTCCTCAACTCCATCCACCAAGTCCTGGACCTCCTTACACCCTTGTCCTACCTCCATACTCGCTCCTTCACCTTTCTCTCTCCATCCATCCTCCAAAATCCCATTTCTGAACAACCTGTAGAAAATTACAGACATCCTGTAGAAATTCCAGAACATCTTGTAGAACCCCTGCAGATTTCCTATAGAGGCTCACGAATGAGGTTTCTTGATAGCCAAACTCTGTGAAACTCTTTGTAATGGTGTTAGGGACCCCTTAGGCCCTCTCTAAACCTTCCCGACCTCCTCCAAGCATTTCCTCTTGCCAATCCACCTCTGCACATTCAAAAATAGTTAAATCGCATGCATGATAATTCTGGCAACTTATTCAAAATACAAAAAGATGTTTTTTTTTTTTTTTTTTTTTGTCAGATGTTACTGTAGAAATAGCTTAGACACATGTATTTTACATTTCTAGAAGTCAATGGCATCTTTTTCAGTAGCTTGCATCCTCTTTCTTGCATCAGTAGGGCTAGCTAGTAAAATTAGGGTTTGCTAGGGTTTACGTTCCCTTTCAACTTTCCAGTTTCTTTCTGCAAGTAGATCAGCCTTCTTTGAGTTAGCTTTCATCCATCAGTTAAAAATCTTCTTCTTATAGCTCATAGAAGTTGGCTTAAGCTCCTAGCAGACTTGTGCCAGCTGACCAAGTGACAGTTGCGGCAAGAGCTAGTACTTGTGCATACAGCACTGTCACTTCCAAGTTTGTTACGAACTACCGGGTTGATAAAAGTAAATAAGGGAGTCCCAGGAGTTGCAGCATTATTGCTACAATACTGGAGCTCACCACTTGCATGAGTGGCTGCCATGTATTTTGCCTCTGTAGTTAATAGTGCCACTACAGATTGTTTCTTACTCATCCAACTGATTGCACCTCCAAATACGTTAAACACATACCCACTTGTAGATCTTATCTGATCCAAATCTCCAACCCAGTCCGCATCAACAAAGCCATGAATATACCAAAATCTGTCCAATCCTGGTCTTCCTTGGTAGCACAAACCATAATCACTAGTGCCACGCAAATACCTAAAAACCCGCTTCACTGCTATCAATGATCCTTCCCTAGTTTTGACATAAACCTGCTCAATACTCTCACTGCATGTGCAATGTCTGGTCTAGTATAGACCATCGCATACATCAAGCTACCGATTGCATTTGCATATGGAACACGGGACATGTCATCTTCCTCTTCTTGTGTCTTTGGACACTTTTCAACAGATAACTTTACACCTATAGGAATAGGAACCTTCACCGGTTTACTATCCTGCTTAATAAACCTCAGCAATATTTTCTCGACATACTTCCTTTCGTTTAACTAGAGCTTCCTCTTTGCCCGATTCCTTTTGATTTCCATGCCCAAAATATAGTTTGCAGCACCAAGATCTTTCATGTTGAATTTTGAGGATAATTGAGTCTTCAAATCCTGGATAATTTCTTTATCATTTCCAACCAGCAACATATCATCCACATACAAGACCAGATAAATAACACTATCACCAATTAATTTAAAATATACACAGTCATCTACTTTGCTTCTAGTGAAGCCAAGTCTTTGTATAAATGTATCAAATTTCTGAGACCACATCCTTGGTGACTATTTTAACCCATACAGAGACTTTTCTAACTTGCATACTAGTTCTTTCTTACCCTTCACTGCAAAGCCTTCAAGTTGTTTCATGTAAATCTCCTCCTCCAGATCCTCGTGTTGAAAATGGCAATAAGAAATGCTAAAAATAGAATTTATATTTTTAGTAGTTCAAGATGGATTCCTATTTTAGTCAGTCCCTGGACTAAAAATAGGAAGTAAAATTCGAATTTGGTCTTAGCAGTTGTTTGAAAATAAATTAATTAATTCTCCATGAGTTAATTAGTTGTGAAAAATCAAACATGAAATCTATGTGAGGACATGCAATAGTTTATCTATTAATTGAGGAATTTATCCATCCGTTAAAGAGATAAGGATGATTTCTAATATTGAATTGTAATTAGTTGGCTTAGTTAACTGAGTCAAGTCCAGTTAGATTGATTTAAACAGTTTTCTTAAATTAATGTGAGTTCAGTTAGTTAATGCTTGCATGCATATAACTGTTGTTCTTTAGATAACTGAATATTCTCTCATGAATAACTCATGCATGTCAGTTCAGACAGAGACCCAGTTGAGATCAGAGAAGGGACAGTGTACTATCATTTGGATGAATATTTTTCCTATAAAGGAAGCTCGTCTATGATGAGGATTTATCTCCTTTAGGAATGCGTAGTTGGATCAGAGATTAGTGAGTGTGTGAAGAGGCCAATTCACACAAGTGGTTGCACTAGACCTCAATCAAAATTGCGCAAAGAAATAGGAGGCTTGGAGGGCAGACCAGAGGTTAGATAGAGGCCTTTGACTATTTATGAGTAGCAGAGGTATTGCAGAGAGAGCAGGATAACTTTTGAGTTGATTCTTTTTATAATACTAGATATATTTCCACTTGTATGATAATACAGAGTTGGGGTTTTAGGTTGAGGCTTTCCCCGGGTTATATCTTCTGTGTTATGTGTGATTGATTTCTCCATATCAGTTATATGTGTTCTTATTGATGTTGCTCATGTTCGATTAAGCTTCTGCTAAATTGGTTGTAGAAGTAGATCAAGTATTTTGCTTTAGTATATTGCATTATCAGGTGATCTACAAGTGGGAATTTCTACATGGTATCAGAGCTAGCTGAATTATAGAAAAATTCTACATGGTATCGGAGCGAGGTTTTGTAGAAAAAGTTTCTACATGGTATCAGAGCAAAGGTGATCAAAGTGGAGAACAATATACTAAGAGGAGATTTCAAAGTTTTGAGTTTTGGGCCGAGAGTTTGCAGAGCAGATATGAAAATTTTTGTACAAAATTTTCAGAAACAAATAGCAGATTTGGATTCCTTGTGGAAAAATACCCCCAAAAAAAAAATTGGCTGAATCGGAGTTCGAATGAGGGAGATATCATTGATTTAAAATCAACTCCTTTTCCAGAAAATCTCGTGATGGCGGGAAAGTGGAAACAGATTGGTGTGCTAGCCAAGAACCTGTAAGCACTTGAGGCACAAGATGCATGCAAAGCCTTGAGGAGCAAGGCAAAGGTTAGATACTTGGTGGTTGAGAGGGAGAGTAAATTACCTCTCAACATGTAGCGCCAAAGAAGTCTCAGACGATTTTGGAGGAGCCATGATTGGTGAAACAGCTTCAGGAGGTTGTGGAGCAGCCACAACAGGGGAAGCTGAGAGGAGAACGAGTAGAGACATCTACTCATCCAGAGACCTCCAGTAGGGGGAAACTTCGAGCCAAGTGGGCAGAGGGATCACATCCAGCCATACCTCCAGGTAGGAGGTGGGGCAATGCGGAGTGATTGTCCCAAGGAGGAGGGGCAGGATCCTTGAGGTACCCAACCTCTTCGATTCGACTTTTCTATAGGAGCCCCGATGAGGAGTAGCAGGACTGACTGATTGGGTAGAGACAGATGTGGATGGAGTGACAAGTAGAGCTACAGTGCAGGAGTCCCAGGACTGTGTAGAGCTAGCAGGCTGCAACAATGCAAGAGGCACAGGAGTGTTGCACCAGTGCAGGGTGGCACAGAGAGGTGTGAAACGATGCAAGATGCATGGAGTGTTGTAGCAGCTCAGAGGTTAGAGAGGGAGCACTTGTCAGCAGCAGGTAGAGCTTCAGCATCAAAGTATGTTTGTAGCCCAACAGAGAGGTCAGTGGGGATTTTTTTTGTTCCGAGGTTGCTGGAGCAACCACACTTGGTAGAAGTGTTGCATGCAGAACTTCTAGAGTTATAGGATTAGGTTTGAGTTGAAGTCTTTCTTGTTGAGAGGGAGTGTTGAAAATGGCAACAAGAAATGCTAAAAATATAAGTGCTAAAAATAGTAGTTTGGGTACCAGTGCTGGATTGGGCAATAGGGAATGAAAAATGGAAGTGCTAAAAATAGAATTTCTATTTTTAGTAGTTCAAGATGGATTCCTATTTTAGTCAGTCCCTGGACTAAAAATAGGAAGTAAAATTCAAATTTGGTCTGAAGAGCTGTTTGAAAATAAATTAATTAATTCTCCATGAGTTAATTAGTTGTGAAAAATCAAACATGAAGTCTATGTGAGGAAATGCAACAGCTTATCTATTAATTGAGGAATTTATCCATCAGTTAAAGAGATGAGGATGAGTTCTAATATTGAGTTGTAATTAGTTGGCTCAGTTAACTGAGTCAAGTCCAATTAGATTGATTATTGTTTAAATTAATGTGAGTTCAGTTAGTTAATGCTCGCATGCATATAACTGTTGTTCTTCAGATAACTAAATATTTTCTCATGAATAACCCATGCATGTCAGTTTAGACAGAGACCCAGTTGAGATCAGAGAAGGGACAATGTACTATCAGTTGGATGAATATTTTTCCTATAAAGGAAGCTCATCCATGATGAGGATTTATCTCCTTTAGGACTGCATAGTTGGATTAGAGGTTAGTGAGTGTGTGAAGAGGCCAATTCACACAAGTGGCTACATTGGACCCCAATCAAAATTGCACAAAGAAATAGGAGGCTTGGAGGGCAGACCAGAGGTTAGATAGAGGCCTTTGACTATCTATGAGCAACAGAGGTATTGCAGAGAGAGTAGGATAGCTTTTGAGCTGATTCTTTTTGTAATACTTGCTATATTTCCACTTGTATGATAATACAGAGTTGGGGTTTTAGGCTGAGGCTTTCCCCGGGTTATATCTTCTGTGTTATGTGTGATTGATTTCTCCATATCAGTTATATGTGTTCTTATTGATGTTGCTCATGTTCGATTAAGCTTCCGCTAAATTGGTTGTAGAAGTAGATCAAGTATTTTGCTTTAGTATATTGCATTATTAGGTGATCTACAGGTGGGAATTTCTACACCCCGTGAGGAAATGTTGTCTTCGCATCCATATGTTCTACCTCAAAATCAAAAGTACTAGCAACAAATAGAAGTAATCTAATAGAAGCTACCTTGGCAACAGGAGAAAAAATATCACCAAAATCAATTCTCGACACCTGAGAATAACCTTTTGCTACCAATTGAACTTTTTATTTCTCCACCTTTCCTTCTGCAATTGTCTTCTTCTTGAATGCCCATTTTCTGCCAACGGGTTTCCTTCCAACCGGCAACTCGACCATATCCCATGTCTCATTTTTGTGCAACGATGCCATTTCATAAACCATGGCCTCTTTCTAGAGTTTTCCATCCTCTGAATCTACTGCTTCCTTCACAGTTCTAGGATCATCATCAGTAACAGATAAAGCAAAATTTGAACAGAAAGAAAATGGACTATACCTTTCTGGCTACCTCCTTTCTCGAACTGATCTTCTCACAACTGGAGTTTGTGGCTCTTCATCTTCTGATTCCTCTTCTGTTGTAGAGTCTGATTCTTCCTCCTTTAGCTCAAACTCTATCTTTTCATGTTCCTTTGATGGGACTTTATGTTTAATAACATCTTTCACCTCTCTGAACACCACATATCAGCTGTACACAACCTTCCTTGTTACTACGTTCCAAATCTTATAACCCTTTAAACCATCCTTATACCCAATAAATATGCACTTTTCAGAATTACTATCCAACTTGGTTCTTTTCTCCTTTAGAAAATGTACATATGCATCACATCTAAATACCCTCATATGTGAAAGAGAGGGTTTCTTACCAGTCCATACCTCTTGTGGAGTCTTATCCTCCAACACTGATGAAGGTGATCTGTTGACCAGGTAACATGCTGTCTCCACCGTCTCTGCCCAGAATTCCTGTCCTAACCCGACATCACTGAGCATGCTTCTTGCCCTTTCCATCAATGTCTTGTTCATTCTTTCTGCAACTCCATTTTGCTCAGGTGTGTATGGAGTAGTCTTCTGCTGTGCTATACCACACTTCTTACAAAATTCTTCAAATTCCTTCTTGCAAAACTATCCACCGTTATATGTCCTCAACACCATTATCTTCTTCCCTGTCTAGTTTTCCACCAGAGCCTTAAAATCTTTAAACCTATCAAAGACTTCAAATTTCTTCTTGAGGAAATATATCCATGTATTCGTTGAGAAGTCATCTATAAATGATACAGAGTACACATAATTACTCAGTGATGGAACCTTCATAGGTCCAAACACATCACTATGCACAAGCTCTAATAAATGTTTCGCCCTCTTACCACCAAAGGGAAACTCACCCGATACTGCTTCCCATATACACAATTTTCACAGAAATCAAAATCTAGAGAGTTTTTAGTCATACCTTTTACCATACCTTTACCATGACGTATTCTAAGGCTCTTCTCTCCAATATGTACAAGCCTGTGATGCCATAGAATGGTCTTTTCTCCAGATACCACTAGATTTTCTGCTCCACTTTCAGGAACCACAGAGCTATTGCACCCATCAACAACAGTGCTACCTTGTAGCTTGTACAAAGTTCCAATCCGAACTCCCCGCATCAATACCAGTTCTCCCCGAACCATCTGATAGGTATCCTTCTCGAACATTGTTTTTACACCTGCATCATCCAGCTTGCTTATAGAAATCAGATTCTTAGCCAATGCAAGAATATGCATAACACTCGGAAATGTTCTAACCCTTCCACCTTGTAACTTCAACTTTAATTTTTTGCGACCAACGATTCTAGCCTTCCTATCATCCCCTAAGAAGAAATCACCACCATCGTATTTCTCGTACTCGTAGAACCACTCTCTAAGGGGAATGAAGTGAAAGAATGCACCTGATTCAATCAACCATGCCTCGTGATCTACATGTGTACTTGAAGAAGCCAAGTACACATCCCCACCTTCATCTGAGGTGGTTTTCACCTCTGCAGAAGGAGAATCATCAGATCCATTTCCTTTGTCAAGATATTTAGATTTACAATCCCTTTTGTAGTGCCCTTCCTTTCCGCATTTCCAACACACTTTTATAGGTTTTCCTGGAGATTTAGATCTCCCTCTAGATTTAGATCTCCCACTAAATGACTTATTTTTGTTTCTGTTCTGGGACCTTCCTCGTACAGACAAGGCATCACCATTCTGGCTCTCCATATTTTTCCATCTTATCTCCTCCGTTAGTAAGGATGAGACTATTTCATCAAACTGTAAGGCAGTTGCATTGCTACTTATTGCAATAACCAGACTATCCCACAAATCTAGTAGAGAACACAATAAATTGATGCACTTATCTTCATCTGAAATTTTAATATCAACAGATAATAATTGAATTACCACAGTATTAAATCCATTCAGATGTTCTGTCACCAAGTCTCCATCTTTCATCCTCAAGCTATACAGCTTTTTCCGTAGGAACAGTTTATTCACCAGAGACTTAGATTGGTACAAAGTCCCTAATTTGTCCCACAAAGCCTTCACTATAGCTTCCCCTAATACATTTAGTAATATTGAATCTGAGACACACAATCGTATTGTGCTCTTTGCCTTTCGATCCAACTTCTTCCATTCTTCATCAGATACTCCTGTTGGTTGAGTACCTTGATCTACTATGATCCATTAATCTTTATCCACCAATAGATCCTCCATCTTGAGTTTCCACAACTCAAAACTCTGACCATTAAATTTTCGATCTCTATCTTTCCACTGCTTGCCATCTTCTTTCACCACCACAATCGATCCCACAGATCTCCCACTGAACATGGTCTACCATAGGCCCGAGTGAAACCCCTAAGAAACAAAGGCATCCCTTTGAAGCCAAAACAACTCTGATACCAAATGTAGGTTTTAACCCTGTACAGAAATTACCTAGGCCCCCCTCTGCCCCCCCTCTAACCCCCCGGGAAACTAGGGCAACTAGTCATGGAAAGAATATAACACAACCCAACAGCCCACCGGCGCCAAGCGAAACTGTCCTCTGGATCCGTCCTAATCAGGCCTCAGCAATCCTCCTCCATAAGTATACACAGGGATGTCATGAAGGGATGATGAACATCTCAAGAAGGAAATAGGGTTTTCCTATGACTTGGGAGTACAAAAGGCATAGGGATATCTTCAGACTTGATCAGGGATGTAATCAACTATAATATCAATATCTAATATTTTCTCCTCCCTTAGGCCTTCCCATGGAGGTTTATTTATACATCTCCAAATTAGGTTTTTTAGTTGGGAAACAGTTGGGCCACGGGCTATAGTAGGTGGGTATCAGGTAAAACCCATAAACCCTGCTCGAGTTAAGGGAGATTATATATATTTTTAATGTTTTAACACATATATGCGGGTTGGGTATAGACTAACCTGCGTGTACATGAGCTTTTGACAGGGCATAATCACGTATGGGATTTAAAAAATTATTTTTTAGAAAATGGACCAAGTCTGGTAGGGAAGGATTGCCCTAGGACATATCATAGAGAATCAAATCTACCAAGGGTGGTAAATGGTGTTATAACAAAAGCAAAGTTCCGTGTTAATCTCCTAACGCTACAAATTTACTTTTGACCCATGTGTATGTGAAACACGTTAAGTTTGTGACTATTAACGTGGTTCTCTGCTGAGCCTTTATGCGTTATAACGCCCTTTGTATAACCTACAAGGTGCATTATAGCACTAACCACGAGAAAACATAAATTTCTCTCCTCTCACACGATTACTGCTGATCCATTCTCCATGGATCTTTGTAACCTCACTCTGATACCAATTTGTAGGAAAGGCAGAGGAGACAAAACACAAATTCACACATAAAACACACAAGTTGCGACTCTTCTATTGATCACACAAAAACTTTATTATTACAATGAACCCGGTGAAGGGTATTTAACCTTTTCCAACTGGAAACTTGCCTAAAATATCTTGACATGCACACTAACTTAACTCAGTTAACTCACACTCTAAATATGGACTACACTTAAATCTTTATCTATCACTCGAATTGACTCAACGCTTAACACTCAATTAACTAATTCTCTAATTTTAGCGAACTCCTCATGTGGGAGTAATTACAATTTTTAACATTTTTGAAGAGGGGATTCTTCTCATTTTAATGGGGAGGGTCGTTACTACAAATCACATTTAAGATCATGTGGGTGGTTTTAGCTCACTCTGGCCCAGGTAGGTGGGATCATGGATCTTGGTGGATCCCTTGCCTGTTGTGGAGGTGGGTTATTCTTTTTTCCACTTCCATACATATGAAACTTCATTTTCCATGCCTATATTTTCTATTTTGGAAGTGGCGACGTACATCTCCAGGGAGCATACTAGAGCGGTTTCCATTTATTATTTTTTTGAGGCGTGCATATCATTGTGGGTGGTTGGATTGATCTAGCCCGAGTGGGTGGGATAGAGGATTTTTGTGGATACATCAACTAGTGTGGTGGTGGAATTTTAAATACTCACCACAATTATATTGTTTGACATTCTTTTTGACGGCTTGCATACATATCCCTTGTATTCTCAAGTGTTGTATTTTTCCATTTTCAGGGAGATTGAAGTAGCCACATTCCTGTTTCTTAATCTGGGCTACTTGATCGGACATTTAACTTTCCTCCCTCCATGAGGTGTTGATTTGGATGCCACTTGTCCTTGTCGCAAGGTATAGGACCACATGGATCTCCATATCAATGAGTTGAATGTTGATGTATCATTGCATGAGTAATTCATACTTTCCACATTGGAGGCTAAACTAACCTACACTAAAAACGATATGGGACTGGGTGTGCCTGGTCCATTTGATCAGTGTCATTTCCCATCAACCTTCGAACTGCCTCCTCATGTTCAGTCTTTGGAGGATCAACATACGTTTCAACAACATCAGTCCACGGGGCAGTGAGAAAGACAAAAGGATTTGGGAAAGGTTATCATCTCGTCTAGAAAAACAAAACTCTTGATTTTTGCTTATGATGTACTCTGGGACTGTGTAACCAGTCTACAGAAAAGGGCACTAGTCAGTCGATGGGCCTTCGTGGATTTTCTAGAACAAAATATGTAGGCTTGGGTTAAACACCAGTGGGCTCCTATCTTAGGTTATTTTCTGAAGGTAAGCAAGTTGATGAACTCATGGTTCGGTTTTCATTTTTTATACCAGGATTATTTAGAGTGCATACTTAGATCTCGATGGGTGCAGGGACGTAACTTTATCCAACTTAAAAAGTGGTATGTTGGTTTTAACCCTCTTCGGGATACTCCAAATAAAAATATGATTTGGGTTAAACTCTCGGGCTTGCCATTGGAATTTTGGACTCGTCAAGCCTTGATGGAGATTGGGGACTCGATTGGTCATTTCATATACATTTACCATGGTTTCTTGGGTGCGAAGGACAAGAGGGTAGCGTGGATATTGGTGGAATTGGTTTCTCAGGCGGTCTCCCCAAACACATCGATTTGTCTTGGGGACCAATTTGACTAAGACAGTGACTGGACTACTGAGGCATTCCTTTTAGGTTCCTCCTCTTCCATCATATGGATCACCTCATGGTTTGGTGCCCTCAAAGACACAGACATAATGGTGGAGAGGGTAGATGTCAGGGAGGACGTGGACACTTTGATCACCAATTTCTAGAAAAATTGTGGCACATGTTGGTACAAGGTACTGATTTCATTTATGAAGAATCCCCATTTCAATATGTTTTTTTGACTTCTCTTTATCCCTTTCTCCTCACACCTCTCTTGTACTCACATCTCTTAACCAGAATGGGATGGGTAATGTTTCCGAACTTTTGGGGAGACCAATATTACTCTGGAAAATAACCCTCCTCTTCTGATTTCTCTGCCTCCTTCTTCAGTGTCTCTTTGGACCTTGATTCTCTTAAATAACCTTGAAGCCCACTCCCATCCTATTAACCTTTATGCGGCGCCATTGAGTTATGACACCCCTCCGGGTGGGTCCTCTCTCTCGCCAATGCACATTTCTTCCCCTCCATCTCCTATTGTCCCGCCCCGAGACTCTTCTCCGCACAATTCAATCGAAAGTGACTTGGAATTTCTGATGGTTAACCCTGTAATGGACCTGGATACTCTCACTATCCACATGGGTAAGGGACATACCTACCCGCCAGTCATTAGCCCCAATTCTTCCCTCAATATTATTTTTAGATGAAGACGCAGAAAGGGTAGCAAACACTTTAGAGGTATATTGTCAGCTAAGACTCTTTGTTTTTAGGACTCATGAGAGTTGAGATATTTTCCCATCATTTCTTTTTTCGATCCCCAGGCCCTTAGAGAAGATGCACTAGTATCTTGGGATACAAGATGAATTGTCTATCTATGAATTTGCGTGGTCTAGGGGATTCCACTAAACTACTATCCCTCAAACATATTTTCCTGTCGATCCAACCTTTTATTATTCTGTTGCAAGAAACAATGTTGGTTTCTAATAAAGTTATAGAATATTTTTGGTCTCTTTTTTCGGATTGGCATATGGTGGTTGTGGACTCATGTGGGATTTCGTAGGGTATTGTTAGGCTTTGGGACCCCAGGTGGGCTTCGCTGACAGAATACAAATTCTTTACAAACATCTTGTTGTCAGGACATTTATGAGGGGTTCCTGATAGAATTCATTGTCTTAACCTCTATGTAGGCTTATAAGGAAAGGATTGCGTATTGGGACCATCTTGAGGCTTCTGATATATTGAAGATATGATCCCTCATTATTGTTTGAGACTTCAATTCCACTTTATCCATGAGGGAATGTTGGGGGGATAGATGCAGGAGGGATCCCTTGGCTAATAGACTATGTTATCACTCCTCTGAATCTCCAAGGCTGAGGAAGAGTCCAGCTGAGGTAACCACAAACCAACCTTCTGACTTGGTAGCTAGCCCTACCAAGCTGGAGAGGGATCTCTCTAAAGAATCACAGCCAAGAGGGTTGGATGGATTAGGGTTTTAGGCTAGGTATAAAGTGCAAAGGTTGTTTTGATTTGATTTGATGGGGTTATTCTTGGATGAGGATATTAGGTCAAAGAGGCTAGGTCAGGGAAAATAATATTGGGGTTGCAATCCATTCAATGGGGCAAGGTAGTTAGGTAGGCTAGCACATTATGGTTTCTTGGGATGATATGATTCAAACAGGTGAGGATCTAGGAAGAGCATGAAAGATGTATTCTTCCTAAACTGAAGAAAGATGAACAAACTATGAAAACTTCCCCAAAACAGAGCATGTGAGATGATTTTTGTTTATCAACTTGAAAGAGATCATACAATAGACATGAAATGGAATATGGAGCAACAATACATTCATACAAATGAAACTAAAGAAAAAACAATGCTAGATAACCATACCACAGGTATCCCAAGGAAATAGCTGCAACTCATCTATTAAAACTGGCCAAATTCTGATAGAATAGTGTCTTTGATCAATCTTACAACATCCAACTAAGTCCAACCTTCTCCAAGAGTGAAGAAGGGAATGATATAGACATCAAAACAACCTTCTCTCATCCTTAGGAGTCGAATCCCTGAGTTGAGGAAGAGATCCACAAAAATATAAATTGATACCTAGAGTTTAGGGAGCTCTAAGTGAATCCTCCTTAATTACATTGAAACTGATTCATTTGACTCGACATAACTTTTACTTGATGAATATACACCTAGGTAACTTATCCACATCATTATTACATTTACCATCCTCAATTACATAGGTGAAAACATCATTTTCTGAGATGAAAACCAAAATTATAGTGAAAATTCAAAAATATCTGCAAATGGTCAAGTGCGCCATTTTTCTGCCAAGTGCGCCCTCCCTGTTGCAGACTGATTTTGACTGAGTTTTAGGTGTCCAAATTAGGATGAAGATGGCTTGTTGGAAATCCCTTCAAGTCTACTTTTAGAATATGCCTACATTTTGCAAATTGAAGTTGATCTCACCCCTCAAAACTTTATTCTCCCAAGATTGCTTAGTGCACAGTGCCTAGGCCAAAACTGAAGCAAAAACATGATTTTTCACTTGTTTTTTTCCCTTTTTACCTGCTAGTTTTGCAAACTAAGGCTGGAAAAGTGGTTTTATTAGATGTATTGGTCATTTGGCATCCACTAGTGGTCTTCATTTTCTCAAAAAGTGGCTCAAAAAATTGCGCAGTGCCAAGGGCGTTGCGCGTTTGACCATTTTGCTGCCAAGTGCGCCCTCACAGTGTCAAGTGCGCCATCCATCTTGCAGTCTAATTTTGTGTGCCTTCCTAGTGTCCAAATTGGGTCCAAGGTACTCATTGGAAATCTTATCCTGTATAGTTTCCATATCTACCTTTATTTTCCAAAATGGACTTGATTTGACCCTCAAAATGTTGATTCTCCCAAGACTTGTTAAAACGTGCGGAATGAGGGTGAAAAAATGAAGTGTGCGCTTGCAGGAAACTTTTGGAGGTCTTATTCAACTCCAAATTGAGCTCAGGATAGCTCATTGGAAATATCTCTCTGTCTAGTTATCATTTGACTTATCAGGAGAGTCATGTGAACACTCCAACTAGGAAAAAAAATGATTCTTCCAAGGTCACTCCAGAAGTGCAAAAAACCTCTTGTAGCACCTGTATGTTTTACATATCTCAAAAACCATAACACCTGTGTAAAAACGGAAAGAGGTTTTGCATCCTTGGCCTATGATGGAAAAAATCATCTCTCACTTTTCTCAAATTCATTTATGTTTGGTCATAAACATAGTTTGAAGAAAAACTGGCCCAATGTGTGGCAAATGATTTGTCCCTTGGAATGAATTTTTTGAAAAATGATGGAGACATGATGTTTATGAGTTGAAGTGGCCTCATAATTGCTGATATGACCTCCCTTATGCCTCCTCTTCTCAGATGTCTATGATTCCATAGCAAACCCTAGCTCAATGGGAGAGTAAATTAGGGTTTAGGGACTAGGAAATGATAGTGTAGGGGTAGGGATGTGTTTAATAGTGATGTAGGAAGGTGTTGTAGGGTCTATGAGACTTGTTGACATTATGCAATGGAAATAGTGTTTTATTGGAACTTGAAAACCCTAGGACCTAATGGTAACCTTGACTGACCAAAATTGATGGTGTCATGACTGATGTACATTATCCAAGGTATGACAATGTGCTAGCAAGTAATGAAATTTAAGGGAGAGTGATGTTTTTTTACTAGGGCTACCATCGGTGAGTAAATTTTTGAATGATGACCTAGTGGAATGAAAAAAAATTCTGAGTGGGACCCTAATATGATATGAAAGGAGGATTTTTGATCACTGATGGCAGGATGCAAATACTGACACTAACAGAGTACATGCCCTATTTGATGATAACCATATGATGGACATATAACCTATCCCACTTTCTCCCACTTGTCATATTGGCAGGACGGGGAAGGACCATATCAGGAAGAGGCTAGATCGCTTCTTAGTACATGAAACCCTGGTTGAGCATTTGGGCAATATGAGGTCCTGGATTGATAGAACCTTCATCTCGGATCACCTTCCCATAGTGTTACAATGGCAGACAGAGCATGTTCATCTAGGTATTCCTTTTAAATTCAACAGAATATGGTTGGAGGACAAGGATTTTAAAAATATGGTCAAATCTTCTTGGAATATGGTGGTGTCGGATCCTGGGATATCTCCAATGTATAATATCACACTGAAACTTCATAATATCAAAAGTTGGGTTTAGATATGGGAAATAAATAAGAAAAATACACTTTTATTGGAACTAAGGGAAATTGTTGAGGAGATTGATTGTCTTAGCAAGAACATGGAATAGGGGGGGGCCTCCTTGCACTCTTTTGGAACAGCTAAAGGATCTGTAGGGCAAGAAGAGACACATTTTATAGATCCAAGAAACTACTGGGCACCTAAAAAGTCGATCTTTATGGCTTCCCGAAGGGGAAAAACACTCATTTTTTCACAAGTATGCAAATCATAGGAAAAACATCAATACTATTTGGCACATAAAGGGGGAAAATGGGGAGAATGTATACACTATAACTGAGACACAAAAATAGGTGGTGTGTTTCTTTGAGTCTGTTTACAAGGAACATTTTGGTGTTAACATTGAGGACCAAATTTGGAGGTTGGAGGACTATCCTCACATGTTCAATGAGGAACAAAATGAGGCACTTTACAACCTGATTTTGATTGAAGAAGTACATTTGATTTTGAAATATTTCTCTAAGGACAAATTTCCAAACCCTGATGGTTGGAGAGTGGAAATTTGGCTTCATTTTTTTATTTGATGGGGCAAGACCTCCTGGATATGGTTGAAGAATCCCGGACTTCTAGATATGTTTTTGGAGCTATAAACTCCACTTTCATTTCACTTATTTCGAAGAAATTTGCCACCTCGTCCTTCTTATATTTCAGGAAAATTTCATTGTGTAATATAACTTACAAACTCATCTCCAAGATTATTGCAGAATGAATGAAGAAACCCCTCTCGGTCTACATCTCTCAGGAGCAATTGAGTTTCTTGCATAATCGTTTGATGCATGATGTTGTGGCTACAACATAGGAATGTATACACTCCATCCATTCGAGAAAAATGGAGGCTTTGGTTATGAAGATGGACTTACAAAAGGCATATGATTATGTAGACTGGTCATTATTACACCTAATCTTGATGAAAATTGGTCTGACAGTGCACAATGTAGAATGGATTATGGCTTGTGTTTCATCGGTGTATTTTGCAATACTGACAAATGGATATCCATCTCATTTTTTTAATGCAAGAAGTGGATTGAGGCGGTTTTTCTCTCTTCCACCCTTACTCTTCATACTAGTAATGGATGGGCTTAGTCTAAAAATTAAAGCGGCTCGGTCCTCGAGTCTTTTTTGTGGTCTCAGATTGAGGCACGATGTAGATATCTCCCATAGTTTTTTCGTCAATGACATCCTCACTTTCGGGATGGTTTCCAGATCACAATAAGTGGCATTGCATTATATTTTTATGAGATATGGTGAGGCTTCTAGGTTGATGGTCAATGGTAGTGTTGTAGCGGCTACAACCACCCTCCAAAAATTTTCCTTAGCCTATTTTGGAGCCTCCCTACAAACCTTACACAACACTTTGTCTTTCTTCGTCAAGTACCCAAGATTCAAGTGTTTTCCTCCCACAAAGGCAGCCCGTCGATCACATTTGATCCATTCCCCTCACAGGCTTCTCACCAAGACTTGGTATAGATACAGGTTGAGTAGCTTCCCCTGGAAAATGATGCATTTCTAGAGGGCAACCAGACATCCCTCCAAAAATTGTGCAATCCTCTTTAACAGCCTGTTGGGCTCCAGGATTGCGCAATCTTGTCAGCCAACCCTCCCAGCAGGATTTGCACAAATTTTCCCAGCAGCAGGTTGTTCAACCTAGGATTTGCACTAATTTGGGCAATAGTCAGCTACTCTGCCCATAAATTGTGCAATCCTCTTGGGCAATCAGCCCAGCTACCAGCCAGGAATGTGCATTTTTTCCAAGCGGTTGAGAAACTGCATGCACGAACAGTCTGGTTGACCATTTCCACCTGGGACTGAGGAAACTTGACTTGCATGCGTGCAAGAATAATTCTTCATGGAATAGCAAGAGGCAACATGCAAAAGGCATCCCATGATTCAGGGAGCTATTTTTAGCAGTCGAGGGTTACATGCAAAGTTGTTTTCGAAGTTTCCCTCCAAGTGTTACTTTTTCCTAGATTTGTGGCATGCGCACCATGAGACCAAACTTACTTATTCTACGCATCAAAGCTCATTCATTCAGATTGATCTTGGGGGTCTGAAATCCCACTACACATCCAAGACTCTTTGACACATCCGGCTCAGCTATTCACGGGTAAGTGGCCTCAACTTGCCCTTTTCAACATTTCTTTCGCTTTTTGTGTATTCACTTGTGTGAGTGTTGTTTGCTTGCTTTATTTGAACACATTCTATCATTTACAAGTATTATAGCTTGTTTTAGATCTGTTTCAGTTATTGTTGCTATCTCACTATTGTCGCATGCATGAGACTATTTTGCATGGATGTTCGCCCAACCGACGAACGACCTCACCCACATGCATGTTGATCTGTTTGCTGAACCTTTCATTCATGTTTTACATGCACTATTAATCACTTCTAATATCACTTAGTGTCACCATGCATTCATTGTCTTACTTGCTTTCAGTTGCTTGTTGGCATGTCGGGACAACCTTGGCCTGGGCTTTGCCTTCACCAAGGTTGCATTGTGCAAACTGGGGAAGGAAGGCTCACCTTCCTCTCTAGATTTGCACATTCTTTCCTAGCACTGGCCTCCAGGACTGTTTTGCACTTTTATGGAGGACAGTGGCTGCTTGGCTCAAGAAATTGTGCAAATTTGTTCCCAGGCTAGCAATCCTTCCCAGTTGGAATTGTGCATTGTGCAATCCCAGTAGCCAACTGCCTAACTGGATTGCACATTTTGCAAATCTAGTAGCCAATCCTGCCTCCCAGACAACCCAGACTGCCTTTTGTATAGTTCTGATTGCCAGTCACCCAACCTCCCAGTAAAATTTGCGCAATCTTGCTCATCAATTTCCCAGGTATGTGTTGTGTCCTTCCCCGGATTTTCTTTGTTTCCACTGACATGTTTCTTTCCATGCATGCTGCTTGTTTCCAATCTTTTAGGTGTTCATCTGTCTCAATGGATTCTAAGAGAACAGGATACCAGGGCACTGATGGAGTTGTAGCTGGAGCAGCAGTTGAGTAGGTGTCCTCTAGTTTTCCGATCTATGAAGATACGAAGTTGTATCTAGACAAGGACATCAAAATGAAGTGGCAAGAGGTTAATGAAGCATTTGCATGCAC